>JABFTP020000124.1:32576875-33776875 GCA_013387265.2 Cryptolaemus montrouzieri | reverse complement strand
ACCGGGATTTGAACCCGGGACCTCTCGCACCCAAAGCGAGAATCATACCCCTAGACCATTGAGCCGATGAATGTAGGAATATTATAACTAAAATCGTAATTGCATCGCAATTTTATAATTGCTTTGAACCACTTTCATCAATGTGTATTAAATTGTGTGAATGACCGTTTATGCATTCATTTACAGTCCCGTCTTAGATCATTCAGAAACCGTCAGGGACGCGATTTGTGGTTCGCTTAGAAAATAAAAAGAGTAAGTGATAAACCAATAATTATAAACTATCATTCAATTATTTTATAGACTAACTAAATCAAAATCATAAGGTTCACTGCTTCAGAATTGGTATTTACATTAATAAATACGATACTGGTGATGAATGAAGAAATAACCGCTATTCCAAAAACAATTGATAGTGAATATTTCTGGAAAAATGCAAGCTCAGATAAGTTTGCTGTATTTGATAAACGTAAAACCTGCTCTGATTTCTGATTCCCGCGACCAACAAATATAGAATTTTAAGCATTTGAAGCAATATAACGACCCAGGTTTACTACCCAGTTGACCTGCTTTATTATTCACATGACCAGGTTGACCAAGTTAGAGACATTCCAGAGATAAAAGTACTCTGTCGAAAATCTCAGCTATATCATAACTACCGAACTGTTTAAAAAAAACAGTACTAATAGTGCCAACTGTTGTGATATTGTACCCGTCGATTCATTGATAGTTGTTAACAATTTAATGACATGTATGTGAACAACTTCAGTTGGTGCGTCGTGTTTGTAAATGCGTTCAGTACATCGGCCAGAAAATTAGTTTTAGACAAGGAGCTGCCATTGAGTTTTGTGTTAAACTTGGTAAATCATTCACCGAAACGCACCAAATGCTAGGAGAAGAGATAAAGGGAAAATTTTTAGAAGTGAGTCCATAGTAGCTTCCACTTTGGATTTGCAATAATGTTTGTCAACTCTGAATTTGAGCACATCGATAGCATTTTATAAGATACCTACAATTGTACAAGACTACACTCATAACAAAATGGTTTGCTATATGTGGTACGAAACAATATCAGGTACAAGAGCTTATCAGATCGTTCTACTCTCATTTGAATAACTGGTGACTGTACCCAGGCCCGCTGTAAGCGGGCGTGCAAGGCGTGCAATGCACGCGGGCGGCGCATTCAGGGGGGCGGCAAATCAGACAATCATCGACTAAAATTCAGACATTGTCACCTCACAATACTAAAAAGATTATCCTTATAAAAATAATATGATGAACGGTGCCCAAATATTTCTTTTATATCGTAGCATTACATAGCGCCATCTATTGAAATTCATGAGAACAAAGTTAATCCGTATCGTGCTCTATGCGAAATAAGGAAATCCCACAGATATCAGGGAAATCCTTAAAACTATATACTCATTTTTTGTTTTATTTATTTAACACAAATGCGAAAGTGATGAGAGTGAACAACAAACTTCAATTATTTGGTTATAGCTCTAATGTGAGATCCGGAAACGGTCCAGGGTACTTAAAATTAATAATATTCTGTATATTATTGTGCGAAGTGTGACTATAAAATAATTTAGAAAATTATTTATATTATCCGTCGGCGCAAAAAATCATAATTATGGTAAGTGTCTTTGTTTAATTAATCAGCATATGGGCGCATTCATATAAACAGCAGGTATTCATGTAAAATTTAAAGGTTATTTTACTGAAAAAACTTAAAGTAAAGATTTATTAAAAAATGTATTAAAATTAATACAGAGTGTAACAAAAGTAACTTAAGTAACGAAAGGGGGACATTCCATCTAATCAATACGAACAACTTTTACTATGGGGTCAACTCTGAAGTCGCGAAAAATAAATTAGTTATTCCATTATATTTGTGTGCAGTAGGTATGAACATTTTTTTTCGCAGTAGTATTGTGATTATTATTGTGATTTAAAGGGTATTTTTTCCTGTTATACAACTTAAGAGTGAAGATTTATAAAAAGAATATTAAAATTATACCTATATAGGGTGTAACAAAGTAACTTAAATCCCGAAACGGAGTCATTTTACATAAATACGAACAACTTTACTATAGGGTCAACGGTGAAATCGCGAAAAAAATAACTATTCCATACAAAATGTATAGAAAAGCTGATTTTTTCGCGATTTCAGTGTTGACCCCTAGTAAAGGTTGTTCGCAATAATGGGTGGAATGATCGACCCCTTTGGGATTTAAGTTACTTTTGTACAACCGTATACTAAACTTTTCAAAAAATTCCAGGAACCGCAAAAAGGAAAAGAATTTCAGGAGCTCAATTTCGAGGCAAAACGAGAAAAGATACAGGAAAAAAAAACTAGCGGGATCTCTTGAGAAATTTTTAGCAAACCAGAAAATAGGGACTCTGAATGTCAAGAGAATGTTGACGTAGATGTAGCTTCAACAAGCGCAGCTTTAAATCTAGAAGTTATGGAGGTATCTGAAGAGAAAATGTTAGTCCTTCAGAAGGAGACTCCAGTGAAACTAAAAAAGAGAAAGTAGTGCTAAAGAACCTGTAAGCAATTTATCGTCATCAAGTAGCTGTTTAGATTGTGGTGATGATCCCGGTTCGTGGCCCGCCAGTATGACTAATGATATTGTTATTATTTTGGTTAGCCGTTGTCCCGTGCAGCTGTTTAACCACAATTTTCCAGCTAATATCGATGGAAGAAAATTTGCAAACAGTTATTACTCTAGAAATCTTCCTAATGGTGAAAAAATTAACAGAGAATGGCTTGTTTACTCTACGTCAAAAGATTCAGTCTATTGTTTTGTTGTAAAATATTCAGTAAAATTGTAAGTAGTCTGTCAGCTCCAAGCGGTTTTTCCGATTGGCAACATCTGTCATCTACCTTAAAACGACACGAAACAAGCATTTCCCATAGCGAAAAGTTAAAATGTTGGGTCCAACTAAATCATATGTTAAAAAATAAAACTACTGTAAATCAAATGCAACTGAGACTATTAGAATCTGAAAAAAACAATGGTGTGATGTATTGGAAAGGATCATAGCTGTTATAAAATTTTATCTCATCAATGTCTGGCGTTTAGGGCTCGTCCAAAATATTATATGAGCATGATAATGGTAATTTTCTCAAATCAATAGAAATGATAGCATCCTTTGATTCAGTTATGCGGGAACATATTCACAGAATTCAAGCCTCGAAATTCGATTCAACTCGCATGACTCACTATTTAGGAGATCAGATTCAGAATGAAATCATTGATTTACTCGGCACGACCATAAAAAATTATATCCTGAACAAAGTCAGAGAATCAAAATATTTCTCTATCATATTAGATTGCACACCAGATGTAAGTCACACAGAACAAATTACAGTTATACTAAGGTATGTTGTTTTAAACAGTGAAACTAAAAATGTTACAATATGCGAAAGTTTTATTGGCATCTATCCGATAACCAGCTCCACAGGTGAAGGACTATTAAATTTTGTTTTAGATTTATTTTCGCAATTAAACCTTGATATTAAAAACTTACGTGACCAAGGTTATGACAATGGTTCTAATATGCGTGGAAAACACAATGGATTACAAAAAAAAATATTGGAAATGAATAATCGTGCATTTTACGTTCCATGCTCGGCGCATAGTCTCAATTTGGTCGTTAACGATGCGGCAAATATAACGCACGACACGGTCTACTTTTTCAACTTAATTCAAGAAATTTACGTTTTCTTTTCGTCTTCTACCAAAAGGTGGCCCATAATTTGCAAGCATTTACCTGATTTGAAACTAAAGGCATTAAGTGCCACGCGACGGTCTAGAAGAATCGATGCAGTCAAACCTTTACGGTATCACCTCGAAAAAATATTTGACGCTTTACTTGAAATATCAGATAACAATTCGTCGGAATGGGATTGTACAACTCACAAAGCACATTCGCTTGCTTTGAATATTCAAAATTATAGATTTATTTGCTTAGTTGTAATTTGGTTTGATATTTTAAACGAAATTAATGCTACTAGCAAAATGATGCAAAACCCACAATAAATACTCAAATCTGCATAAATTTGTTAAATAAATTGATTCATAAATTCACCGAATATCGCACAGATGAGCATTTCAAAAGGGTGTTAGAAGAAGCTACCACTGTGGCTCGGGAACTTAATGTAGATGCAGATTTTCCGCCTATAGATACCGTTCGTCCACGAAGAAAACCAATTCAATTTCAGTATGAACAGAGTGATGAAGTCTTACTAGACCCTAAAACAAAATACAAGGTAGATGTTTTTTTAGGATCCTGACCAAACCTTAACTTCTTTAAAACGTAGATTCGATGAGTTGGAAACTTTTACCGACGTTTTGGCTTTTTCACCAATAATAACTTGTTTAGTTACTCCAAAGATGATTTAATGAAACATTGTAAAGATTTGAATGTGAAGCTAAAAGATAGTTCAAGTAGTGACGCAGATATTGACGGTATAGATATGTTTAATGAAATCAATGCTTTAAAGTTGCATTTAACTGAAAACCAGTCTAATGATCCACAAACCCTATTGCAATACATTTTTGCTAATGAATTAATGTCAACATTTCCGAATACAGCAATAGCGCTAAGGATACTACTTTCATTGCCGGTTTCAGTTGCATCTGGTGAAAGGTCATCTTCAAAGTTAAAAATAATAAAAACTATTTGAGATCAACTATGCACCACCAAAGACTAAGTAATTTAGCAATAATTTCAATTGAACATGAGGTTCTAAATAGACTAGACACCAAAAAATTATAGCTGATTTTGCCAACATGAAGGCAAGAAAGGTGCAGTTTCTGTAAAATAACTTAATACCTATACCTACCTACATAATATGTATAAACTGCACCTCTCTTGCCTTCATTTTTTCATTTAATGTCGTATTAGTGTATCTATCTTGTATAAAATAACCTAATATAACATAGTTTTCACTGTACAGCATTTTTTTTTTCACATTTTTATAAACACCTAGGTTTTGTAGTTAGATAGGGGCGGCACGATAGGAATTGCACACCGGCGTTCAAACCGCTAGCGGCGGGCCTGACTGTACCAAACAATTTCAACTCAACAAAACTCAGTTACTTGCGGAGGGCAACTCGTATCTAGTTCAAATGTTCCTAATGCAAAATTCAGCTGTCAATATTTTACAATATACAAAGTGTAATGAGATAGTGGCCATGTGGCCTCTCAATTATAGAGAAACATAGGACAAACTATGAAAGTCCTATAGAGCACCCCAGGGGTTGGTTTCAACGGGTGCCACTATGTAACAAAAATCAACCTTTTTATCGAAATGAAGAAAGATGATTTCGTTCGTCTTCGAGAGCTAATTAAAAATCTCATTTCAAATTAGGAAAAACCATAAAGCAGGAAATTGATTTATGTGACAAAATATCAAATTGCTAATATCTAACAAGAGACTCAGTGAATTTTCTTACACAGCCACAACAAAGAAAAACCATACATAAGTATGTCTTTGCTTAGGAGAGTACAAGAGAGTTCCGAAAGCTTGAAAGGTATACTTATCCCAACTTCATATGCGAAGAAAAAGGAGAGAATTTGTTCCACGCGGCCTAACAGTCACAGAAGACTTTTATTTGGACTCTTTTGCATGATAATGCTCCATCACATCATTCAAGAGTGATTACTGAATTTCTTATCAAAAATCACATGATTGCCTTAGAACATTCACCCTATTCACCAGATCTGGCTCCGTGCAACTACTATCTGTTCCCTAAACTGCATTTGACGATGAAATGAAAGCGGCACGATTCTATTGTGGCCATTGAAAGTTCAGTGACCGACGAGCTAAAGATCATTCCAAAAGAAGGAGATAGAGAAGTCGTTTGACAACCTGTGGGCTCGTCCAAATTCGGAAATCAATGCAGAAGGCGAATACAGTGATCTGTGAAAAAGATTTATATCAAAATCAATACTTGTTTCTATTCTCGAAAAGTTCGGATCTAGGAATGTTTTAATTTATTCTTGATTCACCACCAATTAATTTTTTCATTGGGACATATTAGTATAAGTACGGATAAGCTCCTGCACTTTGTCGTCAAAATATTATCCCTAATGGAGTCTTTAATTGTTAGTAGAAAAATTGAAACTATTAATTTAACAGAGTTAATTATCTCCTCCTCATTTCTATCGATCTATAGTAGGACATTGATTTTTGTCAACGCTCAAGCCAGCGTCTAAATATAATAAATCTCCTAATGCAACATGATTGGAAGGAATATATCATATATATATATATATATATATATATATATATATATATATATATATATATATATATATATATATATATATATATATATATATATATATATATATATATATATATATATATATATATATATATGCGAGTGGATTACAACTGTCGTCGTTCGTTTCTCGCTTCTCGATTTCCACAAATGCCGGTTCCACCAATCTCCTTCTTCCAAATTCCTTGACCGCAGGGCTTCCTCAATTTCCATTTTCCATGTTCTAGGTGGGCATCCTCTCTTCCTTTGTTCTGCTGGAGTCCAATTCCAGATCTTTCTTGGCCATCTTGTTTCTTCTAGCTGTTTGCTCTTCACAGTTTCCAAGATATTTCCCTTCACATTCATTATCTCTTTAAGCCTTTCATTTCTCACGTGTTCCAATCTTGAGACTCCACTGCTTCGTCTCCAAAAGCCCATCTCTAAAGTTTTCTACGACACATTATTTGAAACTATCACAACCAATTGGGCAGAAACGTGGGTGCTCGCACGAAGTGAAATATTACTTCATAAAGTATCTATGCGAAAAGCATGCCCGAAATATTTAATACAGAAAAAACCTTACCTTGACAACTTTACTGTATTCGAGCACCTTACTAAACTCACCTCACTGTTGTATACTGAAACCGAATATATAATCTAACCTAAACCAAATGTCGTTTTACTAATGAAATAGGCAATTCTACGAAATTCAGAATAGTAGCTGGTGACCTAAACATAGGACGTCAGGACAATTTACTACCACTATTTGGAATATAAATTCAGGATTATAGATCAATTAAGAGCGCATGAATTAGATATTTAGGAAAAATGTAATAGTTTTCATATTCAGGAGTCTATTAAATTTTAATACAAAAGAATGGGCTCAACCGGGATTTGAACCCGGGACCTCTCGCACCCAAAGCGAGAATCATACCCCTAGACCATTGAGCCGATGAAAATAGGAATATTATAACTAAAAACGTAATTGCATAGCAATTTTATAATTGCTTTGAACCACTTTCATCAATGTGCATTAAATTGTGTGAATGACCGTTTATACATTCATTCACAGTCCCGTCTTATATCAAAATGATATAAATGAAAGCGGCACGATTCGACTGTGGCCATTGAAAGTTAGGTGATCGACGAGCTAAATACCATTCCGAAAAAAGGAGATAGAGAAGTCGTTTGACAACCTGTTGGCTCGTGCGAATTTGGAAATCAATGTGAATACATTGATTAATGAAAAGATTTGTATTAAAATTAACACTTGTTGTTTCTATTTTCGAGAAGTTCGGTTACTTTTTGAATGGGGGTGCAGTATACAACCGGAGCTATAAAAGCGTTAAGTTATACACATCCATGTGGTAAACCAAGTGCATAACATGCTCCCAGTGAATAAATAATATTATTAAGATAGAAAGGATAAGGATATGTAACACGTGTTGTTTTGGAAAAATTTTATATATACTGGACAACAATTGCGGTGGTAGTATTAAGACCTCAGCAAAAAACTATCACCAAGAAGTCAACACTTCATGGAACAAAATTTGGAGGAATGCAAAATATGAAAAACACAAAAAGTCAAAGGAATTGTTCAGAGTTTCGACCGTTTAACCGTTTTTCGTGATGTTCATATCCGTATCCTTACAGTGACTTGTTCAGTTTGATAGCGACTGTTTCTTTCCATAATCTATTATAACATCATCGTGAAAGGAATTAATTTTAAACAATGCGTTGACAATAGCGGCCTGGCATACTTCCATAAGATTAGTATTGTTATTTAAGAACAGCTGATTTTTCGTCCATTGGTAAAGATGAAGAAGTAAAATATTAAAAGTAATTTTTTTCATCGATATTAATACCTATTGAAAATATGAAACGGACTTCGTCTGTCCATTACGCTTTCACTGATAAAAACATATTTTGATGAAACTTATTTTATCCCTTCCAGTATATAAGCCGTTGACGTTAGCGATTTTGATAGGAGAACTTATTTCTGTAATCGAATGATGGCATGTTGGGTTAGATGACAATGTGATCCAATTAGAACCGGTTTTATTTGCTAGTGAATGCACCTTCACAATTAACGGTATGGTAATCGTCAAAACTGTCTAGGAAAAATTCTCACTGGATGAGAGAAGAACATACGCAATAACCTGAAAAAGACAGGAGCTGTTGGAGATCATATCAAAGGTTCCTTTTTCATCGATGACAATTTAAATGGTGATAATCATTCAACATTGCTCCCGAATGATGTCATACAAACTTTGAGGAACTTATACCTGAACTAGCAAATCCACAAGATTGGGACCGCCGCATTACGAATCATTATACCGAGTTACCTCAGTCTGACATTACTTATGGGGATTTATATCAAAATTATTGTACACAAAACTGAGGTGTTTACTTAGTTCACTCAAGAAGACGAATAAACCTTGCGAAAAGATCGGTCACCCACAGACGTTGATTAAGGTTATAACTAATGTGAATTGAGTTCAATATAAATGAAATGAAACATTTTGTCTGATTTCCACAATGAATGTTTTCAATACACACGATCACTTTCGACAGTTACGATATTTTCAAGAATCTAGAACTAACGGTTATGAGAAAGAATGTGCTTACTTTACCTATTTTAATGTTGAGTACTGATGAGGGATTCAATAGATTCATTGTCTAGGTGATTATGTGATTTCTAGATTTATTATGTTCAAAAACTGTGGATTTGTTATCTGAGAAGAGCTGTTCTTTGAATCCATTCCAATTCGACCTGTTTGTCCTACGTAAGCTGTTGGACATTAATTACATTCAATTCTGTATATTCCAGACTGTGTTATGTATTTTCTGATATTGCATAGTAATTTGCCATAATTGGGTCCACTGGAAAAGAGGTTGTTACATTTGGAAAGATAATTGCTGATGTCAAAAGAGAGGGGGCCAATATAAATTCGACATGCGTATTCATTCTCTGGTTTTTCTATAATAGATATGTAATTTTCATAATGAAGGAAAAGGCTCTATAAATCATTGAATTATAAGCGGCTAATTTATGTGTAATATGGTTTAAAGAATCCATTTGGATTGTTGAGTCTGATTCTTTTCCATATATTTTGTAGATGAGATTATTATTGAGTTTAGTGATGGTTATGTATAGGAAATTTTTGAAATGTTGCGTTCAATTTCATCAATGAATGTTATTTTATAATGCATTTATTCAGAAAATGTATACTACTCTTTGTCTGTTTGCGCCTTGAAAACTCACAAGAATCTCACCAACGTATCTGTACCAAAAATTAATAACATTTATTATACATGAGCAAACTTTTAGGATCAACATTTCTGAGTGGAGATCCCATAGGGAATACTAAGTTTGCTTTGAAATTTTTTTATTCAACTTGGAAATAGTTGTGATGTATGGTGAAGTGCTAATTTGATTAAAAATTTCGTTTATTAAAGGTGGGCATTCATCTGTTGGAATATTTGAGTACATATTATTTTCTATATCAAAACAGACACATTTAATATTGTTATTGTTAAGTGTCGATAGTTTATCTATTTATAGAATTTAAAATGATATATTCTGAATGAAAGTTGGTGAGTTCCATTGATTTGTATTGAAGCTTACTAAGTTACCTGCAGGTGTGTTTATGTGGGATACAATTCGCCTGGCGGGGTTTTTTCTCGGTGTAATTTTATCTAACCGTATATTTTTGGAACCTGAGGGTTCATTGGAATGAGTTTATTCTTATCCCGTTCTGAATGTGCTGAAAAATTCGATTGTTCCAATCCTTGTTTGATTTCTTAAAAGAATTGTTTTGTGTGTTCTTTTGAGATCTCTGTTACGTAGAAAGTATCGATGATGTCTTGCATTTTTTTCTTGGTACCTACTCGTTTTTGTCGAGTCACACTATACTACTTCTTTTATCAGGACAAACAGATCGAAACTTTAAATCTTTATTCAAAGTAAATCACTTGTCTATACCAAATCCACGGTATCTGAACTTATTGAATCTACAAATCACATAATTATGTTAGATAATTCAAAAATTCTCCACAAATAGAATAAAGGTATGACAATGGATCTCTTGAGAAGTTTGGAAATTACCAAACTTTGTAAAAACCCAAAATTCAATATTCTCAACAGTCAAGTAGAATATAAGCACTCTTGAACTAACTAATCAACGTTCAAAATACATATAGTTAGCACATTCTTTGTCATAACTCAGTTTTAGACATATTTTCAATTAAATAAAACTAAAGTATTTAGATTTTCACTATATTAACAAAACTATGACCGGTTTCACCACACTGTGGCTTCATCAGATAGATACAAACTAATGAACAGAGTTATTCCTTATATAATAATCTTATTTCCTACTTAATATTATAATAGGTACAAGAGGTATGTTGGAAAACCCATCGGAGTTGCTTAGTTTATAAATTGAAAAGATTGAGTAAAGGAGAAGGATTTAGATCCAATTGACTATTAAGTAACCTACCTGAATTCTTTTCTTTGTTGATCTCTAAAATTTCCAATAGATTGAGTTTTTGCCTGTTATTTTCATTGTGTAAAATTTTGAAATTATCATTAAAGTTATGGTTTTCTTCGAGTAAGTGATTAGAATAATGGGAATCTGATTTATGTTAATTAAAACTACGTTTGTGCTAGGATAATCTAACTTTGAAATTTCTGTTCTACCAATATAAATTTTATTACAATCCCCGCAAGACAGTTTATAAACACCGGATTTATTACTTTTATCAATTTTAGATTTGCAGTTTTTGATATGTCGGCCTAAAGAATTATCAGTTCGGAATGCTATATTGAAATTATAACGCGAGAGGAATGATTTTAATTTTAGACTAGGATTACCAATATAAGTTAAGCTGTTGTATTTTGTGTTTGAACTTTTTATATTTGGAAATACTTCCTGGATTGCCTTTTGAAATTTTTTGCGTGAAATCATGTTCTCAATCATAGTTGGACTGTAACCGTTATTGACTGCTATTTGTTCAATTATATTTAGCTCTTTTATGAAATTATTTTGTGAGATTGGGATATTAATGAGTCTATGTACCATACTATTGTAAGCTGCTAATTAATGTGGGTAAGGATGTGTAGATGAGCTGTGAATAGTAATATCTGTATGCGACGGCTTATGAAAAATAGAAAAATCATGTTTGCCGTTAATTTTAGTAATAGTTAAATCCAGAAAGTTAATGGAGTTTTCTGTTTCTATCTCTAATGTGAATTTAATATTATAGTGAATTTTGTTAATGAATGTTTTGAATGACTCTAATTGTCTGTTTGTGCCAGTGAAACAACAAATGATATCGTCGACATATCTAAACCAATAAATGTTTGAGTAACGGATGATCTTGGATAGTTTTTCAATAGTATCCATGAAAATTTCAGCGAGCAGAATCCTCAAAGGATTACCCATGATTAAACCTTTTTTATTATTATATAATACTCCATTGAAGTTACAATAATTTTGTTCTAAGCGAATTTCTAAAAGGTGTAAGATTTCTGATTGAATTATCGGATTGACGTTATTAATTTGAAGGGCGTTCTTGATGAGTTTCACTGTATCACTAGGTGAAACACTAGGGAAGAGATTTACTGCATCCCATGACATAAGTTTAGCGTTCGGTGGTAGTATCGTGTGCTGAATTGTATTTATTAGGACTGAAGAGTTTTTTATTGAGAATTTAGGTTCAAAATTAGCGTACTGTCGAATGATGTCTATGAGAAAGCGTGAGAGTTTTGCAGCTGGAGCTTGAAAATATGAAACTACTGGTCTAATGGGATACCCTGTTTTATGGAATTTGACGAAGGAGTGAAGTTTTGGTGATTGCGGGTTGTCAATGAAAAGTTTATATTTTTGGTTGGTAGGTATTATAGAGTTGGCATACTCTAAAGCGTTTTTACTGTGGATTGAAATTTATTAGTTGAATCTTTATCAATTTCTTCATAACAAGCTGATTCAATGGGTGTTTATAAACTGTCTTGCGGGGATTGTAATAAAAATTATATCGGTAGAACTTTCAGAAATTTCAAACTTAGATTATCCGAGCACAAACGTAGTTTTAATTATCATAAATCAGATTCCCATTATTCCAATCACTTACTCGAAGAAAACCATAACTTTAATGATAATTTCAAAATTTTACACAATGAAAATAACAGACAAAAACTCAATCTATTGGAAATTTTAGAGATCAACAAAGAAAAGAATTCAGGTAGGTTACTTAATAGTCAATTAGATCTAAATCCTTCTCCTTTACTCAATCTTTTCAATTCATAAAGTAAGCCTATCCGATGGGTTTTCCAACATAGCTCTTGTACCTATTGTAATATTAAGTAGGAAATAAGACTAATATATAAGGAATAACTCTGTTCATTAGTTTGTATCTATCTGATGAAGCCACAGTGTGGTGAAACCGGTCATAGTTTCGTTAATATAGTGAAAATCTAAATACTTTAGTTTTATTTCATTGAAAATATGTATATCGATTTTCATCAAGTAACGACCTCATCAATCAAATCAGTTCTAGACACTTGACTCATACACTAGCATTTTCCTTTTGGTTTGAGCATATATGTGTTATCATATATTATTTATTAGTTTTTGAGTATGTTGTGGCGAATATATATTAATATTGATTTTCGAATGAATCTGAAAACTCCTAAAGAAATTCAGAATTATTACATGCTATATTCAAATGAAAATCATCAAACTAATTAAAGAGGTATATTTCGAAGCCTGGATAAACTAAATACAAATACAATCAAACGTTATAAAAATCATTGGTTACAGATAGTATATACATTTTGAAAGAACACTTTTGCATCGACCAGTTAGTTGATGCTTATAATCAAATACGTTCATATCTTCAAAACGACATATACAGGGCCATGTTTTTAGGCTATCGTGTATATTTTTATCGTGTGATTACTTGATATTACTATTCACAATTAAGTTGGTCATAATCTTTGTCGTATTGAGCTTAACTTCAGGTAATAATTAATTAATATAATAACAGAAAATCAAATCAAATGAATGAAGAAAAGGAATAAAAGAATATCAGATAATGCACATATACTTGTATTCTAAATTTTCAACATCACAAAAGTGCTGATTATAAATCCTCCTACAAAACCCTTCTATATAAAAACAACTGACACGGCAGTGATCTTTTCTAACGACACTAATATAAAACTATTCATTCAACTATTTATTTGACGTTGTTTCCAGGATTATTCGGATTTGGAAAAATTACATCATTACAAAGTCATTACGATTCGTGAAGCTACTTCTTAGATGTGTATAAAATACTTCACATAAGTATCAATGAATTATAAATCAAGAAAATATCACATGGATATTAGATTATTTCGACATTTCTATAAATTTTATTTCGGCTGTGGCGTCACCGACCTCAGATAAGCGGTAGAAGAACTGGGCAGTGCTAAAGAAGGAGGTAGACTGGTTGCTGCAATTGAATGGTCCAGTCTTTTGGTTTCATGTTCTAATAGTAAAGAATCAAGAGCAGGATCTTGTGATACGGTCTTCAAACTATCTCCAAGAGCTTGTCGTAGTTGTGCCATCTCTCTACCAGCTTGTGAACTTCTCAATACGTATTGTTGTCTGCGTTTGATTTCTTGGTTGAGTTGATCTCTCAGCAAGCTCACCTGAAAAATATAAATTTCTATTATTTTCCATACTTTATTAATCCCTGCTATTCTGAGAATACACATATATGCACATATTACAAGATGAGTATCATCAAATATATATATATATATATATATATATATATATATATATATATATATATATATATATATATATATATATATATATATATATATAATTGATATTGATCAATGAATGGAAAATAGAAAATAAAATCCATGAGAAGAACAATAATTGTGAAATATTAGCATAACATGAAAATCAAAATTCGAATTAATATTTGTTGGCATTCTATGCGAGGTCTTATATTTTCTGGGACCTTCACCGGAGCAACCAATTCTCTCCATGCTATACTCAAACATATCATACTGCACCGTACCGGACCATTCATCCGATCGCTATGCAACTTTGGGTTAGATTTCAGAGAGAAATTCTGTTCTCTTTGCTGTGGTCCCTACTGGATCCCTACTGGAAAACCTACTGGTAATAATCATCACTCTGGAGGTTTACGACCATTGATGATTCTGGGTGACGGAGATGACGACAATTTCATCTCCGGCAGACTACTGGAGGCTATTTCAGCTATTATGGGGTAGTGTGAGGGTGAAAAAACTCACTATAAAGCCTCACAAATCTCTTATAGTGTCATTCACTAAAAAATGGGGGATAATCATATCACCCCCGATCCTAACAGGAAGTTCTATTCCGGTTGCGGAGGAGGCAAAATATCTGAAAGTTACCTTGGATAACAAGCAATCCCAACTCAAGTTCTCCAAATTTCAGAGAACGACGTAATGATCACTATAGCATTTTGCTACACACCTAATGCAGCCATGGAACTGATACTGGGCCTTGCACCTATTCACCTCGTGATTACAGAACCAGCTAAATTAGCTACTTATAGATTCCATCACCTTCCCTGAAATGTGACAAGTATGGTCAGCTTCGTGCAAGGCGATTTACAGAATGAAATTGATGTCATAAACTGGAGCTGGCTGACCTTATTAAGCTTTCGCCAACTAGACTTTCACCTTTATAAGAACGATGGAGCTTGAAGATGAAATTCAAGAGACAATATAAATTTTCATATGTATCTATCCATTCAACTGTATCTGTTATGCTTTGACGGCTAAACCGCTGCACGAACTCTAATGCGTTTTGGCATAAAGACCTTTAACAACAGGACCAATTAATGGCTAGCAAATTCAACTCCCAGGATGCACAATAGAGTTAATAAATTCTATGGGGATTCTACAGGTTTCAAAGTGGTAAGCATGAAAATTTGTTATTGTCATCCTAATTACAAAGTAAAAAATATGATTATCAAAGCGTCTGAGGGGGTAAACTGGACGTCGAATCAATGTTTAGGATTTCACTCAATTTGAATGGTCGGGCCATGAAAATTTGTATTCAAGACATTGATTTCAATGAAGAAATACTGCTTCAAAATTTTTGGAAGTAGAGGTGGAAAAACTATGGCATTCTCTCAGTATCATTGTTGGAGACATGAAAAATTGTATTTAAGATTTTACAATGCAGAAAATTTATTATACTGGGCAAAAATACGTATTATAATCTAAACTGATATTAAAAACGCTCAAGAAATGTTAAGAAAAACGGTAGTCTGATATATTTCCCTCTCGAAACTATTAATTGTACATCACTACCTCTAATCTCGGGGTGTTGATTCTTTAGTATTGCATTCTTCTTTTAGACAAGGTGGGGGAAGTAACAATGAGGAACTAATTTCCAAATGAATATTGAAAAAAAGGAAAATGTGACTATATATTTTCCGTTTGAACATGTTCTTCTTTTCATAATTTACTTACGACATCTACATTTTGTCTGGCACCCATTGAAATATTACGTAAGTATAATTTCAGTCATTAAGAACTCCCCTTTTCGAAAGAGTATGCAAAGTTCAATTTGTTCAACTTAGGTCGATGTGGGAGAATTTGGAGGGTTAGAGAACAGCGTTATGTGTAAAATGTTGTAGGATAATGAGTGACAGTTATTGAACTAATGTTATTGATAATGATTCATTCTTCATCGATGATTATAATTGGCTTCATCGAACAGCTGATATCATCAAGATCATATAAATTATGATCTTTAGTCAAAACGAAGAATTGAATGGTTTGTATATTCTTCTAGATATGAACGGTATTGAGCAAATTAGGGCTAAGATATTGGGTCCATTCTGCTATCCAGAGACTCAAGTACATATAATGAAATCACCAAATTCGCACTACCTCCTTCAGGGGCGGAGTTCACTGATACTTACTGAAAAATTCCATATATTCGAAGTATTTCACCGAGAATTCCATCGACAGATGTAGAAAAAGCATACATAGAAAAGATCGGGTGACGGAGATGACGAAAATGTCATCTCCGGAACACCACAAGAGGCTATTTCAGCTATCATGTGGTATTGAGGAAATGCAAAAATTTACTATAAAGTCTCACAGAAAACTTATGATGTCATTCACAAAAAAAAAGCAGGATAATCGTATAACCCCCCGATCTTGACTTGAATTTTCATTCCGTTTGCGGAGGAAGCAACATATTTATGAGTTACTTAGGATAGCAAGCAATTGCAACTCAAGCTCTCTAAATTGCAGAGATGACGGAAATGTCATCTCCGGAAACTAGCAAGGACTATTTCAGCTATCAAAGGAGAGTGCAAGAGTGAAAATATTTACTATAAAGTCTCACAAAACTCTTATGAGTCATTCACCCTGAAAAGGGGGATCATCGTATCATCCCCGATCCTGACTTGAATTTTTATTCCGGTTGCGGAGGAAGCAATCCCAACTGAAGCTGTCTAAATTGCAGATAACGACGTGATGATCACTTGAGCATTCCGCTCCACATCTAATGCAGCCATGAAACTGATACTGAGCCTTGCTCCCCTTCACCTACTGATTAGAGAAACAACCAAATTGGCTACCTACAAATCCCATTACCTTTCCTTGAATGGACAAATATGGTCAGCTTCATGCCGGGCGTTTTACAGACTGAAATTCAGACCGAGATGCTGAGTATAAAATCTGGCATACAATACCCGAAACCGATATAGAGCTGCCAATGTGCCAGCTACAAGGATCATCTACTTGAGAGCCTCTTTTGGTTCACAGATAGCTTCAAAACTGCGCAAGGTATTGGAGCTAGTATATGTGGTCGAGGTGCTGCCAAAGAACCATCTGTCTTGCCGGGCTTGCGATCTTTTCACAAGAATAAATATTTTACATCGACCACTGTGCTAAGATTCTGCTCGTCAATACAACACGTCATGCCTGATGGCTCAGTTCAAGATAGAATCAAACTTGAAGAACTTGGTTCTCATAAACTGAAGCTGACTGAGCTTATCAAGATCTCACCACTGAGCTTATGACCTTTATAAGACGGATGTAGCTTTAAGATAAAATTCAAGGTAGAAAGAAATTCTATATGTATCTATCTATCTAACTGTATCTAACAGCTAAACCGCTGCACGAATTTTAATGAAATTTGGTTAGAAAACCCTGAACAAGAGGAACCAGTTAAGGCTACCACATTTAACCCTCCAGAGTACAAAATAGAGCAAAGTTTCTATGGGGATTCTTCGGGTTTCTAAGTGATTTGTATGAAAATTTGTAATCTTAATTACAAAGTAAGAAATATGGGTATCAGAACCTTTGTGGGTGCAAAATAATAATAATAATAATTTTAATGTTCGGCCATGAAAAATTGTATTGATGTTGATTTCAATGAAGAAAAACAGTTTCAGAATTTATGAAAGTAGCTCAGTATCATTGTTGGAGACATGAAAATTGTACCTATTTAAGATTTTATAATGCAAAAGAAATTTAATAACCTAACCTGATATCTAAAATTGTTTAGAAAAACGGTAGTCGGATATACTTTCCTCGAAACTGTTAATTGTACATCACTGGCTCTAATTTTGGGGTGTTGATTCTTCAGTATTGCATTATTCTTTCAGACGAGAAATGGAAAATAAAAATGAGAAACTAATGCCGAAATGAATATTAAATGAAAGGAAAATGTGACAATATATTTCCTCTCTGAACATGTTGTTTTTTTCATAATTTACTTACTGTCTGGCACATATTTAAATATTAAGTAAGCATAATTTCAGCAATTTAGAACGCCGCTTTTCCAAAAAGTTCAATTTGTACAACTTAGGTGGTGCCGTTTTTTAAAACTGTTAGGCTTCGGTAGACCTTCCATTGTCCAGAGCGCAATTTATTGAGACAGGCACATGAGCAGTAAATATTGTGGGATTATGAGCTATAGTTATTAAACCAACTTTATGCTATTGATAATAATTCATTTCTCATCGATAATAATAATTGGTTTCATCAAACAGCTTATGTCGAATTCTTAGTTAAAATAAGATCCCAAACATGAACAGTTTGGAACAAATTAGGGCTAAGATTTTGGAAGGAATCTGCTATCCAGAGACTCAAACACAAAGAAATCATCAAATAAGCACTATCTCTTTCAGGGGAAGAGTTCAGTGATACCCACTGAAAAATTCTATATATTCAAAGTATTTCTCCGAGAACTCTATCGACAGATATGGAAAAAGAATACATAAGAAAAATCTTTAAATTTGTAAATTAACCTCGATAGGGACTCATTTTGAATGAAATGCCTTGTATAATACTGAGCTGGCCAATGGTAAATTGAATTTTAATTTCAACTTTGCGTGCAATATGCTGTACTCAAATGGCATTTGTACACCAGAAAATGAAAATATTTCGGAAGACAATGTTTTAATATTTCTTGGTCTCTTCATAGAAGATCGCATATCATAAAGAATATTATAACATTCCAATAAATATTTTACCAAGTACAAAAAAATTAAAAATACAAAATACTTTTGTAAAACTATTTCCTTTTATGGAAACCTCACAGTTTTACTATATCATGATATTTAGCATCGTATAACGGTGTTCATTAAAAAATCTTATAACTTTTAAATGAGAGCATATTGAGATATTCCTCTAGCTGAAATGTCATTCTTTCGAGTTGTCAAGCTGTTATCAGATCTCAGAAGCCATGACTGCGTGACGTTAAAAAACAATCATCAAACCTATGTTTGAATATTGTGAACGAACATGCCGGGAAGATATTATTCATAGGCAAATTATTTGAATCTGTTTATTATTCATGCATAATATGACAAAGTTTGAACCAAATTATGTGATACATTTGCTAGTCGATATACCGAAGAATTCTTCACCAGACACAGATAAATGTAGTATACAAAATTTCTAAAATTTTCAATCCGTGGAAACAACGTTCAAAATACAAACTGATCAGTATTAATGAAAATCTGACCGCTACGAAAACAGAACGGTGCATACATTTTTTAGGGAAGAAACTGAAAGGCGATTTACTTGATACTATTCTTCCAATAATTCCCCCTCTGTTTACCATGCTATCCAGAGACTCATATGGAATCATCCGATATTTTGAATATTACCCCAGGGATTTTGGAAATTTCGAAGGATTGTTAGAATTGATCATTTTTGAGATATTTCAATTGAAACGAGAAAGAAATTAAGGTTTATTTTAAGAAAGAAACAAATGAAATGAAATGAGAGACTATTTCCGCATGCAGTAAAGAAATTGAAAATTGTTTTCTCACGGAGTAGGTTAGGTTAGATTAGGTTAGATTAGGTTAGATTAGGTTAGATTAGGTTAGATTTCAATTGAAACAAGAAAGAAATTAAGGTTTATTTTAAGAAAGAAACAAATGAAATGAAATGAGAGACTATTTCCGCATACAGTAAAGAAATTGAAAATTGTTTTCTCACGGAGTAGTTATTTTTTTCTCATCCTCAATAGCTTGTATTACCTTCTCTTGCCTTGATACAAGCCTGAATTCATCTAAGTATGTTTCAGATTAGGTTTTCGACCTCCTCTGGGGTGATATTCTGCCACTCTTCAGTGGCGGCTTGGATGAGCTGTTGTGGGGTTCTTAGATAATCCTTGAGCGATCTAATTTTACTCTTGAAATTATCCCATAAATGTTCAATAGGGTTTAGGTCTGGAAAGCAAGCTGGTCAGTCCGAAATAGCGATTCCCTCTGTTTCAAGATAATGTCGAGGGAGGTTGCTGGTATGCGGAGGAGCATTATCTTACATAAAAGTGAAATTCTCGCCGTGGGCAACTCGCCAAAGTCCCACTATGGGCTTCAGCACTAGGTTCACATAATTTCTAGTCGTGACACTCGTAGAAAACGAAATCAAATCTGTTTTGCCTTCCAGAATAAAGCCATCTCTAAACATCACACTGCACCCTTGGTATTTCGAAATTTGTCTTGTAGCACGGACTCTAGCTTATCTTCCACGACCCATTAAAACCCAAATCCGGCGGTCACCAGATCGAACACCAATTCTAGTCTCCTCCGAAAAAGAACATTTCGCAAATTCTCAATATTCCAATTTTGGTGCTAGATACACCAATCAAGTCTGTTAATTTTTGTTACCTGGTTAGCTCTGGAACTCTTGAGGGCCTTCTGCGGTATAAACCCTTAAACGAAGTTAACGAAGTTAACGAAGTTTTTAGATATATATATATATATATATATATATATATATATATATATATATATAGGGGGTTTTACCCCGACGAGTTGCCCATATATCTGTTCATGCAATCAAACTGATTTCATGAAAAAATATAAATCCACCACCCGGTAATTAATACCATTGCCAGGCAATGATTATAATCAAAACATATCCTGGAGTAATTATATATTAGGATAACGTTAAATGCTATGAGAATATATCAATCTACCAGAATATACACATACTATAGCATCATCAGACAATGATATCAATGTACCAACGAGTAGTGTCAGAGGCTTTCTCCCCGGAAAAATCCAGTGTACGGACCTTAGTCAAGTAACACTGAATGTTACTCATTAATAGTTTCCTTTGTGTGAAGTGGTGAACGATCGAATAGAATACTGCTCTGAATATAAATATGACAAAATTGTCAGTTAATTATATTACATTTATATAAACAAATAAATAAAATATGAAATGAGATTCTGAGCAGTATAAACTAAAGAGAAAACCTATGACTCTACCTCATTATTATTTTCGGAAAGAAACCTACGAAGAATATTACAAGATTTGATGACTGTTATCTTTTGTAACTGTTCAAACAAATTTTTCTTCAGACCCAAAATCTCAATACTTTTGTGAAGATTTCTAGGAATAACGCCTGTTGTAGAAATAATAATCGGTAGAATAAATATTTTCTTCATTTTCCACATTTTTTAATCTCGTCGCCAAGCATCATATATTTAGAAATTTTTCATTGTATTTATTTTGTATATTATGTGTGTCGGGTATAGCAATATCAATTATATATGTTATTTGATTCTGTTTATCATTAAGAACGATATCTGGTCTATTGTGTTTTACAGCTCTCTCTTTACAGAATTGTTTCATCAAAATAAAGTTTATATTTGTCATTTTCACAAATAATCTCAGGTTCATATTTTTGAAATTTTTTCTTTTGGGAATTAGGTCATGTTTAATTCCTAGATTGAAGTGAATAATATTAGCGACGGCATTATGTCTTTCTAAATAATCTGTTGAAGCAAGGACTGAGCAAGATGATAATATATGAAAACTGTTTCTGAAGAACAGAAACATCTACGGCAAGAATCATCTATATTTTGTTTGATGATATGTTTTCTATAATTCCTTGTGAAAACAACCTGATCCTGGATCGCAATTGCCAAGCCTTCTGTTTCAGCAAACAATTCTCCAGATACTAACCATTTATTCGATGCAATTTCATCAATATAATCATTTTTCAATTCTTTAGGTGCTTTCCGTGTAATTCCTTCTGCATCCAACTTTCTCTTTTAGAATTATCATCAAATATATCAAAATCTACCTTTTGCATTGTCAAGTTCAGAGGTGTAAGATTATAATCTGAAGCAACAACAATATCATGTAGTTTAGACGTTCTCTGTTTATCATGAAAATGGGAACGTAGATGAAAAATCTGTTTACTATGAAGATTATTCAAATCAATGAATCCACGACCTCCAAGATGTCTAGGTAGTGTAACTCTCTGAACAGCTGACTTTATATATATATATATATATATATATATATATATATATATATATATATATATATATATATATATATATATATATATATATATATATATATATATATATATATATATATATATATATATATATATATATATATATATATATATATATATATATATATATATATATATTGTCAAAACGATTCGTCAAAAACTTCGTTTAAGGGTGCTAGGTTTTGAAATCACCCTTGTGATACTCTCATTGTGGCTGCTATATCCCTCTGTGTCACCCCTTCTTCAACGATAGCAATTATTCGACCCCCCATGCACATCGGACAATCCAACGTAAGGCATTTTCAATTATGATTATAGGCTTTTTTAAATTTTGAAATTCACAGTTTCAAATCTCAGTGACGACTGAGCACAATATCTCGAACATGTTGTGATAATTCAACATTTCTTATCTACTATCCTGCATTTTTACAACATATAAATTTGGTTGTGTGTATGTTCGATTGATATAATACGCTTGAAATTAGAATATCGATTTTTGGTCGCAAAGAGGCCTTCCTTCAGAGAACGTCACAAATATTGAAATGGCTATTTTGGGTTACTCTATCTCATATAGCAAATAGCATCGACTTTAAGATAAGTTGCATTGAATTCAGGATGGTTAGAGATTTTCCAAATCGAGGTTTAATTCTGTGAATTCCTTCAGATGTGGAATCAAAGAAGCAAACTGCTTTTAAACAATATACTTTGGATCGATGAAGCTACATTCAGAGACGAGAATGCAAAGGTAGAATCCACATAAGTGAAGTAAATTCAAATTAATCATGGTTAGGGTTACAAATCTTCAAGAATCGTGGCAAATCCATGTTTCTTACGAAATAAGAAACAAGAAAGAGATTGAATTTCACTCATATCAGAAAAAGTTGAACTGTTAATAGAAATATTCCTTTTTCAAATGAAAAAGATAATAATTGAGTTGTATTATTTCAGGAGATATCCAACAATATCTTGAAAATGTTGAGAATGATAATTTGAAAAATCTACTACCGAAATTCATATGTCCGCGTTGTAAATCAGTAAATAACCATCTTATTTAATCAGTGATTATCAGCTACATTTTCAAGAAATACTAGCTGAAATCCTTTTTTAATTAAATCTCAAAACTAAGTTATCCTGTGAGTTTCAATAGATAAACCCAATGAAATGAGGATTAGTTAGTATAATATGCGCTAGGTAAATTTGAAAAAATTATAAATCTGATTATTGAGTACCTGATTTTCCAATCTAGCTACCTGCTGCCTGTGGCTTTGTTCTCTAGCTTCTAGCAACCTCTCTGCTTGTAACTGTGCTGCTCTATATCTTTCGATCTCTGCTCTGTCAAACTTGCTATCCAAACCAGATCGCTGTAAACTTCTCAATCTACTCAATTCTAACTCTTTTTCAGTTAGTTCTGATTCCAATCTTGAAATCTTTATTCTCAACTCCTTATTTTCGAGTTCGTATTTTTCCTTATCGGTTTCACATAGTTGACTATCTATTTGATATTTTTCAGGGCGATCATAAGTCTTAGTTCTTGTTGTATTATACGCTGATGATTTGGCCGTTGATCTCTCCAGGTTTCGATTCTCGTTCTCAAGATGTCGTAACTGGAAACAAAACACGGAACTATAAACACATTTGAAGCAAAAATGCAAGAAATTCATCAAAATAAGAGTATTTTCCAGAGTTGAAAACAAAATGAACAGCTGAAGTATATCTATTTAATTGAGGCCATTAATATATTTCAACTATAATGCAAACAATGATGTAGCACTTAAAGTTTAATATTTGCACAGAACGAAAACTTTTTCCAAATTTCCTTATGGGAACAACATGTGCAACCAGCCAGAATAAGTTTTTGACTAATTTTTCTACTGCATATTCATTTTACTGTCGTAGATTAAACTCAAACTGAGTAACAATAAGTATTGAATGAATTATGGAAAACCTACTACTTCGTTTTCTTTCATGTCCCTGTTAGAACTGATCATTTCCTTTGACGTTTCAAAAAATATCATGACAAAAAATAATAACTAGAGCACGTAAGATGAGGAAACAGCAATGTTCTTGACTCTTCTTCCATAATTTCACCAACTCAATCTCCAAGGAAGATGAACGAAAAGAATAGAAGTTCCCTATTTCAGGAAAGCCGATGAAGGAATGTAATGACTCAAAAGACTTCTAGGCATGACGATGAAGTAAAATATAATCTATACTTTCCATAATTTTATTTTCACAAACACGACCGGTTTTCACCATCAGGTCATTTTCAAGTGGTCACCTGCAGGAAAAAAACATACTTATATAGATACTAGCCTAATTTGATATTAAGTAGTGGAGAGGTATAAATGTCTGGCTGCCTATTAAGGGTAATTCCACTTGGATTTTTATAAAGTTTATTGATTTCAAAACATTCCAACAGATTCATTTTCTTTTCTTTGTCGTAAATATGAAGAATTTTGATATTATTCAATGATTTTGAATGTTTTGTGGTATATATATGTTCACACGTTGGAGAACTATTGTCAGAGGATAAATGTTCCCCAAATCTGACTTCTCAATTCCTACCTGTCTGCCCAATATAAGATACCGTACACTCATTGCGAGCAATTTTGTAAACTCATGGTTTTTGAGATTGTCTGTTTTTTATTTACCATTAAATAATAATTTTCTCAAGTTCAGACCACTTGAGAAAGAAGGGTTATTTTAAATTTAGAAAAACAGTTGCTAGAGCGAACAAAATCTGAAGAAAATTGAGTAGGTGTTCGAACTAAACAGTTACTCATTCCTTTTTTTGTGATTTTTCAACATGGCTTTTAACATCATATATCAAAATGTTAGAAGTCTGCGTACTGAACTGCGCGACTTTAAATTGTCTTCTATGATTAATAATCACGATATCATATTTGTAACAGAGTCCTGGTTGAACAGTAATATACTCGACTCGGAAATTCTTGAAACGAGCATCTACTCTGTTTTTCGTCGCGATCGCGAAACTAGTGCTTAATGTAAAAAAGACGGTGGAGGTGTTTTCGCAGCGATCAAGAATACCTTGGATGCAAAACAGGTGGTGGATCTCCAAAGCGACGCCGAGGATGTGTAGGTTGCTTGTAGCAACCTCCCTGCTTGTAACTGTGCTGCTCTATACCTTTCGATCTCTGCTCTGTCAAACTTGCTATCCAAACCAGATCGCTGTAAACTTCTCAATCTACTCAATTCTAACTCTTTCTCAGTTAGTTCTGATTCCAATCTTGAAATCTTTATTCTCAACTCCTTATTTTCGAGTTCGTGGTGGTGGATCTCCAAAGCGACGCCGAGGATGTGTGGGTCGAAATAAAAAGAGGAAAAATTGAATCACTAGTGTGTTGCGTTTACCTCTTTCTGGGGATTCAAATGTAAGCACAAGTTTCGCGTCAAAATTTTGTGAAATTAAGGATAAAATTGAAAATAAGGTCTTATTAATTTGCGGTGACATGAACTTTTCATCTGTTCGGTGGGTACGTGATACGTACTCGAACTTCTCATTCCTCGAACCGAGGGGAGTCGATTCGAATTCTTGAACTGTTTTGGATTCTATATCTATTTGTGAACTTGCAACTGAATGCAATTCAATGGAGTTACTAATTGCTCAGATAAGACTCTCGATCTAATTTTATGTAATAAATTTGTAGTATCTCTTTAATGCGATGTCAAAATCCTCTAGTGCGGGAGGATGGATACCATCCTTGTATTGAATTCCTCTTCAATTTAAGCAATAAATATTGAGAAACTCGCAAGAATACGGAGGTCTTTAGGTTACACAAAGCTGATTATATAACTATTAATCGAAGAATCTCAGATGTATCTTGGACAGAAATATTATCAAATGGTGATATAAACGCTGATCTGATCACCTTCTATACCATACTCAATAATATAATCGAAGATCATGTACCCAAAAAGTCATTGGGTGAAAAATTTCCGAGTTACTTCTCCAGAAACACTAAAATTATCAATCGAAAAAACAAAATTCACAAGAATGGAAAATTTATCAAAACTACGATAACTTCCTAAGTTTCAAACATTTGAGAAGGGAAAGTAAAGCTCGGATTTTGGCAGATTATAATAACTTCATTTCAAATATCGAAAAAGATGTAGAAATGAATTCTAAAAGAATATTTAGTATCTCTTCTTCTAAGCGACTCGGTATTAGCTTGCCGTCGTCAATGCACTATAACAACGAAACCGCTAATGGTGCCACGGAAATCTGTGAATTGTTCGCTATTTTCGGTATTTGTGCCTCCAACAATAGCAGCGAACCCTCGCGTTGATCCAGGTAGGGACACCCTGCTCATCTCATCAATGAAAGTCATTGATAAAGAAAAAGGAGCTGGACCTGATGAAATATCTTCTCTTTTTCTGAAGTCTTGCCCTGAATTATGTACACCTCTTTCTCTTTTACGTAATGCATCACTCAGATACGGGGTTTTTCCGGACCGATGGAAATGCGCGAGTGTGACACCTATTTTTAAAGGTGGGGACAAAAGCGATGTCGAAAATCACAGGCCAATTAGCAAGTTATGTATCACCGCCAAACTGTTTGAATCATGATCTACAAATATATTTTTTCTCTCGTCAAATTTCAAGTTATGCTTGAACAGCATGGATTCTTCAAAACCAGGTCAATCGAAACTAATTTATTGATAATAAAAACAAGTACTGTGTTTTAACGAATTTTACTTAATAATTGCGATTCGTAACGCGTTTCACTACACCGTAGCTTCTTCAGACGAATGATTATGCAGAAAAATGTAAATGAGAATATAACTATAAATGTTCTTGAGTAATTAAACGCTTATTGGTCGGCTCCTCCTAAGTGGTTATTTATGGCAGGTATATCCAATAAAATTAAGGAATAGATTGCTCCCGAAAAGATTCAATAGAGGTGAAGGGCTTAAATCGACTTGTTCATTGATGAGTCTACCTGAGTGTTTGTATTTATTTATTTCTAAAGTTTCCCAAAGATCTACCTTCCAATATTTATTATCTGTATGCAAAATTTCAAACTGTGGGTCGAAAGAATGATTATTTTCTAAGAGATGATTCGCGTAATTTGAATCTGATTTTTATTTGAAAACTGCGTTTATGTTCCGATATTCTAATATTAAAATTTCTATGTGTTCTACCAATGTAGAAATTGTCACAGTCATTGCAATTCAATCTATAAACACCTGATTTATTGTTTTTACCTGGTTTGGTTTTATTATTTTTATATATTTGCCTAAATTATTATTAGTTTGGAAAGCTATGTTGAAATTATTGCTACTTAAGAATGATTTCAGTTTCTCACTTGTAATGCCAACGTAGGTTAAGGTGTTGAATTTTGTTTCAATTTATCGACAGGGTAAACTTCATTCAATGCGATTCTACTTTGTTTTTATTTAAAATATTATTTATTAGTTTGGGATTGTAACCATTATTTTTGGCTATTTGTTTAATCAAATTTAGTTCTTTGTTGAAATTTTCTGGTGATAGCGGGATGTTAATCAATCTATGAATAAAACTATTGAATGCTGACATTTTATGTTGATATGGATGACACGACGAGTTATGTATTATAATATCTGTATGTGACGGCTTATGGTAAATTGCGAAAACATGTTTTCCATTTTCATTCGAAATTGTTACGTCTAAGAAATTTATCGAATTATTGCTTTCTATTTCGGTTGTGAATGCAATTTTTGGATGTAATGAATTTATATGATTTTCGAAAATTTTCAACTGTCTATCTGTTCCTGTGAAGCAAATAATGATATCGTCTACATAGCGATACCAGTATAAACAATATTTACTGAGTGGATGATTATGAATTAATTTCTCTAAGTTATTCATGAAAATTTCTGCTAACAAAGGACTCAACGGATTGCCCATAATCAAGCCGTCTTCAATAGTATAATATTTGTAATTGAAATGGAAATAATTTTGATCTAAACAAATTTTAATAATGAAAGAATATCTGATTTAATGATAGTATTGACATGATTCCTTTCTAATAATTCTTCAACTAAGTAATACGTATCTTTTGGAGGAATGTTGGGAAATAGATTCTTAACATCGAAAGAAATAAGTTTGGAATTAGGTGGTATAGTGGTATCTTTGATATTGGCAATAAATTCGTATGAATTTTTGACCGAAAATTCAGATTTAAAATTGCAATGTTTTATTAGCAAGTCGTTGAGGAATTTTGAAAGTTTGAACGAAGGTGCCGTTACATAAGAAACAACAGGTCTAATAGGGTAATTAGGTTTATGAAGTTTTATCAACGAATATAATTCGGGGATTGTGGATTGGAGTTAATGAATTTATATTTTCTTGGTCTGTAATTAATGATTTTGCTGTCGAAATTATGTTTTTAACAACTTTCTGAAATTTTGCGGTAGGATCCTTAGTTGATGTTATATAGTTTCCGCTGTTAAGAATTCTTCAGTTTTAGAAATATAATCGGTTTTACTAATCGCAATGACGGTGTTACCTTTATCTGCTTTAGTGAATACTAAATCGTTCTTGGTACTATTTTCACGAATTGTTTTTATTATCTTATAATCGGAATTGCAATGAGGTGATAATTTCGAAAAGTCTTCTTTGATGATTTTTGCTGTTTGATGTTTGGCTAAAATATTATCTTTGGAGTTTTTGAGAATAATTTCGGAGTCTATGCCTAACTGTTCAAAATTAGTTTTATTATGTTTTGGATGTAAATTATGTTTGAATCCTTTTTCTAATAGATCTTTTTGTGGTTGTGTAAAATCGGTATCAGTTAAATTAGTGAATCTTTCAAAAAATTTATGGTCTGAAAATTTATCAGTTGAAGGTTTGGGTGGAGAAATTTTGAATTTAAGTGAATTCAACTTTTTCTGTTGTTGCTGAAACTTTTATGAATTAAAATTTTGACATCGTATCTGGATTCAGAGTCTAAAATATCAAACTCAACAGGGTGCAATCTAAACAATAATTCCGTATGGATTACCTTCAAATATATGTTTGAAACGTCCTCCTGTTGTACTGGATCTTCATATCCTCTTTGAGCCATATGCGTTGGCCTTTCTCAATTGCTCTTCTTGCTGGTCCACTGTTGTTATGTGTCTTCAACCGTATGTAATTGGGAATCAACCTGTTTTCAAGCACACTGAGTAGAACCATATATTCTGCGTGTGAACTGCACATCTCAGTAGTATTTTGAAATACCACAAAGCCAAAAAGCCGGTATCAGCTTTCTTTAACATTTGAATTTGGGAGGCTTTTACTTGGTAAAATTCCATTATCAATAATAAAAAACAAGTACTGTGTTTTAACGAATTTTACTTAATAATTGCGATTCGTAACGCGTTTCACTACACCGTAGCTTCTTCAGACGAATGATTATGCAGAAAATGTAAATGAGAATATAACTATAAATGTTCTTGAGTAATTAAACGCTTATTGGTCGGCTCCTCCTAAGTGGTTATTTATGGCAGGTATATCCAATAAAATTAAGGAATAGATTGCTCCCCGAAAAGATTCAATAGAGGTGAAGGGCTTAAATCGACTTGTTCATTGATGAGTCTACCTGAGTGTTTGTATTTATTTATTTCTAAAGTTTCCCAAAGATCTACCTTCCAATATTTATTACGTATTACTTAGTTGAAGAATTATTAGAAAGGAATCATGTCAATACTATCATTAAATCAGATATTCTTTCATTATTAAAATTTGTTTAGATCAAAATTATTTCCATTTCAATTACAAATATTATACTATTGAAGACGGCTTGATTATGGGCAATCCGTTGAGTCCTTTGTTAGCAGAAATTTTCATGAATAACTTAGAGAAATTAATTCATAATCATCCACTCAGTAAATATTGTTTATACTGGTATCGCTATGTAGACGATATCATTATTTGCTTCACAGGAACAGATAGACAGTTGAAAATTTTCGAAAATCATATAAATTCATTACATCCAAAATTGCATTCACAACCGAAATAGAAAGCAATAATTCGATAAATTTCTTAGACGTAACAATTTCGAATGAAAATGGAAAACATGTTTTCGCAATTTACCATAAGCCGTCACATACAGATATTATAATACATAACTCGTCGTGTCATCCATATCAACATAAAATGTCAGCATTCAATAGTTTTATTCATAGATTGATTAACATCCCGCTATCACCAGAAAATTTCAACAAAGAACTAAATTTGATTAAACAAATAGCCAAAAATAATGGTTACAATCCCAAACTAATAAATAATATTTTAAATAAAAACAAAGTAGAATCGCATTGAATGAAGTTTACCCTGTCGATAAATTGAAACAAAAATTCAACACCTTAACCTACGTTGGCATTACAAGTGAGAAACTGAAATCATTCTTAAGTAGCAATAATTTCAACATAGCTTTCCAAACTAATAATAATTTAGGCAAATATATAAAAATAATAAAACCAAACCAGGTAAAAACAATAAATCAGGTGTTTATAGATTGAATTGCAATGACTGTGACAATTTCTACATTGGTAGAACACATAGAAATTTTAATATTAGAATATCGGAACATAAACGCAGTTTTTCAAATAAAAAATCAGATTCAAATTACGCGAATCATCTCTTAGAAAATAATCATTCTTTCGACCCACAGTTTGAAATTTTGCATACAGATAATAAATATTGGAAGGTAGATCTTTGGGAAACTTTAGAAATAAATAAATACAAACACTCAGGTAGACTCATCAATGAACAAGTCGATTTAAGCCCTTCACCTCTATTGAATCTTTTCGGGGAGCAATCTATTCCTTAATTTTATTGGATATACCTGCCATAAATAACCACTTAGGAGGAGCCGACCAATAAGCTTTTAATTACTCAAGAACATTTATAGTTATATTCTCATTTACATTTTTCTGCATAATCATTCGTCTGAAGAAGCTACGGTGTAGTGAAACGCGTTACGAATCGCAATTATTAAGTAAAATTCGTTAAAACACAGTACTTGTTTTTATTATTGATAATGGAATTTTACCAAGTAAAGCCTCCCAAATTCAAATGTTAAAGAAAGCTGATACCGGCTTTTGGCTTTGTGGTATTTCAAAATACTACTGAGATGTGCAGTTCACACGCAGAATATATGGTTCTACTCAGTGTGCTTGAAAAACAGGTTGATTCCCAATTACATACGGTTGAAGACACATAACAACAGTGGACCAGCAAGAAGAGCAATTGAGAAAGGCCAACGCATATGGCTCAAAGAGGATATGAAGATCCAGTACAACAGGAGGGACGTTTCAAACATATATTTGAAGGTAATCCATACGGAATTATTGTTTAGATTGCACCCTGTTGAGTTTGATATTTTAGACTCTGAATCCAGATACGATGTCAAAATTTTAATTCATAAAAGTTTCAGCAACAACAGAAAAAGTTGAATTCACTTAAATTCAAAATTTCTCCACCCAAACCTTCAACTGATAAATTTTCAGACCATAAATTTTTGAAAGATTCACTAATTTAACTGATACCGATTTTACACAACCACAAAAGATCTATTAGAAAAAGGATTCAAACATAATTTACATCCAAAACATAATAAAACTAATTTTGAACAGTTAGGCATAGACTCCGAAATTATTCTCAAAAACTCCAAAGATAATATTTAGCCAAACATCAAACAGCAAAAATCATCAAAGAAGACTTTTCGAAATTATCACCTCATTGCAATTCCGATTATAAGATAATAAAACAATTCGTGAAAATAGTACCAAGAACGATTTAGTATTCACTAAAGCAGATAAAGGTAACACCGTCATTGCGATTAGTAAAACCGATTATATTTCTAAAACTGAAGAATTCTTAACAGCGGAAACTATATAACATCAACTAAGGATCCTACCGCAAAATTTCAGAAAGTTGTTAAAAACATAATTTCGACAGCAAAATCATTAATTACAGACCAAGAAAAATATAAATTCATTAACTCCAATCCACAATCCCCCGAATTATATTCGTTGATAAAACTTCATAAACCTAATTACCCTATTAGACCTGTTGTTTCTTATGTAACGGCACCTTCGTTCAAACTTTCAAAATTCCTCAACGACTTGCTAATAAAACATTGCAATTTTAAATCTGAATTTTCGGTCAAAATTCATACGAATTTATTGCCAATATCAAAGATACCACTATACCACCTAATTCCAAACTTATTTCTTTCGATGTTAAGAATCTATTTCCCAACATTCCTCCAAAAGATACGTATTACTTAGTTGAAGAATTATTAGAAAGGAATCATGTCAATACTATCATTAAATCAGATATTCTTTCATTATTAAAAATTTGTTTAGATCAAAATTATTTCCATTTCAATTACAAATATTATACTATTGAAGACGGCTTGATTATGGGCAATCCGTTGAGTCCTTTGTTAGCAGAAATTTTCATGAATAACTTAGAGAAATTAATTCATAATCATCCACTCAGTAAATATTGTTTATACTGGTATCGCTATGTAGACGATATCATTATTTGCTTCACAGGAACAGATAGACAGTTGAAAATTTTCGAAAATCATATAAATTCATTACATCCAAAATTGCATTCACAACCGAAATAGAAAGCAATAATTCGATAAATTTCTTAGACGTAACAATTTCGAATGAAAATGGAAAACATGTTTTCGCAATTTACCATAAGCCGTCACATACAGATATTATAATACATAACTCGTCGTGTCATCCATATCAACATAAAATGTCAGCATTCAATAGTTTTATTCATAGATTGATTAACATCCCGCTATCACCAGAAAATTTCAACAAAGAACTAAATTTGATTAAACAAATAGCCAAAAATAATGGTTACAATCCCAAACTAATAAATAATATTTTAAATAAAAAACAAAGTAGAATCGCATTGAATGAAGTTTACCCTGTCGATAAATTGAAACAAAATTCAACACCTTAACCTACGTTGGCATTACAAGTGAGAAACTGAAATCATTCTTAAGTAGCAATAATTTCAACATAGCTTTCCAAACTAATAATAATTTAGGCAAATATATAAAAATAATAAAACCAAACCAGGTAAAAACAATAAATCAGGTGTTTATAGATTGAATTGCAATGACTGTGACAATTTCTACATTGGTAGAACACATAGAAATTTTAATATTAGAATATCGGAACATAAACGCAGTTTTTCAAATAAAAATCAGATTCAAATTACGCGAATCATCTCTTAGAAAATAATCATTCTTTCGACCCACAGTTTGAAATTTTGCATACAGATAATAAATATTGGAAGGTAGATCTTTGGGAAACTTTAGAAATAAATAAATACAAACACTCAGGTAGACTCATCAATGAACAAGTCGATTTAAGCCCTTCACCTCTATTGAATCTTTTCGGGGAGCAATCTATTCCTTAATTTTATTGGATATACCTGCCATAAATAACCACTTAGGAGGAGCCGACCAATAAGCGTTTAATTACTCAAGAACATTTATAGTTATATTCTCATTTACATTTTTCTGCATAATCATTCGTCTGAAGAAGCTACGGTGTAGTGAAACGCGTTACGAATCGCAATTATTAAGTAAAATTCGTTAAAACACAGTACTTGTTTTTTATTATTGATAATGGAATTTTACCAAGTAAAAGCCTCCCAAATTCAAATGTTAAAGAAAGCTGATACCGGCTTTTTGGCTTTGTGGTATTTCAAAATACTACTGAGATGTGCAGTTCACAAGCAGAATATATGGTTCTACTCAGTGTGCTTGAAAAACAGGTTGATTCCCAATTACATACGGTTGAAGACACATAACAACAGTGGACCAGCAAGAAGAGCAATTGAGAAAGGCCAACGCATATGGCTCAAAGAGGATATGAAGATCCAGTACAACAGGAGGGACGTTTCAAACATATATTTGAAGGTAATCCATACGGAATTATTGTTTAGATTGCACCCTGTTGAGTTTGATATTTTAGACTCTGAATCCAGATACGATGTCAAAATTTTAATTCATAAAAAGTTTCAGCAACAACAGAAAAGTTGAATTCACTTAAATTCAAAATTTCTCCACCCAAACCTTCAACTGATAAATTTTCAGACCATAAATTTTTGAAAGATTCACTAATTTAACTGATACCGATTTTACACAACCACAAAAAGATCTATTAGAAAAAGGATTCAAACATAATTTACATCCAAAACATAATAAAACTAATTTTGAACAGTTAGGCATAGACTCCGAAATTATTCTCAAAAACTCCAAAGATAATATTTTAGCCAAACATCAAACAGCAAAAATCATCAAAGAAGACTTTTCGAAATTATCACCTCATTGCAATTCCGATTATAAGATAATAAAAACAATTCGTGAAAATAGTACCAAGAACGATTTAGTATTCACTAAAGCAGATAAAGGTAACACCGTCATTGCGATTAGTAAAACCGATTATATTTCTAAAACTGAAGAATTCTTAACAGCGGAAACTATATAACATCAACTAAGGATCCTACCGCAAAATTTCAGAAAGTTGTTAAAAACATAATTTCGACAGCAAAATCATTAATTACAGACCAAGAAAATATAAATTCATTAACTCCAATCCACAATCCCCGAATTATATTCGTTGATAAAACTTCATAAACCTAATTACCCTATTAGACCTGTTGTTTCTTATGTAACGGCACCTTCGTTCAAACTTTCAAAATTCCTCAACGACTTGCTAATAAAACATTGCAATTTTAAATCTGAATTTTCGGTCAAAAATTCATACGAATTTATTGCCAATATCAAAGATACCACTATACCACCTAATTCCAAACTTATTTCTTTCGATGTTAAGAATCTATTTCCCAACATTCCTCCAAAAGATACGTATTACTTAGTTGAAGAATTATTAGAAAGGAATCATGTCAATACTATCATTAAATCAGATATTCTTTCATTATTAAAAATTTGTTTAGATCAAAATTATTTCCATTTCAATTACAAATATTATACTATTGAAGACGGCTTGATTATGGGCAATCCGTTGAGTCCTTTGTTAGCAGAAATTTTCATGAATAACTTAGAAATTAATTCATAATCATCCACTCAGTAAATATTGTTTATACTGGTATCGCTATGTAGACGATATCATTATTTGCTTCACAGGAACAGATAGACAGTTGAAAATTTTCGAAAATCATATAAATTCATTACATCCAAAATTGCATTCACAACCGAAATAGAAAGCAATAATTCGATAAATTTCTTAGACGTAACAATTTCGAATGAAAATGGAAAACATGTTTTCGCAATTTACCATAAGCCGTCACATACAGATATTATAATACATAACTCGTCGTGTCATCCATATCAACATAAAATGTCAGCATTCAATAGTTTTATTCATAGATTGATTAACATCCCGCTATCACCAGAAAATTAACTAATTTATTGAAATCTACACCCACTTCGGAAAGATCTTTGACAGAATTTGTCAGAATATTCTTGGTTGTCAGGTCGAGGAAATTGGTGTGGGTGATTCACTTTGTCGATGGGTCGACTCTTATATGAGAAATTGACAACAGTACGTTGCTATTGGCAGTGAGCATAGATCGGAGACATATTGCTGTACATCTGGGGTCCCCCAAGAATCACACCTTGGTCCCCTTCTGTTTCTCATATATGTAAATAATATAAGATATATTTTTTTAAAATGTAACTTTCTACTGTATGCTGACGATCTCAAAATCTATTATACCATCAGGAGGATCTTGTTTTACAGGAGGATCTCTCGCTTTTTTCAGATTCTTGCAAAACCAATAGCCTTTTCCTGAATTTGAAAAAATGTCAAACTATTAATGAAAGTGTCACAATTTCGAGATCTTGGAGTCATCCTGGATTCGAAGTTGGTTTTCGATCAACATTGATTGCATAGTCAGCTCTTCAAGTAGAATTTTGGAGTACACTCTCCGCAAGTGTCGTATATTCAAAAATTCTAGTTCTGTTCTTAGTGTTTACTATGCCTATGTATTCAGTAAACTCAACTTTGCCTCAGTTATATGGAATCCTCAGTATAAAGACATCTCGCGAATTGGGAAAATTCAGAATAAACTTTTGAAATATCTGGCTTATTTAAGTAATTTCACGGTGGCGGAGGGGGTTGACTTCTATGCGGAAGCAAGAAAACAATTTCACCTGGTTTCACTTGAGGACAGAAGAAAGATGAATGACATCCTAACTCTTCAGAAGGTATTGGCTGGGGAGGTTAGTACAACTGTTTTGGAAAATTTATTCTTCAACTCTACTAATTTTTACTGGAGGAAACATGAGTTGTTCTACATTCCTTTCAAAAAAACTAACTGTTCCAAGCACGCATCCTTAACGAGAATGCTACGCATGGGCAATGAATTTAATCAGTCTGTTGACATTTTTTCAAATAACATCGTAAGATCTAAAAAACTTCTAAAAGACTTGTTCTTGATGTAGTTTCTTCTTTTGTACTTTTTTCTCAATCATTCATATTTACTATTTCTATTAACTTAATACCTATTCTTTTTTTAAATTGTACTTGAATACTGTTTTATGGGTTTGAACCTGTTTGTATTCTCGAAACAATAAACAAAAGTTATTGAAAAGAGGCTAGCGCAGTTGGAACTAGCGTAATTATTTAAGGTAGTATCTTTTATGGAATATAACAATTGTGTTATTTGATGTTTTTCTTCACGTTCCATGATTTTGTCTATAAAAGCCTGGGGGGATTTGGTTATTGAAAGCAATTCTTCTGATAGTATTCATTTCAATTTTGAAGTCTGTCGGTGACAGTGGACTGGAAAAGGCACTATGGATCATTAAATCATAAACTGCTAGTTTATGATTTATAAGTGATTGAAAGAGTTTATGAAAACAGTTGAGCCTGTGGAGGTTTCTTTTCTGTAGATTTTATAAATGAATTGTTAGTTGATTTTGTTATTGTCAGCTATAAAAATTCAATGAATAACTAATTTATATTTCTGCAGTAAACTTAATGTTAGTATGAACTTCATTCAAAAATTGCAGAAATCTATCAATTTGCCTGATTGAGCCCTGGAAACCTGAAATATAAGTGAGTTCATTTCCTGCAGTTGTCCACTTAAAAATGACGAAACTGGTCGTGTTTGTAAAAATAAAATTGTGGAAAGTATGAAATACATTTTACTTCATCTTCGTTAAAAAAGAATTTCCATCAAATAAATACATCATCAATACTACTCACTACTGAGCATAGATATATAGATATTATCTTTTGAGATAGGGCTGCCTAGCAGCCCGGCCACTGCGACCCAATGGTCTATTGTGGCACACTCTGTCCTAAATTTCATCCACGAGCTCCATCCTTCTCGTAAAGAATACGAGTTTCGTGGGTGAGAGCTTAATAAGCTCAGTCAGCTTCAGTTTGCAAGATCCAAGTTCTTCCATCCTGACTCCGTCCCCAGCTGAGCACTCGCACATAACATGTTCCATATCTTCTTCACATAACCTATATCTTCTTCACATAACCTACATGAAGAATCCTCAACCAATCCTAATTTATTTAGGTGTTTCCTGAGGTGACAGTGCCCCGTTAATATGGCAGTTATAACTCTCAGTTCCAACCAAGACAGTTTAAGCCAGGCCTTGGATTTTGTAGTGGAAGGTCCACTGATGGCGCGTCGAGCATGTCCTGGGAGGCTCATCCAATGCTCACGTACCCTCAAGTCCAGGCATCGGTCCTCTTCCTGGTAAACGGAACTATAAGGGTTTTGTAAGGGTTTATGCTAAGTTTCTCTCCTTCACACCACCCTTAAATTGCAAACATATCCTTCTGTAGTCTGTCGGAAACATCGCTATCATCTCCGACAGTCAGAATGACTACATTATCAGCGTATGCTTGTACATAAACATCCAGTGCGCCAATTATTGCCTGAAGGTCATCAACTAGCAGAAACCATAACAGAGGGGATAGTACTCCTCCCTGTGAGCAGCCCTTGCCAGCCACAAAAGTGACTACTTCTCCTTTCAGTGAACTGTTGATCACTCTGGTATTTAGCATGTTACTAATCCAATCCGCAATAATATTTGGTACTCCTCTGGTTCTCACAGCCCCAGACAGTGAGTCAGTGGGGGCCGCTTTAAACGCACCTTCAATGTCCATGAATGCTGCAGCTGTGTGATCCTCCCGACTAAGTTGTTAAGTGCCTGATCGGTTGATTTACCTTTTTGATAGGCGTATTGATGTTCACTCAGAGGCCTCAGCCATAACAGCTCGGTCTTGATGTATCCATCTAAGACCTCCAGGGTTTTCAAAACAAAAGAGGTAAGACTAATCGGTCTAAACGACTTCGGCTGTGAGTTCGATTTACCCACCTTAGGGATGTAAACAACCCTGACTCTTCGCAAGTTGGCCGGGACAACATTCCAGGCAATACTAGACCGGAAGAGCCTAATGAGGCATGGGAGAAGCAAATCCACCCCTTGTTGTAACAAGGCAGGCATGATGCCATCCTCTCCAGGAGCTTTGAATGGCTTAAATGAGAGAATCGCCCACCTGATTTCTCAGGGCTTGATGATCGTTCTTGCGTTTTTCCAATCGTCTTTTTTTTGGCCTTTTTACAAGGCCCTTTGGGGCGACAGTGTCACAGCTTTCATGATATCGAGAAAGCGACAATTTGGGAAGTGTGTTCTCGCAAGAATCTCTAACGTCTCCTTTCCAGAGCCCGTGTTTCGCCCATCCGGACCCTCCACAGATCCGATGGCGAGCGCTAGAACCCTTTGCAGCCTTGCTTTGACGCAGAACCTGCGCCAGGACTTCCGTTTTGCCCTCCTTATTACTCTGTTGTATGACGTTAGAGTAGAACGATAATGGTCCCAATTGCCGGTATTTTCAGCTCGAATAAACAGTTTCCGAACTTCTCCCTACGATTTTCATGGGCAGGATCCCACCATGAAGTTGTGCCATTATCAGGCTTTCTCCGTAGTGGACAGTTATAGTGATACGCTGACGCGATCGACCGGGATATCTCCTCAGCCATACGCTCAACGTCTTCACGACTGTTAGTAGATGAGGCAATACCTCCCAAATGAGAACTAAGGGTGGCCCTATATCCGTCCCAATCAGTGCTCCTTGAGTTTCTGTATTCAACCACTGGTCTGATCCCAGGTTCAATGATAAATTGAGTGTGTCTGTGGTTGGATCCCGAGAGTTCACTTGACACACCCCACCTCGAGAGTTTATCGTTCAGGGAATTCGAGCAGAACGTAATGTCCAACACCTCAACGAGGTTTAGCGTCACGAAGGTCGGTTGATCTCCCTATTCAAAAGAATTAGGGCTTCGGCCATGAAAAAGTCGAACAGACTTTCACCTCTTGCATTGATGTTCGTGCTGCCCCACACCGAGTGGTGTGCATCAGCATCACATGCAATGATTAGCACCCTCCCATGGATTCAGATCAGCTATGCAGCTCTGAAGCCACGCCATGCTGTGCTCATCTACGCACGTGATCTGCAAACACCCCGGGCGAGCGGAACTTCCCAGAAAACTGATCGGTTCCTCCCCCGGAGCAATCACACTATATGACTCAAGAATGGCATCTGGCTGGATCTTAATCTGTCCTGCAGTCAGCTGCACATCAGGGAAGCCAGATGGTATAACACCGACTCTGATTCACCCCATGGCATCCTTGTACGTCATTGTCTTCTGTTCCTGGGCCTCCGGGCAGTGCCTTTTTTGGCCCTGCTCCTGAGTGCTTTCATCAGATCTGAGGCGTTTTCCTGCAGTCGGGAATGCACCAGAGGTCGAGGTTGATTTCTCCCCCGAGGGGTCCTCTCTGCTCGTATTGGTCTCCTGGACCGCCATACTCCTGGCGAGTACACGACGGCAGCTGCTGGAGTGTTAATAGAGACAACATCGCCGCTAGCACCCACTGTCTCCCTGTCGCCGCTTCAGACTTAGTAGAAATCACGAGCTGTGATAGCTCGCTATCCAACAAGTCTGTCGGTGGTGACAGGGTGGTAGGTGGGAGTTGTACCTCGACCTCCATATTTTCCTCTGTTTGAGGATCGAGGTTTACCCCCTCGTCAGGTTTCGAAATATTATGATCGTCCATAAGATTCCCACGAGTTGGGCAGATATAAAAAGTCCACCAGGGCAGTGCTCCCTTACCCTGGCAAGCCGAAACTAAAACCGGATGCTGGCCGGTGTCCACAGTTAGCCGATTCGCAACCCATCTTTTCCAATGGGCCACCCCCACAAGGAGGGCAGGTTCCTTGGCATAGTGATTTCCACCGTGAACCTGGGGATTTTTGTTGAGGTTTACTCCACTTGTCCCAGGCGGTTAAGCCAAGCCCCCCACTCATACCGGCCGTGAGACATGACCATAGACACCGACATTAGCCTGGTACTAACGGCCGTGTGACTTGCATAGCTAGCACAGACGGTCGGCGCCGTACTACCATTGTGCAGACCCTTAGTCACAACACGACAGCTGAGTAAGGACAAGTTAGTCCACGGCCAGGTTTTTAAAGGCTACCAGTTCCAGTTTTGGGTGAGACTAGCCGCCTTATAGATTAGCTGGCCAATAGTGTCACAAGAGGTCATCCACATACTGGTCGATCCCTATCCGCCACCTGGGGACGCGCTGGGTTGGTACTCCACTCCGCCCAGCACTACTGAGCATGCTCAGTATTCAAAACGGACTGCGCAAAAATTGGGAACGATGGAATTTCCTTCATTTGAGTTATCAAATAATAAGCATTGCAGGGAGAAATTTGAATATGAACGGTGAGATGGCTCGATTTTTAGGTTTCACAAAATACAAAATCCACATGAAAGGTACAAATTGCAAAGAATTTATTTCATATTATATTATTTTCAAAACTCAACGAAATGAGCTTCCTGCACAAACTTCTGAAGGTGCTACAATCTAACACATAAAATAGGGGTAGCAAAAATAAAAACGATCTAGTCTGTTTTGTCTGTCTCATTAACTACTTCAAATTCAGTACAAAGGGGCAGTGAGAAAAAGCCTTTCGATCTCTTACTATCACAAGAACATAATACAGTAGTAGTTTCTTCGTAAAAAATGGAACAGGGATTTCATCTCCCCACTCAGATTTAATGTATCTTCGATTCAATTATTCAGTTACCAAGCAAGAGTATTTTCCTGGTGTGCGCCCAATAGGTTTCTCATTTTCAAATGAAAAGTTAACATTAAATCACTGATTTAAAATCTTCGCAGACCAAAAGTTAAGCAGAATTCCTGTTCACTATCAGGAGTGTGAATCATATCTCATATCTCTAGAGAATAGTAGAAGCATGGAACTAGCCGAACAATTCATTAGAGTGCTGCAATTCCTACAATAATTATAGTCACCATCTGGCTTCTGTTCAAGCTTTAAATAGATTTTTGTTATAATCAATATTAAATCTGTTCTACGAGGTGTGTCAATTAAGTTCGCGGAAAGTACATAAATACTTGAGAATACCTTATATTCCTTCGCAATAGTCTCCCTCAAGTTCGATGCACCGGCGCTACCGTTGAACCCACTGTTGAAAGCAGACCCTGAACCCCCCCGAAGATAGGTCTCCCAGAACCGGCGTCGTGATGCTTTGGACTTTCGACATTCCATCATATCTGTTTCCTTTGAGATTTTGTTTGTTGTTGGAATGTCGTTTTTAGGCCTTCAGACGTTTCAAAACTTCAATGTAGAGTACTGCGTTAACTGTCTGACCTGCTGGAACGTATTCGTGGTGTACAACTCCATTAATATCGAAAAATGCGATGAGTAAAGATTTCACCTTCGATTTTGACATTCTGGCTTTCGTAGGGCGCTTACCCCTTTTTTCTACCCACTGCATGCTCTGCCTTTTGGTCTCAGGGTCGTATTCGAACACCCACGACTCGTCACCAGTGATAACATTCGTCAATTCGAGATCATGTCTTCAGAGATGAACAATAGGAGCTCTTTCTGCTCAACTGTGAGCACTTTGGGAACCATTCTCTCACACAGCTTACGCATCCCTAAATCTTCGTGCAGCATCAGTCAGATCGTCTCCTTGTTGATGCCCAACTCGTCTTCCAACATTCTAAGGCTTACCAGACGGTCTGCGAGCACTCGTGAGCGCAGCCAATGGAGGTTTTGTGCGTTTCGAGGTGGAGAGAGCTCCCTAGCGAGGATCATTCTCCACTGACTCTCTGCCGCTTCTGAACCACTTTTCCCAATCGTATTTTTTTATCAGACAATCTTCCTTATATACATCGGTTAACTGTTTCATAATTTCCACGGCAGCTTCCCCACGTTTCACCAAATTGAAGTATTCAACCGATCAACACGCAATTTGCACAGGCTGACGCAGAAACGAATTCTGTTTCGAATGAACCTAATGCGAACTCTGCAGAGTTACCAACCGCCGCAGCATTGCCAACTTCCGCAAACTTAATTGACATACCTCGTATGTGTCTGAAACTGGTTTTCAATGAATTTTAGATTTTCATCCAATTCCGATATATTTCCAGAAAGATACAAATTTTGCCCTAATGTCAATCAATCAATCAATTTTCAATCAATTCTAGATTTTCATTCTATTCTGACATATTTCTAGAAGAATATAAATTTGGCGCTGATATTCAAAACTTACCTTGACGTTCAAACTGTCCACTTTTGCCCTGAGTTCACTTCTTTCCCTCTGAACAGCTTGTAATTGTCTATGGAGTTCCTCTTCTTCTTTACCTCCAACAGAGCTCTCAGTTGGCCATTGTGTCAAACGTAACTGGGATTCTAAACCAGATCTCAGAACCTCATTGTTAGCGAGTTCCTGGTTCAATCTCGAAACTTGGTCTTGAAGAATCTGATTATTCTTCTTAAGTTCTGCTAAGTTTTGTTGAGTAACTTCAAAGCGATCGGTAAGAAGATGCTTTTCATTTTCTGAATTAGTTAACGCTTTCTGAAGCTGAAAAATCCATCCATGAGTTTTCAAATTCAGAATATTAATGCACCAGATGCTAAATTAGTATTACCTGTTTCAGATTCTCAGTCAATGTGTGAGAAGAAGAACATGTCTCTTGAAAATCTCGTTGAAGTTTATGTATCTCACTCTTCAGTTCTGATTCACAATTAGCTGCTCTTTCCAATGATAAATTGAGCTGATCTATAGTTGTTTTCAGTGATGCGCATCTTTCTTCCAAACTTGCAATTGTTCTACTGTGCGAGTCACATTTTTCTTGAAGTTTCTGAAAGGGATAACTAAATTAGTATTCTTCTCCTAGATATTTACGATTTAGCTTACTTGGATGGTAGAATCTTTTTCTTGGAGCATCATTTGTAACCGTTGTAGGTCGCCATCAGCAGACATTCTCTGTAATTCTAATTTCGTAGATCGATTTTCAATCCTTGTCAATTCGTCCTGCAAAGCTCGCTTTTCAGCTTCCAAACGAGACATCGCAAGTTTCATTTTATCTAATTTCTCCTGAAACACAAATATTTTGAACACTTTTTTCTTGACCAGATATGTGTTTTTTACCTCGAATTGCTGTTTTTCAGCGCAACCGGTTCCTATCGAGAGTTCTAGAGATACTATTTTATCCCGCATTTGCTGATTCTCAGCTGTTTTCTTTTTAAGAGCTTCAGTCTGGAAAAAGTCATTCTAAGTTTAAGAAATACCTCAAGATTCCTGAGATTTTCACCTGTGATTGCAATTCTACAGCTTTTTGTCCAAGTGTTGCCTCCAAATTTCCTTTCTCCTCTTGAAGAGTTCTAAAGTTTTGCAGAACTTTAGTCAGTTTTGTATCTCCTTTGGTTTGTGTTTCACTGACTTCTTTCAATTGTTTTTTGAAAGTGTTAACTTGATTTTTGAAGTCGTCCTACAAATAGAGAAAGATATGGATACGTTGAAAGCTTATTAAGTAATATAATTTCTTTTTGGTACATGTGAATTGCAATGTCATATTCGAAATGTAATTTGAAATTTGTGATTAAGTCATTACAGAGTTGAATTATCTCGTGGCTGAAATCATACAGCCACACAATATCTATCTGCAGTTCAATGATTAAATTAACGTAAAATGAAACGGTTGACCTAAAAGCTTCCTATTTTCAGAAATTTTATTGTTGAATTTAAAAAACATCACCTATATCCGAAAATACATCGGTTTTTGGTGGCGATACGTAGCTGATATATTAGTCTACTCCAATATAACAATCAGACAATTGGACACCTTGCATCTTTAGTAGTGTTTTTTTTTAAATTACAAATAGAACTAGACAAGAAGAATAATTTTCTCGACTTAATCAGATTGCACACAAATAATCATCGCTGATATATCTGTATTCTCAGATCTTCGATTGCAGACCGCAAGATAAAATTGTGGTACTAACATCATAAGTTTGTTCAAACCAGAGTTAGTAACGGTGTTCAACATCATGGGTCGCAGTAATTTAAACGTTCCAATCATCGATTTCGAATGATCATGAAGTAAAAATTTGATATTCCAACCAATATTCCAACTAGTTTGAAAGTGTCAAAGTGATTTGCGGATTCTCATCCCGATTCTGGCGGTTATTCAGTTATATCTTATTTGTTGAATTCAGTTTGTTGAATATTGTAGTATATTATGCATAGTGCTACTATTTTTATTTATATTTGAAAATTTTGTTTATTTTTTGAGATATGAATATCGGTTATTTATTTGATGAACTGCATATTTGATGAACCGCATCAGAAGATGAGAATAAAAACCAAAACCACTTCAATATTTCCCTATGTGGTTTAATCTTACTTCGTCAATTAAAGTTCTTAGATGATTAATTTTGAATTAAATTTTCGTTCAAGGTAGACTGTTAAAAGAATATATATAATGTAATACCTCAATTATGGAGTATTATGTAAGTTATTCTAAGTTTCAATTTAGTTTGAGATGTTGAATGTAGAGGTTCAAAATTGAGTAACTTGGCAGCTTCAGAAATAAATTAACAGAAAATTAACTTGACTTTTACTTAACTATCCATTAGTATTGGCCATAGAACATCAACATTATTAAAATTAATATCACTGAGACAGTCGTAAATCGACCAGAAGCAGTAAGCATAATGGCATGCGCATTACAACTTGTTTCCAAACTCAATAATAAAAACAAGTAATGTGTTTTTAGGAATTTTACTTAATAATTGTGATTCGTAACGCGTTTCACTACTTCAGACATTTGCATTACGAATCACAATTATTAACTAAAATTCCTAAAAACACATTACCTGTTTTTATTATTAATAATGGAAAAGTAAAAGTAAAAGTCTCTCAAATTCAAATGTTTCCAAACTATTTGAATGTATTCCGTGATGCATAGTTGGAACAAACCTAATGTTCTGTTATGGCAGATTTAACAAGTTAATTGTAAAAAGCTTAACAGTTCAGCAAGAACGAAATATCATCGTACTATGACAGATTTCCCTGTCAAAAAACACAAATCTGTAAAATTGGTTCTCCGCATGAATTCACGCCAAGAAACGGACACAATTCTTATTGCCTTATAATACTACCCTATAAACATCAATTATTATAATTCACAATATATATTTCACCAGCTTTCAAAAAAGAAATTATATCATGATCTTCTACGTAGCCTGTTAGTTTTGAAAGTCAAAAATGTCCTCACAAGAATGATTACATATTATGACGCTCTTCATTAAAACCACTATGATTGTATAAAAAAAAAATTAAATACCCTCTCACGCTCGATATGAGCCACTTGCTGCATGAGATTACGAACTCCCTTACGGACGACCTCTGGATCAATATCAACCATTCCATCACGACCATCATCATGCGCTGGAAAAAAAAAATAAACTAAAACTTACTTCTCAAATTACTTCAACTTATGTTGCCCGATCGATCTTAGAACTCCATTTCATATACACATACATACACGCGCGGACGTAATTTCCATCATCTCTAAAATGTCCATCCTTTTCCCTGTATCACCTGGATCCATGAATTCAATCTTCTTGTAATTTATGAAATGATTATCATCGATATACAATGATCGGAAGAAACAATAGAATTTTTTTTGAATAATGTGGTCTATTCTCTTCTCCATACATCTCCGATTTAGCCTTTGTAGAATGTCTCTATTCACTGCAGCGAAGTTTATATACACCGCTTTTATCCAATAATTTCATTTAATCTTTATTGTTAACCAACAGTGAACCTAAATTCGTTTCATTAATACTAATAGTGATAATATTATTTTCGTGCAATAAATTACATATCTTGTTGTCAATATTAGGTATGTAGTTAATTAGAAATGTTCTATTCAATTTCTCAGTTTGCAACGAATAAATGTTCTGAAGTAAAAGTTTATATTATCTTATTAAGGAATTAATTAAATTTGGTGTCAAATCAGCAGATGAAGGAATAAAGAATAATCTGTGCATAAATGATTGAAAAGTATTCAAGTTGATATTCTAGGATTGAGAACTGCTATTATAACTTGAGCTATACGAATAAGATGGTTTGCTGATTATTTCAGAGGCGAGTTAGTCATGATACTTACTCATTAACAAGTCTTAGAAATTCAAAGATTTTTCATCATTTTCATTTTCAATTGTAAATCGAATAGATCGATGAACGGAATTAAAAAACTGTAACAAACAATTCAGTTGTCTGTCTGTGCCAATCCAAGCACTGAAAGTATCATCTACATACCTTTTTCATGAAAATATAAAATACTCTCTTATATAAGATCTTAGAAAAACTGAAATTGGTAATTTCTAAATTTGTCATAAATATTTCACTTAATAACGCAGAAAATGGAGAGCCCATAAATATGCAGTAAATATGGCCAATACGTCATATTTTTTGAAAAAGTTAATCTGAATTATTAAAGTTATCTGTAAAGAAGGTACAAAACAGTTTTCCTTCTTAGGAGAGTATACAATTTGCGCATTAGATGTCACCACCTCTGCAGTGTTTCTTAATATGGCCGATTTTGAACAAGTGATTACGAGTGCTATACAAATTAAGGCCAAGTTTTCACGAAAATTTCGCTACTAAAGGTTGATAATATTATCGTTTACTATGTACAGGGTTTATATAATGTGTCAACAATATTATTAATATAAGATTTTGCGTAAGCAATTATTTAAAAAAAAATTGCAACATTTAAACTACCTGTTAAAAAATGTAGGCAAATATGACGAATTTTAATGGGTAATAATACAGTCATGGCCATATTTATCTACACTTTAGGAGGGGAGGTAAATCATGATTTTCAGCGTAACAAACGGTAATTTTATCTTACAGATAAAGATGCCACGAAGGAATAAAGGTATTAGGGGCCAATGGCTGGAAGAAAACATGACCAGGGCTATATAAGCCGTCATTAATGGTATGTCTGTCAACAAAAGTAGTGAAACATTTAATTTTCCAAGGCGCACATTGAAGCATTATTTGGCCACAAATAAAATTGCAAAATCGACACTGGGGTGGAAGCCAATCCTAACGAATATTCAGGAATTGGAACTTGTTCAGAGAATTGTACGCCTCTCTGAGATCTGTTACCCCCTTCCCCTAAGGTACTCCATTCGTGTGTGTACAAATTAACGAAAATCAATAGCATCAAGGATCCGTTTATAAATGAAAACGAAATGGCTGGACGATATTGGCTGAGGGGATTTCTAGAGAGAAATCCTCGAATTCGTCCTCGAAAGTCTCAGAATTTAAACCCATCCAGAGCACAGAAACTCAATCCGTTCATCGTTGATGACCATTTTCTAAAGGAACTGGACATCATGAATAAATCAGAAAGGCTATACCATATCAATGAAAAGGGTTGCAGGTTATGTCTACACAATCAACAAAAAGTGTTGGCCAGGAAAGGAACTAAAAGGGTTCACGTCGTGGGAAATGAACACGGTGAAAATGTTACGATTGTGGTATGCGGAAATGCGTTGGGAGTGGCAATTCCTCCAATGATTTTGTTTAAAGGTAAGCGCATGAAACAAGAATGGAAAGATGGCTTACCACCTGGTTCTGATGCAATAATGACTACAAAAGGGACTATGGCGGTATCAACTTTTATCAGTTTGCTAGATCATTTTGCTAGGTATAAAGTTGCGGGTCGATGTCTGTTTGTTTTTGATGGGGCGAAATGTCATCTCGACCACAGCATAGTTGACAAATCTGATCGGTTAGAGATAACGTTGTATTGCTTCCCAAGTAATACAACACGAACTCCAACCATTGGACAAGGCAGTATTCAGGGCATTTGATTATTACTAGGATGATGAGGTCCTAAAATACCTGTCTAGTCATAGGGACCATGCTATAACCAAACATAGATTCGGTACGATTTTTTCGAAAGTTTGGGACAAGGCGCTAACGCCATCAAACATCAAATCAGGATTTGCAACAACAGGGATCAACCCGTTCAATTAGGATGCCATTCGTGAAATGCCAATGCTCTATTAACCGACATCAGGAAGATATGGCCATCACTCCAAATGACCTGTTAACTCCTAGACCTACTAGTCAAACAAAGCATTCAAATAAGCGTCGAGCATTTTTACATAACAGTGATATTCCTGGCCCTAGCAGCCTACCGAAAAAATTCAAAAAATTGTCGAAAGTCACTGGAACCTGCTTTTGAAAATCGTGACCCAGTGGCCAAACGAAACATTCAAAGAAAAGTCGAGTGTCTTTGGAAAAAAGCACTGATTCAGAATCCGACATAACTTTGCACGATGATGAGAGTGATGACGTGGAAGAAAGCAATTCTCAGGCTTGTGAAGAACAAGTCGAAGAAGACAATCTAAACGTTTCCTTTCAGGAATTACTTAATGCCCCTGATGAAACAACCACTAAGAGCATGAAGCCTCAGAAACCGGCTCTTAATTGTAGAGCGCAAGTACTGAGAAAAGAATTATTTCAGAATGAAACTGAAACAGTAATTGGAAAGTCCGGAAAACAGCAAAATGAAGAAAAAATCAACTCTGGAAAAAAACAATCCGTAGAAGTAAATCTTTGAAAGAAATTTGGTTTTGTAAAGTTTCCGAGAAGATAGAATTGCAGACATGAGATTATGTTCCGCTTGCAAGGAATATGTGTATGAAAAATGCGTAGGTTTAACATCAGAAGATAAATTACCGGTGTTTTTATGCCCAGATTGTGATGATGGAATAATCTGGTTATTATCCTTAAAGTTCTGTGTTCGATTTTTTTATTTTATTATATTTTTGATGTACTTTTGATTTCAATAAATCACTGCAGTTTCTCGTTTTTATTGTTGACAACACCATGTTGGTAATATGGCCAAATGTTGTTTTTTTTAAGGGGTCAAATCGAAAGAAAAAACGTTCGAAGCCTTTTGGCAATAATGAGTGGGCGAATAATACCATAGGGTTTTTAAATTGTCCTATAAATGATTTAAAGTAGTTTTAGAACCTTCATAATCCGCATTTGATTCTTAGGGTGGCCATATTAGCTGCAGGTACCTTAGTTATTGATACGTTTTGCTATAAAACGTGAAATAACTTAGTTGAAGACATAAATTGCCATAGTGTCTTCTACATATGATGAACTTAATGTAATATTTGACTGATGTTAATTATATAATTGAAATCAAGGTTAGGGATTGACGGATGTAGATTAGTTACATGAAAAGGGACTTATTCAGCATTTAACAAAATTTTTAGAGATTTCATAAGACCATAGAATTTTCAAATGAGTAAATTAAATTGTGTTGTGAATTTGGAAGGATGTTGTTCAAATATTTACATAACTTAAGGGCTGGAGCACTTACATATTATGAAACAATCCACATTGTGTATTTCAGATAATAAAAATCAAATCTCAATAATAAGATATTTGAGGAATGATTTTATTCCAAAGAAAAATATAAAATTTTCTAGAGATGATGGAAATTACGTCCGAGCATAGGAATAATCTGCCAATTTGTAAGCGACAGACAAGCTTTGGTCTATTCCGTGTTGTGAATGCCGTTACATTCGAGTAAAATTCACACATGTTGTTTTTCAGTATTGTGTTACTTTTGAGGAAGTAATTCGCTGACATCCCCTAGACATGAGTCGAGTATTTCAATATATTATTGTGAAAGTTTTGCCATGTATTTAATTTATTATTTATTCATTATGTTTCACCAACTGTAAAGCGAGAAATTTTTATATAATATGGTAAATGATAAGATAAATAATTGCGAACTTTGTTGGTAGACAGACATTCTTTGAGCTTGATCAAAAATTATAATTTTTCTATAAAACGAGGTAGGGATAAGGACTAATTATACCGGATGTAACTTCATACACTGATAAACAATCCTCTCACCAGAAAAGTTGTTTATTTGATTCCAATTATGAAAGTCAGATCTAATAGTCTTATCACACCTACAAAGTTAGTGCTATTATCGCTGTAAGAAAAGAAATGCTATGCCTATAAAACAATAATTACGAGACATACGGACAATGCTCGCCACCTGTGATCCTTATGAATAATTATTAACCTTTAATGTTGAATTAAAACTGTTTGATTTCGAATTAATTTTGATTGATACCGGAAGATGGACATAATATGAAAAGAGGAAAACTGTTAAAGTGATTTATATTAAAAGAGGAATTCTATACCGTTACACTACCTCTCCTAAAAAAAAAAAAAATTGATATAATTTTTTTTTTTGAAGTACATATTCAGTTCATATGGAATAGGCATATATTATTGAAGGCCTTACTAACCCCGTCATGCTGTTTCTCATCGTTTTATTCCTTACAGCTAATTTTTGTTTTGTTGCGGCCACAACCCTAAACTAACTTATCTAGTTATAATCTAACCTATCTATCTACTCATCTAACCTATTTATAACCTAAATAATAACCTATAGCTAACTATACTACACCCATAGGTCAAATCCTGATAATGTTCAGAAACTAATCGATCGGAGGAATAATGAAATGAATACTTCGACAAGGAGGTATTCAACGACAGTGAAACTTTAAAATACTTGAGCGATACAAAAAATATTATGAAACGGAAACATCAGAATTTGAGCCGAAATATGGTTTTAGGTCTTTGACATGCCATTTACCGTCCGGTGAACCGTCTAAATTTACTAAATTATAACAAAGACCAGAAACTTTTGATAAACTCGACGCAATACATACTTTGGTGCAAGTTTTGCCGAGAATTTCTTTGAAGCATTTGAAAGGACTTTATTTCGTCGCCAAACCTTCTCTCCTACACCAAAATTGTAGTCCCGTCGACGCAAATTATAGGTTCGGGCATTTCTACTATAAGCCTTATGAAGCTTTTCCCGAATATTTCGAAAAATATCAGACAACGGTGCGATATCAACTGCGTAACTATCCCTTTTTCAGGTAACAATTGTATATCGTCAGTCAACTCTATTTCCCCGTAATAATCTCCACTAAGCGGAACATATCTACCGAAATTTAGAAAAGTTGGTGAAAATCCTGTTACTTCATGTTTAGCGGTATTAATAGCGAAAGCAATTTTTGTAATTCTTTATCCCATTCCGAATGATTTTGTTCTTTTATATAACAACGAATCGTAGTACCAACGGTTTGATTTGTTCGTTCAACAAAATCACACTGAGGTGAATATACCGGTGTGAACCAAATCTTCTGGACTTTATATGCTCTGGCCAGATTCCTCAAAGCGCGCCCTGCGAACTGTGTTCCATTATCAGCTATTATAAACTGTGGGATACCAAACTTTAAAAGACATCTGATTCCAAAAATTTAACGACATTTTCAGCGCTAGCCTTACGCAATGGGTGTAAAATGGCATATTTCGTGAACCAATCAGATACGACCAGTAAAAACGTATTTCCATGTTTGGACCTGGGAAAAGGACCTACTAAATCTAACGCGATAATTTGCCAAGGAAAACGGACATTTTCTCTTGCCCCATTAATCCTAAACCTGGTTGGTTATAAATTTTATTAGCTCCGCAAATTTTACAATTTTTCACGAATTTAAGAATATCGGCTCTCATCTTTGGCCAGTAATAAAGTTCACTTATTCGGGAGAGTGTCTTAAAACACCGAGATGACCGCAAGTTGGTGGGTTATGGAACGCTTCTATTATTGACTTACGTTTCTTTTCGGAACTACTACCTTCCACTCAGAAATATTTGATTGAACATGAATGTTCGACGGAACGAACTTGTAGAGCTTTTCATCTTCTACCTTCCACTGGGGATAGGAATTGCCCTTTGTTTAACTTTATTACGCATGCTAACATACCAATTGTCAAAATCATCGTCATAAAAGGATATTACATTAATCTCTTGCGATTCATGAATGCGGGATAAGAAATCGGGTACCACATTGTCTTTGCCTTTTCTATGTATAAGCTCAAAATCATATTGTCGCAGCCTAACTGCCCAACGAGAAAGTCTACCAGATGGATTTGTGAGTTTATTTAGCCATAAAAGCGAATAATGGTCAGTTATGACGGTGAATTTAACACCTTCTACATAGGCTCTGAATTTTTCCAAACAGAATATTAAGGCCAAAAGCTCGCGTTCAGTAACTGTGTAATTTCTTTCTGTTCTTGTGAGAGATCGGCTTGCATACGCAATAACTTTTCTTCGCCGTCATGACATTGTGTGAGTACGCCACCGACACCGGTTGCAGAAGCGTCGCTTTGTATGGTAAAAGGGATATTGAAATTAGGGCATGTAAGTATGGGAGATGCCACTAGAGCCTCTTTTATTTTCAAAAAAGCTTCCTCAGCTTGAGGAGTCCACGTAATAGCTTGTCGTTTCTTTTGCCTTTCAGTAAATCATTAATTGGTGAAAGTAAGGTAGAGAAGTCTTTGATAAACGCTCTATACCATGAGCACATTCCCACGAACCTCTTTATTTCTGTACTTGTATTCGGACGCGAAAAATTAACCATACAAGATACTTTCTCAGGATCGGTTCTTAAACCATTTTCATCTACAATATAGCCTAAATATTTTAATGAATTTCGAAAAAATTGACATTTTTTTAGATTAACAGTAATATTGGCTTGTTTTAGACGATCAATAACCTGCTTTAGAAGGTAAACGTGTTCTTCAAAAGTACCAGATATAATTATAATGTCATCGAGGTAAGCAAAATTTTATTTTCGAATTCGGGACCAAATAGACTGTCAACAAGACGCTGTTGTCTTTGCGCACTATTTCGCAATCCGAAAGGAACGACTGTAAACTGAAATAAGCCTCTTCCAGGTATACTAAAGGCGGTTTTTCTCTTGATTGTGGTTCCAGCGGAATTTGCCAAAACGATTTCTTTAAATCAATAGTACTAATGAATTTTGCTCCGGTAAAACTTCTTAATATGCAATCGATTCGAGGAAGAGGTACGAATCGTGTTTAGTAACTTCGTTTAATTTACGCCCATCAAAGCAGAAACGATATTCATTATTCTTCTTCTTGACTAATATAACCGGACTAGACCAAGGTGAATTTGATGGTTCAACAACACCTAAATTCAACATGTCATCTAATTCCTCGTTAAGTATCTTCATCATATATGGAGACATCGGATATTGTTTCAGTCTAAAAGGTTTTGCGTCGCCAGTATCTATAGTAAGAGATTTTATCCGTTCGACCTAGACGATTTACACCGCTAACTTCTTCAAACGCCTGTAACAACTCATTGATCACAACCTTTTGGTTTGGGGATAAATTATTTTATGGTCCAGATTATTTTTGAATCGACTGAAGTAACCGTTACCAAGGAAACATTATTGTGTTGTATTTCCCAATTTCCTCAAGATAATCTATTTTAATTGCAAATTTTTGGCAAAATCACTTCCAAAAATCAAATTATGACTCAGGCTCGGAACAACCAGAGCTTCTACAAGATGACACTCCTCGTTAATTTCAATAGGCAAATGTACAAGACCAGTTACATGTTGCCTTTTATTATCAACAGTATGTACAAATTTCGAACTTGGACTAAAAATTTTAAATTAAGACGTCGTATTAAATCAACGCCACCTTTACCGATAATTGTAATATTGGAACCAGAGTCCAACAAACCAACTATTTTATTGTCTAATACTTTCACCTCGATGTACGGTCTATTATCGTGTGTCATTTTAGTGAAAAGTCGTGAAGTTTGGAAATTTTCAAAATTATTTAATTCAGAAGCCCTCAAATGAAACGACTGGGACGAATCTCGGGCTTTTAGTTTCGCCCCAAAATTAGTTTTTTGACACTGTGAGCAGGTACGAACAGTAACGTTAGGTAATCCACAACGATAGCAAAATTTACTTTTCCTAGCTCTACACTCACTATAGAAATGTCCTTTCTTATGACAATTCCAGCATTCATCGGGGTTAACAGCAATATTATTATCTTTTTATCAATCGTTAATAATTTGGGTGAACGACTATAATGTTTTGAAATATTATTGTACGGGGAATCCTTTTGGATTTGAAAAATTACCTTTCGCAGTTTCAGCACGACTAGTCGAGGGCAACGAAATATTTATGTCCAAATAATCATTGTCTTCTAAACGTTTAACTAGCTTGTAAAGTTCGGAAATGGAAGAAATTTCTGTCATTGCTATCGCCTTACGATACTCAGGGATCAAATTATTTCTAATATATTTGAGTCTAGTGCTCTCCGCAGGATTCGAGTGAGTTGATTGAACAATTCATTCATTTTGGCAAAATAAATAACGGCCGATTCATCCTTAATTTGAGTTCTACATTTTATAGCTTCCCAAAGCTCATCATCATGATACGGTGACCTAAAATCTAATTTTAATGCCTCAACAAGAGCATCCCAATCTTTAACATTACCTATAGTCTGTCGAAACCAACATCGTGCGTTACCGACAAATAAGTCTCTAGCTGATTCGAACAATTCTGTTTTGCTTACGTGTCGTGCCTTTCTTAACTCTTCTACGTTCTCTAAAAATGAAGATAAGGTGCTCTTATCGCCAGAAAATGTTTCACCCATTTATAAACAGGTATGGATTTATAGTAAGGAGGATTTGGTAATGACTGTGATGTACCGGAGACACTGTGTATACAAGAATTCGATATACTAGATGCGTTATTGACAGTAGGTGCTTGATCAGTGATTTTATCATATAAGTCAGCTTCTAAACTGATACAAGTTGCAAAGGCTTCATTTTAAATGACAAACGTTCTTTTCATCATCTCCAACGATAATAGGTAAACGTGAAATTCGCTCTGAAATGTGAGATAGACGTGATTTCGCTCTTTTAAAGTCGAATCCTCTTTATTACCTTCGAACTCGATAACAAGTTGCGTTATAGACTCTAATGTGGTATTAATTTCGTTCTGTTCAGTAGTGAATGAAAATTCAGGATCGTGTAACTCTAAGTCTTTTACAGTTTTCTGACGTACTAATAATCTACGCAAGATTTTCCTCTTTTCATCTTGTCCTCTACATGATACAACGCCCTTATTCTCAATTCATAGTTGAGTTCATTAATCGACAAATGATTAGGATTAATTTCGATTTCCATTATTCACAACAAATATAAAATTATAAATTCAACAACAACCGCAATACCTAGCACATATGTTGACAGTATCAAGATAATCAATCATCACACAAATTAAAAGAGAGAAAAGTTTGGTGCATTACAGCTATCAAGAATAAGAAAATACAAAATACACTCAAAATATCCAATCAATATAGAATACAATAACAGTAATCAATAATTCAAAAAAATTTCATACAATATTGCAAAGTAATCAGAAAAAAAAATAGAACTACGGCCCCACGATGGGCGCCAATTTTATGTAACGTAATTTCTTACGTATTACATAATTGCGCTTATTGGCAGCTTTTCGCCAGAGAACAGTTGGGTAGTGGGTTGTATAGTTTACAAAACTCTTAGTACCAATAAAAGAATAATTAAAATGAACTGGGCGCCACTTGATTTAAGCTATGAAATATAAACTTAATATGAATCGACTGATTGAAAATCAAGAAACAATCAGTGTTACTTTTAGGTAACAGTAAATGAAGAATATGATTTTTGATGAGAATATAATATACGTAATGAAATGCAATTTATAATATACGGAAAAATAAGGGTTAGTAATCCACTTATAATATAACTCTAAAGATGATAAAAAGAAAACGGAGATGTTTGAGATGGTAATACGATATTGAAGTTACACCAAATTCTTCTTTATTATTTAGCGTTGAAAGATGAACTGATTAATATAACAGTGTAGATTGATACTGGCCTTGATTTGAGAAGGTTCTATAGAACAACTGTACTTTGAAACAAAATGGCTTCAGCTTTTAGTGATGATGATGAGTGGCTGAATGTAGGTAAGCGTATTCGAAAATTCTGTCCTCAGAACGATAACCAAAACTCCAGTTGATCGGATTGGATTGAATTCTAGGCATTAACAGTAATGCTTTTCTTGCAGGTATGTATAAGAAAAAGAAATGCTATGCCTCCGGTAGAAGAAACCCTAAAATGTTTATTTTCACGTATGAAACAATTGGAGTTAGACTCGATCTCACCTTTTATCAAAAGGGTTTTTGAGATTCGATAATTAATTTGATACGGAATATTCTAATTCTGAATTTTGATTCTAATATTTTCTTATCCTTTTCAGGTCGAAAACTAGATCGATTATGGTAAATCTGTAACGAATCTTATCTACTGCGCCGATAAAACAATAATTACGAGACATACGGACAATGCTCGCCACCTGTGATCCTTATGAATAATTATTAACCTTTAATGTTGAATTAAAACTGTTTGATTTCGAATTAATTTTGATTGATACCGGAAGATGGACATAATATGAAAAGAGGAAAACTGTTAAAGTGATTTATATTAAAAGAGAATTCTATACCGTTACAACATGTTTGGGCAAGTGCTTTTCTGGATGTAAATCGACCGAATGCGGCTAAGAATCCAGTTGTTGTTAAGTAACTGCCTCCAGCAGAACTACTTTTGTCGTGATACAAAACGATATTGCGACATAACTATTATAAGATTTCACTCCGCTTCCTTTAGATGCTTTTATTTGCATGGGCACAGCATAGTTGAATACAGTGTTCGTGATGAGATGTACTTGAGATGCACGGGCCGCAGCGAGGATCCTTTTCTGTTAGGTAATGATTGTTGGTCCGTTGTCTTTTTCAAACATTGCAATTTCTCAATGAGAGGCAGACATTTCCTCTGCGTCTTTGTTAACCTAAATTATCTGTTTACGTGAGAGAAAATTGCATAATTGCTTCCATGCATAGTGCTCCGCCATGTGGCTCTTGGGTGGTAATAATTAAATATTTTTTGTCATATAAGAGACCTGAATGATATAGTCTTCCTTCCACTCTCAGACATTTTGCTTCGAATGATTTTGTTTCTTCCGGGTACTCTTGGTTCTGCAATAATCGTATGGATATTCGTTTGCTATGAAGATCACCCAAAGTGTAATCCCAATTTGGGTGCGTCTTTTCGACATGTTCTCGTGAAGGCTGGTTATATGCTACGAGTCTTATGGTTTCTCGTCATGTTGAAAATTTAGCCGATAAAAACTTGATTATGGATTTGAATACAATCGCTTTTCTCTTCTTTCCTACTCAATGTCTGGCGTTGTCCCATTTCTTGATTGTTTCAGAAATTCAGCATCCTCACTCTACCATGATGGTCTATTTCACCTTTATGCGTTCGGTACGAGTTGTAGTGCGCTCAATCCTCCCGATACGGTTTAGTTTTTATCAAAGCTACCTTTAATAATGATATAGAAAGCGTTACCAGTGTTTTGTGTTTCTGTGCCTTGTTTTTATGTGATAATATGTCATATTTTTCGAACGATTGTCAAAATTTTTTCGCAAATTTTTCTTTAAATTAAACAAGTTCTACGAAGAAATAATACATGGGCGATGTCAACCCAGATTATTGGGTCCATAATGATTCTAAAACATCTATAGATCATAATCGGCATCACTTGGAAGACTGAACCTGGCCATCGGGGCTCTCTCGGTCAAACAGAGTGGGAATTTCAGGAAATATCGCCGGTTATGTTTTCTTTATCATCTCCTTAGTCCTTTTCATGACCTTGCTTGCTATGTAAAATCTTTTCTTGGATTTGTTTAGACATATAAGAAGTATGATTGTTGAAATATTTTTCTGCTGGTTTTCTTTTTCCATTTTTACAGATTCCTGTCCCAAACCCCCTTCCTTTCACACTTGTCTTCGTTTGGAAATCATGGAATGCAAGATAGAATGAATCGGCTAAGCAGAAAAATCTTTGGTACTCTTGATGTACACACGACGCTAACACAACATAGACAGCTATTGCTAGTGCAATAGCGACAGGGAAACGAGTTTTTTCCTCAGGTTTTTTCACTCGTTTATTGAATCATATATAAGATAGTATGGTTTCGTGTCACATTTTCCTGAGCTCACACTTGTGTTTTTTCTGACTCACACCAAAATTATAGTTATAAGCATTTATTGTAGATACAATTATTCAAATTTTGTAAATCCTCTCTTTTCAAAAATATATATATATATATATATATATATATATATATATATATATATATATATATATATATATATATATATATATATATATATATATATATATATATATATATATATATATGTGTGTGGGTTACATAGTATGAATGCATCTCGATTGGTTGGGGCGAGGTATAAGGATCCATTGAGGTATTCTGATTCAATAAACCTGTCGTAATTCTTCTTGAAATCTTTTCTTTTCCAAATTATGATATGGATTCTGATAGTTGATCTTTTCCTCTATCTGTCTGGCTTCCTCTGCCGTTTCCTCTCTCCTTAAAAGGTCATCTACATTAAAGTCATTCGAAACTATTTGAGCAGCGCTTGAAAAATATTTAAAATATTTTGCTCAATCCATTTTCAGTTGCAGGAGTTTCCTCATTACTAAGATTGCCGTCGATCATGTGCATTATGTTAGAGTAGACAGTTCGAGTCTTGAATTGGTCGATCCTTTGAAAATCTCGATACAAGAGTATGCAGCGATTGGTATTGTGACACAATATTTACCATCCTGTACATTTTTTTATTTCTCCCATCGGTTGATATTATCAATACAAGAGTATTTCTGGCAAGATCCATTGTAACTTTGGACCCACAAGCAGGATATCGTTTAGTTCAAGTTTGCAGATGCGTGAAAGACAACTCGCAATATCCTTGCCTTCGCGATATACTTGCTGGTGAGCAATATAATAACGCAGTGTCATCTGATTTGATGCGCCGCCTTGACCTCTGAGTTCAGACATTTAGATGTCTACTCAAAACTGAGGTATAGAATCTCCTTAAATTACTGATAGGAACAATGTCAAGAATTGAAATGGCCAGTATGCACTCGTCATTGAAATGAAGAAGATTTCCACCTTCCAATCCAATTAAAGTTCCGAGAGCTCGACAAGAATCAACTCAGCTTGAGTATTGTGGGCAAGAAAAACCATTATATAAATTAGCACGTATAAGGTCTCTCAGAGATATAAAATTCATGTTTGCAATGAAATAAAACTATGGTATTTAGATTTTCACTATATTAACAAAACTATGACCGGTTTCACCACAATGTGGCTTCATCAGATAGATCATAATTTTGTTAATATAGTGAAAATCTAAATACGATAGTTTTATTTGATTGAAAATATGTATATCGATTTTCATCAAGTAACGACCTCCCCAATCAAATTATTAAAATTCATGTGATTGAACAAATTCAAAAGAAGAAAAAATCCAGAAAACTGAAATAGATTGAGTAGATGGTAAATCTTGTTGAATAATTGCCCAATGAAGTTTTATATACTTACATCTTGCAGGGCTCCAACGTCTAGATGGACTCATTAATCTGTAGGGCATAGTTACGGTACCATCCAATTGTACTCCAGCTATTCTTCTCAGCGTTAATACTACACTGCTGAGTTTCTGTTCAACTTCTCGTTTGTTTGTTTCCAATTGGCTCAGTTGTGCTTCAAGAGATCTAACTTTACCCTCGGAACCACCCAACTTTGCCTAGATAGAAAGTACTTCATCATTATCAGTGAAATTTCTTTTTCGAATCACATAATGAAATGCATCAAAACTAGTTATCTTATTCATAACTAAGAAAAACGCAAAAGAAATCAAGATAGATTAAAGTTATTCCTAATTTTAGTGTGTCTCACTTTACTTTATCATTGTTTGCTAGATTATCATGATCATATGGTAACGCGGTATATTATACGGAGATCCTGAAAGAAATGTCATAATATAACAATTCTGAATTTAGATTTTAGTCGAATAAGATTTTTCAAATCTACTGATAAATTTCTCACACAATATTGTAATTATCATCTTCCAATATCTCTTCTATTTCCTCTTTACCAATAACTCTTGAAAAAGATTCACTTTATACGAAGGGAATATTTCCATTTTAAAAAATTGACATACAGATGTACGATCCATTTTAACCTCTTTGTGTCAAAAAAATTCGGATTTTAAAAAATAGTGAACGAAGGATGGAGTTTTCTATTTGTGTGTGTGCAGTAGACTTCCTCCAGGTCCGTTTAAGTTGGAGGTATAATAAATCTCCCAAATATAATGAATTTCCTTGGGAACAAGATTACAGTAAGATCAAGTGGATGAATAATTAGTTATGTGAAAGCTTGGTAAAGATGATATTGTTTTGGGTTTGGTTATTACTTATTTGAGACTGTTAAGACCGTTCTAACCACGTTATCCTCTTTGGCATAAGCTATGTTTAATAGAACATTCAAGAATAAATTTAATGATAAAATCATATCGTTGTAACATTCAGTTGAAAATATCATGTCATGACACCTATAATCCATGGAGAATAGAAACTAACCTTCAATTCTTGTATTTGTTGGGTAGCATCAACTAAACAGACTTCCAAATTGTGTTTTTGATCTTCAAGTCTCTTCTCCTTAGCTCTACTATCCTCCAAATGTATGAGTAGGTCTTGTTCTTTAGCATGCCATTGTTCTTCTAGATGACCACAATGCGCTATGCTACGATGTAGTTCTTGTCTGCAATGCTCCAAATTCCTTTCCAATTCAGATATCTGAAGATTTATATGATGTTTGAAAATTTTACCTTTATATTGAATCAAGAATTACTTACTTGTTTTCTCAATTGGTGGACTTCTTGGTGAGATCTTTCTCTTTCTTCCACTTCATTGAGTAAACGGGCTTGAAGTTCCTTTTCTTCAGCTTGCTGTTGAGTACCAGCATTTTGAGCTTTTTGTACTTCATCTTTCAGACCCTGTATAATATGTTCAGATTGCAAAATATCTTTTTCTAAATCTCTTACTTGGTTCTGGAAACGGGTCTTTTCATTTTCAATAGACATTTTCATTTCTTCAATACCTAAAATTAGAGATTTTAAAATGTCTTGTTCCTGCTCTTAAAGCATATTTGAAACGAGTGAACGAAATTGAGATATCATAATAAACCTCACTTTAATTTCGATTTCTATACGAAAATATACTAAATTGAGCTATTTTATGAACGAAAAGAAAATAATGTTGTGCTAGACATTTTTTTGGCACTCTCTTCAATCCAAAATAACTTCAAATTGTAGCCCGTAATATTCTACTAGGTCCAAGCTTAAAAAAATCTAAAGAGTACTATTCAACAGAGAGGGACCATCCCGTAACTTGTGGCTCACCCTGTAAATATTGTTTTGATATTTCTGGAGATATACTATTTCAACAATGAATATCGATGTTTACATTGACATTTCCAGAACTGCTTCAAATCCCTAATACTACGATGGTGCTAGTCATATGAGATTTTTGAGTTGAATGGTATATGAAGGATGATATGTAGGGTTTGTTTTTATTCAAACTGATCTCAAAGACGAGAAATTTTTTTACGATAAGCTCGCACACAAAGATTATTTAGTCTCATACAAATGTTTTTGTGTGTTGGAATCGTAGTGATATTACTAATCGACTGCTGATCCAGACGTACAATAATGGACCAAATACAAATAAAGAAGATAATGAGTAGTCACATGACGAACATGATGGAAATGCGAACCATTTATGCCGGATTGTCACAGCAGAACTGTGTTATCAAGAGTGCTGAAGATGATTTTAATGAAGATGATTTATTTCCTTAGCACAGCTCTTTCCACAAGCCAGGACCCGTAGCAATGTGAAAAATGGAAAAACTGGACCGATTCACAAATGCACCAGTCATTCTCCAAATTTCTTCATGAATGAGTATTATGCACCCAAAAACGTGTCTCCAGAAGCAGCAAAAACTCGAATTTCTTCAGTTTTGTTGTTTCTCTTTTTGACGATGACGATTTGATAAGTATCAACGATAACGTCTAATAAAATACGGTTAAACACATTTGAGATAATGCTACATCACTAGCATTTCAAAGATGAAGTCTCATTGACAATGACAGAGTTCACGAACTACGTCCTTCGCATTAAATCGGAATTTTAGATATCATGGGAGGCTTGAAGAATTTCTTCATTTTACAAAATAGTATATAAAAAGAAAACCTATTCGCTTTGGATATAAAAATTGGGCAGTTTTCAGCAGTAGTTGCTATCTGATAATCTTCGAATATCGATTTGTGGATGACGTGGAGTAACGTCATACCTCTGTTGGACAAATCTCAAATTTCCCCTAACAACGAACACAAAATTATTCTCGACATTTTCTTTAGAGATCTAAAACTGTAAGTCTGTCATAATGGAATAAAAATATGTGCCACTGGTAAAATCAGGGAAAACAGGACAAAACATTGATCTTTTTCCTGCTGCTTCATGGGGGTGGAAATCAAAAGGTAGTTCAAATTTCACTTCATCTGAAAATATCACATCGAAAGTAGAACAAAGTAGTGACATTAGGCAACTTTGTCAGTAATTGAGCAAATAATCGAAAACAAAAAAAAAATTCCTCAGCTAAAAATAATTACATACAACAATAAACAAAAATGAATGTTACTTTATACAGAACTCGAATGGGACAAAAAAATGATACTAGCAAATATTCTCATATCAAGTTGATGTCACTGTTTGAATTTCTTGCTTGCTCATGGAGAAGATGAAATCGAATTCCAAATGTACTTTCTTCTAATTTTTCGGTGATCTGAGCCTACTCAGGTTTCAAAGTAAAATATAATCAGAGAAAAAACTGCATTATCTTTGATAACACTCACTAATGGTTCAATTTTGCAGTATAATTGGAAAGATGACAAGAAAAAACAATATATGAATCAAATGATTTCTGAGTATCCATCAACATAAATACTCTAAAATTAGATTCCATAAAACTTCAGAATGATCATAAGTTCAGGTTCATCAGAGAATCATTCTCAAGTGATACTTACACCGTTCTGTTTAAATGTTCTAGTTTTACAGCAAAGTAATCACCGTTATTTTTAACGAAAAGTGTAACCATAAATGCGTCTATCTTTGATAACCTGCTGCACAAAATTTCAACAAATTTTAGAATCCTACGAAATAATAATTATACTACTATATATAAGTTCAGATTGAACAAGGAGTATCAAGAAACCGTATCGAAACAAGCGCAACTATCGACCAGAAAACGAAACGAGAACTTCTAGGAATGAAGTATATCTAGGATGATAGGTCGCTGGTCCTCTTAGCAGAGTTATCTGGGTTCAATCCCCACAAAGTCGGTGAGATTTTTAGGATTCTGGAAATAGCCCATCTTTCGGAGAAGATGTAAATCCGTCGGTCCTGTCTAACAGAGATGTGTTGGACATTAAAGATCCCTTCCCTCGACACCAGAAGGGTTCCGCAAATTTCCCAGGTTAGTGAGATGACAGAATTCCCCGACGTGTCAATAGCCGAAAGGCAGAAATAGAGCACGTTAAAGGATTGAAAAAACCGAGGTAGCCATGTTCTCATGCGTGTGTATTCATTAAGTAACTATGTCCAGGATTTCTAGTTACAGATGAAAATTTACGAATTCTGTATAATTTGCAACAATTAGATGTACATATTTCGGCTTAAAATAAACTGAAATATGTGAAATTTTCTCGAATATCGTATTGTAGGAATATTACGATATTTCATCAAATATTCATGTTTTAGATTAGGTTAGGTTGGATTTCATGTAGTGGTTAATTTTGAAAATTAAGACATTTTGATAAATTGGTTACTATTATAACGAATACTTTAAATAATGAAAACAATAATAAGTATTGGTTCATTTGGAAATTGCAAATTACTTTGATAGTAGTCTGTTTTAAAAATGAAATTACGAAATAGCAACCGATAAGGCAATCGATAATTTCAATTAGTCAATTAGTTAATTTTCAGTGAATGATTGATGATTAAAGGTCAATTTTTACCATCTGCGCAACCGAACACTTCATTCGGTTATAGGTAATCCACATTTTTTAATCATTTAAACTTGACGTACTTGATATTTTGAGTAAATGTTCTTCTATTTGTCTAGCTTGATCTCTTTTTTCGCTCTCCGTTTTCTTTATATAGTCCCGTAATTCCTTATTTGTAGTATGATACTTCTGCTTTTCAAAATTGCTGTCTGTTAATTGTCGACGAACATCGGTGAGTTCTTTTCGAAGAATATCTGTCTGATTTTCTACATCTTTCAATTTCCGTAAGGTTTCATGAAGCTGGTCCGTTACTGTACTACATTTGTTCTCTGAGAGGTTCAACTGAACTTTCAAGCTTTCAACCTAGAAGGAAATTGTAATTACAATAGGTACAAGAGATGTTTGATTCTTTTTAAAATTTAAATTTGAAATCAAGATTCTTATGCTAAGATTTAGTAGTGTTCGTTTAAAATTAGTGATGGTATTAACACTGTGAGTATCAACAAAAAAATCTAGAAAACACCTGGAACTATTGATGAATTCTAAGCAAACTGGTTCAGTGCGATAAAACTATTTCTTCACTAAGAAGTATTAAAACACAATGTTGGATAAATATCAATATTTGCTTAATATCTTCAGAAGAAAATTTAATTATGCCCAAATTTGAAACGAAAACGAAAGAATCGTAAAGAAGTCTTCCGACAGATATCCGAGCAGTGGAATATTTTTTGAATTGTGGAGGCCGTTACTTGATGTAGATCCATGATATAAATGAGATAAAACACAAGGTTTAACTTCAATCTACACTTTATTTGAAAAATTCGACGACGTTTCGCTGACACAGCAGCTTTATCAAGAAATGTATGTAATGTATTTCTTGATAAAGCTGCTGTGTCAGCGAAACGTCGTCGAATTTTTTCAAATAAAGTGTAGATTAAAGTTAAACCTTGTGGAATATTTTTAGTATCCAGAAGGTTCATCTCTGTTATAGATGACATTCTGGCATCGTATTGACATACTCAAACTGGAATCATCGACGACATTTTGGCATAACTCATTCAACGCTTCTTGAGCTGCCTAACGATACTATTTTGTGGTTGTCCCGTACAAGCCCGGTGAGATTCAGATCAGGATCGTGCGGTAACCAGGGAACAAAGTTGTCGTCCGGTGCATTTTGGACAACCATCGCACGGTGAGGTGAGGAAGTAAGGTACTACTATTGGTATAATTAGCTCATCCCTCTAAGAATTTCCCACTAGGCGTTCTGTATAAAAATGAGGTAAGTTCTTTTATTACGATCTATACGTCATAAAAACATGACTGATCCATCACTGTTCACCATTTCTCTAGCATGCTGGAAAAGGTTTCCCTCTCCAACTTTCCAGTCCCTCGATATTTGAATTCGTCTTAATCGTAACTTATCATTGGAGAGACCGGTTGGTCCTTCCTCTTGATCCCAATTTACGTGTTCTTGGCACGAACCTAAACGGGCTGCGCGGTTCCTGAGTGTCAATCAAGGATTCTCAACTATTATTCAAGATGTTTAAGAGAAGTTCATCTTCATGCAAGTGAGTCTCGATAGTTTCGTGAGGAATTTATTCAACATAAACTTGATGCAGCTCTTGAACTAATTAGATAACTGTGGTGGTACTATCTTCTCTGATTTTTATAATCCAAAATAGGTCTGGGATGGGAGTATTAATCTTGAAATGACATGAAAAGCATTCTTCCACGTTACCAATTTCATTGTAAATTCATAAATTCAACAAATTGATAACACTTGGAGTACTTTCTATAACCCTAAATATCTACCTGTGTAAACTCCCTCCTTGGAGCTTACCAATGACTAAGCATCTCTTTCTTGCTCAAATAACTCAATCAAAAATCTTTTAATAGAATATACAAGTTATGCTTGCCTTCATTTGAGAAATATCATCATCTTAATTGTTTGCAATTCAATATAACATTATGATGGTGGTCACCTGACTTAATCGAGATGTTCATTATCTCTATAATAGTTGGATTGAACAATGTTTTCTCATTCTATGTATCAATGAAGATACTGAAATATTACTCAGTAATCACAAAAACGAAAATACAAAGGAAAATTTGGAGTCCTTCAAAGACTCCTCATTAGACTAAAATCTACTACAGTTGATATAAAAATATATCATCTATCATTAATTTCTAGTTAACTTTATTTTGGCTCACTAGATCACTAACTTATACTTGAAAATTTCATCTTTATCAAATTGTTTGAAACTGAATTTTTTTGTTTATATTCTATTTTAATTTCAAAACTCTGTTCTGAGAAATGAAGAAACTCATTGTCATCTGCAAGGTTTAAGATATGCTTCAAACATCTAAATCTTTGTACTCAGGCTGAAAAACAAAGTTCTCCAATACTTTCAACAATTTCCAGCCGAAACCTGCAGATGATGGATCATCGTCTGAACGAGAATATCCCAAATTTGCCACTACGCACCTCTCCCAAAGCTGTCTCTCTCTCATTTCTCACTTCCCCAATTCTTTGTTCTAATTTGTTCTTCTCATCCTCAGATTGAGCCCTGGCTTCTTCAAGTTTAGTTTTGAATTTGCTGAGTTCTTCCTTAAGTTGACTTATTCTCGCTCTATCTTGCTCCGAACGACCATTTGCCTCTCTTTTGAACCGGTCTAGGGTTTCTTTCTCCCCTTCTAGTTCCCGTCTCACAGCTTCAAAACGGTCATGTAATGCTTGATGATCATGATGTGCTGAAATAAAAGTTGAATATGGAGAATGAGCGTTCTTCTGGTATTATTAATCATTATGATTACATAAGTTAAATAAAGTAAAAACTGAGGAAGGAGATTTACAGTCAACATAACGTTCTTGAATTCCTGAATTCTACATATTGCAATGCCTCTTTATTCAACTAACTACACCTCAAACTCTATCGTATTGTGAAAAATATAACACGATCAGATATAGAATTTGATTTTGACAATATGCCGATTTCGAATCTTCCTATAATTTTCCAATTAACAACCTCATTTCGAGAATATAAGTTTTCTACGCCAACCTTTAAGCATAATTGTGCCATTTTTCTGAAAAATTGTTTAATGAAGCCATAGACGTCCATCAAATAATTTTCCCTCGTAATTATTGGGCCAACAATATTATTGAATACTATCAACTCAAAACTTTTAATTATCACACAAAAACATTATATACAGATGTTATAAAACGATATAAAGAATATGTTACACGCGTACCAACTGAAATTAGATAATAATCAAGTAATATTAAAGTGGCTTCTGTTGTTGCAGATTAGACAACAAATATTGAGGTAGTAGTTTTCAGCAGAATGCATGTTGAACTGAAGTCATCTGTCAAACGGTTCCTAAGCGATTCTTTCATGTTATTCATCTCTGAAAATAATGACTCGCAGACATAGGTAGATAAAAATATGGTTATAATAGGAAGAGCTACTTCCTTCAAACAGCTATATGTGTCTAACGAATTCAATGTTTCCAAAATTTTGTTATTGTCATTCTGACTTATATAACTTGTCAATGTTTCTGTTTCAATTGATTAATTCTCTTCCTTGTTTCTATAAAATCTTGAATTCATATTGAACTGAACTGGAAATCAATTAGCTGCATTTTAAATTCTTCACTTTCTAACCAATCGAATTGGGACAAATCCAGTTTCCCATGTTTCTGATAATTCTTTGATTGGAGAAAATCTCGCTGAAAATTTCTTGATTGAAGAATCAATCACAGAAATATTTTGTTAATAACTCCGTCCATTGGTTGCCTACGTTTCTCTTAATCGTGCATTTCTTCAATTTTGGAAAATAGTTGCAGTTTCTTGTAATTTCGCTACTGAAAGCATGTGGTTTAGTAATTTTTTTATTTGTGCCTTGAAGATTCACTTTCAATTTATTGAATCGTTGGGATATGTCGGTAATAAACATCAATTGTTGAAATCATGAAAAATTGGGAGGGTGCATGATAACCACGCTTCCTTCAAAAACTTTCTCTCTTGAACAGGTTCAATTAGCCAAGCAATGACATTTGCAGCTGAGTAATTCGCCGCGCTCGTATAACAACTTTTGCCAACATACTTAATCATAGACGTCGACTGTTTATTTCAATCTTTAATTGCACTTGCAATTAATTCTTTTTACTAAGGTTCAAAATTCTGAACTTCGAGAAGGCCCTATGTAATATATAATTAAGAACCAAGATTGTTCAGTAAGTGACGCTGGTTCGATAGTGAATATTCCAGTTCCTCCTTGGAGTTTGAGATGGTCCAACCCATTCGTCCCATTCGGGTGAAGACGACGATCCGTTCCGACCCTGGGAATACAACTCTGAGTGCACGAAAGAGTACAACCCACTCGCACAAAGATCATTGTGTATATCGGAACTGGTTGTTGGTTTCTCTTGGTACGATTTTTTCTCCTAAGGCTCGAAGTGGTACAACCCACTTGGTAACGGAGGAAAATTCGGATTGGCCAGGAAATGTCGATCAAATTACAATCTCAAAAATTATAACTTGCGAAATTATCACCATATGTGTAGACACGTTGGAGAATTTTTATTCAAGGAACAATATTCAACCTCCCGTAGAATTCGAAATATCCTTCCCTGAAGGAGCTGGATTTCTGATCGACCCCCCATAATCACCGCCAACCAGGGCCACACAGCAGTGGTACAGCTCGGTCGAATGTCATGAATAGGAGCAATAAACTGCAGTTTCGGTCTGATTTGACCTCGTCAGTATTGCATACCCATTCACAACATCAGCCAAGACTGCCACCTACTCATCTCTTTTTGTTGAAGCGCAACAAATCATGTGAATGGTATTGCGCCATCCAAATTACCACGAGCGAGTATACTAGAGGCATGCCTGAGTTGTGATGTGGTCAAATCAACTCGTATTCGGTGACTGAAATACATTCTGTCAAAAAGTACGAGGAATTGGTCAATGAAACACAAAATATTTATTTTTCATCCAAATTTATTGTATGCGTTCAAAGTAGGCTTCTTCTGCAATGATACATTTTCGCCAATGAATAATCCAATCATCAAAACATTTTTGAAATGCTTTTTCGAAAACGACTTCAGTTCCCACCGCGAATTCTCTTTTATGTCTTCTATCTATGAGCAGCTCGCAGTGGTAATTTGAGTTTTGGAAGATGAAAAAAGTCGGCCGGAGCCATATCAGGTGAATACGGTGGTTGTTCGATGGTATTCGTTGAGGTAATATTCTATTTTCAACGTCAGATATTCTGTCAAGAATTCCGAGTGCACAATACCGCAATAATCAATGAAAACAGTCAACAGAACTTTGACTTTTGATCGACTTTGACGTAGTTTTTTCAGTTTCGGTTCAGTTGAAAGACACAATTCCGAAGCTCTTGACTAGTTTGCATGTCAAACTCATAAACCCATGTCTCTTCACCAGTTACAATTCGTTCTATGAATGTGGGGTTGCAATTGACTCCTTCTAGCATGTCTTTAACGACTTTTACGTGATTCAATTTTGAAAGAAAGTTCAGGTCCTTTAAAACTTGTCGAGCAGCAAACGTTTTGTGTCGATTTTCAATAACCATTTCCTTCACTTTATCGATGTTAACTTCTGTTGAGATTTTGATGGCCCACCAGAGCGAGACAAATATTCCACCACAGCCGCTGCTGAATGCACTGTACCACTCATATGCAAGTGTTTTTGATAAATTCGATTCACGTTAGTCTTCTGTAACATTTTCAGCGATTCGGCACACGAAATTCCATTTGAAAATTTGAGACAAATTCTTCCTTCGATATTTTTATCTATTGTAAAAACCACAAATCACACTTGTAAGAACTGACTGAATCGAGCACTGTAAACAAACTGAATGACAGATCGCATTTAAACTCCGCGTCAGTGTAGAAACTTAGCCAGCTTAGCAACAACAAATATTTTGACAATCGTTTCAAGCAGATTTTTTAAATGATCAACTCCCGGTACTTTTTTCACAGAATGTATATTTGTCGCTCTGGACTACAAATTTGAAGTTGGCCATTTTGAGATACTGAAAAATTATGAAACACTCGAGATAGCAGAGGTTTTCATTGGGCTCTTGCTGAACATATTATTCATTTTAAAAAATTTATATTTAGCGCTTGCTGTTTTCTAGGTATCTGTGCGATCGCTGAAATATAGGTATTACTGTATTCTCCTTCTACAGTTTCATATTTTTTTTCGCTCTTGACATTAACCTTCACATATTTCACCAATAGATTGATAGCCATAGCAGATGCTCGACATTATTTCAGGATTATAAGCAGCAATGAGTGCAGATCATAATCGAAAGATTTTTTCTCAACTCTCGATTGACCCTATTTGTTGAGAAGTTGTCACATTGCATGTAATAGGCATATAATACGAGGAGTGATAAAAATATGGTGAATTATTTGGAACGAACTCTGATCGCAGTAATGAGGTCAATATCGAAAAAAAACAACCATTATCTTGATGTTGGTATTTCGACTGACAGGTCTTTTTGAAGCTTTTCAACTCTCCGGTTTTCGTTTGAAAAGTCAGGGCCATAGCTATAAGCCATATTATTTCTCCTGAAATCATTTTGTTCATGAAGACTTGCTTGAAGACGATCCTTCCCTGATGTGCGAATCGAAACTGGATTTTCTTTTCATTCATTAGTCAAAAGTCTGGGAAAATTTGCCATTCACTGATCTCCTTACAAATCATCGATGACAATGTTTTGTTCAGAACCGTTCAAACGGTTAAGTTATCCTATGAGGTCTTGAATAGTCATTCACCTGTTTGAACGAGCAAGTTTGGCTTCTTTTTGCACATTTTTATATATTTATTTCGTCAGAGTTACCAAATTATAATCATATATTGATTCCGAGTTTCCATTTTTTTTATGCGCGCTTCCCAGGAATAGGCGAACCTGTTACAGCACATGAGTGGGCGCCTGGGAAGAATTGAGGTGTCTGTTTACTCGCTTCTTGAAGAGGGCCAAATTGTAGGGTGTTGGGAAGATGTTTGACAGAACGAGTTTCAAAGCTCACCCGCCCTGTAAACGAAGGAATTCTTATAGACAGAGGTTCGAGAGGTCGTTAAATGTACCGCCATATGATGAGAACTCCTTGCCAGCCTAACGTTGCGACAAAACATGTGTGTTCCCGGCACGAGGTCTTTCAGCTCCTTGGAGCATCTTCCGTGGAAGTATCTGTAAAACAGAGAAAGGTCAACAACTTGTCCTCTGAGAGCCAGCGGTTTGAGATCGCGGGTGATTTCCTGGTGGTCGATGAGGCGCACAGCCCGTTTTTGCACACTATCCCACATACGTAACGAATCTGCTCCTTCTATAGAAGCAACAGCTAAGATGACGAATAGTATCGCTTGGCTCTGAAAAGAAAACTAAGTTCAGCTGATGCCGACTTAGTTATTGCTGATACATGTTCATGCCAGCAAAACCTGGAAATGACCGTTATTCCGAGAAGGATGCAATTTGTTGGCCTTGCATCATTAGAGGAGATGCTCCAGCGGAGACCTTTCTAGAAAACGTAGTTGCTTGCGTCTTTTTCACGTTGAAGATGACCAGGTTCAACTGACCCCACTCAGATATCCTCTGTAAGAATTTGATCATCTGAAGTGTACTAAATCTGTTTGGGGTTTGAAGATATTTTTCGTAGTTTAATGTGACAATGTAGCTTTGGATGTAAGATCGAACCAAAATATTAGAAACTTTTATTCAGGAAACATTATTCAACCTTCCGTAGAATGTAAAATATCCTTCGCTGAAGCAGCTGGTTTTCCGATCCACCTTTCATAATCATTGTCAACCATGGTTTCAAAGGTAAGGTACAGTTCGGTCAGATGTCATGAATAGGAGCATTAGATTGCAGTGCCGGTTTCGTTGGACTGCGTCAGTATTGCACACCACTAATCCAGACTGCCACCTACTATCTCAACATGTCTATTGGCGCCCTCCAACAAACACACAGAGGCTACTTTCCAGCACAACCGGGAAAGAATGGGAATAAAGGATAGATGAAACAGAAAACTCCAAGAAGCCACAATATTTCGATCATTTACAGCTACACACTCTGTCTGCAACAAACGATCTGACGTTTTTTGTACTTGCCTGGCTGTCACCCAGGTGTATAACATGCAAACATTTATCGGTATGGGTGTAAACACATTGAAGACTTTTATTCCGGGAACAATATTAAACCTTCCGTACAATGTTAAATATCGGATGTAATATTTTCGAAGATATGTAAAGCTTACCTATAAGAAGAGCTTGCTGTTTGTCATTTTCTGCTCTCAACATCAGTTCTTCATGTTGTTGGCATAAATTATCAATATGATTTTGTAAGTTTTCCACTCGATCCAAAAGCTGTTGAATTTCGGAATCTTTCTCCTTTCCCAGTTGTTGTAGAGACTGTTGCATGCGTTTCTCCAAATTTCTTTTTATTTTGTCCCTAAGTATAATTTATTTATGAAACTCAACTCTGAAAATATAAAGAATCTTACCTTTCTTCCGTTAGTTTCTTTACATTATCCTCATTGATCTGCTTTAGATTTTCAATATGCTGTTTGAATTCAACTTCTTTGTTACCACTTTGTTGAACTAAATTATTTTTCATCTCTACAAATTTTTTTTCCGAACGCTCTAAGTCCTTTGTTATACGGGTGATCTGCGACTTCAAGTGTTCTTCTTTAACCATTTGATCTTGTAAATCTTTTTCGAGCTGCATTTTCTTGATATCTGATTCTTCTAAATTAGTTTGAGTATCGAATAACACTGCTTCCAAAGATTCTTTTTCTGCTCTCAAGGAGGCTAACTGTTCTTGAACTCTTTGAATTTCTTTGTCCATCGAGTCCATAGTGCACTTTTGGAAATATCGAAAGAATAATCATGTTTTGAAATGTCTCAGATGTTACAACACTTACCTGTTTTTCCTCACATTCTTTTACAAGTTCTTCCAAATTTCTATTGACTCTGGCATTGGTTTCATTAGATTGCTCCAACTTCTGTTTCAACCTGATTATTTCTTCATTTGCTGCATCCTTTTTACGTCCAAGAACAGTTAGTTGATTACTCAAGTCATTGCGTTCCCTAGTAACTTGGCTAAGTTCCATTTCTATCTGTGAAAAAGAAATTGATGTCAATGATTAATTTTTGAAACACAAAATATTTAGTTTAATTCTCACTTTCTCTTTATCCATTTCCAGAAATTTGCACTTCTCTGTTAACGATACTTTATCAGATTCTAAATCAAGTCGCTGTTGTTCCGTTTGCAAAAGCTCTTTTCTCAAAGATTGAATGTCATTTTGTTGATCATTATACTGGAGCTGCAAAGCCATTTTCTCGTCTTGAATCTACGAAGGAAAAACATTAGAAACTATCGAATTCAGAATACTAATTTCTCGTAACTGACTTTCCGCAGTTCGTCTTGTAGTTTATTTTTGTCTGCTTCCAAATTAGCTGCAATGTTCTCCTTCTTCAGGAGGGAATCATGCACTTCGGATCTATCTCCCATAAGTCGCTCTAGCTGAAGTTCATAATCAGCTGTAATAAAATCAGAAATTTAGTTTCACTTCAGATTATCTTCGAGGAAACATGGGGAATACAATCAATACAATAATGTTAATGTAAAAATAACTCTGTCTATCTGATATGCTAAGATGGCTATACCCCTGAACTGATTTTGATACAATCTTGTATGAAGACTTGATTTTTATTTTCCGAATTCCGCCTGTAGGGAGCGAAATGGTAATTTCGCAGTAGGAGCTATAACAATTTACACTTAAAACTCTGATTGTAGAGTTTTGTTAAAATATGGGTTTCGGTATTATTAGCATAACCATTCCTCAGAATGGAAAATAGTTTTTGGGAACTTTCTATTGGATTTACCGAAGTTATAAATTTGGGACATGAAAAAATGATTGAAGACAGAATAGTGTATCAGAATTTCGAGGAAAACCACCACCCTATAACTGCAAGAGAAGGGAGATAAACTGCAGTATGACATTCACTTAGTTTTAAAGTTGATGTCATGAAAATTTGCACTTAAAATCATAGTTTCAAATCAAAAATCAGTTCTTCAGGATTTGAAACAAAGCCTCTACTAAGGCTGCGAAAAAATGGTCAAGGTTTGTATTGAGCAATATTATAATCCAAACTGATATTATAAGCTGGAAAGTTAGGTATAATAATATCATGAAGTATTTTTCGCTTAAATATCCCTTAGGTTAACCGCCTTGGTAGCTGCACGGTTTAGAGCAAGTATATTGGGAATACTAAGCCCAGGTGCCTGGTTCGAATCCGGGATTAAGTTATGGATGTTGTCCTTGAACAAAAAAATGATACTTGGAAAGAGTCACCTGAAGAGAGCATAAGCTTCCGAAAACCAGATAACTTAATCCATGTGGTGGCAGTTATCATTGCACAGGCTAGGAGAGTGGTTCTGAAGAAGACGAAAGACGAAAGAAAGAAGAATCACGTCTACGTTGCTTATGCATTATCAAAAACGTTGCGCTGAAATGAATTCGTCTTATCTAAGGACTTTTTATATCGTCAAAATATAATCACACTAGATATGGTAATAATATATACCAACTATGGTTCAAGCATTATACAGGTATTGAATGATATCATTTTTTCATTTTGTTTTGGACAACAGCAACAGAAAATCACACAACAAGGAAAGAAAAAGTTGAAATTCAATGTCAGATCTTACTCAGTATCGTAACTTTATGAAGAATTCTTATGTACAAAAACTAAGCTGAACTTTCTCTTAGAAGTCGTCGTACGGGCAAGACACGACCTGCGGGGTTCTGCTAGTTCACAATAACATTTTCGAATGATAAATAAGTAAGCCTCAGAGAATATAATATCAAGATGATTTTAGTAAGTAGAATCATATCATTTGATCTATCAAAATAAGTTGATCCAAAAAGAACTACACATCGATCTTCAATTTCATATATTATAATAAATAAACATTTTTGAAAAAATTCACAAATTTCACTGGTTTAATATAATATTTTATATGAGAAATAAAAATTTTTAATTTACACTCATTAACATATATATTTGTGACAGATTTCGAATACAGTACAGGCTCATCAGATGGATACAGAATGAAAACTGAACCAAGGTACAACAATTTATATGATCTACATGATCGGATTGAAAGTGAGTGGAACTCAAATTTAGAGAAACGTTATCCAAATCACTTAGCATAAACAAATGAAATAATGGAGAATTACCTTTTGCCAAAATATATTCTTCAGATTGATGTAAAATTTTTGAAATTTCGTTCGTGGTTTGTTAACATAAACTCGAGATAATCCCAAATAAGAAGTTACAAATGGCATAATCCAGGAAAGCTACGATAATTAAGCGCGTAGGGAAATACTTTTTCTGGAAACACGATATTTTATATGAGACATAAAAATATTTAATTTACATTTATTAACATATATTTGTGACAGATTTCGAAGACAGTACAGTTTCATCAGATGGATACAGAATAAAAACTGAACCTAGTTATAACAATTTATATGATCTACATAATCGGATTGAAAGTGAGTGGAACGCAAATTCAGAGGAACATTATCTAATTCACTTAGCAATAGATAAATAAAGTAATGGAGATTTATTTCGAATTGGTGGAATTCAGCCGGTTTTTTTCTTTATTTATACATTCAGTCGACGTTTCGGCACAATATTTTGCCTTCTTCAGGACTCTAAAATGAATTTTACTATCAGATAATAAAATTTTCTTCTTTAAGAAAAGTGAAACAACAGAACATATATGTGTATAAATTAAACAGACTCCTCTATTGAAAACCGAATTGTTAGACAATACACGAAACAACAATCTAACCTAACCTCACAAGCTCGAACAAATTGAAAACACTATGAAATGTATTTATAAAACTGCCATAAGATACAATAAATAAATAAATAGGATAAAATTTTCTTTTAGAAATAAAAAAACTAGGTAATCACAAGGTGTATACAGATCTTCTACGTAATAATAAAACGAAAGATTCATATCTATATAATTCAAAGGCTGCTTAGTCTTACTGAATTATCTAGTTATGTATCTTTCGTTTTATTATTACTTAGAGATCTGTATATACCTTGTGAGTACCTAGTTTTTTTCTCTGATTTGATTCTGAATCTGGCAAAATCCTAAACTCCTAGATATAAAACCATATTAAAGCAGTGTAACCAATTTGATCATTCTTCGAAAATTTTAATAAGAAAATCATAGCTCAATGGTGGTTAATTTAAGATAAGACAAATCCTAACAAAAGATGCTTGAAAGAGAATGATTGCCCTTTACTAGAAAAAAATCAAAAATTCATTATGCCATTTGAAATATCAAAGTTATATTCGATGTCCTGTCTAACCATAAATGGTACCACTCTGAAGGTAATTGCAAATTGTAGATGAGTATCCATTTACTCGAATCTCAGAAGTTGGTAATGATCGATAAAATCGTAGCCCAGATACTTTCCATGGGCCCTTCACCGTAGTCAACCTGTATATTTCAAATCCATACTTTGCTCCGTATTGAAAAGTTCCTTTGCTTTATATTATCAAAATTATCCCCTAGCGGGCCCAATCGTTTCGAAAGAATAGGAAAAACAAACGTTTTTGTTCACAAATCGTGGCAATATCTCAATATCTCAATAATATTCTTAGCCATAAGATGAAATATTTCGTTTGCCAGAGATTATCCTCGTTAGTTTACGACAGATTTAATTATTTTTGTTATAAACTAGATTTTTGAGGAACATTTAAAAAAATTGTAGCTCGTAGATCTTTTGCACTATAGACACAATTTTTGCTTGGGTGGATAAAAGAAGGATCAAGGAATTTTTTAAGCAATCTACACATGTCAAATGTTTATTACGTTGTTTTGTATGATTTTTTCAATTTGGCCTTTTTCAAACAGCAATAACTCAATTTTTTCAAATGGCACGTGCCAATTTTTATATCGCCATCAGATGAAGCGTCAAATTTCAGATGGAATTGTATAAGCATGTACTATACCCATCTCTTGAAATTCCGAAATAATTTGGGAATATATTGAATTTTGATGATTTTTCAATAACTGACAGAGAATGCTTTGAAATATTCGAATCAAGTAGCTGAACTGTGTACGCTCACCTGAGAGGTGCCTAAAATTAATGTACTTGTCGCTTCGTTCATTCGAATTTGATATTTGAACAAGAATTGTTGGTAATTTGAAGTGAAAATTTTTGAAAAACACCAGATTGATTATAAAATGGCTGATTATTCAAACGAGGATATGTTTAATCTCTTTTTAATTCATGGCGAATGTCAAAAAGTGGTGGATAGAACTTGCAGGCAATTCAATAACCAATTTCCAAATTTGGCGCCTATGAGTAAAACAAAATTTCGAAGGATTAGAACCAATTTTCTGTAATTTGGAGGAACAAAATACATAGAAACTAGAAGAAAACCAATTTTCGAGGACTACGACAATCAAATTAATACGCTAGCGTATTTTCGTGCCGATCCACATGCATCCATTAAGTCAGCATCAATGGATATTGGATTGAGTTATACTTCCATTCAAAGGATCTTTAAGAAACATAACATGCACCCGTATTCTTTTATCAGACTACAAAAATTGAAACCAACTGACCTTCCCAAGCGGCTAAATTTCTGTGAAAATTTATTAATTCGGCTTCAAGAAGATGAGATGATTCTGCAAAAAATTATATGGTCTGATGAAGCCAAGTTCAATGAAAGTAGAATAACCAACAGGAGAAATCGACATTTTTGGGCCACAGAAAATCCACTTTTCATTGAGGTTATTGATTTCCATAATAAATTCACCGTGAACGTTTTTGCAATTTTAATGAATGAATTGTTGGCTTATCACATTTATGAGGAAAATCTTAATGGACAAAGATTCCTGGAAATTTTGAGAGGAACATTGTCAAATTTTTTAGATGGATTAACCATCAACATTCGGAGGTATTGCTATTATCAAATGGATGGTGCACCAGCACATAAAACACGAGCTGTAGATCGGCAGCTAACAGAACTGTTCGAGGATAGATGGTGGGGTAATCAAGGACCAAATTTATGGCCTCAGCGTTCAACGAACCTGACGCCCCTTGATTTTTGTTTATGGGGCAAAATCAAGAGTGAAGTGTATCTTATTCCTGTAAGATGTAAAGAAAAGTTACTAGAGCGCATTCATAATGCTTTTTGTAATATTGATCCTGAGGAAACTAGGAGGGCAACTCATCATGTTCGTATACGAGCTGTCAAGTGTATCGAGCAAAATGGGGCCCATATTGAACATTTATTCAGATCGTAAATTAGTTTTCTCCTATGATGTTTGCTATCATTCATTCGTATTAATGTAATTATATTCGATGATTGGTTTTCGCTTAGTTCCTACAATTTTTATTCATCCGAACTGTAGAAAATTGCTTATTGAATTGCCTGCAATTTCTACCCACTACTTTTTGACATTCTAAAATGAATTAGAAAGAGATTAAACATATTTTCGTTTGAATAACCAGTGGTTTTATTCCAAATGTGTTGTATTTTTTGGATATTTTCATTCTGAAATAACGACAATTCTTGTTGAAATATCAGATTCGAATGAACGAAGTGACCAGTACATTAATTTTAGGCACCTGTCTGGTGAGCGTAGCCAGTTCAGCTACTTGATTCAAATATTTCAAAGCATTCTCTGTATGTTCTTGCAAAATCATCAAAATTCAATATATTCCCAAATTATTTCGGAACTATAGGAGATGGGTATAGTACATGCTTATACAATTCCATCTGAAATTTGACGTTCATCTGATGGAGATATAAAAATTGGCACGTGCAATTTGAAAACATTGAGTTATTGCTGTTTGAAAAAGGCCAAATTGTAAAAATCATACAAAACAACGCAATAAACATTTGACATGTGTAGATTGCTTAAAAAATTCCTTGATCCTTTTTCTATCCACCCAAGCAAAAATTGTGTCTGTAGTGCAAAAGTTCTACGCGCTACAATTTTTTTAAATGTTTCTCAAAACAAAGTGATGACCCACTTCCGGTATAACCGGAAATGGTATCACTTCGAAAATATTTCACTCCAATTGGAAATCACTAGTTATGGCCGCGTATAAAATTTCAGCTTGATATTGTAATTCGAACTTAAAAAGTTTTTAACGGACGGTCGGTGGATAACCTGGTGGATATCCTATATATATATATATATATATATATATATATATATATATATATATATATATATATATATATATATATATATATATATATATATATATATATATATATATATCAAGTCTTTTTTATCATTCGAAATGGATTTTTATCAAGAAACGACCACAATTGTTGAATTCATGATATTCTTTTATTTTTCATTAGACTAATATTCAAGGTACGGTAAAAATCAATTAATTGATTAATAATAACAAAGAAAAGTTTAATCAAAAATTGTTTTATTTCATATGTCATGCTATCAATTAGTAATAATTCTGAAAATTACTTCCTCCTCTGGAGTGAAACTTTTTTTTAGCCTCATAATAAAATTCTGAAACTCGTACCGGGGTATGTTGAGGTCGTTTGAGTCGGTTTGTTAACATAAACTCGAGATAATTCCAAATAAGAAGTTACAAATGGGATATTCCAGGGAAGATACGAAATCAGCGCGTAGTGAAATACGACTCAGAAAACAGCCCTAGAGATGTGGACCCTCGCTCCATTCTTCAGCGGTAGCACATCACAAAATCATTAATTTAATTATATAAAGGTCAGAAAAGTAACAAACACCTTCTCATTCAGATGTTACTCAGTTTTTATCAACCCAGTTATTCTTTGTTTGTATTATTTTCATACTAAAATATGATCAAGAAACAAAAGAAAACAAAACCAGACCATTTATGGAGCAGACATCTTGGAGTTGAGCATGAAACAGGAAAAAATATTTCTGGTATATCCAGATTATACTGAAATTTTCAAGATATCCCTACTAGGACTGTTCATATTTATGTGAATAAAGGGCAATAATAAGAAAATTCTACAAACCAGTTAGAAACGAGAAATACCATTTGAAATTCACCTTTTGACTTTTCCAGTGTATTGATAACGATATCGGCCTCCAATTTTTGTTGTTCTAATAAGTCATGTGATAAATAAAGTTTGTTCAATTCCTCCCTTACTGTTAGTAGCTCTTCCCTCAGTCTACTCGATCTATCTTCTTCAGATCTGATATTCATATCCCTTAGATCAATATTTTGATTCATTCGGTCAATTTCTGACTGCAAGAAAGTTTTTCATCTTGAAGCGTATCAACTTCCTTTTGCAGAATTTGCGACGTTTTCTCTAACTGAAATGATAATTAGTTTATACTTCACTAGAATTGTACTATTGCAGAGAATTGAATAACTTAATGAATGAAACATCAACTGACTTTAAGGTAGTCCCTGCTCAGGTTATCCAAAGTAGCGCTTAGGTCTATGCGATTTTTGTCTAATTGATTTTTCTCTAATTTAACAGCTTCTAATGATTTTTGCAGGATTTCTCTTTCTTGAACTAGTTGGGAACATTGAGCTCGACTTGCATCGAGCTGAGTGATCAGTTCCTTCGCCCTTCTTTCCAATTCTTGGGCATTTTCTTCTGAGTTTTCATATTGTTTACGGACTAAGACAAGTTGCTCCTTATTCATTTGGAGTTTCACCTAAGGATAATCAATATTTCATATTACTTTTCATTTTAAATAATCTTCTTCAACATAATAAAATTTAACTAGTAATTTTTTAATTATATAAAAACTCTAGATAGCAGAAAAATTATTTTTGCAATTCATTTATTGAAAGAAAAAATAAAATTATCTGGAATTACCAGGAATTGAAGATTTCAAATTAAACTAATGTTCTACATAAAGCTATTCACATTTACATACAGTCAGATATATATTTTCAATTACTATTATTTTAAAATATTAATAAAGTTTAAATATAACAATCTATATATTACATATTTGAATTCATTCATTTATAAAGTTCACGGAATACCTACATAACAGATTGATACTGATATAAAAATAAGAATACAAAAATATATAATACGAAAACAAAAATCAAGTTCCTGTTACTCGACACTTTTGAGTTTGGTCGAGAAGGTGCAACTCCCATAAGTAGAGGACAACATCAACAGACCAACAATGATACCACTAAACAGATCTTAACAGCCTAGTCACACCTAATTTGAAAACTGCGAAGGAAATTGAGAAAAAATTCATGCTTGCACTCAAGCTATTGACAAAGGATAAACAGTTTAAAAAAAACAGTTTTTACTGCGATTGTGCCTAAAAATATCGAGACGAAACAAGTGAGTGTGCCTTGTTAATCTACCTGGAACTATTAAATTAATCAGTCGTCAGATCGGTGCACCTTGTTCTGTAATTTAAAGAGCACCATCGAACTAGCCACTCTTCTCCTGACAAGACATGTTGAAGGAACAACGCACAAAAGACAAGTCAGTTGTGCTCGTCCCCTAACCTAAAAACCGCAAATCTTCTTTGAACTATTTAGAGTCAATATGGCACTTATAATAGGGTGACCATATAGTGAATTCGATATTTCAAATGAGATCTCAAAAGGGAGCGAAACAATATTCTATTGACTCCTGATCATTTCGCAGAATGACGCAGAGGGATTGATAAGATTTTGAAACGATGTTGTTATATATGTTCTTTGAAGTTTAGCTTGCAAGCAAACAAAATTCCCAAGTCTCTTATCAATCATGCACGCCCGAGACAATGTCTTCCCAATGTGTAATTATGAAGTATAGGAGCTGTGCATCTGTTAATTGAGGTTATGTTACATTTATCAATGCTCAGACGCAAACACAATACTTCGGTCCACAGGTGGAATATGCCCAATTGTATCTGCCACCGATCTGCATCAAATGAGCTCCTGATAATGCTGTAGATCTTCAATGCGTCAGCAGATAATAACTGTAAGTTGATAGTATCAATTTTGCCTCATTTATAAATTAGACTGGTCCAAGCTGTGATACCTAAGGAACGCCTGATGAGATTACTCTCGATAAAATTTTCTTATACCGAACCAATATCATCATATGAGAAGCTACCTATTCAGGACAGAAGTGAACTAATAATGCCAAACGTCTGGAGACATATTAAGAATTAGGAGTATGTTATCGCATTCGTGCGGTTCAAATGCTTATATTACTGCATTTATCGTTGTTCAAGCAGATCACTGAATGCCATTTCATATTTCAAACAATAATTTCTTTGATATGAAAGTACTTTTACTGATAGCTATCACTGAAGTCATGCAGTGTCGACGCGGAGAGTATCTGGATAGATGACTGCTAGAAACAAGTCGCTGAAGCTATTTCGTCTTTTTTTTTGTTTTTCTGTATAAATTAATATATACTTCATTGGACAGTTTTTTGAATAATTGAATACGATATGATGCTTGCGACAGGGCTTGTACTGCCTCAACTCATTCGCATGATATTTTATATTATAGCTGATCTGTGATCGTAGTCCACCGTTGTTGTGGTATGGTTATGAAGTCTATATACATGGAACAGTGTATTTATGGAATATGATGTCTGTAAATGTACAGACTTCCCTATATTTGCAAGATGTCATGTCATTTATCGGAAGATGGAAAATACCGTTCGGAGGGTAGTAAGATATTTAAAAATTGTGGGAGTGTACCCTCCTCTAAATGAGTTCTCCTACGCATGAAAATTTAATTCTTGCCTGAATATCATATTATTAATACCTCTTATATTTTCCTGGGTTCCGTTTATTATATATCTGCCACCTCTATAAAATCCTTGGCGTAATCTTGTAGCGCTCCGAGGGAAATTGAGCCGTTAAGTTTTCAGAATACTTCCATATAATTTTCATTTTGCTTTCGTGGCAAACAATTTAAGTCAAGTAAGCGTCAATGGCCTTTCGTAATGATATATCCATTTTGCAGGTTATGCTGACCAAGTTAATGATATTTTCGCTCTGTAAATTCATTAACTCAAATGATTTCTTATGTTTTGAAATTTTTCTCTCACTAGCAGAGTACGCACCTTACTACCCAAGTGGATTTAATTCACTTCCCAAGTGTTGATTCAATACACAATTCTTTTTAACATCTTCCTTAGCTATGCCATAACTTCATTTTCGATGGATACCGACATGATCTCTTGTTTTTTAAAGTAGTTACTTTGGTTTTGATTATAACTCGATTCTATTTCAATGAACAAAGTATGAAAATATCTAAGTTCGTGATGCCCTATTTAATAAATTTCCTCCTCTGGTTCATTATAGTTTTCATCATGAAAATTTATAATTTTTCGATCATCTAGTATACTATTCTCTCCCGGCAATTTATCATCGTAATTCACGCTACTTTTCAGGAAATCTCTAAAAATGTTTGAAGATTTACTACTATATATCATCACGGTTATACCACATAATAGTTATATAACTGCTTTCTTAGAATCTGCAAAGTCTTCGATAACTTTAAGATTAAATTTGCGTACTCGAATGCCGATTTCCACTTATGATATGTCTCACATATCATTTCACTGTTGAATTATCGTTCTTACGTTACGTTGATGTAACAATGAAGTTGCTTCCATACCTAACGACAGGTTTCTTAGTCGTTGAAGGTTCAGATATCATTGTAATCTTTGGAGCTAGAGGCATCTTCTGCATGCCTATAAAGGGTCTTTCCACCTTTGTGAAAGAATATTACATTATATTATATATTTTACTAGAAGCAATTAGCAATTAGCCGTTTCATCATTCCATTTACTCGTCGCTTAATTAAATTTCTGGATGTAGTTCCTCCATTTCTTTTTATCTTGTTTGTCACAATTTATATTTTGAAAACCAGCTTTGCACAATTACCTATTTTAACCTCCTTAATATTATTAATTTTTACTACAGAAAATCTTGTAGAAATGAGTAAGAAGGGGATCACATGAATTAAAACAAGTGGTAGAAGCATTTTCAACCATGGATTACTGAGTCCCAACCTAGTGGTGACAACCGGTAACGGGTTAGTTCCTGGCCGTTGTAATGAGCAGCTATTCCGTCAAAATCTGAGCACGATGGAGGAGGAAAACGTCCTTAGAAGAAAACATGGTATATTACAGCATAAGCTAAGCACTGCTAGATGACAGGTAGGCCAGTAACTAGTCTGCGAACCATTTTCACTTTAATTCAGCTCAACTGTGATAAGTCAGAGTTCTACTATAGATGACCCTCCTTTCTCGCGCTATTTATCGAACTAAAAACACAGGTGTCCAATTTTATATCAAGGAAAAGAGCATACGCCTATTCTAGCATATCCGTTTCATTCACGACAGACTCAAAACACAATGAGTAGTGTATAATAATACAATAGACCTAAGTGACGCAGTGTAATGGATGACATAACCTTCCTTACTGTGGCAGCTGTAACGAGTGAGTCTCCAAGGTAAAAACATGCCAAAGTTCAATTGGGTAATTCTTGATCAGCGATGGCTATTTGACATCGTTTGTGGTTATGTTTAGGGGACATCTCCCATTGCGCTTTCGATTCGTAGCCAATTGGGGATGTTCAAAGAACCACTTGACATACTTCTCGAGCTAGCTAATGGGAAGAATTCTCCATCAACACTCTAGGAGGACACATCAGTCAGAAATCTGTTACTATTCGTTGTAACTTCATCATAATGCAAAATTTAGAAATCTAGTGCTTCTGCTATAACAGCTTTGTTGCTTTTAATACCTAACAACTTTATGATCTGACTGATAGTAAAGCCAAAAACTTTAAAGTTTTCCAACTCCGCAAAGGCATTCTCTCGCATTAATGAAAAAAAATTGATGCTAATGAACTCTTTGGGATCATGAAATCACAACAAACCACACTGGCTCTGCAAAATTATATGTTCTTGTATAGTGCAAGAATTGTGCTTCAAACCTCTAATGAGAACATGGTGAAAAACAGTGCAGTTCACACAATATCTACTACGAATCATTGATACCTGTAGTCCATGAATAAGAGATTGATATTTATGAAGTGCTGCTTGCACAGCCGAAATTGTACTTTCAGCAAAGGCAGCTGACGAGGAAAATCCTTGAGCTATCCTGGGAGATCTTAGGAGATTGCATGAAAAATATATACCATATGAATAACTCAGGTTACAATGATACATTGGAAGAAAACGTATTCCATGATTACTTTCAGTGAATTATTTTAAACTAGCGGTTGTATGCAGGTTCCATATTTATACCAGGTGGCCCACCACCTTCGCGACGGAAGATTGAACATATTTTATGGCCGATGTTGAAATATTTTTTTCACAGTAATATGTAGTGCTGTTGTGACTGCAAACCAAAAATATTTCAGACTAAACAGGGTGTTCCATGATAAAGGTAAATACTAAAGTTATAATTTTTTTAAAAGGGACCCTATATTTGGTTTCATTTGGACTTTGTGAGGAAAAATGTTGTTGCTTGAACATATGACACATTTTGTTGACCTATGTTACACAAGGTGTTTGAAAACGATTTTTGAAGTTGAAACTCATTCAAATCTCATTTCAATATTTGGCATACCCTACATCTAAAGGATCGAATGAGTGATATATTTTAATACCTTCCGAATAGTATCTAGGTTCCTGTACCTATTTTCCACGGTTTCGAAGATATTCGAAAGTTTAGCCAAATTTTAAGAAATATTCCAATTTTTCGCGCCTATTTAGAGCTTTACAGTTACACTGGTTAATTCCCAGAATAGAGTATAATATTTATTCATTTTGTCACATTCAGTGAACCAAATTCTATTATCTACTTAACTTTAATAAAGGGATGTTTAGTACCGGCAAATCGCATCAAGATAAAAAAATCGAGATCTCTTAATCCCATTCCTTGTAGTCAGTTGGTACCAACCTAATCCCAATCATTCTAATGTTGATGTTTGATATTATAGGCTTAATATACTTGGTAACTACAAATTCCTGGGAAAAATCATTATTGATACCTATTCATACTATAAGGAAAAAATATTGTCAGTCTTGAACAGAAAGAGTTTTTAGTATGTTACGTATCAGTGCATAATATTCTCAATTCTATTTTCGTTCTACTATCGGCTGAGAATTTCAAAAATTTCAAGTGGTTTTGCTACTTCAAAATGAGGACATATCCTATACAAAAACGAATTGATATGAATTTTGTCATCGGCGAGTGCCAACAAAACTGTTTTTAGCGCAGAGGGTTTACTCCGAAAGATACACGAATCGAAGACATCGAGACAGAAATTCCCCACAAAAACTACTAAGGTACTGGAGGTAAATATGGGCCGGAGGGTAATATGGACCAATGCTCACAATACTAAAATGACACTTTTTCTTACACATTGTGGCAACGGTGTACAATTGCTTTCAAGTCGGTGAGTTAAGATTTGGTTGAATCGCGCCCTCTAACTAAAATATGTTTATAGTAAATTAGGTTATGTTCAACCGACCGTGAGGCTAGACATATTTATGAGTTTTCTTCTTTGTTTACGAATTAAATTCAGTGTTGAAAATAAAAGGTTTTGATTTTTAATAACGCAAAGGTAAGTTGTGTAGTATAGACCATTTTTTGATGAACTTTATAACGTTTTTTGTGAAAAGTTATTTTTTTTTCTTATATAAATTCGGTACATAGTCAATTCGGGCAATATGGGCCATGTTTATGGCGGGTTATATGCACCGCGGCGCATATAGCCCGACTTCAGTTTCTTTGGAGATTAGTCGATAAAATCAAAATTATTTTTTTAATTGTTATTACAGATGGGGCCTCGAAAGCAATGGAGTCAAATTCAACTCGAAAATGCCCTTAAGGCAATAAATGAGGGGCAAAGCCAAAGAGCTGCTAGTAAAGAATTTAAAGTGCCTAGACGAACTCTAAAAGGATATTTGGACAATGGTTTGTCAGAAAAACGACTTGGTCGCCCAAGCATTCTCAGTGTACAGCAAGAAAGGGATTTTGTTCAGCGAATAAAACGGTATTGCGAAGTTGGTTTACCTCTTACACCAAAGTTAGTCCGTCGTCAAATGTTCAAATATTGTAAAGTCAACAACATTCCCAACCAATTTAATGCAGAAAAAGAGATTGCGGGTAAAGACTGGTTAAAGCTATTTATTAAACGAAATCCAGACTTGCTAACAAGAAGAGCGCAGGCTATGAACCCCGCTCGTGCGCAAAAACTTAACAACACAATTGTATCGGATTATTTTATGAAGATCTCAGAGCTTATGAGGACTTTGCATCTTACAAACAAACCTCAAAACATATACAATATGGATGAGAAGGGATGCCGACTTACTATTCACCACCAACAACGTGTTCTCGCTGCAAAAGGAGAGAAAAGAGTTCATTTGGTAGCGCCAGAGCATGCAAAGAATGTTACAGTAGTGGCTTGCTGTAATGCAATTGGTAACTCAATCCCACCGATGGTTCTATTCAAAGGTAAGCGACTTAAAAGTGAGTTTCTTGACAATCTACCACATGGAGCATTGGTAAAATGGCTCCCAAAGGAAGTATGACCACAGAGCTCTTTATTGCCTTCTTAGAGCATTTTCTAAATATAAATGTAACAATGGTCCAACGCTGCTTGTATTTGATGGGGCCTCAAGCCACTTGGATTTTACCATTGCGGAAAAGGCGGATAATCTTGGCATTACTCTATTTTGCCTACCATCAAATACAACCCATGAGCTTCAACCACTGGACAAAGCTGTTTTTCGGTCGTTTGAAGCTCATTGGGACAATGAACTTTGCGTTACTGGGACGCTAATCCACAAAGATCACTAAATAAGGCTAGATTTAATATTATTTTGTCCCGAGTTTGGCCTAAATGTATGACTCCAGATAATATTATAAATGGATTTAAAGCGACGGGATTATTTCCTTTAAATTCAGAAGCAATTCATGAGTCAGCCTTTGCGCCTTCATTGCCATCGCAAAGGGATATGAAAAGAAGCATATTAAACAACAGTCCTACACCTAACACTCAGGATCAGGTGTTACCAGATTATGATACTCATTTATCGTCGGATGAAGATGATATGACATTGGCTGTTATAGCACACAGGACAAAAAGAAAAATTCTAATCATCTGTCTCCTGACATAGACAAAAATGTATTAAATACGTCATTTAAAGAAATGTTGCCGACTCCTCTTAACCCAACTAAAACAGTTGCAATTCGCAAAAAAGCATTAAATTACAAAGCTCAGCAGGTGACAAAGGACCTATTTAACTCTGTAAGAAGTCACTCGTCTCCGAGGTCTCCATACCCCTCAACTTCTAAACAAAGTGCCAAAAAACAGGCGGCTACTGAATCTTGGTTTTGTGTTGCTTGTCAATCTGATGACCAAAAAGATATGAGGATGTGTGTTAACTGCAATACTTGGTACCATGAGGAGTGCGTTGGTTTAGAAAAGGATGATACAGAAAATTTTGAGTGTTGTTGAACTTTTTCTATGCGCAATATCTAGGATTTTTTTCGTTGAATGAAAAATGAAATTAATTATTTTACTAATAGATTTTATTTAAATATAATTTTTTAGTTTTGTATTAATATGTTGTGTTTAATAAAGTTCTTTATCAATTCTGGGTAATGTTTTTAGGAGGCCCATAAAAACACTGTGAGGATAATATGGGCCGAAAGAAGACTTTACTAATGTAATAATTTTTCTAAATTAAGTTACCCTTACGAAATAATTAATAAAGGAATAACATAATGTATTATATGAGTTTTCACTACCGTATTAAAATATTATATTCAACGCAAAAATATTTATGTAAACTGAGTGTAAAATAAGGAGGCCCATATTTACCTCCAGTACCTTACAAACATTTGGTCAAACGGGCAAGGTAGCTTATCCAAAAACGAACAAACAAAAGGGGGTGACAAAAGATGAAGAAAACGAAATGACAGTTATGGCGACTGTCGTTGAAACTACTAGTCAGCGGAAGATTACCGATGAAATGAGAATTAGTAGAGGAAGTGTATTCAGAATCTTGAAAATACATGGTATCATGTTCAGGTCCACCAGTAGATACCGGATGGGAGTTTTGAACCTCCGTCGGCTTGAGTTCTGTTTATGGATGTCGGAAATGATCGGAAGAAATGAAAAATTTGCAGGAAATATTATGTTGTCGGATGAATTCACTTTCCACTACAACTCCCTAATGAACCAGCACAATTTTCATTATTACAATGAACTGAATCCACATATCTTTTATCAGCCGTACACGCAGCATCGATGGGCGGTTAATACTTGGGGCGTAATTATAGGCCCGCATGTCATCGGACCATTTTTTTTCGATGAAAACTCGAATGGAAATATATTTTTGAGGTTTCTTCGTGTCCATCTGAAAGAATTGTGAGAAGATGTGACGATCGACGTAGGGCAGAGAATGAGGTCGAAGCACTTGCACATTTTACTGCCAATGTGTGGAATTTCATGCAAACACACTTTCCTAATAAATGGATCGGCAGAGGTGGCCAGCAAGATCGCCTGATCTAGCTTGCCTTGACTTTTTCGTATAGGGATATGTGAAGGTATTTTGAACTCCGCCAACGACGGCTGACGATATAAAAGAGACGATAAGAGAAGCATTTCGATCGGTAACACCAAACATGCTAAGTAACGTTGGAAAATCATTTGAAGACAGGTTAACATTGTGTATCGTTCAAAATGGAGGAAATTCTGAACATCTTATGTAAAAAATTCTTTCTATTTTCATTTCGAAAAAGTTTCGTTTATAATATTAGGTTGAAAGTATGAATCAATGTTATTTTGAACTCGAAGTGTCTGTCATTTTCTTTACCCAATAGATATCAAATGATTACGATTCATAACAATTAAAAACAGGAAAGATTTCATCTGATTCGGTTTTTTCTTCTGAAGCAACAATCAGTTCAGCTGGAAATCGGACTGAAAAATTAGAATATTTATTGAAATTCGAGAAGAATTGGCTAAACTTTCGAATAACTTGGAAACCGTTTAAAATAGGTGAGGGGAACCTAGGAACCATTCAAAATGTATTAAAATATACCACCTAGGCTACACTTTAAATATAGGGCATGTCATGTGAAAAAAACAGTAAAATGAGATTTGAATGAGTCTCAACTTCACAAATCGTTTTCGATAACTCTGTGTAACATAGATCAACAAAATGTGTCATATATTCAAGCAACATCAATTACTATCACAAAAGTTGTATATCCAAGCTTTGAAATCAATATTGAACTACAAGTAATTTCAGACGAACTCATCTTCATTTTTCATCACAAAGTCAAAAATAAAACAAACTATAGGGTGTCACACTTAGGTATCTAACCCTGCATATTCCATAGTATTGTTTGTAATCACTACAACACTGCGCAAAAAAATTCAAAGGCGGCTATAAAATCTTCCGTCGCGAATATTGTAAAACACCGGTATACAGGGTCTCACATAATAGTAACACAACTGGAGGGGGTATATCTACGTGCAATTTTTAGAAAATAAGTTTATATAAACAAAAACCATTTAAGCGGATTCCGAATGTCTATGAGAAATCGATCTGTCAAATCTGATGTGCATAGCATTCATACTTTCTGAGATTTCCCAATTAAAGATATTTCTCTTTTATATCGAATTACATCTTCAATGACGTTCTTATAGCCTGAAACACTTTCATTGGTCTATTACTTCAGAAATGCCGGAAATTAACCTTTACTTGGGCTTTTTGAATGGTAAAGCTGCATTTTTCGAAAAAAAATAAATTATCGAAAAATTTCTGAACTAAAATGTAGTTCGTGAACGTAACAGAAGATTCTAATGAATCGTGAATATATATATATATATATATATATATATATATATATATATATATATATATATATATATATATATATATATATATATATATATATATATATATATATATATATATATATATATATATATATATATATATATATTTTGTGTGTATTAGAGAGAGGATTTACAAAAATTCGAATAATTGTATTTACAATAAATGCTTTTATCTATAATTTTGGTTATTATGGTATTATTTAATTATTTATACACCCAAAATACGAAATAATGTAGGTTATCCGTACTGAAATATTGACTTAATTACTATTTAAGACGGAAAAACGTTATCACAAACTCAAATAGTCGCTCATTTCACGAATAACAACGATGTCATGGAAAGGTGGGTTTTCATCTAATATTTTTCGATAGTTTCTTTTTTTCCCGGAAAATACAGCGCTTCAAGCGATAATTTTTCAGCAGAAAGTACTCAATGTTGAATCGATAAACGGAACACAAAATTAAAACAGGGAGATACCATTCACAAAGTTCACGTGAAGTTCAGCTTCCGATATTTCCGGAAGTGACAAACCAATCAAATGTTTCAGAGTGATAGAACATCATTCGAGATAAAATTCGATTTTTGTTTCATCGAAATCATAGAACAATTGTAGGAGCTTAGCTTGGGGCGTTTTTCGCGGAAAACCCTATATAACCGTGTGGGGAAATTTAGAAACTTCGATTGAAATTTTCATGACTGTAACTTTTCGAACACTCATCAATTGAAACATATTTTTAATCTTCAGTTGAACTTTGAATCGAAATCGACTACCACATGTTGGCAATATTATGTAACATACAAGAGTTCAGTAGTTGAACACAATCTGGCAGGGACTGATTTTGCCATAACTTGAAGAATATATTGCCAATGTGGCTGTACATCTATATTCGCAATTAGCATCTCATCCATTCACTCAATTTTTCGCACAGATTGAAGTTTTATATAATAATATTGACCATTTATAGACCCCACTCAAAATATTATGCAACCTGAACTGCGCAACAGTTTTATACTTCTATAGGTCGGCTTCACATCAGGAAATAAAAGAGGTGAGTTGAATGTTCCACTTCTTCAGAATTTCATTCAATTTCAAATTCAAAAAATATTGATTCGGCATTCTCTTATTTGAGGCTCCAAAATTTGAGAATTTTTATCATAGTTGATAGAAAAGTAACGATGATATATTACAATTATGCTCACTTTTGAGGTACGGAAGTAGAGGCACTGAGGTGAATATGTGAAGGCAACATTAGTTCAGGTTCCTTAACTTCGGCATCTTGAATTAGCGCATGAGCAATATCCCTGAGAGCGCCTTGGAGTATATCTATTTCTTCTTGCATTTTGGATATTTGGGAAACACCTTGTTCCATTTCTACACATCGTTCCTCCTAGAAACATAAAATACATGTTTGTATAATGTATGGGCACAATACTTTTGTGGATTATGTACTCACCATGGTGTGTATGTCTTTCAACAGATCTTGAATTTTCTCCTCCTTCGATACTAATTCAGCTTGGCAAGATTCATTCTGATTTTTCAGGTCGTCAATTTCTTCTTTCAATTTGGAGTCAAATTGTTCCCGTTTTTGAATTTCTAAACTCTGAAAAAGAAAGGAAAGTCCCTTCATTAATTGGAAATATTGTTATCATTTGAACAGAATTCATGTGTGGTTGTGTAATCATATTAACAGAAGTTCATGTGTCTTTGTGTCGTAAAATGGACACAAAGGGAGATAAGTCATATCAAAAAAAGATACAACTATGAATCTACGTAAAGGAAGCGATCATAGTGACCTCCTTCAGCCATTACACAGGAGTCTAGTCATATAAATCTTCATATCCGATTGTAGATTCCTGGAGTATCTTGAATGACTCTTCAAACAATGACAATGCGATATCTCAAGTTTTCTACGTCTTGTTCACGATTCCTGTAAACTAACATTTTCAAATGTCATCAAATAGAAAACTCTATTAGATTCAGATCAGGTGAACGACCTGGCCGAAATTGAAGTCCACTTCGGCCTATCCAGCAATCCGTATCTGTTTTATTCAAATGTTGACGTGCTCTTGTACTAAAATGAGCAGGAGATCCATTGTGCATGTACCACATATCGCCCTGTACCTAAAGGACTAGGATCAAGTAGATCCGGCAGCTCTACGTTTAGAAACTGAGTGTATGAATACTCAATCAATCTAGGTGTAGGAAAATGCGAAAATTTGGACAAATGAGGTGATCTCCAATCATTCCAATCCACAAATCCAAGAAAATTGTTCCTGGTGATGAGCTTCAACAAAAGCATGAAGACTTTCTTCCGACCACATGTTGTGATCATCAATAATGGCACCTATCGAAAAACTTGCTTCGTCCGTGAATAAAATATGACACAGAAATTCAGGTTGTTGTTGTGTAACCATATCTAGTATTATTAACGGAAATGCAAGGCGATTAGAAAAATCACGAGGTAACAGTACCCGTACCATTGTATATGATAAAGATATCAGAGATGCTCTTTTAAGATGGCAAATACCGTCATATGATTAACATGTAACAGTAAAGCAATTTCCCCAGTGTTGGTGTCAGGTTGCCCGTTAATTAAATCAAGTACAGATTTTTCTAATTTGTGTGTTCTAATATTCCCGTGGCGACCATTATCATGTTTTCTAGCTTTGAAGTTTTGAAAACCACCGAACGATTATTATGTTTCCTCGGTACACATGAAATTGATCAATTTTCCACACAAAAACTGTGACAAATACGGAAAAAATGCGAAATATACACACACCACCCTGTAAATTTGCATGATTCTTTCAGTGATCTCTTGAAATTTGATAGATCTCGTCAAAGTAATGACAGTATTATACATAAATTTCTTCTTGGAAATCGCTGGATTCGACGAGGTGGACCTCAATTTTTGTCTGCACGTTCCCCAGACTTAAAACCCCTCGCTTTCTTCCTGTGGGGTCATTTGAATTCTTTGGTTTACAGTACTCACGTGGCAAATTTTGAGGACTTAAGAAATAGAATAATCACTGGGTGCAACTCGATAAGAACAGATTTTGGTGTTTTCCGAAAGAGTTCGCCAATCAATAATGAGAAGACTGGAATCTTGCATTTGAGCTGGAAAAGGTCACTTCGAACAGCTTTTGTAGTTTTTTAAGCGATATTGGTGATACTCAAAAGTCTTTGATTTGCCCTTGAATTGAACTTTTGTTTTACAAACATCGGTTATTGAAGGATGAACAAAATACACTTCGATGTTTCTTTTAATCAACGACTACGGATCGTACAATGGAATGTTAGGACTTTCTTTTCTTATTTTTCTCAACAATTTTTCCACAATTTAGAGCGTCATACTAAAGAATATCAAGAGAGATTTTATCTTGAGAAGTAATTGTAAAACTCAAGAATATTGTTTTATTTTTGAAAAATTCAGTAGCACCCTAGTTTTTTCTCTTACAATAACCTGCGTTGTGCCCATATGCGCGTCACAGGTGAGTCCAAAAGATTATTTCGTATTGAAAATTATATGTCTTTGGATGTTTTCGACACCGCTAAAATTTCATCTCAATTTCTCAAGCGGTTTACGAAAAATTCAAATTCAACTGCATCTTTCGGTAATTAAACTTCAACACCCTATAAATCGGTAACGAAGTATTTCGGAATTTGATGGATCTCACCAAAATAATGGCCATTGCTTGCATAAAATTTTTGTCTCTCGACGGAATTTTCTGAAATGCAAGACATTGTTCAAAAAATTGTATTCTATAAGATATTGTTTTTGGTTTACGTGACCACAGTTAATTGATAACACTAAAATTGGAAGACAATAAATTTGATTCGAAGATCAAATAACTATAAGATATCGTAGCATCTTAAGCATCTTACTCTTTATTTAAAAAAAATGAGAGATCGTATTGTTCATCTGGCAATACCTGATAAGGAATTAATGCAAGTATTTGTTTCATAAAGCATATTCATTGTTCTCAACACAATTTCCGAGATGTTTAGGTTTTCTCTGAATTTTTTGTATACCTAGTTATTATAAAACAATTATTCTGTAACGATTCCAAAGCGAATGATTCGTGCTCACTTCAGTTTACGAGAATTTAGCGAAACAAGTTCCCTTTCTATTCATTACATCAACACCTTTTGAGTTTACATTAAAAATGATTATTACCGGCCTCCCAAGTCAGTACGGAGTACTGATGAGTCGCTATTCAACAGTTCAGTGGATCCGTATAAAACAAAGAACCACATCAATCGACTTGCAAAATAAGTCAAAGTTTCACTTACATGAATAGATTTGTTTGACATTTTCATGTCCATTCTGTCACAAGCTGAAGTAACATCTCTACCAACTCCTTCTACTTCGGATTTCAGCTTATTCAAGTCTCTTTCTGTATTTGTTTGTACATCAGTAAACAATCTTTTCATAGACACAACGTCTCTCCATAAGCTGAGCAATCGATTATGTTCAGTGCTGTAGTAATCATTAAAAGCTTGCTCCTCTTCTTTCCACTCATCCTCTTTCATCAGCATTTCTTCTCGTAAAACTTCCCAATCATTAGTCAATTTTTGCAAGTCTGCTGTTAGAGCTTCATTTGTTTGATGAGATTCTTCTAATTGCTCCCTGAGATTACCATTCAGTTTCATAAGCGTTTCACACCTAAAACACAGTTTCAGAAGTAATTGAAAATAATTGAAATGAAATATTTTGATTCAGGAGGCAATTATTGATGAAAAGTGATAAACGTTTTTGATGAAATAAAACGATAATGTTCAAATTTTCACTATATTCATAAATTTATGGCCCGTTTGTTCACACTGTGTGATGAGGCAAGGTGAAACACTAGGGTAGAGATTAACTACATTCCATGGTGACATGGGGGACCTTACGATCCATTGAAATTGATTAACCCAGCTCTGTAGTAAGATGGAGCACTTAGATCTAAATTAACTACATCCCATGTTATGGGATATTGTAAAACTCAACCCTACGATCCATTGAAATTGATTAACCAAGCTCTGTAGAATGATAATCTGAATCTCATTATTCAATCAGAACTTATGCATTTTTAATAAGTATGTTTCTAAAAAAAGTATTTCATCTTCAATGATGAAGTTCACCTGAGTAACAACGGTTGCATAGATAACATTGAGAAAATATTCCATTAACTTTTTAGATTCAGGTATAACCGAAATTGACTACAGACATGATTTTTCTTTTGTCAATAGACCATCTCTTACAGATATTACCATTCATAATTCCTGAGGCCATCCGCATTAACATAAAATTGCTGCTTGCAACAGTATTATACAGAGATAGATATAGATAATGAGTGTACATCAAGGAACCTCAATCAATCCTTACTGGTTTAGGTGATTTCTGAGGCGACAGTGCCCCATCAATATGGAGTCCCCCCCAGTCTGACTCTGTTCCCAGCTGAGCACTCGACATAACGTGTTCCATTGGTTATATCTCTTCTCCACATAAAGTACATCAAGAGACCTCAATCAATCATAACTTATTTAGGTGATCCCTGAGGGACAGTGCCGCATTAATATAGCAATAAGAACTCTCAGGTCCAGCCTATAGAGTTTGAGCCAAGCCTCGTATCTCGCAGTGGAAGGTCCACTGATGGCAAGTCGAGAGTGCCTGAGACCTGAGAGGCTCAGCCAGTGTTCTCGTACCTTCAAATCCAACAACCAATTATTTTTCATCCTTGCAATGTTCAGGGTGATTTCAATGGTCGGGTGCACACATCAGATGGAGCCTATTTTTTTATTCCAGTTTGGCCAGGGTTAAGGGCATTACTATGAGTGACGTGCAGGTGTCGGATGTCCATGCCTTCAGTGCAGCTTGACTATCAGTGATGATTTTTATTGACCTACTTTTTAATCCCCACGAAAGCGAGAGGTTAGCACAGTGGTCAATGGCGAATATTTCCTTCGAAAAAGAGTCGCGAGCCCACTAAGACAGATCGACTGTTTCTTGGCAGCACCTGGACCATATGCAGTAGCTCCAACACCTTTTGCAGTTCTGGAGCCTTCTATGTTCCAGCAAGGGCCCTCAAGTAGACTGTCCTTAGAGCTGCTCCATTCCTGTCTGCTATGAATGGCAGCTTCATGATAGTTGTGGACATTGTCAGACTTTGCACTCAGTATCTCGTTGTCCTCGATTTCAGACTGTAAAACGCCGGGCGCAAAGCTGAATTTACTTGTTTCATTTCCGGAAAGGTGATAGAATCTGTAGTTAGCCATTCTAGCTGCTCCTCTAACATCCAGGTGAAGAGGGACAAGGCCCAGTATCAGTTCTATGGTCGCAGAAGGTGTAGAGCGAAAAGCTACAGTAATCATCATGCAATCTGTTCACTGCAATTTAGAGAGCTTGAATTGGGATTGCTTTTAAAGCTGCACTCCCACCAATCAATGCACCCGTATGCGATACGGGGTCTCACCATCATCACATATAACCACTGAAATTGCTTTAAGACAAGACCCTATTTCTTTCCACAGATCATTTGACATGCCTATAAGGAATGCTTAGTCTTGAGTATTATGTTTTCCAGGTGCGAATCTCACGTGAGATTACTATCCAAGGTAACCCACGGATATTTTGCTTCCCCGCAACTGGAATGAACATTTCACCCAGAATTGGGGGATAAACAGATATACTCCTTTTCCTGGTGAATAGTACCATAAGGGTTTTGTGGGGGTTTATGCTACATTTCTCTTTCTCACCCACACACCACCACTGGATAACTAAAATAGACTCCTGAAGTCCCGCCTTCATCTCCGACAGCCAGAAGGATTATCTTTATCGTACGCTTATACATAAACACCAAATGCTTCGATTATTACCACAAGGTCATCAACCAGCAAGGACCACAACAGAGGGAATAATACTCTTCGATGATAACAGCCACAAAACTGACTGATTGCTCTGATATTTATCATGTTGTTGATCCATTCGGCAATAATATTTGATGCTCCTCTGGCTCTCTCATCCCCGTATAGTGGGGGCCGTATTAAATGAACCATCAATGTCCAGAAGGTGAGTGATCGTCCGACTAGGTTATTGAATGTCAGATCAGTTGATTTCTCTTTTGAAACGGTATTGATGTTCACTCAGGGGTTTTAGCGATAACACATCGGCCCTGATGAATCCATCAAACATCTTATCCAGGGTTTTTAGAACGGCATGAGACTTATCGGTCTGAACGAATCAGGCTATGAGTAGTATTATACATATGACCAACCACGATCTCAAAAAATGGAAATTAATTTCTGGAAACAGCTCAATATCATGAAACAAATCGCTATAAATAATGGTAATAATTCTAGTATAATGATAGAATGCTTTCTCATAAACAAGAGACCAATGAAAAATATAGTGTACTAACTCATATTGATGAACACAGTCAAAATTTCCTCTCATTGCATCATTCAAATACAGGGTACTTCAACGAAAACTAAACAGAGGCTACATCTACCAAGATATTAATTTCTAATCAAAACGCAAAAGAATGTCAATTTTTGTTTCAAGGGAGATATCTTTTGGGGTAGAATACTAGCCTGAAATATCAACCCCTAAGCATGGCGTTGCAATCCTTGAACATTTTGATTAGGGAAGATGGGTCGAGCGATGACTCAAAAGAAAGGTGGTATCTTTGTCTACATTGCCTTGAACGAATTTCCATTTTTAATTGAAAATTGTAAGAGACACAGGGTGAGTAACTGAAAGATAGGGAAGACTATTGCCCTGAGACAATTCAAGTTTCAGTGAGGTAAAATGGAAGAGTTCCATGCTGATCAATGGCAGTCATCATCAAGGACAGGCCCGCCGCTAGCGGTTTGAACGCCGGTGTGCAATTCCTATCGTGCCGCCCCTATCTAACTACAAAACCTAGGTGTTTATAAAAATGTGAAAAAAAATGCTGTACAGTGAAAAACTATGTTATATTAGGTTATTTTATACAAGATAGATACACTAATACGACATTAAATGAAAAAATGAAGGCAAGAAAGGTGCAGTTTATACATATTATGTAGGTAGGTATAGGTATTAAGTTATTTTACAGAAACTGCACCTTTCTTGCCTTCATGTTGGCAAAATCAGCTATAATTTTTTGGTGTCTAGTCTATTTAGAATCTCATGTTCAATTGAAATTATTGCTAAATTACTTAGTCTTTGCTGGTGCATAGTTGATCTCAAATAGTTTTTTATTATTTTTAACTTTGAAAATGACCTTTCACCAGATGCAACTGAAACCGGCAATGTAAGTAGTATCCTTAGCGCTATTGCTGTATTCGGAAATGTTGACATTAATTCATTAGCAAAAATGTATTGCAATAGGGTTTGTGGATCATTAGACTGGTTTTCAGTTAAATGCAACTTTAAAGCATTGATTTCATTAAACATATCTATACCGTCAATATCTGCGTCACTACTTGAACTATCTTTTAGCTTCACATTCAAATCTTTACAATGTTTCATTAAATCATCTTTGGAGTAACTAAACAAGTTATTATTGGTGAAAAAGCCAAAACGTCGGTAAAAGTTTCCAACTCATCGAATCTACGTTTTAAAGAAGTTAAGGTTTGGTCCAGGATCCTAAAAAACATCTACCTTGTATTTTGTTTTAGGGTCTAGTAAGACTTCATCACTCTGTTCATACTGAAATTGAGTTGGTTTTCTTCGTGGACGAACGGTATCTATAGGCGGAAAATCTGCATCTACATTAAGTTCCCGAGCCACAGTGGTAGCTTCTTCTAACACCCTTTCGAAATGCTCATCTGTGCGATATTCGGTGAATTTATGAATCAATTTATTTAACAAATTTATGCAGATTTGAGTATTTATTGTGGGTTTTGCATCATTTTGCTAATAGCATTAATTTCGTTTAAAATATCAAACCAAATTACAACTAAGCAAATAAATCTATAATTTTGAATATTCAAAGCAAGCGAATGTGCTTTGTGAGTTGTTGTACAATCCCATTCCGACGAATTGTTATCTGATATTTCAAGTAAAGCGTCAAATATTTTTCGAGGTGATACCGTAAAGGTTTGACTGCATCGATTCTGCTAGACCATCGCGTGGCACTTAATGCCTTTAGTTTTAAATCAGGTAAATGCTTGCAAATTATGGACCACCTTTTGGTAGAAGACGAAAAGAAAACGTAAATTTCTTGAATTAAGTTGAAAAAGTTGACCGTGTCGTGCGTTATATTTGCCGCATCGTTAACGACCAAATTGAGACTATGCGCCGAGCATGGAACGTAAAATGCACGATTATTCATTTCCAATATTTTTTTTTGTAATCCATTGTGTTTTCCACGCATATTAGAACCATTGTCATAACCTTGGCCACGTAAGTTTTTAATATCAAGGTTTAATTGCGAAAATAAATCTAAAACAAAATTTAATAGTCCTTCACCTGTGGAGCTGGTTATCGGACAGATGCCAATAAAACTTTCGCATATTGTAACATTTTTAGTTTCACTGTTTAAAACAACATACCTTAGTATAACTGTAATTTGTTCTGTGTGACTTACATCTGGTGTGCAATCTAATATGATAGAGAAATATTTTGATTCTCTGACTTTGTTCAGGATATAATTTTTATGGTCGTGCCGAGTAAATCAATGATTTCATTCTGAATCTGATCTCCTAAATAGTGAGTCATGCGAGTTGAATCGAATTTCGAGGCTTGAATTCTGTGAATATGTTCCGCATAACTGAATCAAAGGATGCTATCATTTCTATTGCTTTGAGAAAATTACCATTATCATGCTCATATAATATTTTGGACGAGCCCTAAACGCCAGACATTGATGAGATAAAATTTTATAACAGCTATGATCCTTTCCAATACATCACACCATTGTTTTTTTCAGATTCTAATAGTCTCAGTTGCATTTGATTTACAGTAGTTTTATTTTTTAACATATGATTTAGTTGGACCCAACATTTTAAATTTTCGCTATGGGAAATGCTTGTTTCGTGTCGTTTTAAGGTAGATGACAGATGTTGCCAATCGGAAAAACCGCTTGGAGCTGACAGACTACTTACAGTTTTACTGAATATTTTACAACAAAAACAATAGACTGAATTTTTTGACGTAGAGTAAACAAGCCATTCTCTGTTAATTTTTTCTCCATTAGGAAGATTTCTAGAGTAATAACTGTTTGCAAATTTTCTTCCATCGATATTAGCAGGAAAATTGTGGTTAAACAGCTGCACGGGACCACGGCTAACCAAAATATTAACAATATCATTAGTCATACTGGCGGGCCACGAACCGGGATCATCACCACAATCTAAACAGCTACTTGATGACGATAAATTGCTTACAGGTTCTTTAGCACTACTTTCTCTTTTTTTAGTTTCACTGGAGTCTCCTTCTGAAGGACTAACATTTTTCTCTTCAGATACCTCCATAACTTCTAGATTTAAAGCTGCGCTTGTTGAAGCTACATCTACGTCAACATTCTCTTGACATTCAGAGTCCCTATTTTCTGGTTTGCTAAAAAATTTCTCAAGAGATCCCGCTAGTTTTTTTCTCTGTATCTTTTTCTCGTTTTTGCCGTCGAAATTGAGCTCCTGAAATTTTTTTCCTTTTTTGCGGTTCCTGGAATTTTTTTGAAAAAGTTTAGTATACGGTTGTACAAAAGTAACTTAAATCCCAAAAGGGGGTCGATCATTCCACCCATTATTGCGAACAACCTTTACTAGGGGGTCAACACTGAAATCGCGAAAAAAATCAGCTTTTCCATACATTTTGTATGGAATAGTTATTTTTTTTCGCGATTTCACCGTTGACCCTATAGTAAAAGTTGTTCGTATTTATGTGTAGAATGACTCCCTTTCGGGATTTAAGTTACTTTTGTTACACCCTGTATAGGTATAATTTTAATATTTTTTTTTATAAATCTTCACTCTTAAGTTGTATAACAGAAAAAAATACTCTTTAAATCACAATAATAATCACAATACTACTGCGAAAAAAAATGTTCATACCTACTGCACACAAATGTAATGGAATAACTAATTTTTTTTCGCGACTTCAGAGTTGACCCCATAGTAAAAGTTGTTCGTATTGATTAGATGGAATGTCCCCCTTTCGTTACTAAAGTTACTTTTGTTACACTCTGTATTAATTTTAATACATTTTTTTAATAAATCTTTACTTTAAGTTTTTTCAGTAAAATAACCTTTAAATTTTACATGAATACCTGCTGTTTATATGAATGCGCCCATATGCTGATTAATTAAAAAAGACACTTACCATAATTATGATTTTTTGCGCCGACGGATAATATAAATAATTTTCTAAATTATTTTTATAGTCACACTTCGCACAAAAATATACAGAATATTATTAATTTTAAGTACCCTGGACCGTTTCCGGATCTCACATTAGGGCTATAACCAAATAATTGAAGTTTGTTGTTCACTCACATCACTTTCGCATTTGTGTTAAATAAATAAAACAAAGAAATGAGTATACAGTTTTAAGGATTTCCCTGATATCTGTGGGATTTCCTATTTCGCATAGAGCACGATACGGATTAACTTTGTTCTCATGAATTTCAATAGATGGCGCTATGTAATGCTACGATATAAAAGAAATATTTGGGCGCCGTTCATCATATTATTTTTATAAGGATAATCTTTTTAGTATTGTGAGGTGACAATGTCTGAATTTTAGTCGATGATTGTCTGATTTGCCGCCCCCTGAATGCGCCGCCCGCGTGCATTGCACGCCTTGCACGCCCGCTACGGCGGGCCTGATCAAGGACCATCCTCATCTCGAATTTTAACCCCTAGAGCAGGGGTGACAACCATTGAAAATTTGAAAGAGGGTAGATGGGTGGAGAGATAATTCGAAAGGACGGTATTATCTTTGTCTGCATTCCCTTGAAAAAATTTTCATTTTTGTTAGTGCAAAAACTGGAATAGATTCATTTAGATCAAAGATGACAGCCTTTGATCTGGAATTAATCTGTTCTATTTTTTTCCACCAATACTTGAATAGCTCAGGGCGATAGATAGTCTCCTCTATTTTTCAGTAGCTCACTCTGTAACTTCTACAGTTTTCAATCAAAATGAAAATTCTTTCACGGGAATGCAGAAAAAGATAATACCTTTCTTTCGATGTATCACTCGACCCATCTACCCTCTTCCAAATTTTCAAGGGGGGTCACATCTGCTCTAGGGGTTGAAATTCGAGATGAGGATATAGCCTCTGTTTAGTTTTCGTTGAAGCACCCTGTATAGCTTCTGGAATTCATATTGGTAAAACTATTTGAAATTTCAATATTAGGTTATCAGAACACAAACACAGTATTGACAAACATCAGATTCTTACTATGCAAATCATTGACTTGAAAAACTCTGTTTCTAATAATAGTTTTGATATTTTACATAATGAAAATAATAAATTTAAACCCATGGGAAGCATTGGAAATCGATATACAAAGAAAATTCTGGAATCTTATTTAACAATCCATTAAACCTCAATAGGTCGTACTAAATCTTCCCAGTTCTTGAATAAACCTTATTTGGATTCTTCTTCTATTGAAGAGAATCACCTATATTATATATGGAACATCTTCCTTATGAGTGTACTACTTATCTGATGAAGCCAGAGTGTGCTAAAATGTGTCATCAGCTTCTAATTAAAAAAAATTGAAATATTTTACTGGTATTTTCACCTTAATCAAAGACGATCTTAGATATCCATATCTGGTTGATTACGAATTACTGAAGAAATTCGCCCACTAATTATTCATCTATAACTTATCAAAACGAGCAACAAGAACTACTCACTTCCGTTTCTCTTCTTCAAGGCGCTTCAAAGCACTGTCCAAATCTGATATTTTTTCCTCTCTCGATTCTCTGAGATGTAGCTGAGCTTGCTCAAGTGCACTACTTGGTCCGGATATCCCTAGGCTAGGCCAAGATATTGAGGAAGGTTGTTGTTGTTCCATAGGAAAAATATTATTTGCCATCTGAGATTCCAACTCAGCACATCTTTTCTTATACTGAAGAACCTGTTGAGAATATTAAAGAGATTTTGTTAGAAGACATGTTTCGAATTATCTGAAAAACAGAAAATTGAAATTGATTGTAGTTTTTTGTTCCTCGATAATGTTTCATTGACTTTTGATCAATAAAAGTTTCATTTTGTTGAAAAGAAGTGATTTGGCGTTCACCAAACTTCTCGATTATAAACCTGACAAGGGCGCTGGCAAGCAAGTGCACCATCTTGCAACCTCTTGTCGGATAAGAAAATACATGGATAAGATTAAGTAATTTTTTGAATTCAGTTTTTGTTTGAATAAGATTCATGCATTCATAAGATTTGTATCAAATTTATTCATATTTTCCACCATTTCACAAAATTAAGAGTCCCCTTATAATCTTTTCCTGTGAACATTTGACCTATTCCATGTCTCGACACGTCGTAACGAGCTAAACCTTCATTCAAGGCTGCATGTCATTGATGGAACAGTCAAACCAATTTTGATTGCCTTAAATACCTTGGAAAACGAGGTGGCTAGAAATATCAAATTTGTGTATTCAAATATGGATTAATTCGAAGCCGCATTACTTACTCCATTTGTCCCGAACATCGCGTACTACGGGTGTGTCCCGGTAATGAAATCATGTGAAAATTTTCTCAACATTTGTTAGATTTCAGAGATTAGAATTTCCAGAAAAAGTACTCAATTGACAAATTATACATGTATAGTTATCTATAAATTATATTTTACAAGAAAATAGTTCAGTCTATAGATGTTTACGAATATCGCAAACCTTGTCGCCAGCAGTACACACTTATCGAGAGAGGTTAGAATCCAACCTAATTAATTTTTTTTTGTTTTTGTCCTATGGACCTACAGTTTATAGAGGACTCCGAACCACTCACCTAGACCATGCAATGATAACTACCACCTCTCAGGGTTACAAGTTATCTGGCCTTTAGAGGTTATGGACCAATAACTATGGTTATGTGTCCAATCTCTATGTATGTCTTTGTCAAATTCACTTTTTTGTTCAACATCCATAACTTGAACCCGGATTCGAACCAGGCACCTCGGCTAAGCATATTTCTACATACTTGCTCACTAACCGTGCAGCTACCGAGGCGGTTAACCTAATTACTTCGCCAAAAATTCATCATAAAATCATCGGAAATGGAAATGTATGATATCTTCAGTCTGAATAAATCATATGAAATAATTTCATAAAAGTTGAGCAGCGACAAAAAATAAGATCATGATGTTAAAAAACAGGAGATTGTTACCTAATGAAACAGTCTTCTCAACTATTGAGAATGAAAAATGATTGCTGAGCCTTACCACTGTGGATTTTTTGTCAGTGTTCATTAGTTGTTGAGGACATAAATTAAACCAAAAGACGGTTCCATTATGACGATTACTCATAGACGCTGAATATCACATCATCGACGATACTGAAGTAGTTGAGAGAAGAAACAAATTAAAAAATGTAACAACGAATTTATAGAATCATTGTCACATTGAAGTTTTTCATAATCTCAAATATATGAAACAAACAAAAATATGTTTAATAGATCTTATAGAGATCTTATATTGCAAGCAAATAAAGGAAATTATACGGTTGCGATGATGTTTGAGAGTGAATATGGCTTCAAGATTCATGCTTTTCACAACGACAGTTCTGCATATGAGAAATTACGAGCAGATCCTACTAAAATTATTCAAAATCAATAAAATAAAATGGTTACTCAACTTGGAGGGCTACACAGGGATGATATTACATGCAATCATATGAAATGCACTAATGGAGTGGCTCCTAAAATGTATTTCTTAATGATAATAAGAAATTAAACTATGCATTATACTATCCCAAGAGATTTATTGAAAATCAGGATTGCAATTTTGGTCTCGTCGTGACCATCTTTAGTTGACAACAAGTATTGAACTAAAATTGAAAATACATACATATACAGGGATATCCACCGGGACCGTCCGTTAAAAACTTTTTGAGTTCCAATTACAATATCAAGCTGAAATTTTATACGCGGCCATAACTAGCGATTTCCTATTGAGGTGAAATATTTTCGAAGTGATACCATTTCCGGTTTTACCGGAAGTGAGTCATCACTTTGTTATTTCAAATGGCAATCTACCTTTTCTATTATACATCTAGAACCGACATTTGAGCAAGGCATAAAATACCCAAGTTGTTGGCACTTATCTGTCGAAACTTTTGACCAATTATTTTTGTTATAAACTCGATTTTTGAGGAACATTTAAGAGAATTGTAGCTCGTACATTTTTAGCACTAATGACATGCTTGGGTGGATAGAAGACGGATCAAGGAATTTTTTAAGCACTCTACACATGTCAAATGTTTATTGCGTTGTTTTGTATGATTTTTTCAATTTGGCCTTTTTCAAACAGCAATAACTCAATTTTTTCAAATGGCACTTGCCAATTTTTATATCGCCATCAGATGAAGCGTCAAATTTCAGATGGAATTGTATCAGCATGTACTATACCCATCTCTTATAGTTCCGAAATAATTTGGGAATATATTGAATTTTGATGATTCTGCAAGAACTAACAGAGAATGCTTTGAAATATTTGAATCAAGTAGCTGAACTGGCTACGCTCACCTGACAGGTGCCTAAAATTAATGTACTTGTCACTTCGTTCATTCGAATTTGATATTTCAACAAGAATTGTCGTTATTCCAGATTGAAAATATCCAAAAAATACAACACATTTGGAATGAAACCACTGGTTATTCAAACGAAAATATATTTAATCTTTTTTAATTCATTTTAGAATGTCAAAAAGTAGTGGGTAGAAATTGCAGGCAATTCAATAACCAATTTCCAAATTTACCGTCTATGAGTAAAATAAAATTTCGAAGCATTAGATCCAATTTTCTACAATTCGGATGAATAAAATTGTAGGAACTAAGCGAAAACGAATCATCGAAGATAATTACATTAATACGAATAAATGATAGCAAACATCATAGGAGAAAACTAATTTACGATCTGAATAAATGTTCAATAAGGGCCCCATTTTGCTCGATACACTTGACAGCTCACATACGAACATGATGAGTTGCCCTCCTAGTTTCCTTAGGATCAATATTACGAAAAGCATTATGAATGCGCTCTAGTAACTCTTCTTTACTTCTTACAGAAATAAGATACACTTCACTCTTGATTTTGCCCCATAAATAAAAATCAAGGGGCGTAAGGTCCGGAGAACGCGGAGGCCTTGAATTTGGTCCTTGATTACCCCACCATTTATCCTCGAATATTTCTGTTAGCTGTCGATCTACTGCTCGTGTTTTATGTGCTGGTGCACCATTCATTTGGTAATAGCAATCCCACCGAATGTTAATCGGTAATCCATCTAAAAAATTTGCTAATGTTCCTCTCAAAATTTCCAGGTGTCTTTGTCCATTAAGATTTTCCTCATAAATGTGATAAGCCAACAAATCATTCATTAAAATTGCAAAAACATTCACGCTGAATTTATTTTGGAAATCAATAACCTCAATGAAATGTGGATTTTTTGTGGCCCAAAAATGTCCATTTCTTCTGTTGGTTATTCCACTTTCATTGAACTTGGCTTCATCAAACCATATAATTTTTTGCAGAATTGTCTCATCTTCTTGAAGCCGAATTAATAAAGTTTCGCAGAAATTTAGCCGCTTGGGAAGGTCAGTTGGTTTCAATTTTTGTAGTCTGATAAAAGAATACGGGTGCATGTTATGTTTCTTAAGGATCCTTTGAATGGAAGTATAACTCAATCCAATATCCATTGATACTGACTTTGATTGTCGTCGTTCTCGAGGATTGGTTCTCTTCTAGTTTCTATGTATTTTGTTCCTCCAAATTGCAGAAAATTTCTTCTAATCCTTCGAAATTTTATTTTACTCATAGGCGCCAAATTTGGAAATTGGTAATTGAATTGCTTGCAAGTTCTATCCACCACTGTTTGACATTCGCTATGAATTAAAAAGAGATTAAACATATCCTCGTTTAAATAATCAGCCATTTTATTATCAATCTGGTGTTTTTCAAAATTTTCACTTCAAATTACCAACAATTCTTGTTGGAATATCAAATCCGAATGAACGAAGTGGACTTCGAGAAAGATACGAACAGTAACAAACAGATGTGGAAACGTTAAAAATTCCAAACATTTGGGAGACATCTTTCGCCGTTCCGTGAATCACATCAACGGTAAAAAACGAGCGAAATAATCCCGCTGAAATAGTGCTCTGCTTCCGAGATAAACCTCCCGTCGGTAAATATTTGGTCAAATATCTTCCGCGATAAACTTCGCGTGGAGTCTATATATGTAATTTTGAGACAAGACGAATTATTCAAAAATCCGTAGATCAATGAATAATCCCTCCTGACAAGAGCTAGTTTCCAAATCTGCCCGCCATGCACGCAGCCCCAAGCGCCACAATAGTGCAACTAAGCAGGATGCCGAGAAACGAAGCGGCAGACTGCAGTTGCGCCCTTATTAGGAGCTCGTCAGTGTCGCATATCGCTTCTCAGCATCCTACCGAGCTACATCGGGGTACCCTATCAATACCAGAAAGGACGCACCTCATACATACGTACGAGAGTCGCTCTCTATGGACCGACACGGCGAACCCGCTACCGGACTTCGAGAAAGATACGAACAGTAACAAACAGATGTGGAAACGTTAAAAATTCCAAGCATTTGGGAGACATATTTCGCCGTTCCGTGAATCACATCAACGGTAGAAAACTAGCGAAATAATCCCGCTGGAATAGTGCTCTGCTTCCGAGATAAACCTCCCGTCGGTAAATATTTGGTCAAATATCTTCCGCATCCATCCGGTCACAAGACTGCCGGGCGACTACACGCCAAGGCAGCTCTCTTTGTGGTTTATTTTTATTTTTATGAGCCCTGAAGGAACTTTCGGACGATTCGGGTGATACCTAGTAAGGCTTCTTTCTGTGCGCTGGATACAATTTCTGGTCCCAGTTTCAACAATTTGGTATTTTCCTGCATATGCGCTTCTACCAGGCCATTAGTCGATATTATAAGTGGCATTACCTTCACTGTTTTCAGTTTATGAACTTCCCTCAGTTCAAAAGCCAAATCCTGGTATTTAGTTATATTCTCAGTATGTGCATTGGTAATGTTCTCATCCGCGGGGATACTAACATCCAGATTTATAGCCGTTCCACCCTCGAGATCGAAAACCGCGATATCAGGTCTGTTGTGCGCAACTGGTCTATCCGTAATCAGGTTGTATCCCAGTACATCTTATATTTTCTGTTTTCAAATACTGCCTTGGGTTTGTATTTGTAAGCTGGAGTAGTTTCTTTACATAGCCCTAGGTTGACAGCGATACTTTGGTGATACACCCTGGCTACTGCATTATGGCGTTCAAGGTATTATCGAGGAGCTGGGATAGGCCAGCTGGATGTTATATGCTGAATTGATTCCTGCCCCTTTCCGCACTTGCAACACTGCTCTGTTGGGATATTCTGTTTTGTGATGTGATGTGACTCGTTTGAGGTGTTTATATAAACAGGTAGATCCAAAACTGATAAGGATGTAAACAAGAGGTAATGAAGTAATTATTAGAAAGGCAGGTATTATTCAAAGATATCAAATAGGGACATATAAGTTGGGCCATACTGGTCGTTCAGAAGATAATCTCTATGGGTGGTTTATTGCAGTCTCAAAATTTCGACGGATTCCAAGAAATCTATCTTTCGTCCCTTAGGTATTCTGTGAATAATATGAAGTTGATCTTTGGATGGAAAATGATGGCCATTTTTGATACAATGTAGGGCGAAAGTTGATTCGTCATCAATATCATACATATTATTGTAATCAGATTGATGCTCTTATTATCAAGTTTTAATGAACCACTAGTCTGACCGAAATAGACACCTCTACAATCCATACAGGACAACTTGTAAACTCCAGTGTTGTCAAATTTATCAGTTTTATCCTTACTATTGAAAAATTCCTGGTAGAGTTTCATGTGGATCTTGAAAGCTACTTTTCATTTCTGTTTTGAAATGACATTTAAAATCTTTCTGCTGATAGGGCCAGAAAATGTTAATGAAATATATTTATCTACATTAGTTGATTCTAATCGTGGGTGAATATAATGATATGATATATATCTGTTATTTTTATGAGTGATTGTTAGGTCTAAAAAAGAATCTGATTATCGACTTCTCTCTCTATTTTGAATTAAATTTTGGGATGAATGCTTTAGATGTAAGCTTAAAATTCATCTAGTTGTCTATCGGTTTCTATGAAATATGCTAGTGTATCGTTTACATATCTATACTATATTTGATTTGGAGGAATAGAATATGATTTCTTCAATATACGCCAGCTAGTAAAGGGCCCAATGGTGATACCATCGGTAGATCGTGTGATATATCCAATAGGTGAACACCAAGACAAGTCTCCAATTGATAAAGAAAATAAATCAGGTGTTTGTAGATTGGAATGTGCAGATTGCAACTGTTTTTATATAGGTAGAACAGGAAGAAATTTTAATGTTTGTATGTTTGTTTGTTTTTCCTTTAACGTGCTCTATTTCCGCCTTTCGGCCAATGACACGCCGGGGAATTCTGTCACCCACTAACCCGGGAATTTTGCCGAACCCCTCTGGTGTCGAGAGAAGGGATCTTTAATGTCCAACACATCTCTGTTAGACAGGACCGACGGCTTTACATCTCCTCCGAAAGATGGATACTCAAGCGATTCCCAGAATCCGAAAAATCGCACCGACGACGTATCTTAAGATACCAAATGCAAGACAAGAAATACATAGTTAATTTATTCTGCCGTTACTAGGTGATAGTTAATCATGACAATAATAAGAAATTAAACTATTTATTATACTGTCACAGGAGATTTGTTGATACTCAGAATTACAATTTCGGTCTATCGACCATCTTCAGCTGACAACAAGTATGAAACTAAAGTTGAAAATACATTCATAAACACCTCAAAAAAGTCTAGGGAACACTTCTGAATATTGATATATCGTATCCAGAACGATCAATATGGATGATTTTTTCAAACAAATGAATACCTGCATCAATTTCTCACCAAATTATGTGGAGTGCCGCAACATATTTCAGTTTTTTTTCAAAAAACTAAAAATGCAGCAGATGCGATCATTCCATGTATTCACTTACCAAAAAAAAGTCTAGGGAACACTTACCAATTTCTTTAAAATATAAATTTGATGATTCGAATTTATAGAAATCTTTCGGTTTTTGTTAAGATGTATTGTATATAATGTATTCTCAAGAAAACAAAATAAAATTTGACTTCTCCAAAGCACCTATTTTGAAAAAAAAATATGAAATTTGAAAATGACGAAATTTGGTAAAACACAAAAAAAATTCCTGAACTGATATTTTCGAAATGATATGGAAGCACTTATATTTTTCAGTACCCAGAAGTTCCACCTCTGCTATTAATGACACTTTGGCATCGTCGCGGCATGCTCAATATTAAATTGTCTATTACATTTTCGCCTAAGTCATTCCAAGCCCCCTGAACTGCTAATCGACGCTCCTGTTCATGATGGAAGACGTTTTGACGCAGGAGATTTCTTTTCAGGGTGTCCCACACATGCTCAATGGGATTCAGATCTGGGGAGCAGGATGGCCACGGTAGGAGATCGATATCATTCTCTTCAAGAACGTTCAAGACAACTCTTGCACGATGAGGAGGGGCAGTATCTTGTTGGAATAATGGATTTTGACCCATTGTTTGGAGATAAGGTACCACTACAGGTAAAACTATCTCATTTGCGTAAGAATTTCCCGTGAGGTTGTTCTGTATGAAAACGAGGTCAGTTCTTCCACCATGGCGTGTACCTCCCCAAAATATCACTGATCCGCCTCCCTGTCTAACAATTTCTCGAGCATGCTGGAGACGGTTTTGCTTTCCAAGTTCCCTCCATATTCGACTTCTTCCCGAGTCGGGATAATAACTAAATCTAGATTCATCACTGAAGAGAACTGTAGCTCACCTCTCTTGATCCCAGTTTACGTGTTCTTGGCACCAAGCCAAACGTGCAGCGCGATTTCCATGGGTCAGTTGAGGAACTCTTAAAGGACGTCTGGAGTGGAGCTGACCTTCGTGCAGTCGATTTCTCACAGTTTGGTCGGAAATTTGTACATTATGAACTCGTAATAGCTCTTGAGCTAATTGAGATGCTGTGGTAGTACGATCTCTTATGGTTTGTAAAACCAAAATTCGGTCTTGGGCGACTGTAGTAATCCTGAAACGACCTGTATGGCGTTCTTCTACGCTACCTGTTTCATTGAAACGCGACCATAAACGGTTTATGACACTTGGGCTACTTCCCAAAACCTGGATACTTCCCGTTGTGAGCTCCCAGCTTGGAGCATGCCAACGGCTCGTAACATCTCTTCTCTAGTCGAATGTCGTCTTTCCATGCTCGAATCACAAAACTTGAATTTTTTATTTGTGCTTACAACAGAAACAAAGTGAAAACTAACTGATTTCAAACACTGAATACATGGAATGATTATAAAGTAGCGTGGCATCTACTGCTTTTTTAGTTTTTCTTTAAAAAAAAACTGAAATATGTTGCGGCACTCTACATAATTTGGTGAGAAATTGATGCAGGTATTCATTTCTTAAAAAAAATCATCCATAGTGATCGTTCTGGATACGATATATCGATATTCAGAAGTGTTCCCTAGACTTTTTTGAGGTGTTTATGTATGTATTTTCAACTTTAGTTTCATATTTGTTGTCAGCTGAAGATGGTCAATAGACCGAAATTGTAGTTCTGATTATCAACAAATCTCCTGTGATAGTATAATGAATAGTTTAATTTCTCATTATTGTCATGATTAACTATCACGTAGTAACGGCAGAATCAATTAACTATGTATTTGTTGCATTTGGTATCTTAAGATACGACCTACTGCCAGTTTTGTAGGTAGCCGTCTTTATATATATTATATCCTTTCATCGAAATTGCTGAAGAACATTTTCGTGAAAAATACGAAATGAATTCTTTCGAATTGGTTTCTAGTTTGGCACATTTTTCTGTAGCGGACGATCATTTCCTTGTATCGTTGAATGTTATCTCACTTTCACCAATGTACCTACAGAACTTTCAGTACAACTAATCAAAAAATATTTGCAACGAACAGAACCTAACATTAATTTGACAAAGCAAGAATTTTTAGAGCTCTTCATTTTCTGCGTGAAAAATAGTTGCTTCACGTATGGTGAAGATGCCTACCAGCAGATTTTAGGCCTTGGGCAATTGCCTCGCATCTGTCGTTTCAGATATCGTCTTGTTAGAATTGCAAATTACCTGTTTGAAGAAATTATAGTTACCGTTCCCCTTTTTCAAGTGTTATGTCTATTATGAAAGTACTTCTGTTCCAGTATACAAAAGAATGAATTCATTTCATCCAAATCTTCAATTTAATATGCATATAGAAAAACAAAATGAACTGCAGTTTTTGTATATTCTCCTCATCGGAGTTGATATCATAGTTATAACTATAATCGACTGGTATTTCAATCCCACCTTCTCAGAGAGATTTCTTAATGACTATACACAACTCGCTTTATCACAAGATTGAAAATCATCAGAAATTGAAAACAGAGAACCTTGAAACTATCTAGTGTGAGGTTGCATTGTTCAATCCTGAACTAAATTCTCAACTGCTGTTGAGAATTGATTATCCATCTCCCCTAATTCATCAGATTCTGGAAAAAGAAACGTATGAAATAGTGGTGAGTAAACTAAACGAAGCATATTTTGAGATACGTATTTGTGTGCCTGAATCTGTTAATTTCAAGTACTTCCAGAAGGTTGAGTTTTACACGTCTATTCTCAGAATGTAGGATTTCTTCCTGTAATTTTTCAATGAGTGTAAATAGTAAATGAGCTTTGTTAACCTTTTGTTCTATCTGGGGTACCTTCAACAGTTCTAAATTCTGAATTGAACGAATGACTATTTTCCCTAAGATGATTTGAATAATTTTAATCGGTTTTTTTCATTGATGACACTGCGTTTATGTTCTAAGATTCTAACATTAAAATTTCAGCCGGCTCGATGGCGTAGGGGATATGGTGCTTGTCTCCTGCGCAAAGTTACCTGGATTCAATCCCCACAAAGTCGGTGCGATTTTTCGGATTCTGGGAATCGCTTGAGTATCTATCTTTCGGAGTAGATGTAAAGCCGTCGGTCCTGTCTAACAGAGATGTGTTGGACATAAAAGATCCCTTCCCTCGACACCAGAGGGGTTCGGCAAAATTCCCGAGTTAGTGGCTGACATAATTCCCCGGCGTGTCATTGGCCGAAAGGCGGAAATAGAGCACGTTAAAGAAAAAACAAACAAACATACAAACATTAAAATTTCGTCCTGTTCTACCTATATAAAAACAATTGCAATCTGCACATTCCAATCTACAAACACCTGATTCTTGAAATAATTATCATAAGACATCGGTGTGCTTAAGAGTCTATGTATTTAACTGTTAAATACTCCAACTTTATGTTGGTAAGGAAGTGCCAATGTATAATGAATTGTGTTATCTGTATTAGAAGGTTTATGATAATTGAAAACTGGTGTTTATTATCTGTTCTCGTTATTGTTATGTCTAGGAAATTCATCGAATTGTTCTGTTCTATTTCAAAAGTGAATTTTGTTTTTGGGTGCAGGATGTTGATGAAATTTTTCAATACAGTGAACTGCCTGTTTGTTCCTGTGAAACACACAATAATGTCCTCGAAATATCGATACCAATATAGGACATATTCACTTAGCGGGTGTTTATGAAAAGTTTTTTCTATATTATTCATGAAGATTTCTGCTAAAAGGGGGCTTAAGGGGTTTCCCATCATAAGTTCCTCAAACTTGCCTTACCGAATTCTTTACCACCTCAACTGTATTCTTTAGTTAAATTTCACAAAAATGGTTATTCAGTGAGACCAGTGGTATAATTCACACATGCCCCAGTATTCAAGATTTACAAATTTTTATTACATATTTTGTAATTCAAAACCGTCTTTTTCAATTCGTAATTCGAATGATTTGATAAGAAAAATAGAAAATGTTGTCATCCCAAGTAATGCAAAGTTAGTGTCTTTTGATGTCAAGAATTTGTTACCAAGTATTCCACCAAAAGATCCGTATAATATAATCAATAATTTGTTAACACAAAATATGACGAATCCACGAATTAAATACGACATTATGGCTTCATAAGATGTTTGCATATCTCAAAATCATTTTTCATTTAACGATTGTTTTTATAAAAGCGATGGGGGAAATGGGAAACCCCTAAAGCCCGCTTTTAGCAGAAATCTTCATGAATAATATAGAAAAAACTATTCATAAACACCCGCTTAGTGAATATTTCCTATACTGGTATCGATATGTCGATGACATTATTGTGTGTTTCACAGGAACAAACAGACAGTTCACTGGATTCGAAAATTTCATCAACAACCTAACATTCACTTCTGAAATAGAACAAAACAGTTCGATCAATTTTCTAGACTTAACAATCACAACATCAAATATTAAACAACAGTTTTCAATTTATCATAAACCTTCTCATACAGATATAACAATTCATTATACATCGGCACATCCTTACCAACATAAAATCGGAGCATTTGATAGCTATATACATACACTCTTAAGCACACCGATGTCTAAGAATTGAATTTGATGAAACAAATCGCAATAAATAATGGTTATGATGCATATTTAGTTAGCAGCATATTATATAAGACCATGGATCTTTGACTACTTCTGAAGAATGAAGTTTTTTGTTGTAAAAAAACTGGATAGTATGATAAGAAATGTTGAATTATCGCCACATGTTCGGGACATTGTACTTAGTCGTCACTGAGATTTGAAACTGTGAATTTCAAAATTTAAAAAAGCCTATAATCATAATTGTAAATGCCTTACGTTGGATTGTTCGATGTGCAGAGGGGTCGAAGAATTGCTCTCATTGAAGAAGGGGTGAAACAGAGGGATATATATAATTTCTCACGTCGGATTGTCCGGATGACAGAGAGGGGCATAGCGACCACAATGGGGATATCACAGGGGGTGATTTCTAAAACCTACGCCCGATACGTGGAGCTACAATCTCGCAAAATAGGCCTAGAAGAAGTCGTAAGAAGATCACTTTTGAAGAACGAGACCGCTTTTTGTGCCAAATTGCAGGAAGAGAACCTAGTGCGTCGTACCCCATACTCCAAAGGCACTTTCTGGAAGCCACAGGCATCAATGTATCAGTCGAAACAATACGCCAAAGACTTCGTTCAAGGGGTTTATACGGCAGAAGGTCCTTGAGAGTTCCAGAGTTAATCAGACAACAAAAAATTAACAGACTTAATTGGTGTATCGAGCACCAAAATTGGAATATTGAGAATTGGAGAAATGTTCTTCTTTTTTCGGATGAGACCAGAATTAGTGTTCGATCAGATGACCGACAGATTAGGGTTTTAAAGGGTCGTATAAGACAAATTATGCTCCGAGCAGCAAGACAAATTCCGAAATACCAAGGGGGCAGTGTGATGTTTTGGGGTGGCATTATGCTGGACGGCAAAACAGATTTGATTTCGTTTCCTGCCAGTTACGGCTAGAAATTACGTAGACCTAGTGCTGGAGCCCATAGTGAGACTGTGGTGAGGTGCCCATGGTGAGAATTCATTTTTATTCAAGAAAATGCTCCTCCGCATACCAGCAACCTCATACGACATTTTCTAGAAACAGAGAGAATCGCTATTCTGGACTGGCCAGCTTGCTGTCCAGACCTAAATCCTATTGAACATTTATGGGATAATCTCAAAAGAAAAATTAGATAGTCTCAGGATAATCCAAGAACCCCACAACAGTTCATCCAAGTCACCACAGAAGAGTGGCAGAATATCACTCTGAAGGAGGTCGAAAACCTAATACAAAACATGCCTAGGCAGGTTCAGGCTTGAATCAGGGCAATAGGAGGTAATGCAAGCTATTCGGGTCGAGAAAAAAACACCTACTCTGTGAGAAATCAATTTTTTTACTAATGCGAAAAGAACCTATTATTTTCTTTTATTTGTTTTTTCCTTAGAATAAACTTTAATTTATTTTTTTCAATTGAAGTATCTCAAAAAGGATCAAATCTAACAATCCTCTGAAATTTCCAAAATCCTTGAGGTGATAGTCAAAATATCGGGTGATTCCATATAAATTTGGTTGTGTGTATAGAGGTAATATTAGCAAAAATGTGAAATCTCTTCTTAAAAACTCAAATTTGAATATAGCGTTCAAAACATCAACGAATTCAGGTTCACTTATCTTTGATTAATAAATAAAATAAATCAGGTGTTTATAGATTGGAATGTGCAGATTGCAACTGATTTTATATAGGTACAACAGGAAGAAATTTCAATGTTAGAATCTCAGAACATAGAAGCAGTTTCGTCAATGGAAAAAACGGATTAAAATTATTCAAATCATCTTAGGGAAAATAGTCAATCCTTCAATTCAGAATCTGAAATCCTAAATTCTGAGAATAGAGGTAACAACTCAACCTTCTGGAAGTACTTGAGATTAACAGATTTAGGTAATCACCGGAAATGTTTAATGATCAGTTAGAAATAAATAACTCACCCTTATTAAAATTGTTTCCTAAATACTGGTTCAAATAAAGATAGCTCTGAGTGTATTGCCTTTTAAATATGTCTATATGTTAGTTAGATATATTTGTAGTGTTCTTTCGCTCTTGACAAAGATACTGTGTATAGAAACGCTTCGAGCATTTATCAATATATTTTTGTAGAAATCATCATTTACTTGTATTTGTGAAAATGAATTTCTATCATGTAAAAAACTCGTCAATTGAATTTTTGAGATACAATTCACAGGGAATCTTTCTGATAGGGTTAAGAAAATTCTTCAACATTCACCTGCAAAGTTGGGAATGAAAATATAAAATTTCATACCAAACTGAAATCTAAAATTCTACAAAGCACTCGAGTGGCATAGTTTATAGAAATCCGTGTGCAGCATATGAGGAAGTCATGAGATTGGTCAAATGGTCCGTTATCTTAATACCCGGTTTTCCGAATATAAGGGAGACATGTTCAAATCCAAAATCCCACTTTAAACTAATAATGCTGCATTTGCAGAACATGCCTTGATGACATTAGATACATGGGAAATAGAATTCACTAAAAAAAAAGACTACCACAGAAGCGCAAGGTTGTATATTGTTCCCTGAATCAAAGTCTTCAATGTGTTTACACATACAGGGATAAATTTTGAAAATTATCCCATTATTCTATTCATACAATTGATGTTCTGTTGTTTGTTTTGAATGTTTTCTGATAAGATGTTCATGTTCATTTTTATAGAGCCTGGAAGAAAATTTTGAACAAAATGGAAACGTCGATATAGATTGAAATTGGTTTCTATAATTCAGACTCTTCAGCGTCGAAACAAGCATCGTTTACTGATCAATGTTCGTGAAATCAACATCAATAATAACTTTCTGTTGTGTTAAAACATCAAAATATGTTCACCATCTGATACCAATAATAAGTAGGTATGTTGGCATTCACTCTCATATTTCGCTGAGAAAATTGGCAGAAAAAGTAGGAATCAGTTATTCAAGTGTTCCTAAAACAATGAATTTGCACAAAAATCATCTGAATTCAAGTTTTATAATTAACTTAAGGCGAACATAAGAACTCACTGTTTTATGAATAATGAATAATACTTATTGAAAATTCAAAATGGGGAATCATAATTTGTGGAGGAATAGGTGTAGATCGACTTAATTGTTATCTATAGTCAGCAGAGAAGTTCAGTTCTGGAGTCAAAGTTTCGAACGTTTTGTGTGGTACGCTATGATTTCAGGAGATGATGTTCGTGAGTGACTAGAATATATCAATCGTTGAAAAAGATCTGTTGACAACAAAATGGACCCAGCTACACATCTCTACCGAAAATGTGAACCTGAGATATTGACATAGAAGCTCAAAAATGTTCTCCCAACTTTACACCTTCAGTTGAAGTTTTAACTATACTACCCCCATATTATTCAGAAGATTAAGAAAACAAGATGTAACCTTATTATAAATAACATTATAACGAAAGTATTTACAGGAGCATTTGTTCTTGGTCTTGACGCTTATGTCATAGCAAATGGTGAACAATTAGGAACTCTGTGTAAATTGGGTCATTGAATACAGAAAAAACTTTTTTTGAGTTGTGAGTGATTTTTATTTTCAATCATTTTCTTAAATGGTGATTATGGACGAATTGATGAAGTCGAACTGAAATGTGGTTCACACAAAATGTTTTCATTTTTGTGAACCATCTCATCCTTTTTTCAAGGTACCCGATTTTTTTTTAATTGAATAGATAAAAGTATACAACAGTAGTGAAATCGCTGAAGAAACACGACTATGAAGAATATATTACTCAATGATGATAATACACTAGGTGAGCCATTAGACATTTTTTACCTATATTAAGACACGACACTATAGCAAAACAACAGTATTTCTGAATGAACTCATTCGATTCTAATGAATTTTTCTTTAAGCTTTTCTTCTATCTCTTCAAATCAGTTATCAGTAGTCAAATAGAATAATGGATATACGTATAATTTCTCGAAAGAATTTAGCCTTGAACTGTTGACGTCTGCATTAAGCTTATGAATACTGGATTTATCCAATCATCAGTAAGAGCAATATTTATATCTATTGTAGTTAAAAATATTTTGACTACTTCAATATGTTCACCTAGTTAATAACTCTGGTTCATTAGGTTTATCTACTTGTATGTACGTCAAATCTTCATCGTTAGAACGCATTTATCTATACATTTGATGTCAAAGCTATTTTGAAAGTTTACTCATTTCTTAATTAAGATAATTTTTCCAAAGAAGAATATGAAATAGTCTATAAATTATGTATGCTGTTGGTTAAGGAAAGTTATACGAAGATAATGAATAAGAAACACACTTCAGTCTCATATTTCGTGCCGGTTCAGAAACATGCGGGTATTTCATTTCGATTGAGGAAGTTTTTGATAATGTTTTCCATGAGAGACTATTTTAAAAGAATATATGCATGAACTGATAAAAATTTACGGATAAAAATTGGGTGGTCTCGAACAGTTTCAATAAACATTTCATGCTCCATTCTGCAAATCATCTGTTAATAACTGAGAAACAAGAACTACGCCAGCAAAAACTATACGGCAACTACAAACCTGTCCTCACAAGTGAATAGAATTTCCCCAGACTGGGCCCAATATACAATAATAGTCATGCAGATTTGGTCTTGTTCTTGTATTTTCGCATGACGAAGACCAAGAACAAAGGCACTTAGAATCTAGTAACTCAGCGAAAGAAGTAGAATTATCAATCAGAAATAATAAGGACAGATCTCCGTTCCTGTCTAACAAGTCGAATCGTTAATAAGTGAGTCTTCAAGGAAGATCTTTCAAACAACTCAGAATGACTGATATAATAATGATGAAACATACCTTAGCTTGTAATCTACTAATCAACGAAGCTTGGTTGGTCTGGGCTTGTCTATAGTGATCCAGTCTGCGCTTATAAATCGATGCTTCTTCTTGCAATCGAAGCCTCAGGTCTAGATTCTCTCTACTGAATGTGTCATCATCGCTACTTTCACCGCCTCCGCCGTCCCCTCTTAGACGACCACCGTCTGCCCTGCCACTATCACCAGAACTAGCCATCTGGAAATAAGATAACCTTAAAAATTCAAAAAGAAAATAACTAAAATATTTGAAGAAATATATAAAAATAATAATAATAATAACAATCATATGTTCAATTTCTGAGTATCATTTTCATTCCGATTATTGACAAGCATCCTTAGTGCTGGTATATTATTATTAGAAAGATATATATATATATATATATATATATATATATATATATATATATATATATATATATATATATATATATATATATATATATATATATATATATATATATATATATATATATATATATATATATATATATATATATATATATATATATATATATATATATATATATATATATGTCGGTTTAATCCCGACGAGTTGCCCATATATATGTTCATGCAATCAATCTGATTTCATGAAAAATATAAATCCACCACCCGGTAATTAATACCATTGCCAGGCAATGATTATAATCAAAACATATCCTGGAATAATTATATATTAGGATAACGTTATATGTTATGAGAATATATCAATCTACCAGAATATAAACAAACAATAGCTTCATCAGACAATGATATCAATGTACCAACGAGTAGTGTCAGAGGCTTTCTCCCGGAAAAATCCAGTGTACTCCTTAGTCAAGTAACACTGAATGTTACTCATTAATAGTTTTCTTTGTGTGAAGTGATGAACGATCGAATATAATACTGCTCTGAATATAAATATGAGAAAATTATCAGTTAAATATATTACATTTATATATACAAATAAATAAAATATGAAATGAGATTCTGAGCAGTATAAACTGAAGAAAAACCTATGACTCTACCTCATTTTTTCGGAAAGAAACCTACGAAGAATATTACAAGACTGTTATCTTTTGTAACTGTTCAAACAAATTTTCTTCAGACCAAAATCTCAATACTTTTGTGAAGATTCCTAAGAATAACACCTGCTGTGGAAATAATAATCGGTAGAATAAATTTTTTCATTTTCCACATTTTTTAATCTCGTCGCCAAGCCTCATATATTTAGAAATTTTTTCATTGTATTTATTTTGTCTATTATGTGTGTCGGGTATAGAAATATCAATTATATATGTAATTCGATTCTGTTTATCAGTAAGAATGATATCTGGCCTATTGTGTTTTACAACTCTGTTGCAACGAATTGTTTTGTCAAAATAAAGTTTATATTTGTCATTTTCACAAATAATCTCAGGTTCATATTTGTAAAATTTCTTTTTTAGGAATTAGGTCATGTTTAATTCCTAGATTAAAATGAATAATATTAGCGACGGCATTATGTCTTTCTAAATAATTTGTTGAAGCAAGGACTGAGCAAGATGATAATATATGAAAAACTGTTTCTGAAGAACAAAAACATCTACGGCAAGAATCATCTATATTTTGCTTTATGATGTGTTTTCTATAATTCCTCGTGAAAACAACCTGATCCTGGATCGCAATTGCCAAGCCTTCTGTTTCAGCAAACATTTCTCCAGAAACTAACCATTTATTTGATGCGATTTCATCAATATAATCATTCTTCAATTCTTTAGGGTGCTTTCCGTGTAATTCTTTCTGCGTCCAACTTTCTCTTTCAAAATTATCATCAGATATATCAAAATCTACCTTTTGCATTGTCAAGTTCAGAGGTGTAAGATTATAATCTGAAGCAACAACAATATCATGTAATTTAGACGTTCTCTGTTTATCATGAAAATGGGAACATAGATGAAAAATCTGTTTACTATGGAGATTATTCAAATCAGTTAATCCACGACCTCCAAGATGTCTAGGTAATGTAACTCTCTGAACAGCTGACTTTGGGTGGTGTTTATGATATTTACAAAGCATTTTCCTCGTTCGACATTGTAATTCATTTAGATCAGTTTTAGACCATTTAATAATTCCAAAAGAAGATGTAAGAATAAGAACTGCATAGGAGTTGATAGCTCTGAAAAGGTTTTACTAGTTAAATGACTCTTGATGATAATTCTAACTCTTTTGTAATATGAACTTCTAATATATTCTTTAGTGCTGCTATGGTTAAAGATTTTCCTCACTGCTGTCGAGCAATTTTTTATTATTTCATCCAATATTATAAACAACAGAGGACTAAGCCCACCCCCCTGTCTGAGTCCCACCTTTGTCTTGAAATACTCCGATCTTCTGTTTCTATTACTTTCATATATATTTATTATCAGTCTTATAATTTTGGCTTTGATTCCTCTTCTACGTATTATTTTCCATAGTCTTCATCTAGGCACCCTTTCAAAAGCTTTTTCCGAGTCCATGACAGCTAGGTATATTTTCTTCTTCATCCTGTTAGATTTTTCCATCAAGATCTTTATGCTGGATATATGATCTTGAAGACTTTTTCCTTTCCCAAATCCACTTTGTGTCCCTCCCAATGTTCTTTCAATAATTTGCCTCAGCTTCATATCTATTATTTGTTCATATATTTTCATAGCCGTGCATAATAAGGTGATTACTCTGTAGTTGCTACATTCATGTTTGTCACCTGATTTGTAAATTGGGATTATCATTGAGATCTGCCAGTCTTCCGGTATTTTTTCTTCCTGTTATACCCTTATATATATTTTCAGAAGTATTGTCCCATATTCTTGATCATTTCGGTCGTAATCTTGTCATAGCTTGGGGCTTATCCATTTTCTTCTATGCAAATTTCACTATCTTCTAATCCGTTTCCTCCGCTCGCAAGTAGCTCTTGAAAATATTGTTTCCATCTTTCTATTACTTTTCTGTCATCTATGAGTATTTCTCCATTTTTATCCTTGATGTTATAAATGTCAGAGTTCTTTTTCTTTCTACATAATTTAACTATTTTATAGAACAGCTTTTAGTTTGCTCAACTCTCTTCTTCTTCTTTCAGATGCCAAGACTAGATCTTTCACTCGTTTTCTTGCTTGTTTGTATAACTCATATTTCTCTATAGTTTTACAGTTGAGATAGTTTGCCCATGCTCTCTTCTTATTCTCACTTCCTCTCTAATTGCATCTGTCCACCATGCCGTTTGTTTTGAGTTATTTCTTTTTCTGCTACTTCCACATACTTCTTTAGCAGAATCTAGAAGAGTGCTTTTGAAATAGTTCTATAAGTCTTCTGTGCTCATACTGTCTGTTGCATCTTATTGCAAAGATAATTCCTCAAAATATCTCAACTTCTTCTGAATAAGTTTGAGTTAGAATTTTCAATTTAATTTCTTGGCACAGTGTAGTTCATATCTCATCAAGTTATACACAACTTCATCGTAAGAATTTTTTGTTGATATTTGCCTTGACGTCTCAACTCTACACAAAATGAAGTTTATATTCAAGTATAATAACAATCACAATCTTATTGTTATTAATACGAGTAATATTTTACTTCAAACTGCCAATCAAATTTCGAAAATTATTATTCCCGTCGACTTATACATGTACGTGCTATTCAGACAGAAAAATGATACAATATAGATAAGGACTCGAACTTTGAACATATTAGCATGTAGATGATGTTGAGAAATTACTGTTGTAAAAGAGAACCTCAAAAAATAGGGTATTCCTGGTCCAAAGTTCCACATCTATTTTTAAATTTCTGAGAAATAACTGATAACATGCGTCGGTGTCAACATAGTTTGAATCATTTAGTAGAATCGTGTACGATTAGACGGATAATTGACATAAAACGGAAAAAGATAAGTCTGCCGAATTGTAAATAATTTTGGTTGCCCCATTACTGTCCTTGAGCAGAAATGAAAATATTGGTAATCGGGATATACAATTTTGATAGTCATTTTTTCCAACATAGTGTACATATAAATCGAATATTATTGATTAAGAGAATATGAACATGAATATTCGTTATATTTTACGGAAAAATGTACTTTTTTCTTCAGTATGAATGTTCGAAATACAAAAAATTGAAGACGCATTTTCACTTATCATCAGTTTCGTTTGTCTAAAGGAATCCTCCAACAACGTGGCATTAGACATTTCAGAAATATTTAATACTACTTTTATGCTGGATGGCGCAACTAAAACGAAAAAGACTCAATAACTTATAAACTATTCGTTTCTGGAGAAAAAGCAGAAACAGGTCAATTTTCGTCTGAAGGGGACATCTTTTAACACACGTTGATTTTATTTTTTCATCAACCACATAAGCAGGGGTGCACCAAACTTAATTTCTTAATGGGGCAGATAGATCGAGTGATACCTCATTGGAAAGCTATTTTTATTCTCAACACAAATATGTAATAATTTTTGAGTTTTGACATATTTGGAAGAAGATACAGGCTAGTTCGTCAAAAGACGAGTTATCTTCAGTGATTGCGAAATCTATCGATTTCGAATGAACATTCACCGAAATACTGTTGTACTTTGGGGAAAAATATCTTTAAGCAGTGGTACTTCCACTACACCCCCTTAGCTAAGGGTGTCAACCGCTCATATTTCCGAATCGATCATTTAGTCCGCGTTATAGCTCATTGGATAGGTATTTAGAAATATCTTATTACACTGAACGAATTTTCAAATCCGATTACATTTCAATGAGGATACACGGTGGATCATGGAGAAATTCATACACAGTATAAGAGCCTCTTAATAAAGAAGCGATGATCTCTCCTTGTCATTGGTTGAATCGCAAAAAATGTTCCCCATCGGTGGATTGATGGAACACAGAGACATGTGAAGACAACCACTAGGGTAATGGTCCGCACGCCTCACGACTGCATACGCAACCGATCTATGTATGTGAAAAGCCTCTATCAGCATGGTATGAAAGGTTGAAATGAAACGAACTCAAGTAAAGTTCTTGTTACAGAAAAATATTCATCCGAAATCACACAGGTGTAATGCAGAATTCTCAATAACAAATGCGGCAGTTTTTGTTTTTTTTTCCAAATTGCTTGTATCTGATGAATGAAATTCAAATTAGTTTGTTTATCTAGCTGCTTTTCACACTCACGGGCTGCATCCATATAATGGTTTATTCAATAGCTGAAAGAGTAGAAATTATTGAAATTTCTTTCAGCAATAATACTTGTGCAAATAGGGCAGCTGATATTTTCAATGAACGCCATGACGACAACATGTAGGAGCCAAGTACATTTTGGAGTTGGTGGAAAAATTTAGAGAAACTGGCTCTGTTCAGAATAGGAAAAGAGAGCAACCAATGACCCATAGGAAATGGAAACTGTGTTGCTTAGGCAAGCAGTAATTGATCCCATTCTTAGTACAAGAAAATTGGAAAGTAAAATTGGTGTGAGTCGAAGAACTATTGAACGAGTTTTCGAACAATATAAATTCCATCCGTATAAAATGAAGATCGTCCAGAAATTGAATGAGGATGACATCGACCGCAGAGTACAATTCTGTAAAATAATACGTGAGCGAATCGTAAACAATCCCCACTTTAACTACAATATTTGCTTCTCGGATGAATGTACTTTTTTTTGAATGGTACTGTAAATCGTTATAACTGCCGGTTCTGGTCGGACTCTAACCCTAGAATTTTTCGAGAAGTACATACCAAATATCCTGAAAAGTTGAATGTTTGGGTTGGCATCGATGGGAACCCTCTGATTGAGATATTTTTCTTACCAGAAAATCTGATGGGAGAAATGTATCTTCAACTACTTGAAGAACTAATCAATCCGACCATAATTGAAATTTTGGACAATGATCCTAGCTATTTAGAAGTGGATATTGTGTTTCAGCAGGATGGTTAGATTCAAATATGGACGAATAAAACGGGTCACACTGGTTGTTCAGTATGGGGAGTTTGTTGAAGTTTGAAAATTTCCATGAATTCTAAGAAATCCAACTTTCGTCCCTAAGATATTCTGTGATTAATTTGAAGTTGATCTATGGGTGGGAAATGATGTCCCTTTTCGATACAATATGAAGTGAGAATAGATTCGTTGATTCTCTTGTTATTGTAATCTGATTGATACTCTTTGTATCTAGATTTGATTCATACAGGACAGTATTGTCGTATCAATAAGTATTTTTTTACTAATGAAAAATTCTTGGGAGAGTTTCATGTGGATTTTGAGAGTTACTTTTTTATGCTGTTTTGAAATGACATTTGCAATCTTTCCGCTGATAGGTTCAAAATATGTTGATGAAATGTATTTACCTGTATTAGTTGATTCTATACGTGGCTAAATATTGTAATATGCTATTTGTTTTGTTTCTTCCTGATCATTGCGTTTATTATATTGGAGGAATAAACATTGTTTTTAGTTATTTCTTCAATAGTTGACACTTCCCTGGACATATTTTCTTGGGATAATGGCAGAAAGAAAGCCCTATGAATCATTGAGTTAAACTTCTGAACGTAGTTTGTTAGAAGAAACGTCAGAAATTCAACCCCAACATCTCTCCCAAAAACATTATCATTTTGTACAACAGGGTTAATATGTGATTTGTTTGAGATGTCTCCTGGGATGTTGGAAAACATTCTATCTACAACCCAACTGATTAAATATGATTTGATTGGGGTATGAAACTGTTTCAATTGTTATGGGAATTGGATTGGGTTTTTCATTGAATAGTTAGGTGTGAAATTCGAATACAAGATCTAATTCTTTTGCCAATTTATATACTGGGCTGTGTATGAATGACACTGTTGGACGTATTGGAGCATTGTCTATGTGAATTTTTATTAGGCCGTAAAGTTTTATTGGTTTTATAAATATGAATCCCAAACCCCCTAAACTTTACATTCTAATAAAAATTCACAAAGACAATGCTCCAATACGTCCAGTAGTGTCATTCATACACAACCAAGTATATTAATTGGGCAATTAAATCTTGTATTCGAATTTCACACCTAACTATTCAATGAAAAACTCAATCCAATTCACATAAAAATTGAAACAGGTTCATACCCCTATCAAATCATATTTAATTAGTTTGGTTGTAGATAGAATGTTTTCCAACATCCCAGGAGACATCTCAAACAAATCACATATTAATCCTGTTGTACAAAACGATAACGTTTTTGGGTGAGATGTTGGGGTTGAACTTGTGACGTTTCTCTAACAAACTACATTCAGAAGTTTAATTCAATGATTCATAGGGCTTTCTTTCTGCCATTATCCCAAGAAAATATGTCCAGGGAAGTGTCAACTATTGAAGAAATAACTAAAAACAATGTTTATTCCTCCAATATAATAAACGCAATGATCAGGAAGAAACAAAACAAATAGCATATTACAATATTTTGCCACGTATAGAATCAACTAATACAGGTAAATACATTTCATCAACATATTTTGAACCTATCAGCGGAAAGATTGCAAATGTCATTTCAAAACAGCATAAAAAAGTAGCTCTCAAAATCCACATGAAACTCTCCCAAGAATTTGTCATTAGTAAAAAAATACTTATTGATACGACAATACTGTCCTGTATGGATCAAATCTAGATACAAAGAGTATCAATCAGATTACAATAACAAGAGAATCAACGAATCTTTTTTCACTTCACATTGTATCGAAAAGGGACATCATTTCCCGCCAATAGATCAACTTTAAATTAATCACAGAATATCTTAGGGACGAAAGTTCGATTTCTCAAAATTCATGGAAATTTTCAAACTCCAACAAACTCATCATACTGAACAACCAGTGTGACCCACTTAATTCGTCCATATTTGAATCTAACCATCCTGCTGAAACACAATATCCACTTCTTAATAGCTAGGATCATTTTCCAAAATTACAGTTATGGCCGGATTGATTAGTTGTTCAAGTAGTTGAAGATACATTTCTCCCATCAGATTTCCTGGTAAGAAAAATATCCCAATCAGACGATTCCCATAGATGCCAACCCAAACATTCAATTTTTCAGGATATTTGGTATGTACTCCACGAAAAATTCTGGGATTAGAGTCCGACCGGAACCAGCAGTTATAACGATTTACAGTACCATTCAAAAAAAAGTATATTCATCCGAGAAGCAAATATTGTAGAGAAAGTGGGGATTGTTTACGATACGCTCACGTATTATTTCACAGAAATACACTATGCGGTCGAAGTCATCCTCTTTCCATTCCTGGATGATCTTCATTTTATACGGATGAAATTTATATTGTTTGAAAACTCGTTCAATAGTTTTTAGACTCACACCAATTTTACTTTCCAATTTTTCTTGTACTCAGAGTGGGATCAATCGCTGCTTGCCCAAGCAACGCAGTTTCCATTTCCTCATTTCATATGGGTCATTTGACATGCTCTCTTTTCCTATTCTGAACAGAGCCAGTTTTTCTAAATTTTTCCACCAACTCCAAAATGTACTTGGCACTTACATGTTGTCGTCCTGGCGTTCATTGAAAATAGCAGCTGCCCTATTTGCACAAGTATTGTTGCTGCCAATTTATATACTGGGCTGTGTATGAATGACACTACTGGACGTATTGGAGCATTGTCTTTGTGAATTTTCATTAGACCGTAAAGTTTTGGGGGTCTGAGATTCATGTTTATAAAACCGATAAAACTTTACGGCCTAATGAAAAATCACAAAGAAAATGCTCTAATACGTCTAATAGTGTCATTCATGAAAAACCCAGTATATAGATTAGCAAAATAATCAAATCTTGTATTCAAAAATTCAACGAATTTCACACCTAAATATTCAATAAAAAACTCAATTCTATCAACACAAAAATTGATACCTCAATCAAATCATATTTAATTAGTTTGGATGTAGATAACTTGTTTTCCAACATCCCAGGAGACGAATGCCTTTCATTGGTCTCAGACATCTCTAACCAATCACATGTTAATCCGGTTAAACGAAATGATTTCATGTTTTTGCTCAAGTTGTGCCTACAACAAGATTATTTCAAATTGTTCATGCGAAACTTGATACAAAGAGAATCAATTAGATTACAATAACCAGGAAACCGACGACTCTACATTCGCTACACATTGTATCGAAAATGGCCATCATTTTCCACCCAAAGATCAACTTCAAATTATTCACAGAATACGTAAGGGACGAAAGTTAGATTTCTTAGAATACAACGGAATTTTCAAACTTCAACAAACTCCCTATAGAGATAATCTTCTGAATGACCAGCAAGGTCCGGTTTAATCTTTATCTTTAAATGATACCTGCTTTTATAATAATTAGTTTATTAGCTCTCGTTTACACAACCATTAATTAATTAATATGTATGTATTCTCAACTTCAGTTCAATATTTGTTGTTAGCTGAAGATGGTCGAGAGATCGAAATTGCAACCCAGATTTTCAACAAATCTCTTGTGATAGTATAATACACGGTTTAATTTTTCATTATCAGCATGATTAACTATCACGTAGTAACCGGAATCATTCAACTATATCAAAGTACTAAATATATATATATATATATATATATATATATATATATATATATATATATATATATATATATATATATATATATATATATATATATGTGTAAGGAATTATCCTCAAATAGTTTGTATTGCGCGTAAATATGTTGATGAATTAGATTTATATGAAGGTAGAATTTATAAGAGAGATAAACAAGTTAACACGTGACAATAAAAGAATTATGTGAAATATTACAATTATTGTGAATAATAACTTTGAATGTTGTCATTTATTGCAGGTATGATTATAATAATTAAATTCAAGAATAAACTATTGTAAATATGATTAATACCTCATCCATAACATTTTTAATATTATATATATATATATATATATATATATATATATATATATATATATATATATATATATATATATATATATATATATATATATATATATATATATATATATATATATAATTGTATTTAGAATAAATGCTTATATCTATAATTTTGGTGTATGTCAGAAAAAACACAAGTATGAGCTCAGGAAAATGTGACAGGGGAACCATACTATCTTGCATATGATTCAATAAACGACTGAAAAAACCTGAGGAAAAAACTTCCCTGTCGCTATTGCACTAGCAATAGCTTGTCTGTTTATGTTGTGTTAGTGTCGTGTGTACATAAAGAGTATCAAAGATTTTTCTGCTTAGCCGCTTCATTCTCTCTTGCATTCCATGATTTCCAAACGAAGACAAAGGTGAAAGGAATGGGGATATGGGACAGGAATCTGTAACAATGGAAAAAAAAAACCAGCAGAAAAATATTTCAACAATCATACATCTCAGTCGTTCGAAAATATGACAAATGTCATAATGACTCGTCTTCGAATCCTTTCGGAATTAAAAAAATACCATATTGATTTACGGGGCCATTATTTACTCAATACTTTCACCCCGCAAAGATCAATCTGTTTTCCATGTGTTTTTAATATTTGCGATTAGTATTAGCTTCAATTTATAAGAGAATCGATTCCAAAATTATCTCAAAACCAAAAAGTTACTATATGCGAGATTTCGCAATGTGTAGACACATCGAAGAAAATTATTATTCAAGGAACAATATTCAACCTTCCGTAGAATGTTAAACATCATCCCCTGAAGGAGCTAGTCTTCCGTTCTACTCTTCATAATCACCGCCAACCGGGGCCACAGTGCAGTGGTACAGCACGGTCAGATGATTGTGTATGCCTGGTTGTAAACCACATAGGAATGTGTCCTTCGGCGGCCGCTTCTGTCTGATACGTGAGTGTCGCATGGCGGTATGTTATCGAACTACTATGACCACTTAACGTTTTCCTGTTTTATCTGCTCTTTGATTTCAACGTTTCGCGGGACGATGGTGAGGTAGCCTCTGATTATGAAGAGTAGATCGGAAGACTAGCTCCTTCAGGGGATGATGTTTAACATTCTACGGAAGGTTGAATATTGTTCCTTGAAATATAAGTTTCTTTGAAATTCCAAAATTGTTTTCTTGACTGAAAAAAGAGTCGAAATTGTGTCGACTTATCCTCAAAACGATAGATGTACCAAAGCAACGGCAAGAATTTTATGTGAATCATCCATAAGAAACAAGTCAGTCACCAATATGTGAAATTTTGATCGGTAAATTCTTTAACGACTGGTTCGGCGGCTACTTAACAACATACATTAACATGACTATTACGAAAAGAGGAAATGGCAATGGTAGGTCACCTGTAGATGGAAAGTACTATTTTCCATGAGAAGATTGCCTCGTATAACTGACGTATCAGTTGCAACTGTCCACAGGATCGTGAAACATTTGAAATTCCACCCGAATAATCTTAAATTATTTCATGAATTAAACGAACATCCAGATCTTCTGTATATCATCTGATTTTATAAAAAGAGCACCTTCATAGATAGATATTAACATTTGAGTGAAGGCTGATTATTAGCACTGCTACAACGGCCCAATGGTTTTTTGTGGCACAGTTTACCCCAAATTCCAACTCCAAGTTCCATCCTTCTCATAGAGGTAAAAAGGTTTGTAGTTAGAAGCTTGAAAAGTTAAGTCAGCTCCAGTTTGTAAGACCCAAGTTCCTCAAACCTGATTCTGTCCCCAGCTGGGCGTTCATTCTTCTCGCATAGTCTGCATGATGGGTCCTCGATCAACCCTAAATTATTATGGTGACTTCTGGGGCGACATTGTCACATTAATATGGCAATTATAACTCTTAGATATAGCCTGGAGAATTTTAGCCAAGCCTTGGCTCTAGCAGTGGAATGTCAATTGATAGCAAGCCGCGAGTGTCTGAGTCCGGTCAGGCTCAGCCAGTGCTCGCGTTGCTTCAGATCTAACCACCGGCTATTTTCTATCCTTGCGATCTCCAGGTTTTTGTTCAGTGAATCCCAAGGACAGTAAATGAGTCTGCCTTCTCATTGCCCTCAATGACCCACTTCAGGCGAAGCCGGTTTTTTCTCCCAGTCCCATCTTATAAAAGTTTTCAAGAATGAAATAGCTTCGGCCATCACTATGTGATATGTAATTGACATTATGAGGATTGGAATATTACTACGTACAGATATCAATGTTTAAGATGGAAAAGTTTATTCAACGTCATAGTTATTTCGAGCTTTCGCTCATCTTCAGACAAGTATGAGTTCAAAACTAAAATACTATATATAAATTGCTAACTTTGTATTTTAGTTTCGAACTCATACTTGACTCATGATGAGAGAAATTTCGAAATAGATTTAAGGTTGAATAAACTTTTTCATCTTAATAGTGACAATTTTCACGTAGTATTATCCGCAATCCTTATAAAAATTTAGTCCAAACCTCCAGATGACCCAGATACTTGTGACCGTGGGCACCAAGGACCGGAGGTAATTTTCAACCTAATATTCGTGTTGAGCAACCCCAAAAACTCCCAAGTAACGAAATTGAACTCAATTCTGCCCTTACTTACGGAGTTTTGAATTTTTCATCATACAACCGTTCGAGATGCACTTGAAAAGTCCATTTTCCTCATACAAAAATGCAATGTCCCAAAACTTATTGCTGAAATTTGTTCAAAATTTTTCCTGAAGACTTCACGAATCGAACGGGAGTTTGCGCAACAAAATCCGTCTTACTCCGCAAAAAATCGACAGTGAGGCCTTTTTTAGTGCTTCCTTTTCTCGACTAACTTCTCCCATGTGTTTCATAGATATAAATAATATTGTAATATTTAAACTTCATCTTATGTGACACGGCAGGTCGCCGGTTCAATTCCGGCAAATGGCCTGGGTGTTGTGTTTGTCCCTGATCTAATTTACACAAAAATTATTCTGTTGTTGGATAAATGTCTTGAAAGACAAGTCCATGGCCTATAAGGTCAATGAAGGACGGACGTGGGCCAATTTTCCCGCTCCTTCCTCTTAAAAAAAAAGAAACCATCATAGTTTTTGAAAATCAGATAAAACCCGAAACATATGTCAAACATATCTTCATTCATTATATTTTATGGACCTTCAATGTTTTTCTGCAATTGTTTGATTATTCAGTAGAAATGTTTCAACAAGTGATTAGCGAGACTTCTATTTCTATTATCGAACAGGGTTTCACTAATTGTTGAAAAAAACCAAAATTTTTAACCTCGATCTGATCCACCTATATATTGAATTCAGTTTCTGATCTTGAGATATAGAAATTTGTAATGAATATATAAGATGTCTTCAATACATAGATGGGATAAGAGACATTTGATATTACTGATCCGGTAGGTTGAGCAATTTTGACAATGGCCGAAAGTCTCGGAGATTCTAGAATATCAAATATCATTATGTGATTTTCCTTGACCGTGATTGAAGCTTCGACTCCATTTATAGCATTTTAACTGTTGAAGATTTGGATTCGATACTACTTCGTCAGACATCTTTATTTTTCTTTTTCAATTATAGTTTTTAGCTTTTATTGAGTTTCAAGGATGTATGTCGAATTCACTATATGAATTGTGATTTATTACTGAGTGAATAATATATATTGCATTTCACGACTTATGAATGATCCCACGTACCAAAAGTTCAAGAGGCTGCCAAGTACAGAGAGATTTGCATGACCTTTTTGTAGAGACAAAACTGCTCAAGGAAACATTTCAAGAGTCACGAACATCGAAAATTTGATTTCAATATCCATTGTGGAAAAAGTAATGAATACGAATGCTCTAAAGTACTGCAATTTCCAATTGGAAGAAGTCTAAGTTCTCACAAAATTAAATGAGCACCCTTTATATTCTAAATATGCCGAATAGAACCTACTTAGGAAATTTTCAGAGTTTTTCTGAGAATTCCCACTTTCGAATTGTCGAATTGGAATTCCCATTGCCATGTAAATCAAGTTTTTGCTCGTGAACGATAAAAATAGGGAACAAACAGAATTAAAATTTAACACTAATTCTAAATGATTTTTTTACGATGAGAGTGAGAAGTGGCACACTCAATGGCTGGATAGGTTCAAAAAGCCTCAGGTTATAAAAATACCTCTTCTCTACCATTGGCCAGATCTAATGAGTTGATGATATATACTTTTCCCACAAGTTCGAACTGGATTCCTACAAATCTGCATAAACTATCAAAAAAAAATTAAAACTTTAAAACGCCCGTGAACGGAGAACCTTTTGGGCACACGTTTATGAGATATTTTCTCGATGAAGAATGATCAACAGAGGTTGATGACTGAATGCCTGAAATACTGTATATACTAAACGCTTGTATAAATACCATCTGTATACTTATTATACTGAACGCCTGTATATGCTGGATGGCCTATTTAAATTAAATGCTCTAAGACCTTCATACTGAATGACAGTGACTAGACTCTTGAAGCATTTTTAGATATTGAAGAATTTTAATCAAGAAACAATATTCAACCTCCCGTAGAATGTTGAATATCCTTTCCTGAAGGAGCTGGTATTCTGATCCACCCCTCATAATTATCGTCATCCAGGGGACACAGCAGTGGTACAGCTCGGTCGGATGTCATAAATAGGGGCAATCGACTGCAGTTTCGGTCTCACTCGACCCCGTCAGTATTGCATACGCATTCACAACATCAGGCCAAATTAGCACCTACTCATCTCAATTAGTTGGAGCGCAACAAAATATGTAAATGTTATTGCTCCCTCCAACGAACTGACATAGATGCCACTTACCATCGCCACCGGGAAACAAAGGGTAGATAAACAGAAAACCTCAAAAAGTCACACTAGTTCGACTATTTACCGCAACGCTACACACTGTGTTTTCCAGAAAGCGATATGCCGAAAGACTAATTCTACTTATTCATGTCTGGCTGTCAACCTGGTATACATCACATCTCAACAATGACAACATGCGAAATTATCGCTATATGTGTAGACACATTGAGTGTGGTGGGTATGCAATACTGACGAGATCAAATGAGACCGAAACTGCAGTCTGTTGCTACTATTCATGGCATCCGACCAAGTACTACTGCTGTGTGGACCTGCTTGACAATTATTATGAAGGGTGGATCAGAAAACAAACTGGTTCAGAGAAGGATATTTAACATTCTATGGAAGGTTGAATATTGTTCTTTGAATAAAATTCTTCGATGTGTCTACACATATAGCGATAATTTCGCATGTTGTCATTGCTGATATGCCATTCAGATGTTTTCAAAATCATCACTAATTATGTATAAATGCCCACTTTCATAACTTCATGAAATACTGAAAAAGTACCAAAAATGATCCCATTATTAGAAATGAAGGTAGGGTTATCAAATATACTAAGAATTGTATTCAAAGATTAGAGTTTCATCAAGTCAAGCAGTTTTAAAACCTTCCGAAAACCTCGACTTGACTTTAAATTCAAGCTTTCAAACAATCAATGGTTTGACTTCATTGATTTTACAAACCAAAAGCTTAACTTGACATCAAGCTATTTCAAGCTACTTGAAAGATTGACTTATAACCGTACAGATGCAATACAAGTAGGTAGTATCTGTAATCATACAGAATTCTCGAATTGGCTTCGATGGACTGGAATTTCGTTCGATCTCTCCATTCATTTCGCAGCGCAACAAGTAGATACAAAAAGCACTGGGAGGGAGTTTGGTTAATTAAGAGGAAAACTGGAAAGAAATCAAATAACAGTTATTTCAGAAATTTAAAGAATTTCGGTATTCAACAACAGCACAAAATATTGATGTCGCCTACAACCTACAATAGATTTCTTTATCATATAATATACACCTCCCATTCCAAAAGTAACCTAACTGTTGAAAATAAAACAGTACTACTAGTGACATTTGTGTAACATTGCACCCGTCGATGTACTTCATTGACAGCTATTTGAAATTTCATGACATCTGTATGTGAACAACTTGAGTTATTACGTCATGTTTTTTAGTGCGTTTAGTACATCGGTCGGAAAATGAGTTTTAAACAAAGAGTTGCAATTGAATTTTGTGTTAAACTTGGTAAGTCTTTCACCGAAACGCACGAACAAACTGCATATTCTATTAAGTGTCTATCCCGTTCGCAAGTGTATGAGTGGTTCAACCGATTTGAATCGAGAAAACCCTGAATGATGACGAAAGATCAGGCCGTCCCAAAACAGGATTATCGGAAGAAACATCAAAAAAGTACGTGAACTAATCACAAAGAATAAAATATCATCGGTGAAATTTATTGAAAATGAATTAGGCATTCCTCAAACAACTGTATTACGGCATTCTGACCTAAGTGTTGGGCCTCAACGAAGGTTAATTCGAGGCTTGTTCAACACAAACTCACCCACGACTAAAAATTTAATCGAATTGAGCACAGCAAAAGACATCCTTAAAAGTGCTCGGAAGGTGTTTCCAGTATAAGCCCGAAATAAAACGGTAAAGTGCTGAATGGAGAGCGTTGGATGAAGGAAAAAGTAAAGGTGATGCTGATTTGTTTTTTTACGATTGTAAATGAATTATCCACAAAGAATGTATTCCACGCGGCTAGACAATCACAAGAGATTTTCGTTTGAGCATCAAGAACCAACTGCTGGCAAGAAATTTGTCGTATTCGGCCAAATATCGAGGAAATGGCAGTTAAACTCTCTTGAACGATAATGCCCCGTCACATCGTACCTGAATTTTTGATCAAAAATCACATAATTGCCTTGCAAAATGCACCCTATTCACCTGATGTGGTTTCGTGCAACTACTATCTGTTCAAGAAGCTGCATTTGACGATGAAAGGAAAGCGCACGATTCGATTGAGGCCACTGAAAGTGAGGTGACTGACACGCTTAAGACCATTCCAAAAGGAAGAAGTCTTTCGACAACCTGTTGGCGCGTTCAGATCTGTGTATCAATGCAGAAGGTGAATACATTGATTAATAAAAAAAATTATTACTGGTTATTTCTATCTCTTGAAATTTCGAATACTTTTGGAATGGGGAGTGTAGAATAGATTCAAAGGAAATGATTCTCTCAGAAGTTTTTCGTATCATTCGTTAAAAACTCAATATTCCTCGTAAACATGTTGAGAAAACTGAAAGGAATTGATATAGTGGCATCACCTAGCGGGCAATAGTTTGAGTATAATAATCTATCGATTAAGGTTTACTACATTTGGCAATGTTTAGCAGAACCCTTGCAAAGAATGAGTGAATTCCGAGAATCGATATTGAAGGCTGATTCCGCGTTAACCGAGACTCAGAGGAGTCCAGATACTATATATATATATATATATATATATATATATATATATATATATATATATATATATATATATATATATATATATATATATATATATATATATATATATATATATATATATATATATATAAATATCTAAAAAGAATATCTAGGTTCAATAACAGCGAACTATCAGCTATCCGAGGAAGTGGGAATGTAGTTTCGGTTATTCTCATTCTTTTTGACTTGAGTTTCAAAGTAGGTATTTCTATTATTTTCACAGAAATTTAATTTAGTTGTTTTATGAAAAATTGCCGTGGCTGTGTTCGATTTGAGAACATATACAGGGTGTTACATAATGGTATGTCACAACTTGTGTTGAGTTTAGATAAACATAGAGCCGCAAAAGCTTCGTTACGGAGCTACAGTGTGTTGAAATTTCCGGAAAAAATTGGTTTTTTCTTCAAAACTCCTGCAGTTGATGCCCAAATTTGGAATACAAGCTATTTTTTACAGCCTCCATCATCAAACGTTCTTAATTTTAACTAGAATCTACAAGGTGTTTCCTTTTCCGGAGCCATGTCTTCTTTTGCCCTTTCAAACTTTTTTGCAGTACGTCACTGATCAGCGTACAATCAATTGTCGTCATCTCCTTTCAATTTAGAAACTTTTTTGACACTTGTTATTTTTTCGTATCTCCGATCGTTCTCGAGCAAAATATTATTAAATGATTGTATGCATTCGCTGAATTGAAAGCACTTCCAATTGAAAAAAATTACTAGTAGGCTTTGATTTTTTCATCTATTTATTTTGACAGTTGCTTAAGTTGAACCAGTGTCTGCTCGAATTGATTATTAAATTAACGATTAGTTTTGAAACTTTTGAAGTTATTGCTGTAAGAAAAAACGGCTAATTTTACTAACGCCAAATTGGCTGATATCCATAACATTTACGGTCTGGCTGACGGAAACACAACAGAAGCTAGACTATTATATCAAGTGCGCGTTCCATATCGAGTAACACCAGACAAGCAAACATTTTCAAATCTTCTGGAGAAACTGGTGCTTTTACTGCAAATAATCATTTAAAAGGTGCAACTCAAACTATGAGAACTCCAGATATTGAGGAAGCAGTTTTGAATTGTATTGATTTGAATCCTCATGTGAGTACAAGAAAAATTGGAAATTAGTTGAATATTTCACATGTTCTAGTTTGAAGGATTCTCCAAGACTTTTTATTGTACCCGTTTCATATGCAACGCATCCAAACTCTAATTCTTCGAGATTTTCCTTCAAGACTGAATTTCTGCCGATGGTTCTTAGATAAAATTACATAAAATGCTCATTTTGATAGTGAAATAATAACTTTTCGAGAACTGCTATCACAAATTTTCAGAATAATTATTATTGGGCTGAGGAAAACCCCCATTCTATTGAAGAATCTCATCATCAAGAACAATTCTCACTAAATGTCTGGGTCGGAATAAATGGAAATTATTTGATTGGGCCATTTTTTTTGCCTAACAGACTAAACGGTCCCGTTTATCGGCAATTTCTTGAGGAAGAGTTACCTTTATTGCTCGAAGATGTGCCACTTTTGGTGAGAAACATAATGTGGTTCATGCATGACGGGTCACCAGCACATTCTAGTGGAGAAGCTAGGGAATTCTTGAATGATACATTCAACAACCGATAGATAGGTCGGGGTGGGCCAGAACCATGGCCTCCTAGGTCCCCAGACTTAAATAGTTTAGACTTTTTCTTGTGGGGATATCTCAGAAGTTTAGTTTATACCACTCCAGTGAACACTATAGAAGAATTGAGAAATCGAATAATAACCTCTTATGACACTCTAAGAAATACCCTAGGAATATTTCAAAGAGTGCGTGATAATATGCGAAGAAGGACAGAGGCCTGTATTCTTGCAGGTCACTTGATATTGAATAAGTATAAAATGAGTCTCAGAAGACGAGCTATCAGAATAAAAACAGATTTTAGGCATACCTGCCCAAAAAGGTCGAAACGGCAAAAGGAGACATGGCCTCGAGAAAGAAAACACCTTGTGAATTTCAGTTGGAATCTAGAACGTGTGATGATGGAGGCTGTAAGAAATAGCTTGAATTTCAAATTTGGGCTGAATAACACAAATACTGCAGGAGTTTTGAAGAAACAAACCAATTTTTTCCGGAAATTTCAACACCCTGTAGCTCCGTTACGAAGCTTTTGCGGACCTATGTTTATATAAACTTTTTTTCTTAAAATTGCATGTGGATTTACTCCCTCAAGTTTTGACATACTATTATGTAACACCCGGTACGGGGTATCCCAAATTCAGTGGCCTATTAGACGTTTATGGAGAACTAATAATACAATCGTTCTGAAATTTTGGTATTTGATTCAGCTGGTCCGAAACCCCCTTCCAAAAATATTTTCACCTCAATGATACTTCCGGTATAACCGGAAGTGCATACCAACTTTGTTATTTAATATATAACAGCCTGTATATTGATGACTTGTTCGATAATACTTATTATTTCAATTACAAAAGCACCTAACATAAGTCTAGTTTGTTTCGTTCATGAAATATCCTAGTTTTAATTGAAGATTATCGAGTTTTTTTCCTTTTTGAAAAAATCGAGCGTGCGCTGCCGAAATAAGGTGCTTTGCAAACATAAAATCATGCGGGACATAACCCTATACCTGAGATTACGAATTTTCAAGTTATGGAGAAAAAACAAATTTCACGTACCTACCTAACGTTAGCTAAGGCGGCTCAGATTCCTGCACGTGCATAGACATATCCCAGAGCATAGACAGGCTCCTGTGCATAGATAACAAACTATTATTGTTTCAACTGTCAGTCGAATTAATTCGAACAAAATGGCTAGCTACACAATTGAGCAAATACGTAATTTATCTTTCATTAATGAAGATGAGAAACGGAATGCTAGTAGAACTTGTAGGAGATTTAACGAATTATGTCCAAATATGCCGTTTATGCCAGCTAAAAACTTCAGTAGAAAAACTTCGACTGAAACGGTCCACAATAAGACATCATCTTCATCGTTTGTAGTCCACAAAGATGACAATGAAATTGACGTTCTAGCTTATTTTGATGTTAATCAAAAAAAATGTTAATCATTGGCAGTAGTAGAGCATGATCTGAATTTATCTCATAGTAGTATTCCCAGAATTCGAAGAAAATATAAACTGCACCCTCAGAAATTTTCATTGGTACAAACTCTACAAGCTGGCGATCCACAGCTTCGATAGAACTGTGTGAGATCCTTCTTCTCAAAACACAAGATCTCGATTTTTTCAAAAGGATTATCCGGATATTACGAGGAAAGAAATCCTCAAAATAAATTTAGTTTTAATGTGTTTGCACTTTTGGAGGACAAAAGATTTTCGTATTTTGTGTATAATGAAAACTTAAATAGTGAACTTTATATGGAGATTGTGAGGATGGTAGTAAGTGACTTCGTTGACACTTCATTACTAGCTGAATCACGGTGATGTTGGTACCAACTCGATATAGCTCCAGCTCATCGCACAAATAAAAATTATCGAATTTTAACTGATATGTTCGAAGATAGATAGATTGGGACGAACAGTCCGTCTTCGCGGCCTCCAACGTCACCGGACCTAACGCCTATGGATTTTTACCTTTGGAAACGCTGAAAGATAAAATTAATTCTGAATCTGTGACTTCAAGATATTATTTGCATAATAGACTGCAAAATGTTTTCATGCAGTTGGATGTGGAGGAACAGTGGCGAGTCACATCACAGGGTGTTATGCGTCGAGTAGTAGAACTATGTCTAGAAGTGAATGGTCATCACTTTGAATAATTATTATGAAATATAGAAAATAGAGTTTAATTCGTTTCGATATTTTTCAATTTGACTTTGGAAATTCGACAACTGCAGTTTCGCAGTTATTTGTTAATGCTCTGGGAACTGTCTATGCACGTGCAGAAATCTAAGCCAACTTTAAATAGGTACGTAAAATTCGTTTGTCGCTATAACTTGAAAACTTGAAAGCTCAGGTTCAGGAAAATCTAGTGAATTGTAAAAAAATATGGGGTACAAAAAACGTATAGCACTTTGTATACTGACAGATTCTTGTTCGCAAAACACCTTTCATTATTTTGGTAGCTCACGCTGTTCTCGAGATATATCAATTTTTTCAAAAAGCAAAAAAAATCGATAATTTTCAAGTAAAACTAGAATATTTCATGAACAGAACAAGCTAGACAGATGTGTTAGGTATTTTCAATTAAATAAAACTAAAGTATTTAGATTTTCACAACACTATATTAACCAAACTATGACCGGTTTCACCACCTGTGACTTCATCAGATACAAACTGTCACACAAATTATGTGTTAGGTGTTTTTGTAATTGAAATAGTAAGTGTTATATATATATATATATATATATATATATATATATATATATATATATATATATATATATATATATATATATATATATATATATATATATATATATATATATATATATATATATATATATATATATATAGGTGTTCTATATTGAATAACAAAGTTGGTCATTGGGGCGAAAATATTTTAGAAATAGAGTTTCGAATCAACTACCAAAATTTCAGATTGATAGCATTATTAGTTCTCCATTAACGTCTTATAGGCCACTCAACTTAACTTTCGATATTTCACTTTCACACTTATTCTCGTTCTGTATTTGTGTTTCCTTCCTTTATAAATACTAGTATAAATTGCAATTTACTTTCGAATGCATTTACTGCGCTAATCATCTGAATAATAGTTTTTCTTTACCTTGAAGCTCCAAGTTGATGGTGTTCAAGTGCATTGTGATGTCAGTCGAAAATGCCTAATCAGTCAGCCATTTTTTATTTTTCAACATCTGAGTGTCATCACCTCTTTCGGCTAGAAAAGCTATTATTTCTTGAAACCTTTCTAGGAATTTTCCGGGACTCAACCAACTGACGTCCGTGTGAAGAACTAAATCAGTGTGTTCAGCTGAGTCCCTATCTTCCAACTTCAACTTAAAAATCCGCCGTTGCAAGCTACGTGCACGGATGGAATTCACAATTTTTGTTGCAATGCCCATAATTTCCTCCGTGTTTGAAACTTTTGTACACAAAACATGTTGATGTATAATACAATGGAATGAAAAAAATTAAGCGAAATCTTCATTAGCTCGACACAATGCCACAAAACCGTTTTTGTTTCCAGTCATTGCTGGTGCTCCATCGGTTGTAATGCACACTAATTTGTATATTGGTAGCCAGAAGTTTTTTTACAAAATTGTAGAAAACGTCATATATATCTCCGCCATGGGTCTTCCCCTTCAGAGGAATGATTGTCAAAAATTCTTCCTTAACCAATAGATCATTGAATACCATCCGAATAAAAATACACAGCTGGGCAGTGTCTGTTATATCGGTGGATTCGGCAAACTGTAAAGAAAAGTACGTATATTTTATGATATCATGTTTTAGTCTATCTGCCATGTCCTGACTCATGACTTCTATACGTCTTGTGACAGTCGCATGAGATAACTGAAGTTCTATAATAGCAGACCTGATTTCTGTTCTATTTTTCAAATCTCCAAATAAAGTCTCACCTGATTCAATAAATTCTTCCTTCACAACCGATCCATCTTTGAATGGTTTCTTGTGTTCGCCAATATATGTCATGTTTTAAATGACGCGATCGTAGCAGCTTTTGATTGTTTGACTGGTCTTGTGAACATAGTTTGTTCTTTTTCAAACAAGATATCAAATCACGTACTTTTCGCTTTCTTAATTCGCTCTGTGGCGGAAAATTCTTTTCATAGTTTTTATGAACCGTTTTATGATGCTTCTCTAAGTTACAAGGTTTAGGTATTGCAACTGACGCACGACAAATAAGACAAATGCACTTATCCTTCATCATACAAAAGAAAATTTCTTTCTCCCAATCGTTATTAAAATGATACGCTTTAGATTTTTTCGCTGTACTCATTTTGTACTATTTAATAATAAACTTTGTATCGACGTAGTATTGCCTTCAAGTTACAATTCAGAATGACTCCAATTCTAGCAAGCGCAACATTTATATAGGAGTGAACGAAAGTCTCGAATGTTCCCGTCAAACGCGCCGCCCGAAATGTCTGGAAAGGCGGCAAGAATAAAAAACGCGGCTTTTCTTTGACAATTACCGCGCGTTCCTTCGATAAAGCCACCTTTTGCCCTAGCAGTTGTAGTTCGTTTGAGCACCTCTGCCGTAGACGAAATGCATGTCGGTTTGAATAAACCGCCATCTTAATGACAATTCAAAAAGGTCACTGCAACTATCACTGTCTATCAGCGAAAAATCAATGAAAGTGAATTGATTACATTTGATTTAGATTTGCCAATAAAATAAATCATCTTTACAGCCGTCTATTAGTGAGTAACCACCGAACGATTATTGTTTCCTAAGTACACATGAAATTGATCCATTTTCTGACAAAAAACTGTGGCCGATACGAAAAAAATTCAGAATATGAAAAATATTGAAATTTAATTGAAAATTTATAAAAGAAAAACTTTAATTGCCCGGAGTGTACTGAAAAGAAATTGTATGGGTAGAAAAGACGCGTGACCTCTGAAAAAGTACCACCCTGTAGATTTTTATGGGATTTTCTGTGATATGATTACGAAAATTTCAAAAAGGCACCTTTGTGCCGAATTGGAACTAAGTACATGAAAAACTGTAGTATTCATAAGAAAAAAACTGAAAAAATTGTGAATATTGCAACACTCTGCATTTCGGTAACGAAGCAGACAAATCTTCATGGGAATTATTCGTCCTATAATGGCTTGAGGAATCACCTCGTGAAATTTTTCGCGCTTATTCATTCGCACCCTGTATAAGATGCCTTCAATAAACAGTTGCGATTAGAGGAATTTCACTAGTCAGGTAGGTTAAGTAATTTTGACAATGGTGGAAAGTCTTGAGGATTCTAGAATATCAAGTATTATTTCGTATTTTTCCCTGGCCGTGATTGGAGATTCGACATCATTGATAACCTCTTAACTGTTAAAGATTTTATTATAGGATCCTTCATAGCAGTCCGATAATTACCGAAATTAAGGAGTTATCATCTTTATTTATATTTTATTTTCAGTTTCGATATCCTCTTGTTTCAAATGATTTCAAAATATTGTGACTAAGTTGTTTTCGGAATTACATCGTATCCATTATTCAATTTATGCCTGTAATTATAACTCAAACATCATCAGATAAAAATCAGACAAAAAATAATAAGATCAAATTGAAGCAAAACTAAGAGAGATTGCAAAGAATGCTTAAGGCTTAACCATGGATATAATATATAAAGTCAAAAGTATTAATCTACAACCTCCAAAATCATTGCCTATACTAGTTGTTTATATTTTTCAGCCCCAATTGCAGATTTTTTAGTTTCAATGTTATAAGACTTCTGTAATCGATCTAAAATTTACAAAATATATTCACTGCAAAAAATATTCGATGTTCGTTAATGTCTGCCAAGTGAGAAATATACTGAAAAATGGGATAAGTGTAAAAGTCTATTGACGATTAATAAAACGAATTGCCAAACACATCATATTAGCCGCTAATATCTTAAACACCAATGGAGGATATTAGCACCTAATGAACTGTTTAGTTACTATTATCTCGTTTCTTAGTTTTCTGAGCATTAGTCATATTTTTGGTTTATTAGCCCCTAGTAAAATATTATCAGTTATGGATGACTTGTTTGAAACTCTCGAGTAAAAGTTGTGTTAAGTATAATAAACTTGTTGCCAATATGCAATTCTTTAATAGGCAGCAGCTACATACTTGCCTTCAATGAATGAAAAATTGCGGATTTTATATCAATATTAAAAAGGTAGTCCTGTGAGGTAAGTATTTTTGTTCTTTAGTGGTGAATAAAATTGGTATGTGGTAGAAAATACAAAAGTATTCAGTTCATATGGTTTTATTGTAGGAATGTACTAAAAACATTGAATACACATATTGAATAGAAACAAGGAAATACGATTATCTGAGTAACCTTAACACAATACAGCATATAAGAAGAATGTACAAAACTCATACCCTTTCAAAGGCACAAACAAAAAATTGAAAGTTTTAGAATATATGCACATGTACATCAAAATGGATTTTAGAAAATATTCGAAATATAAAATTAACTGATTTTTGAGTTGATTCATTCTATAAAATGAATGCTTTTACTTAAATAAAAATATGGTCATATAATCTCATTCTCTAACTTCCTAGCACATAATGAACATAATAAGGATATAAATTCTTTATCACTTACAGAAGAAACGACAATATTCTAATCAAATAAAATATCACATTCTAAAATACACTTCAAAGTTTACGTATCAAGAACACAAAACACCCTCACACCACCAACTTCTTCCAATTGCGAAAGATAAATGAGAGAGAATAGAGAAAATGGCGTCGCGTTCTATATCTTCGGTAATATTCGTTGATTCCTCTTCCACCCTTCGATCTTTAAATTCTGTAGCCGAAAACTGACGAGGCTATAATAGTTTTTGTGCCGTATAAGCAACTATTAGCGGGTAATATCCCGAATATTAGTTATTAAAATTTAGTCATTTACAGATAGTAACGAAAGAAATTATCCGGTTCGAAAGGAAAAAGAGGTTGCTAGTTATTTCCTGGTTTATTCTATCATTTCACGGCGACACTTAGAGTCCATTGTTCGGTTCTGATAGCAGCTTAATAACTGCATTATTTCATAGTCGACATGCACCTCATACTCGAAATCGAAATCCCAACCAATTCTACTCTGTTATTCCGTCTTATGTCATGTGATAATCGTAGCACACTATTACGATTTTTAAAATTTCAAGAATTTCATTACAGACTCGCTATCTGTAGTTATGTTTTTGTGCCAAGCGTATACCATCTCTGTGAACCATCTATGTTCCTAGGCAATTTTCGGAGCTCTCTCTCTCTTGGGGGTTGAAACAGTGTAGCGCCAAATTTTTGTATTGTTCTGATTTTATCAAGTTTTAGGTACTGATTTCCTCTCTTCTACTATACACTGACTCCATATAGAATAACGGAAATCACAATTTGAGTGTATATGCGCTGGTTCAATTTGCCTCATATTCGTTCCACCACTAGTCTTGAGGTCGATAGTGCATTTGCAGCTTTTATTTCATTAACACGATCTTCAAGATATCGTCGAAGAAAGAAATCCGCTGCAACAGTGGAAAAATTGTGACAATAGCAAATTAATTATTACATGTTCCGAGAATTTCAGTGTAGATCTGCGTTTTCTCCAGATATTTATTGTTGCCAGCACAGAATAAAAATTCTATCCTTAATATCTGCCCCCTATAATACATATTTTGAGTTTGATACAGTATATGGAATTCTTGCTTAACACTTGGTGAAACATAGTGAATGAATGATTAATCAAAACACTTACACGTACACTAAGGTTATGCAAAAATATCAGTGAAATATTAATGACGAATTTAGAAAATAGCATTTTTAGGTTTCACTAATAACTTAACTAAGAATGTAGTTTTATGGAAAAGATATATAGATGATATTTTCCGTATTTGTATTGGCATAGACAGACAATTGAATAGTTTCTTAATATTTTTAAATTCTTCACATCGATGGTTTCAATTTACAATGTAAAATAATAGGGAATCCTAGAACTTCTTGGACAAGCCAATTTGTAGTGCTCACGGCTAGTTCGCAGTCAAAATATACTTATTCGGATACCTTGATTCATAAAAGAAGTTCTTAATTCCAGAATATCAAATTGAGTGCTTTCATTTATTTATTCACCGATTACTCTCTATTCCTTTGTTAGCACTTGATTTAGAGAATGAGGTTCAAATATTAAAATTAATCGCTGAGAATAACAGCTATAAACCGAATTTAATTGACACCATAATAAAACAAACACATAAAATTTCACTTAATTCTTTGCATACTGAAAATCGCATAGAAATTTTCCAATTGATTATATTCCTAATATTAGCACTGAGATATGTACAAAAATAATATTAACACCATCAGTTCTACTATACACTGAAGTAAATGCAAGACTTTCTATATAGGCAAAACCGTAAGATGTATCGAGAAGAGAATTGAAGAACATAAATGATTCATTATTCAAAAAAAAATGCTACTGGTTTTTCTGACCATTGTATAGACAAAATTCATTCCTAGATTTCAAGAGAATTGAACTTACACATCTAGGTACTAAAAGCAAGAAGTTTGATATTTTAGAAGTGATGGGCATCTCATCCGCTCGAAGGAAAAACCAACCAATTTGTTATGAGCGTAAATGCCGTTATATTTGAGTAAAACCACTCATCTTGTCTTTCAGTGTTGTTCTAGAACTATGGATAATGGGCTGATAACCATTATCAAAAGGGGGGCTATTTTTCTCAGCCATTTGATAGGTCTGCTGTGCTGAAACATCGGAATCTGACCACTCTCTTCATCAATATCACACGAAAAGCTTATAATAGCTGAAAAACATTCATGAACTCAATGAACAATCAATAATTATCTGGAAGCAATTGCTCTGAATTCAAATTAATACTCGTATGCTCAAAATCTAGGGAAGTTGAATATTTCATTGTCAAATAATTCATTTCCGAATCCAAAGTAGTTGAGCAAAGAATCATTCATGTACAATATTTATATGTGTAAACATACAAAAAGGAGCCATGAAACAGTAGTTTTCCGAAAAACAGACCGATTATGTAAAATTCCAATGAATATTAGGCTTGCAACAAATATACGGTTACTTTTTGGTATTTGGCCTATTCGGCTGTTATCACTATATTCGGCCAAATACCGAATACTTAAGTAATATATTTTGTTATAGGAGGATGATTGGTGAAATGAAAAAAAATTCTATTCATGACGTATATATTCATTTCTTCATTTCTCTTATAATCATTTAAGCAGTCATTGGTACATAACTAATCATGTTCTGATTTAGAAAAGTTAAGAATTTTTCTATCCATTTGAATTATTTTCGTATTCAAAATTTGGGAGGGGAAGGTTAGGGTGCAGAAAGACTAATTTTTCTGCATTTTTAGGAAGTAGTTTACTTCTTTTATCGTGTAGACCATCCCAGATCCAGAGAAAATACGCTCTGAACGAACACTACTTCCTGGCGGCGACAAATATTTTGCTACAATTTAAATTTCTTTGCTTCCCACGACGTATATGGATTGTCATGACATGATATACTACTAATACCCAGAAAAAGATCCATTTCTGTTTAAACTGCATTTTTTTCTGCGGATGTGTTTCTATGAGCTGTGCAGTGTTCTGCTATCACCTCTTCAAAGCAATCCATAAAATTGTGAATTGTCTGATTTAGACTTTGCTCTTCAGTTCTCATCCTCTTGGTCAACTTAGGGGACAAACTCGCGCTATCGTCGCTTGTTTCTTCACTGCTCATTTTTATGCTATCGATAAATACATACTGCTTCGCTTTCTCTTCTTGCAGGTTGATATTGCAAAAATTCATTTTGTATCGTGAATCGAGACGGTAGCCACCAAATATTTTTTACTCGTAATGTCTTCAGATCGTTCGTGTAACCCTTGCTGTATGACAAGTATTGTTTGGCTCAATTTTAGTGTTCGCTCATTTTATTGTATTATCGCATCAAGATAGCAATATACGGAATAATTTTCGGTATGCAAGCGAATCTAGAACTTATAAGTTTTGTTATCCCCTCAAACGGTTGTAATAATTTTGAAAGATATTCCAAAAGCTCCATTTTGCTGCAGTCAAATTGGCGATATCGCAGTCCGTGAGAAAAACAAAATGGCTCGTTTTTATTATTTTATTTATCAGCGAGTATTTAATATGTGGAGTGTGCTGACATCTAGGACCAATTCATGTTTAAGGAGATATAAATCTTTTTGCATAGAATGCAGTTTTTCTTCTGCAGTACCAGAATGATTGACAAAAGTTACGATCATTCTACCAGTAGCTATCATTTGATTCACATCTAACTAAACCTTTAGAAAATTATTGACAATCATATAAATAGTATGAATGAAACAACGCGCCCTGGCAAACTCTGCATCACTAACTACATGAATTTTTTCACGGATGTCCCACAAATTTGCAATTTCTTGTAAACTCATTGCTATATTACTTGCTGTATGTTGTCCCTCAAAATGCTTAATGCTTATTACTACATGTTTGAGACTGAATTCGCGATCGATAAAATATGCAGTAAAACTTAAAAACTGTTCTGGTTATGCAAGTAAGTCTTCATGCCCGACGTCACGAAAATATAATCTGTCTATGAAAGTAAGCTTTTAATTTTTTCAACCACTTTACGATATATTTCTGGAATCATATTGCCTGACAAGTAAGGTAAGTATATTTGCTGCGTCATTAAGTGCGATCATTGCAGCAATTAAGACATAATACTTTTTTCCCTTGAAATTATTAATATCCCACAATTCATTCATTTTTGCACATTTTTGAAGAGTCAACTACTTTTATGACTTCGAAGGTTTATTACTAACATTCGTATTTTAATTTGTAGTATCTTGCAGGCAGCGTGGCTACCAACCAGCAGTGCGTTAGCAATACAGGGTGTTATATAGTAGTATGTCACAATTTGAGAAAGTAAATCTACGTGCAGTTTAATGAAGTAAAGTTTATATAAACCTAGGTCCGCAAAAACTTCGTTACGGAGCTACAGGACGTTGAAATTTCCGGAAAAAATTGGTTGTTTCTTCATAACTCCTACAGTTTTTGGATATTCAGCCCAAATTTGGAATGCAAGCTATTTTTTACAGCCTCCTTCATTACACATCATAGATTTCAACTACACTCAGAGGCAAAATTAGCGGAACACTCGAAAATTTAACCAAATTCGAAGTCCGATATTTTTCCTAATTCTCAACCGATTACGATGATTTTTTCGGCAAGTTATAGATCAACTCTTCTGCTTTGTAGAAATTATAAGAGAAAACAAAAAAAAATTGAAAAAAAATTTATACGGGGGCCAAACTGAAAGTGTTTTTTTTGTCAAAAATTCGTAACACCCTGTGGAATTTCGTGGTCCGAGTTGAAACGTACAATATCATGGTTTGTCAAGACACATCTTCCTACAGTAACGCCCTTCTTGTTTTATGCATTTATCTCTATTTTTACAAGAGATATCCAATTTGAAGCGAAAAGTCACAAATTTCAAAAATTTATTTTTGATCTTGCGTAGGTGCATAACATCGGAGGTTAGCCAAAAAATAGAATCAAAATTAAAGAAGCGGAAATCTAACGAAATGAAAATTTTTGAAATTCACTGGCCAATTTCACGCTCCGGGAGAACTCGAAGTACACTAGAAAAATCGTTGATTTTGCACATTTATTTTTGAATTTTTTTGTGTGACACTCTATAATAATTATCATTCCTGTCCAAAATTAAGAGCAGGTGTGTATCCTTGCGATACACTCGTGAAATGAAATGAACATGTTGGGAGAAATGTTCATGATGACCCACAAAAAAAGAACATTTGATGTTCCACTCTTCCACCAAAGTCAATGTCAGCTCTTCAACGTTGCCTGGATTCCGTTGTCGAACCCTTCTTTCAAGAATGTCCCAAACGTGTTCGATCGGGTTTAAATCCGGTGACCGCGACGGCCAGTCCATTCGTGTGATCTCAACTTCATTGAGATATTTTATCACTATGCGCGCAGTATGAGGGCGCGCGTTATCGTGCATGAAAAGGAAATTTTCCCCTATGTAAGGAGCAACAGCACAACATGGGGCTCCAAGATTTCTGTTATATACCGATGGGCATTAAGTGATCCATTGCCAATAATCTCCAGTTCTGTTCGTACTCCCAAGCATATACCACCCTGCGAAGTTCCCTTGATTGTACCGTTCCCCTCGATGCCTCCATATTCTATCTCTACCATCCACTCCACTTGAAATTAAATATATTTTGCAAAAATAGATATAAACGCATGAAACAAGAAGGGCGTTACTGTAGGAAGATGTGTCTGGACAGACCATGATATTGTACGTTTCAACTCGGACCACGAAATTCCACAGGGTGTTACGAATTTTTGACAAAAAAAACACTTTTAGTTTTGCCCCCGTATAAAATTTTTTTCAAATTTTTTTTGTTTTCTCTTATAATTTCTACAAAGCAGAAGAGTTGATCTATAACTTGCCGAACAAGTCATCTAAATCGGTTGAGAATTAGGAAAAATATCCAACTTCGAATTTGGTTAAATTTTCGAGTGTTCCGCTAATTTTGCCTCCGAGTGTAGAATCTTCAAGGTGTTTTCTTTTCCAGAGCCATGTCTTCTTTTGTCCTTTCAAAATTTTTTGCAATACCTACTGATCAGCGTGCAATCGATTTTCGTTCAACTTAGAAACTTTTTTGACACTTATAATTTTTTCGTATCTCCAACCGTTTACGAGTGAGAAATTATTGAATTTGAATTAGTTGAATTGTATGTAATTTGCTGAATGAAAAAAAATAATAGAAATACTCATTAGGTATGCCCAAAATTTGCTTCTATTTTGATAGCTCATCATCTGAGACTCAACTCATACTTATTCAATATCAAATTAAAAAAAGAACAATTAAAATCTAAATAAATTGCTGGAAGTGTCCTCGACCTGAAAGAATACAGGCCTCTGTCCTTCTTAGCATATTATCACGCACTCTTTGAAATATTCCTGGGGTATTTCTTATCGCGTCACAAGAAGTTATTATTCGAAATCTCAATTCTTCTACAGTGTTCACGGAAGTGGTATAAACTAAACTTTTGAGATATCCCCATAAGAAAAAGTCTAAACTATTTAAGTCTGGGGGTTTAGGAGGCTCAACCTATCAATCGGTTGTTGAATGTATTATTCAAGAATTTTCTACCTTCTCCACTAAAATGTGCTGTCATGCACGAACCATTTTATGTTTCTCACCAAAAGTGGCACATCCTCGAGCAATAAAGGTACCAGCTCCTCAAGAAATTGCTGATAAGCTGGACCGTTTAGTCTGTTAAGCAAGAAAAATGGCCTAATCGAACAATTTCCAATTATTCCAACCCAGACATTCAATGAGAATTGTTCTTGATGATGAGATTCTTCAATCCAATTGAGGTTTTCCTCAGCCCAATAATGATTATTGTGAAAATTTGTGATAGCAGTTCTCGAAAGGTAAGGTTCGCCTGTGAACATTATTTCACTATCAAAATGAGCATTTTCTCTAATTACATCTAAGAACCCTGGGCAGAAATTCAGTCTTGAAGGAAAATCTCCAGGAAGTAGAGTTTGGACGCGTTGAATATGAATTGATGAATTTCTTCATATATATATATATATATATATATATATATATATATATATATATATATATATATATATATATATATATATACGTATATATTTATATATACAACAAAAGGTAAAAAATTCGAAAAGAAAACCCTTCCTTCAGTCTTGAAGGAAAATCTCAGGAAGTAGAGTTTGGACGCGTTGAATATGAATTGATGAATTACTTATATATATATATATATATATATATATATATATATATATATATATATATATATATATATATATATATATATATATATATATATATATATACGTATATATTTATATATACAACAAAAGGTAAAAATTCGAAAAGAAAACGTTGAATTATTAAATAGTAGGTGTTGGAAGATTTATCGCTTCATTGATATTATATCGATCAATGAATAACTTTTCGACACATAAATATTCGTAACAGCCATTATCGAGAAACGAAAATTGGAATAAATATTCGAGCAAAACGTGATCGAAAAAAATTTTATCACCACCATTCTTCGAGTTGTGACTTCGAAAGTATCTTCTCGAGGAATTGCTATATCTCAAAAACTTTTCGATTTTTGAACACTTTCATTTTGGTTTCCCTGGGAAGCAAGTAGTAATTTGCTGATTGATAATTCGCAAGAAATACTGTAAAACGCAAAAAATCGATTATCGACGGTTCTTCTACTTCTACTTTAAAATGAAACTTCTGATTGATATAAAATGAATTGGAAGGCTATTAGAGATTTGCTGAAGAAAAACCCTGTCTTTCCCAGAATTCATGCTTGAAACATGCTTCAGCGAAGAGTTTTCTAGGAACAAAAGCTGTAGCAAGGTGATTTGAAATTCAATCAAAAATCCAACAGTTTAATGAATTATATACAGGGCATTCCAGGTAGAATAAGCAAGCTTGATTTCCGGTAAAACTGAAAGTGTTTTCATCGTGAAATTATTTTTGCAGAGATAGATAGTTGATGAAAAATTGCAAAAAAAAATACTTACAAACTAGAGGATTGAACAAAGATATTCTGAGCATGAAATTAATTTCCGGGAATCCAATTTTTCATAAACTTTTTAATTCGAGCCACTACTCAATTGAAAGAAATGTTTGAAAAATCATAAGTAAATGAATCATTTCACTGTAATTTATTAGCTGTCGACTTTTATCTTTACTCAAGTTGTTCCTCTCTATAGCTTTCCACTAATATCATTCATTACTTCATTATATGGCAACAACGATTTTGTCGGTTTAGTATTTGAAAAAAGTTGTTAAGTGGTAAAATGCTTTATACATATAGATATATTCATATGTATATATTTTTCGTTATACTTTTGTTAAATATAGTATAATTTATTGTGTATTTTAGTACTGATCTTATTCATAGTATTTCAAGATACTCAATTCAATTTATATTGAAATAAACTCACTGCTCTAGATTTTGGACGAAGGCTTGTCAACTTCCTCTTGTCAGCCATACTTGTCTTGCTAGGTTCAGATTTCTTGAAACTCGTTTGCTGAAACAAAAGTCAAAAACTTCAGACATAAATTTTTGTTGATATGATTTCTATGAGTTGCAAATATCTCGTAAACCGCGATAAGAAAAATCACATGAAAAAATTAAAAATAATCTTCAATGAAAAACAAGATATTGTTATGGAATAATTCGGAGATTAATATTCTTTGTGTCAATTTATGGATATTACGAATCAAAGAATCCGTCTCGGTTACAAAACATCCTTTTGTAAGTGATGATAAAAAGCATAAAATTCTGATAAAGAGGTTAAAGGAAATGGGTTAATCTCTGAACCGTAAGAAGTGCACAATACAATGCAAGTATATTTTCGCAATCATATTTAATTCAATTATCAGCAATAATAAAGATAGCACTAATGGTGGTAAAGATGTCAATCGAATACAATAAATTTAAAACTCAATCATTTTTTTCGTTTTGTAGAGTATATTTATATTTTCAATCTTCAATATACACGTGAAGAGTTGATAGATATGCTGATATGTTTCAACTTCCAAAATGAAATATCTTGATAGTTATCAAAGCATAATCTAAAGCTCTTCTTTCTTTCAGCTTTTACTCACTACTTCATCTGCTTCCAACTCACTCTGTTCATATTACTCTTATTTAAATATTATTGACTTTTCTCTACTCATACCGGGTGTCCATGCGATATGGGACATTAAAAGTTTATGGCTAAAGGAATGACCGATTGGAGAAATAACTTTTTGTAGTCTGGAATGTTATTCGAACTAAGTTACGAAAATATTTTCAATACTGTGGCTTTTCAGGTTATACCAGAAGTTAATACAATCTTTATTATTTCAAATGGCATAATGTATGTTTTTTTATTGTGAAGAATTAAATTCTGAACAATTTTTTCCTATATCATTGTCCCTTGAAATCAACCGAAAGGAAGATATGAATTTTTCAATCGGAATTTTGCGATTTTTGGTTGTCTTAAAGAAGGAATCATAAAAATACTAAAGATCATACAATATCGATTCGTTTTAGCTCGTTGTAAGTAAAGAGACTCATTCAGCAGAATTGCTGCATATAGGGGCTTCACGGTATATAGGGTGTTCCCAAAGCATATGGCAAATCGTAATACATTCAAAGGTACAGAAGTCCATTTTTTCAAATTAATTATTTTTGCACACACCATTTAACTCATCATATTAATAGTCATCGATCTGTGTAAAATTTCCCTCTACGTAAAATGCATCGTTTCCGAGTTATTCGCGATTTTATCTCAAAAATTACGATATTTCGCGCGAGGACCCTGAAATCCGCAGATTATATGACCGGAAATCTTTCAAATAATGCATTTCGATCTCCCAATATAATACAGGAGATGAAGTTTCCAAGATATAAGCGAATATCGGAAAATAAAAAGACATTTGATACATAATAACAGGATGGGAATGAGAGTTTCTTCCGATATCACCAACTCATATTTTTTTCATATGATTGCTACCTTGAAAAAAATTTATTTGCATGGATTTCTGACGCTAAAATATGTAATTTCATCAAGAATACTCACTAACCTCAGATTTCAAATATGGTGAATTTTATCAGCTTCAATTTGGTGTATAGATTATTATTCTATATAATCTGAAACTTCCGGAGATATACGAGAAAAATTAAATAAAGGGACCCTCTCGAGCTCACCACCTACTCCTTCCTCACTTCTCTTAGCCAATTATCTCAAAATTGGGTCCCTAAAAGGACAAAACTCTTGTCCACTCCAACCCTTTCGTATTTTCTGACGTACCTCAGCAATCCTCATGTTTTGGCATGAAAAAATCTAAGGGCAACTTAAGGCAAAATAAGTATTACACCTTATTCAAAATTAGATTTCTATCAATAAATTGCCAACTCAAAGTCAATTAATGAAGAACATTCATTTCCAAAACCAATAACAAATTCAATCATTCGTTAACATTTTGCCCAGCTGAATTGAATCCAACATTATCACATTATTAATTGTAGTATATTAAACTGAATTATAAGATCACTGTCTTCAGGAATATTACCTTGATAACACAAACTACCTTTCAATAACTCAGCGCTTAGGCTTCCCAAAATTTTCAGTGTTGATTTTAGATTTGAAACAACATGGCTCGAGAGAATACACGTATGTCCTTTTATCATCTCAGTTTACAATTCTAAATTATTGTGTCAGAATGAAAAAAAAAGAACAATATTCAAGAGAAAACGTGTTCCTCAGCTTTGGATTTCGCATTTCGGATCAAAATTTATTTAATTATTCTAATGAAACACGACACTTTCAAGATGCACAAGAAATTGAGAGGAGTAGCCGGAACATTTAAGAAACGATCACCACCGATGCTAACAGATAAACAAAATAACATAATTTTGAATGAAGCGGAGAAACATCGAATTTGGGAAAACTACATCAGAGATTTATTCGGAGACGACAGACCTGAAATAGATATGTTAGAAGGACCGGAAATAATTAAATCAGAAGTAATGCATGCTCTAGAGTTGGGTAAAAATATAAAAGCAATTGGACCAGAGAACATTCCAATGGAAGTCCTTAAATTGATAAATGAAGAGAACATAGACCTCATTGTTAAACTTTTCAATACCATCTACGACACAGGCTTACTTCCCAATGATTGGCTAAAGTCAACCTTTGTACTCATCCCTAAAAAACAATATCCTAAACAATGCAAAGACTACAGGCTGATAAGTATTACGAGACACTTGCTGGAAACATTCCTGCTAATAATCCACTCCCGCATCAGGAACAAATTTGAACAAGACTTAGACGAGAGCCAATTTGGCTTCTGGAGTGGGTTTGGAACACGCGAGGCGTTGTTTGGTATAAATGTACTATTGTACATTTATGTATGTTCCAGAGAGAAAACGTATTCGCATGCTTTGTCGACTATGAAAAATCATTCGACAGAGTACGACACCAAGACCTCATTGAAATGCTACAGAGAACTGGAGCTCACATCAAGGACATCAGAATAATAAAAAAATTATATTGGAACCAAAAAGCCAATATTAAAATAGGAGATGGACTTTCGAGGAATATGAACATTAACAGAGGAGTTCGTCAGGGGTGTGTAATCTCACCCATTCAATCTAAACACCTCAAAAAAGTCTAGGGAACACTTACCAATATCTTTGTAATATGAATTTGATGATTCGAATTTATAGAAATCTTTCGGTTTTTGTTAAGATATATTGTATATGATGTATTCTCAAAAAAACAAAATAATATTTGACTTCTCCGAAGCACCAATTTAAAAAAAAATTGAAATTTGAAAATGACGAAATTTGGTAAAACACAGAAAAAATCCTGAACTAATATTTTCGAAACGATATGGAAGCACTTATATTTTTCAGTACCCATAAAGTCCACCTCTGTTATTAATGACACTTTGGCATCGTCGCGGCATGCTCAATATTAAATTTTTTATTACATTTGGCCTAAGTCATTCCAAGCCCCCTGAACAGCTAATCGAAGCTCTTGTTTATGAGACATTTTGACGCAGGAGATTTCTTTTTAGGGTGCCCCACACATGCTCGATAGGATTCAGATCTGGGGAGCAGGATAGCCACGGTAGAAGATCGAGATCATTCTCTTCAAGAACGTTCAAGACAACTATTGCACGATAAGGAGGGGCATTATCTTATTGGAAGAGTGGATTTTGACCCATTGTTTGGAGATACGGTACCACTACAAGTAAAACTATCTCATTTGCGTAAGAATTTCCCGTGAGGTTGTTCTGTATGAAAACGAGGTCAGTTCTTCCACCAAGGCGTATACCTCCCCAAAACATCACTGATCCGCCTCCCTGTCTAACAACTTCTCGAGCATGCTGGAGACGGTTTTGCTTTCCAGGCTCCCTCCATATTCGAATTCTTCCCGAATCGGGATAATAACTAAATCTAGATTCATCACTGAAGATAACTGAGGCCCACCTCTCTTGATCCCAGTTTACGTGTTCTTGGCACCAAGCTAAACGAGCAGCGCGATTTCCATGGGTCAGTTGTGGAACTCTTAAAGGACGTCTGGAGTGGAGTTGACCTTCGTGCAGTCGATTTCCCCACAGTTTTGTCGGAAATTTGTACATTATGAACTCGCGATAGCTCTTGAGCTAATTAAGATGCTGTGGTAGTACGATCTCTTCTGGCTTGTAAAACAAAAAATCGGTATTGGGCGACTGTAGTTATCCTGAAACGACCTGTATGGTGTTCTTCAACGCTACCTGTTTCATTGAAACGCGACCATAAACGGTTTATGACACTTGGGCTACTGCCCAGAACTCTGGATACTTCCCGTTGCGAGCTTCCAGCTTGGAGCATGCCATCTCTTCTCTAGTCAAATATCGTCTTTCCATGGTCGAATCACAAACCTGAATCTTTTATTTTTGCTTACAACAGAAACAAAGTGCCAACTAACTGATTTCAAACACTGAATACATGAAATGATTATAAAGCAGCGCGCATCTGCTGCATTTTTAGTTTTTTATAAAAAAAAACTGAAATCTGTTGCGGCACTCTACATAATTTGGTGAGAAATTGATGCAGGTGTTCATTTTTAAAAAAAAAATCATCCATATTGATCGTTCTGGATACGATATATTGATATTCAGAAGTGTTCCCTAGACTTTTTTGAGGTGTGTATATGCAGACCAGATTTTCAAGGAAATAGGAGTGAAAGTAAACGGAACACTAATCAACACCATAAAATATGCAGACGATACGGTTTCACTATTTGAAAATATAGGGGACCTCCAAGAACTGCTGAACAAGTTGAACAGCATTGGCAAGACCAACTTTATGGTATTCAGCAGACAAAGTCATAATGAAGAAGAATTACAACTGAACGGCAAACGGATTGAGCGCGTGAGACAATTTAAATATCTGGGAAGTTATATAACAGAAGGGGTAAATCCAGACATAGAAATAAAGTGCAGAATTGAGACAGCTCGTACGAACTTTATTGAAATGAGAGCTTTGTGCTGCAACGACAATTTTAATCTTAAACTGAGACAACGAATGCTTAGATGCTATGTCTGGTCGGTACTGTTATATGGAGTAGAAGCTTGGACCCTAAAGGTCAACACATTGAATAAATTGGAGGCTTCCGAAATGTGGGCTCATAGAAGAATACTCAAAATACCGTGGACAGCTAGAAAAACTAACACAGAAGTCCTTAGAAGAGCAGAATGTGACCGCGAGCTGTTAACAAATATCAAAGGTAGAAAGATTAGCTATCTTGGACATATATTACGTGGATCTAAGTACAAACTACTACAGCTGATAATGAAAGGCAAGAGAGAGGGACCTAGAAGAGTCGGCAGAAAACAGATATCCTGGCTTAAAAATATTCGAGATTGGACGGGAATACGACGAGCGGAACAACTCTTCAGAAAAGCGAAAGATCGAAATGCCTTTGCAGAAGTGAGTGTTAACGTCAGGGAGACCAGACACAGCACATGTAAGAAGAAGATTCAAATGAAAGAAAAGAGAAGTGCACATAAAAAAACAAAATTGACAGAGAGGGAGATATGTAGAATGGATAATCATTCAAAATACTCAAAGCCTCCCACGATCGTCCCTTAGGTGTTTGTTCAGAAACAGGCAAACTTATGTTTTTTTAATAATAATAATAATATACTTCATTTTGTAAAGATAATCTCTTAAAAATATACATGTAAGAAACTATAGCACAGAACGCGTCAAGAAAATATGTACAAACAGAAAAAACCGTACAGTACTACAGGACATAGGTACTAGTAACATATACTATAATGATCTAGGAATTCCTGTAAACTGTATGGTTTTAAATCAACAAAATTTTGAACAAACACTTTTAAACTTTCCCACATCATTGATGGTTTGAATATGTTTAGTTAAAAATTATAAATCTTTATGCACATGTACAAGCAATTTTTATGTGTGAGTGTTAGATTATGCTTTGGGAAAATATAGTTCTTAGTTCTTGTCTTTTCACTATTCTTAGTATAAGATGAATAATATTCAGTTTGTTTGAACATGAAAATCAAGCATTCCAGAATGTACAAAGCATAGACAGTCAAAATCCTGTGTCTCCTGAAATGGCCCCTATAGATTCACGGAAACTCAGCTTCACTAAAGTTTTCAGAGCTAGTTTTTGCAGGGTGAATATAGCCTTAGTATCGCTGGCATTTCCCCATAATATTATACCAAATTTCAGCAATGACTGAATACTTGCGAAGTATAATGTTTTCAAAGAGTTTAACGTGAGGAAACTTTTGCCACCCGGAAACCATAAATTACATAACTAAGCCAGCTCCGGAGACCACGAATATGCTCACCCCATATTAAATATCTGTCCAGAGTGACACCCAGACACTAAGTTGAAGCACTGACAGAAACACTTATTGGACAGTACTCGATATTCTCAGGAATAGGGCAATGAGAGTGACTTGGTCTAAAAATTACAAATATCGTTTTGTTCTTATTTAGAAAAAGTTTATTTTTATTCAGCTATTTTTCAATGATTGGCCAGTAGGTCTTCAATACCTGAATCAAAGCCTCCATATTTCTGGCCCTAAAAAGGAAAGAGCTGACATCAGCATATTTAACTATTCTATGTTATGATCCAGAAATGACCTCCGGGAAATCTTTGAGATAGATGACAAACAAGACGGGGCCTAAGATGCTGCCTTGGGGAACTCCCGTCCTGATCCCTAGCAAAACAGATCTGATCCGTACACCCCTGCTCTCAACTTCCACGTACTGTGAACGCCCAGACAGGTAGCTCCGAACCAATCCCAGAACATTATCATGAATGCCATATTTATCAAGCTTTTTCAGCAGAATATCAGAGCCCACGCAATCGAAAGCTCTAGACAAGTCAAGGAAAACACCCCAAGGCATTTCTCCCAACTCCAGAGCATCGATGATTGACTGCGTGAACTCAAAGATGGCTATGTTTATACCCTTACCCTTCAAAAACTCATGTTGCCTGGAGAAAACAATCTGAATTTTCTGAAAAAATTCAATAACCTTCCACACATCAATTTTTCGAATAATTTGGAAAAAGATGGTAAAAGGCTTATGGGTCTATAGCTTTCCAACAACCCTTCATCACCCTTTTTGAAAAGCGGGGTCACGGTAGCTACCTTCAGTTGAGATGGAAATATACCAAACTTGAAGGAACTGTTCATGATGTGATTCAGAGGAGCGAGCATCAAAGGGACTGCTCTCTTCATAATCATTTCCGGAATGCCATCGTGACCAGAACTCAGTTTATTCTTTATAGTTTTCAAACCTTCATAATTTCGGAATCGGTAGTTCCAAACAAATACATATACTTCTCGCTGACCTCTATGTTACATGAAAATGGAATGCTTGGAACATCCTCAAGCATTTTGGATGCTACATTCACAAAATATTCGTTGAAATCATTTACCTTTTTCTTAATATCATTGGAAAAATCAAAATCACACTTTTTGCCACTTTTTTGTGTTATGTTTGTATATTCCCGGACGATGTCGAACAACACTTTACTCTTGTTATCAGAATTGTTAATTTTATTGCCTAAGTAAGCTTTTTCGGCCTAAATCAGCAACAAGTTATAACGTTTCTTAAGTTCTAAGTACAAAGGTTTATATGCGGGATTTACAGTTGACACTGTAATCACCAAGTCCATGCGGCTTTTAGTGAGCTTTATTTCTGGTGTATCGTACATAATACATTTTTTTTGTTTGTCTGAGCACTCAGAAATTACATATTTTAAAGGAAAACAAGACTCAAAACACAATTTGAACTTCATCATAAAGAGATTCCACTGGTCGTCAACATTACCATCCGGAACACTGAGTACTGACTCCCAGTTCATTTTCTTGATATTATCTAAGAAAAGTTTTATATAAAATGTGTTGTAAATCCTTTTGAGTTTCTTGAATTTGGCTTTAATTTTCTGTTCTAGATGAAAAGTGAAAATCGGACCCGAATGATCGGATTTATTAAAATCAATGACTTTAGTATGAGACTTTTCTATATTTGTTAAGACATTGTCTGTTCATTAACAGGTATTGAAACATTATAGCTACAAAGAAAGTTTTCAAAGTTAAGTTTTTTTTCGCTGTCCTCCAGTAGATTTATATTGAAATCACCACATATGATATAATCTAGATCTAGAATCAAACTCAGCCTCTCGAAAAAAGTGTCATAGTTCGGGGTCGAAGGACGATAAATAGAAAGCACAACGAAAATGTTCTTATCAATAGCAACTTCCATACCTGCGCATTCAAAGAGATAAGGTACTGACAACTCGGTAAGGTCTTCACGAGCACTGCACTTAACGTCTCCTGAGCAGTAAACAGCAGCCCCTCCATGTGTCTTTTCCCTCCTACAAAAGAATGATACAAGCTTGAATCCAGGAATCACATATGCTGGTAGTTTATTTGCACCCTTCCAATGTTCGGTAATTGCGATAAACTCACAATTATTTTCTTGGACAATGTATTCAATTTCGTGTTGGGCAGTCCCAATGGATTGAGCATTCAAATGGAAAACGCTATATGGTACGAACTGTTCTCCATTAGAATTACTTCTCATTGTTGTCTGGTCCGATTCTTCCTTAGATGGTATAAAAAAGGATTTATCCCAACACCTTTTGGCCTTATATCGGGATTTTTAATTATTTCTTGTTCCTCGTAGATGATAGAACCTTGAACTAAGAATATTCTTCGGGACGCTTTGATGTTACCTTTTCACATTTCAAGTTTGATAGGCCCTTTTTCTTCAGAGTTTTCTACATAATAATAAAAAAGAAAAGCAGCAGGAAAATATCGTGTCAGTAATACTAATCAGAATTCGATTTTACAACCCCAACAAGATAAAAATTTGATAGCTCTTGTATAAGTTGAAAACAGTCATGAAATCGAGCTATAGTACAGTCCAAGACTAAATCACTTAAAGTGTCATCAGCCTCACTGTACTCGCAATTCGAACTATCTACAGAATTCGAGTAGAAAATCATAATATTACAACGCCTATAACCTGTATTTAAAATGACGAATAGAAAGAAAAGCAGCAGAAAAATATCGTGTCAGTAATACTAAAGGGATTTAAATGTTTCAACCCCAACAAGAGAAGAATCTGATACCATTTGTATATATTGATAAGCATCATCTGAAAATCAAGATAAGGAACGGTCTGAGACTAAATGACTTTAATTTCTTCAACCTCACCGCACTCGCAATTTGTATTATCTACACTTGAAAAGCAAACTATTACAGCGCCCATAAACTGTTCTTAATTGACTAAAGGTATAACAAATCTTTTTTCTGAAACCAAAACTAGAAACCTTTGAAGTAGGATCTCGTATGAGGAGCTTCTCAACAACATATAGTAAAGCTTACCATCCTTCGATGGTCCCTCATAATGAGCATTCATTAATTCATTGAAAATTGCTTGTCATGTTTGCGATACGGATAATATTGTCAACAAAATCGCATTTCCCACCGAATTCATAAATCTGAATATATTATAATTTCACTGGTTCCTTGTCGAATATATCTAAATCGTTCTAAAAGATCTGGGCCTGGGGCGAACATCGGGATCATCGTCCTAAGAAGCTAGGTCACGCACATGACTCCGCCAGGCACTAGCACCCTCGGTCTTGGTGTTTCTGAGGCGATAAGAACGTGCTTAGTTGTGAATCTTTCTGTTCAGAACAGAGGCGCATTTGACTTGTACTGTTTCCCAAAAATTATTTCATACTTTTCTTTTTTCATTAATTGATATTAATTTTATATCATTTCGTGATATGTAAACCGCATTTTGATATAAAATTCTTCGCGACGAAGCAGTTAGATATCAAGTTTTCTCCAATGGAAAATAAAAGCTTAAAATGAAATTCATTTCAACTGCACTGCTTTATGAACTTGTTTACTTGCGAGTAACTTCACAAAGTTTCTGTGAATTTCGACTTAATTTTGGTCATTTATGTGGTAAGCCTGTGTTCTCTCCTCCAGGCAACATGCGGTGGTCTAGGAATTATTAATGCTATATGGTAATTATGCATATTTAAAAAATTATTCAAGGAGTCTATTAATTTTCTTTTTAATGCATTTGCTGTAATCGAATTGAATTATACCTTATACATTCTGAAACTCTATATCAGATATAACGTAAAGTTTATCGCTTATGTGTAAACATATTGATGACTTCTATTCAGGAACAATATTCAATTTTCAGTACAATGTTAAATATCCTAAAAGAGCTGATTATCTATACTACTCAGATTGCAGTTTATATATATATATATATATATATATATATATATATATATATATATATATATATATATATATATATATATATATATATATATATATATATATATATATATATATATATATATATATATATATATATATATATATATATATATATATATATATATATATATATATATATATATATATATATATATATATATATATATATATATATATATATATATATATATATATATATATATATATATATATATATATATATATATATATATATATATATATATATATATATATATATATATATATATATGATTGCTTGCCAAGATGATCATCGTTATATAATATTATTCAACATTTAGGAAACCTCAGACAATGCGAGTGGATCCGATCACAACTTCCTTCTGAGCAGCAAATATGATGGAGGTCTCCAAACCCAGTTTTTAGTGTTTTCTGCGAGGTGTGACTCAACAAGGCCATTGCTTGATATTATCAGGGGCATAACGACAACCGAAATCTAACCATATATCTCCCTTACTTCGAACGCTAGGTCGCGATATTTGTCGATCGTTTCAGTGACCACATAAAGTAAATCAAAACAAAGAGAACTATCCGAAGCTTCTTGTCAGTTTGTACCACTCTTATTGTGGCCGTGGTTGACTATTGCTTCCTGAATAAAACACCTTAGCTTTCTTTGATGGATTTTCACCCATAAAAACCCCACTGCGTTTATGTTTTAGCAACAGGCTCTCCTTAGAACGAGTATATAATATATTTGAATGATCAATTCTCATGATGTAGAAGAATTTTATATATGGATCAGGTTTTAATTTTTCAGTTTAACTGTAATATTGAAAAAGGCAATAAATCCTGTGCTTATTCGCCTATATTTGAAACGTCTTCAACATCTAAAGTAAAAATTGTATTCAGATCAGGTTTCCAACTTAACCCATTTAGGTATTTTCAATAAAAACCGCTATTCAACAGGACCTTCCGTCCTGTTTTATACTAACAGTTTCTCATACCACCATCTATTTATTTTTTTAATTGCAGCGTTTGGAAGATCTAATAAAAGTTGTATTTAACTAATTTCACTCTTGGATTCTATCAATCATCTATATGTAGGTTATATCCTATATATTATAGTATAGTTCCTTGTTACATTTCCTGAGCTCACACTTGTGTTTTTCTGACTCATATATCTGTTCATGCAATCAAACTGATTTCATGAAAAATATAAATCCACCACCCGGTAATTAATACCATTGCCAGGCAATGATTATAATCAAAACATATTCTGGAATAATTATATATTAGGATAACGTTAAATGTTATGAGAATATATCAATCTACCAGAATATATACATACTATAGCATCATCAGACAATTATATCAATGTACCAACGAGTAGTGTCAGAGGCTTTCTCCCCAGAAAAATCCAGTGTACGCACCTTAGTCAAGTAACACTGAATGTTACTCATTAATAATTTCCTTTGTGTGAAGTGGTGAACGGTCGAATAGAATACTGCTCTGAATATAAATATGACACAATTGTCAGTTAATTATATTACATTTATATAAACAAATAAATAAGCAATGAAATGAGATTCTGAGCAGTATAAACTAAAGAGAAAACCTATGACTCTACCTCATTATTTTTTTCGGAAAGAAGCCTACGAAGAATATTACAAGATTTGATGACTGTTATCTTTTGTAACTGTTCAAACAAATTTTTCTTCAGACCCAAAATCTCAATACTATTGGAAAGATTCCCAGGAATAACACCTGTTGTGGAAATAATAATCGGTAGAATAAAAATTTTTTCAATTTCCAAATTTTTTTATCTCGTCGCCAAGCATCATATATTTAGAAATTTTTTCATTGTATTCATTTTGTATATTATGTGTGTCGGGTATAGCAATATCAATTATATATGTTATTTGATTCTGTTTATCAGTAAGAATGATATCTGGTCTATTGTGTTTTACAGCTCTGTTGCAAAGAATTGTTTTATCGAAATAAAGTTTACATTTGTCATTTTCACAAATAATCTCAGGTTCATATTTGTAAAAATTTTTCTTTTGGGAATTAGGTCATGTTTAATTCCTAGATTAAAATGAATAATATTAGAGACGGCATTGTCTTTCTAAATAATCTGTTGAAGCAAGGACTTAGCAAGATAATTATATATGAAAACCTGTTTCTGAAGAACAGACACATCTACGGCAAGAATCATCTATATTTTGTTTGATGATGTGTTTTCTATAATTCCTCGTGAAAACAACCTGATCCTGGATCGCAATTGCCAAGCCTTCTGTTTCAGCAAACAATTCTCCAGAAACTAACCATTTATTCGATGCGATTTCATCAATATAATCATTTTTGAATTCTTTAGGGTACTTTCCGTGTAATTCCTTCTGCATCCTACTTTCTCTTGCAGAATTATCATCAAATATATCAAAATCTACCTTTTGCATTGTCAAGTTCAGAGGTGTAAGGTTATAATCTGAAGCAACAACAATATCATGTAATTTAGATGTTCCCTGTTTATCATGAAAATGGGAACGTAGATGAAAAATCTGTTTACTATGAAGATTATTCAAATCAGTTAATCCACGACCTCCAAGATGTCTAGGTAGTGTAACTCTCTGAACAGCTGACTTTCGGTGGTGCTTATGATATTTGCAAAACATTTTCCTCGTTTGACATTGTAATTCATTTAGATCAGTTTTAGACCATTTAATAATTCCAAAAGAAGATGTAAGAATAGGAACTGCATAGGAGTTGATAGCTCTGAAAAGGCTTTTACTAGTTAAATGACTCTTGATGATAATTCTAAGTCTTTTGTAATATGAACTTCTAATATTTTCGTTAGTGCTGCTATGGTTAATTGTCTTCTCTTCTTTTCCTTCAGTAGAAAGATTTTTACATTTTGGAAGCCCAAATTTTATATGAATATCATTGGAATAGTTGAAAGTAATCTCAAGTAGACTTTTTAAATGAGATCTAGTTCCGGCATATAATTTAATATCATCTAAATAAACTAAGTGACTTAATTTGAGTTCAGTTGATAGACTTTTTATTTTGAAGCCGAAACTAGTACCATTTTATTCATGAGATAATGGATTAAGGCAAAAACAAAACCAAAGAGCACTTGAAGAATCACCTTGAAAAATGCCTCTTCTGATTGGAATTACTTCGGATTTTAACGATTGTTTTGAAATATTTAAATGAAGATTGGTTCTCCAATTTTTCCATTACGAATTCAAGAAAGAGACGAAGTGTCTTATCAATTTTATAAATTCCCAAAATTTCTTGAAGCCATGAATGGGGAGAACTATCAAAAGCCTTTTGGTAATCAATGAAGGCTGTATGAATATTTCTCCTCTCAGTTTGAGCTTGATTCGATGCAACAGAATCAATTACAAGTTGCTCTTTAGTACCAAGGTGTTTTTTCTACATCCTTTTGTTGTTGCGGAAAGAATATTATAATTCTCCAAATGTGCATAAGTTTTTGGGTAACACATGCATTCAGAATTTTATATATTGTTGGAAGGAAGTAATTGGTCTATATTGAGACGGATCAATTGTATATATATATATATATATATATATATATATATATATATATATATATATATATATATATATATATATATATATATATATATATATTTATATTTATTATTTTTCCATATAGTACCATTCTATGTTATTTTATAGTTGATAATGTAGATGAATGTCCACATAAAAAATCACAAAACTTATTCTAATCAAACGACATTCTTTACATTTTAAAAATTGCAAAAAAAACAATATTCACGAAAAAGCCTTAGATTTTCAGCTTAGTACTCATTATTATATTGATCATTGTGAACATTGTTATCACAAAAATTAAACCTCAGCAGTTAAGGCATATGAACACCATACAGCTTCAGTTCACAGTACTTGTTTTTCAAAATAAATATTAGATGTTTATGTTCATTCGTTGTTATCTTTTCTTGACAAATTGCTACTATAACAGTGTGGAAGATGAAAATAAATTTCAATAAATCAATTCCATATCCCTCAATCAAACTTAAATTAGATGACGCAGATTAATTTATATATTAAAATTAGAATTTGAAAAACAAATAACATTTTGATTTACGCAATAGAATTTGATCATGAAAAACAATGCTGTTAGTTTTGGTGTATTAGGTTATTCAACCCTGAATCGCACAAAACAACATGTAGACTGTTAAAAATATATTGGCACCAATTGAGTATATTCAATAAGAGAAATAAGAGTGTGCTTAAAATTCAATAATCGATTTATTTTCTATATTTTTGGTCACTGAAAATATTTCCTTTTCTTTTCCTCCTGACGAGAGTGATTCGAAAAGAATTTCTTCCTCTAAACGTAGACTGATGCCATTCGTGAACAATATTTGAATCATTAGATTGATTATCCTAGTTTATAACTTAATGATTGCTAGATAAAAATTTCCGGAATTCAAACAACCACCAATATAAAATGGAAAGAATGCCTTATAACATAAACTTTTCACCACAAAAACTTGTGAGATCTCCTGTAAAACCGGGTCATTTTCTCAAGAATAGTTATTCGATTATCAACATTTATAGGAACCGTATCAATATTTTCATCCCGACTAATCTGATAAATCTTCTGATGATGCCTATGAGATCTGCCTTTATGTTACCATACGGACCTAGAGTCTGAAAGCTTTTAAATGTCGAAGTTCGACATGCAATGAAACATTCATCTTCCATACGATACCATTAGCATAATCGAATATCCGAAATGAGCTTTTCAGAGAGTCTCATTTTAGTTTTTTCAAGATTTCTTTCTGAAATTGAATTTTTAGGTTGAAGTTCGAATTAAAGCAGGTTTCATGTCCTACTATCTGCATCACCCACCTATTTCTGGCCATTTCATTCGCTCTTTCAGAGCCTGCATGAGTGACTCGAGACCTACGCAAAAGTACTACTTTTGTACCGAGCTAATCATTGCGGGATATGCTCACAATCCTGGACGGCTTTAGAAGTTATATGGTTCAATTAGAGTACATCAATTGCAGCTTGTCCATCAGTGATTATGAACCTAGCTTTGACGTGGTCTACAAGATTTATATTTTTTTGAGTGCAATAGGATATATCTCAGTTAATTGAACAGATTCTAGATTTATGCTTGTTGACTTTTCAGGAGTTTCTCTGTAAATTCCAGTACCTTTATCTTGCTTTGTGCCATCTATGTACTACATCATATCTCCTGGCTTAATTATTTCGGCTTGCCTAGTTCTCCCATTCCTGGAAGGACCCTTGAACACTGTAGCATGTAGTCACAAGACAAGCAATGATTACTCCCCAATAACAGAGTCAATACTGGAGTGACTCCTCTAAAAATGCTCTAATTGTTCTGTGCATTTAATCTGGTCGTATCAATATCAGACACATTTATTTCTGTAATGAATATAAAAATTTGCCGATCGGACTGCAGCGTATTTCAATATTAAATACTATATCTATTCTCAAGTCGCTCTGTAGGTTTACTTATCAATCCAATTAATGAATCCTTCTTATGTGAATTTTGATCAAGGGCCTAATCTTAACCAAACAGCAAATTTCGGAATATAGGTTACAAGTGTAGAATTGGTAAGCACCGTATACAAGAATTTTTTCACATCGAAATTCTTATCAAGCATAAGAATACTAAGAGTAATTAAAGAATTGAATTTCCAACGTTTCTTGAAAGAAAACAGGTTATTTATTACATCTTCTAAATAAATTCCCATTAGTACTCAGCAGAATTACCAGATCTTCGATGCCATTAGCCTATCAACAAACATGAAAGAAACATGGAATATTTGGCCTTATTTAATGTAATACAATAGAAAAATTTAGCTGGTGCCATTTGAAAATTACCCTGTTAATTTTTAGGTTTTCTTCTACAATACCTAGTTTCTGCTTGAAATTATGCAAGTGAGAATTACTATAGGAAAAAATAGCGAAGCCATTCCCTCGGTATTGTTAATACCTATATCACATTTCGGTTTCCATGGTTCTTCACTCGATATTCAATTAACCAGGTTGTAAATGTTGTACCAAATACAACAATACAACATTTTCATGTAAATTTTCATACTGTTTCCTCTGCTTCTGCTACCAGAAATATATATATATATATATATATATATATATATATATATATATATATATATATATATATATATATATATATATATATATATATATCTTCACTATTCTTCAATTATCTGAAGTTCCACCGAGATCGATATATATATATATATATATATATATATATAAATTGAATATAAATCTACTTGACAAAGTTATAATAATAAGAGTTAATTTACTAAACCATCACAGAAACAGGAACCAAGCATCTCAACTACATTCTAGTATTGCATCACCTTCCATTTCTGTCTGACGGTACAAATTCATTGTTTCATTTACGAAGTATTTTTGTCTCACTCTTCAAATTATTTTCAATATTTGATAATAGTGCGGTAATAATGTATCAAGGTAACGTAATATTGTATTGAGTGGGAATGTGTAATTTTTGAACAAGTTCTTCAGGGAGAGTCCCTAATTATACGAAAATTGGGGAATCTTGTTCTCATCGGAATAATCATCCAGAGGACACACTCAATGATTCTGCAATGAATTATAATTGCTATCCCAAATATCCTTGTATCACAATGGACTCATTAACCTTCAAATCTCATATTAATAAATAAAAGAAAATTAAAGTCAAAATCTGAAAACAAGAAATAATATTAAAACACAAATGAAATGTGTTTAGCTCCAAAACAAGAATTAAATTAATTGATCATTGTTACCGGTTTCAATTTCTCGTTCATCGTCGGACATTATGAATACCAAGAACAAAGTGATATGAAATACCTCAATATGAAAAGGTCGCTATTTGGATTTAGAAGTAGCCAGATATTAGGTTTGTAGTTGACAAAGTTTGAAACGGAATTATTGTTTGAGTACATCGGAAATTTAGGATTTACCTAGATCAGTCTATTTTCTGAAAGTTGTCGTTCATTTTCTGAAAGTTGTCGCAAATAAGTGAAATTATCCACGGATTCTTGGTGATTGAGTGTTCTACCCTTCAAGACAATGTGTAGAACTTTGAATTTATGAATACTAGGAAGAGAATAGCTATCTTTAATACATTGGTTAGCTGATGTTGAATCTTGTCTATTTCAAAGGAATGAAATTTGATGTTTTTTTCATTTAATCTTGAAGGAACGAGGAGTCTGGCCTATGTAGAAATTATTGGAATCTGGACAACATAACTTATAAACTCCTAATTCACTGAAATTCTCTATGTGATTCTAAGCATTAAATGAAAGTAATGACAATTTATTTTGAGGTCTGAATGCAATTTTAATTTTCAATTTGGAAAAGTTACTTGCGATATTTCAATTATCTCTCCAAAATTTGTTGAAGGGATAAATTTTTCGGAGTTGTTCGTGATTATAATTGGATCTATCTGGCTAATTAATAGCTATAAATAATTGTTTTCGTTTCTCTATTTTATCAATCAAGGCTTGATCAAAACCACCATTGAGAGTTGTTGTTTGAATGGTTTCAATACTTTTTCAAGATTTTTTAATAATGAAGGTAATAGAATTCCTCTGTGGAGCATTGAAATGTAAGCCGAAATTCAACTTGCACTCGCTTAATTGAATTCTTTAGGAATACATATATCTGAGCTAGTGGGTTTTCTGAAAAGGATGAAATTACTACTGCTATTTGACTGGGAAATTGAGGGATCTTGAAATGATATTTAATGGTTTTCTTCATTTTCGAATTTAAATTTTATTTTCCAATGGATACTGTTTATGAATTTGAGAAAATGATCAATTGTCCAGGTGTACCGTTTAGGCCAATAAGTATGTCATCGATATACAAATCAGAATCTATGCTAGACATGAATATTTCTGCCAGAAGGGGCGTAGTTGTGATTCCATCCCAAAACCGCTTGGTAGTTCATATATTTTTTTTTCATTTCAGATTGAGTGCTTCGATTGCAAAGACCATTAGCACTGACGGTACATATTTTTATAAGTTTGTTATGGAAACTATAACATATCATATAAATTGATAAGTTTGAAATAATTGAGAGTGTCATATATATTGGTGACATTGTTCCCAAGAGCATCTTGTAGTGTCGGCTTTAAGTTTGATGCAAGTCACTCCTGGTCATATTTCGGACATTCTACAATGATATACCTGATGTCTAACCTTACGTTGCATAGCTCACAGTTTGGAGGAGGCTCCTTCGCCATTAGGTGTTGGTAGGTTAGACGAGTATGTCCTAATCGAAGTCTCGATATATTAACTTGATCTTTCCTTTTCTTTGGTGAATCAATAATTTCATAGCTCCTTGGTTTAATCTGTTTCAAAAATGTCCTTGATTGGGACCATTGGATTTGCCAAATTTCTCGGACTTTCTTCTTGGCCATACACTTGAAATCACCTGGAGTTAATAATTGGAGATTAGGTGTTCCTTTGGAGACATTCTTTACGGCAATATCGGCTTTTTCATTTCCAGTAATTCCAACATGAGAGGGCGTGAATACGAAAAGTAATGACATATTGATGTCTCCGTTGGTTTATCTGTTGCACCAAAGCACAGTTTGAATATAACTCTGATAGCTTCTGAATTGAGTTGAGTGAATCAAAACAAATGCAGTATGAACATTTCGGGTTATTCAGAATATATACCAACGCCTGGTGAATGGCTAGCATTTCTCCAGTAAAGACAGTACCATTTTCAATCGCATATGTTTGGGTTCCTTCGGGTGTAACAACAGCGAGGCCCACCACACCTGTGGATGTATTTAGCGATACATCGGTGTAGATGAATGTGGCCTCTGGATGTTTATGTAGTTCTTCTTGGAATAGTGTCCTCAGAAGCTCCGGATCGGTCTCAGATTTGATGTATTCAACTAAGTTGGTAGTTTTATCCATTCTATGTACCCACCAGGGATATATGAAGGATGAAGGTAGGGGTAAGTGAGAAGGTTCAGGTATTTGCAGTTCTTCGAGTGTTTCATTAAGTCTTTTATAAAAAGGACGAATAGGGTTTGCATTTGTGATTATATCATTTTGTCGGCTCAATGTAATATATCTACTATTCCCGTGGTTAATTGATTTTGGATGCATATGTCAAGGTATTGATTTGAATACGATATTTCAATGGCATTTCACCAAGTAAACAATGTAGACTTTGAATTGGACTTGTTCGAAAAGCTCCACTAACAATTCGTAGTCCTTGGTTCAAAATAGCTTCCAATTTTTCGTGATAGCTTTTCCAATAGTTGAATGAGCAAGAATTCCATATTCAATCTACGTATCTATCTGATGAAGCCACAGTGTGGTGAAACCGGTCATAGTTTTGTTAATATAGTGAAAATCTAAATACTTTACTTTCATTTCATTGAAAATACATTATTGTTTACTAATAAACTCGTTATTTGGTAAGTTTTGGTTGTTCCTCGGATACTTCTTATTTTCTTCCAAATTTCTGCTCATTGGGTCTCGGGAGTAATCGAGGACACGAAGGATTGCCATGATTCTTTCTCACTGTTTTTCAATACGAAACGAGCTTTAGCTCTTAACTTTTTGGAGTGTAATGCCTCTTCAGTCGGTTGAAAGCTCGTTTACTTTCCCTAATTCATATATATTTTCACTCAATTGTAGATAATGAGGCTGTATATGCATAACTTCGAATGAATTATGAATTCGCAATGTATCAAAAGACTAACATATGATTATTCTTAAATATCAGACCTTAAGTTAGTATTCTATAGCTCTCGGAATGTATGAATACATGTTGTCTAAATCTAAGCTTAGGAACTGGGGGGTTGCGATGTCAGCACTTTTCGAATTACTGCTTTTGCTATGGTCTTTCCTAGAGAGTGTTTATATTCATAGAAATTATTGAATTGAATTATAACATGAGGGATATGAGTAGTACCATTAGCTCAACTCCAATTCCCTGCCAATATTTCTTGTGCAATATAATTCCTCCACGCATCCGCAAACATCCAGAATTGAAAAAAGTTGGAACAAGTATCACTCTCTTCCGGAAATTTAGCCACTTTTCCAAGTAATGCTGAGTCCACCTATTTTGAGACTGTAATATCAGTGCCGATAAGGTCGCTTGGTTTGCTGTGCTCTCCTTTCGATGAGTAAGCAATTTGGATAAGCGAGTGAAATTAAGTTTCTGTTTTCGATAAGTTCCTCATACAAAATTCTACTGAGATGGTTCCTAGTCTAAAAAGAAAGTTTTGGTGTATCTTGATTCATTCAAGACCAGGTCATAGGCGTTTTAATATTATGCTCTTCAAGTATAATATCGAAATTGCGAGTTTGAAGAATTTTAGGTAACTATAAGTTATTTAGTTTTGGACATATATAAATCAGATGTGACTTTCAATTTGCCCCCTTATGTTTATAGATAGTTTTTATAATGATCCGTTATTTCACTCAGAAATTATCAACACCATGGATTGCATACTTCTAGCTACTTTTATTTGTGCGACAAAAACATTTATAAGAAAATTAGTGTACCAAAGAAAATAATGTTACTCATTTTTCGAATTATCAGTCAGATCATAGAGGATAAATCTGCAACACTGGAGGCAACTCAGTTGAATATAATTTTACTAGGTTAGTTATGATAGTAATAAATATAAAATCATATAACTTTCTGTACCATCAAAGAAACATTGACCGAGCACCTCACCTAAATCATATTATTGCATCACCTTCCATTTATGTCTAAACGTATAAATTTCCATTCTTTTATTTATACCAGCACAAATTATATACATTATGTCTCACGCCAAATTTACATTTTCAATATTTGATATAACAACGGTATTTAAATTATGGAGTTATTGTTCTATTCTGCATCAAAGAAAACGATAAAATATATATTTCATTTAATGAGTATTTACATTTTGACGATAATAATATATAAAATGAAAATTTATGTCAGCGTTTATTTGCTGTTTATTTTAGAGAAAAAGAATTGTAGAATTAGAGTCAAACAAATCAGTCTTTCATCAATAACAGCATATAATCATCTATTCAGTAGAGACGAATTCAGAAAATCAATCTAAAATTTGTTATAGTTGATTGGAACCAATCATTTTCTCCTTCAAACATACGATGAACATTTAAGTATATTCGAATTAAGTTATGGTCACGATAACTATTGCCAACTGAATATATTATCTGCTAGCTATATATAAATCGAAACGATAATATAAATTACTATATTGAATGGTTTCTCAAATTAGTTGATTTGAAAACTACCTCGAATGTTATATTGGACTGCCAAAGTACTATACAGGGTGCTTCAACGAAAACTAAACAGAGGCTATATCTACCAAGATATTCATTTCTGATCAAAACGCAAAAACAGATCACCTTTTGTTTCAAGGGGGACATCTTTTGGAGTACAATACTTGCCTGAAATATCAGCCCCCTAAGAGGGGGTTGCAATCCTCGAACATTTTGAATAGGGAAGATGGGTCGAGTGATGACTCAAAAGCAAGGTGGTATATTTGTCTATATTGCCTTAAACGAATTTCCATTTTCAATTGAAAACTGTAAAAGATACAGGGTGAGCAACTGAAAGATAGGGAAGACTATTTCCCTGAGACTAGTCAAGTTTCAGTGAGGTAAAATGGAACAGATCCCTGCTGATCAATGGCAGTCATCATCAAGTACCATCTTCATCTCGAATTTCAACTCCTAGTGCAGGGGTGATAACCCTTCAAGATTTGAAAGAGGGTAGATGGGTCGAGTGATAAGTCGAAAGAAAGGTATTATCTTTGTCTGCATTCCCGTGAAAGAATTTTTATTTTTGATTGAAAACTGTAGAAGATACATAGTGAGCCACTGAAAAATAGAGAAGACTATCGCCCCAAGACTATTGGAGTATTAGTGCAAAAAACTGGAATAGATTCATTTAGATCAAAGATGACAGCCTTTGATCTGGAATGAATCTGTTTCATTTTTTTGCACTAATACTTGAATTGCTCAGAACGATAGATAGTCTCCTCTATTTTCAGTAGCTCACTCTGTATCTTCTACAGTTTTCAATCAAAAATGAAAATTCGTTCACGGGTATGCAGACAAAGATAATACCTTTCTTCGAGGTAATCTAACCCATCTACCCTCTTCCAAATTTTCAAGGGTGGTCACCCCTGCTCTAGGGGTTGAAATTTGAGATGAGGATGGTACTTGATGATGACTGCCATTGATCAGCATGGATCTGTTCCATTTTACTTCACTGAAACTTGAATAGTCTCAGGGAAATAGTCTTCACTATCTTTCAGTTGTTCAGCCTGTATCTTTTACAGTTTTCAAAAAATGGAAATTCATTCAAGGCGATGTTAACAAAGATACTATCTTTCTTTTGAGTCATCACTCGATCCATCTTCCCTACTCAAAATGTTTAAGGATTGCAACCCCTGCTTAGGGGGTTGATATTTCAGGCAAGTTTTGTACCCTAAAAGATGTCCCCCTTGAAACAAAAATTGACCTTTGTTTGCGTTTTTATCAGAAATGAATATCTTGGTAGATATAGCCTCTATTTAGTTTTCGTTGAAGCACCCTGTATATATACTAGGTTCAGAAGAAGTGAATTTGATGAAGTTTAGAATGGCAATATCTTGACCTTCAGAAATGGACATACGTTGCTTTTTTTTAATGCCACGCTAGCTCGATCGAAAACGAGGTTAAGAGTTTTTAAGACTGATATGAAAATTTGTATTTGAGATCATAAGGGAAAAGTAAGGAATATTAGTACCAGCATACCTTAGTATCTGAAAAGGTCTAATATAGGCTTCGAGATGTTCTTATAGGATTTCCTTCAGTTTCAAAGGTTGATGCATAAGAAACCAAGGTTTTTGTTGGATTATCCTCACATTAAATGTTCGTATTCAAGATCTCAATTAACTAAATGAAATGTTCGTAATAGAGATTTTAAGCATTTCCTAAAAAACACCCATAGAGGTTCGAACTAGAGAGACAAGATTGTATTGTTATGGGTAATAACTGCTATAATAATCAAAACTTTTAATATAAAAAAATAATGAAACGCTGACGATATCTTTAAAAACGAAATTATTATGAAATATTTCGGCGGAATGTCAGGTAAATAACCTATTTGCCGCGCCATCTAAGACTCTCTCTCTCGGCTAGTACAATAAAATCATGTCAATAAAACAAAATCCTTCTATACCAGGTGGGCTGAAAAGTTTATAGGCGACATAGTTAAACACATTTCTTTGGTAAAATTAAATTTTTCATTCAACACAGTCACCTTCGAGGAATATATAGCGATTGTAGCGATCAATACTTTTTTCGATACCATTTCGTTCCTTGAATATCTTCAGGGTCTCAGCTATCTAGATCAGTGTCATTTTTCGATTATTCACAACAATTTTGTGTACATTTTTAATGTTTTCATCGAATACAGTCTTTTTAGGACGTCCACTGCGTTAATCGTTTTAGATGCTCATATCACCTCGAACCACTTTTCTACTGTTGATTTGCCTGGCGCAGAGTCCGAATAATTTTTATCAAGCCATGCTTTACTTCAACTGTATTTTTTCATCAAAAAGCAATGTTTAATTAACACCTGGAATTGTCTTTTATGCATTTTTCCAACAATAACAAAAGTTGATTCACTTTCAATGCTATAATTAGCGAGCCAACAGTCGGACAGCTGGAAACTTTTTACTCGTGTCTAGTTAAGATTAGTACCAACTGAAAATCACGTAGATTTGACCCTAGTGATGCCTTCTGTATGTATATCAGCCTACATGTTAAATTATTAATCGACTGTGGTTCCAGAAATGAAAAAATGATTAAAGAACACCAATAAAACAAATTACGAAATTTAAACCTGTGGATGCGAAAAACACCCAAGTCTGTATGTACAGATGCTGAAATTGATAACCATAAAACTACACTGTTCACAAAAGATTAGGAATATTAGGATATAGTTTTCACATGAGAACTCTTACAGATTTAACGATTAGTTTTAGTCGTATGTTACCTCCACGATACGATAGGACGACCAGTTTTATTCAAATGAAAGGCAAAGACGCAGATCGGACAATTGGAATGCTTCTGGCTGGAAGTTGGCAGTAGTTATTGAAATATGGTTATTACCAAAGTCAAATAAGCAGGTTGTAAAACGGCTTAGAATTAATCATTGTATAAGCCTAATAGTACAGTAAGGTAAATCCCTTTCTGTCTTCCAAATGATAAAATTATTACATACATTGACAAGTACGCAATCTATCTTCAATCAAGTTATTTAAATGGTAGGAAACAAGTGGTTAAAATTGGAACTGTTGTAAGCGATGAAAGACAGATTACTTACGGCGTTCCCTAGGGAACGGTATTGGGCCCGTTATTATTCATATTATACGTGAACGACCTTCTTCAAATGGAACTTCGTGGAAGTGTTTTGAGTTTCGCTGACGATACCACAGTACTTTATGAGGCCAGCACATGGGAAAATCTACAAAAAATAGCGGAAGAAGATTTCGCGGAAATAGGGAAGTGGTTGAAACATCATAAACTAACACGAAATGCAGGAAAATCAGTATACTTACCTTTCACCTCTTACGAATCTAATCTTCCAAAGCAAGGCGCACTGAATATCGACAAGGACACTATCATTAGTGAGGCCACTTCAGGCACAGTAAAATTTTTGGGCATTGTGCTTGACCGACATATGAGGTGGGATCACCACTGTAGTTATGTGGCAAAAAAACTTCGGAGGTTACTGAGCATTTTCAAATACCACAAAAGTGAAATGAATATAAACCATCTGAAAATATTATATCACGCATTCGTGCAAGTACATCTTACATATGGGAATGTTGGGTGGGGAGGAGTGTATGACTGCCATGTTGAACAACTAAATATTTTGCAGAAATGGATCCTGAAAATCATGTATGGTAAAGGGCGCATATATTCGAGTGAAGAGATTTTTGCTTTGTCAGGAATGCTTGACATTAGACAGTTGTATGCTCTGAAACTAGTAACTCAAGTATTTACGAGTAAGGTGAATGTAAACCCCATTGATCATAAATATGATACAAGGGGAAAAGACTCAGACTACAAAACACTACGCTCGAATAAAAGAATAGGACAAAGATCCAGCAAATAGCTGGCACCACGAGTATATTCGCGTATACCAGTAGACTTGCGAATCTTGAAAAACTACAATTGTTTCAAAAAGAAAGTGAAACTTTGGATTCCTTGTGCCGGAAGAACAGAAATAGACAACTTAATTAATCAGCGGATAAACGAAAGTGCCTAGTTTAAATACTGAGTTCAGAAATTTCGCGGGGTGACTTAAAAAAAAAGAGAAGGAGAAAATATAAAAATGTGAGAAAAAAAACCTAAATTGTGACTTAAATACCCTAAATTGTGACTAAAATATCGGATTTGACTAACGCCCGATTGTGAAAAAAAAAATAAACCTATCGTGACGAACAATTCAAGAAACATAGTGACTTTTTGTTTCGTAATTACGCGCTGTGAAACTAACTTGACTTTCAAATAGAAAAAAAAACATTCCACGCAAATGAAGTTATTACAAATTTAAATTTAACAAAATATACCTATCTCAAAGGCGAACAGGCGAGACATTCTTCGGAATGATTAAGCCTCTGCTTTTTCATTGTTTATTACTCTGTATGTATGAAATCAATTGTAATAAAAACTTTATTAATTTATTATCGTTTGGGGGAATGACCAATCATCCACCATACTATGCAAACCAGTTTTCTATGGGTACGGGAGCATAAACATTGGCTAAAAGAATGGAATTTTCAACTTTCGTGATACGAATCGAGATCTGATTTTCATCGCAATAGTCGACGTTTCAGTGTCTGGAGGAAATATCAACATTAATACAAGCAAAGAATTGTTGGAAGTGGACAGATTTACACTCAAGTTATCTTCTAGACTACGTTAGACTACTAATAATCAAGCCATTATGGGTGAAAACGTCGTTTATATAGACGATCACGCTAGTTTTCATGTCAAGCAACAGATTGTGAACATCCGCAAGATCCTATCTATCATATCTACAAAGGGAGATTTGGTATAGTGAATTGTTTATAGTTTCTGATGCAGAATTTGATACCGTTTCAAATTCTGTTGGCCTATTCTACTAACAATACGACAATCATTGTTTTCAACATCAACACTGCAAACTTCCTTTTTATCCATTAGGAATTGTGATTTCTGAAACTAAGATGGAAGAGAGATTTCACTCACGTTTATTGAATCTTCTGAAGTCGAATGCGGGATGATAATAATCTTAATAGACATACATCAAACACGGTATTACAAATATAAATTTTTTTTATATTTATTTACATTCAATCATCCATAACATTCCATTAATGTATTGAATTTGTTGAATGTTTTTTTATTTATATCCTTCCGTTCTAGATGCGAGAACTTGTATAAAATATATTCAGAAATCGAATCGAATATTTCGATTCATTTTAGTTTTCATGCGTGTTTCTAGCAGGAGAAAATTCTTTCATGAAGATAGCAGTAGAAAATATCTTCGAATAAGCAAGTATGTTTTGTTTTCTTAATAATCACATTCATAATAATTCTTATCTCTACTCTGCCCCTTACTCCTATGGGCCCCAGCACAGAGTCAAATCAGAGGTCAAATGACTCAACCGCCATAAATGACATTTATGTGAAATAAGTTATATTTGCAATGAAATAAAACTAAAGTATTTAGATTTTCACTATATTAACAAAACTATGACCAGTTTCACCACACGGTGGCTTCATCAAATAGATACAAACTAATGAACAGAGTTATTCCTTATTATATTAATTAACATATAGGAATAAAGTTATTCCTTATTATATTAATTAACATATAAGGAATAACTCTGTTTTATTTCATTGAAAATATGTATATCGACTTTCATCAAGTAACGACCTCCTCAATCAAATTCTTAAAAAATAAGTTATCTATTTTGCAAATTTGTAATAAGTGTAATAGTCGAATAATATCCGAGGTATATAGCTATTACTTCAGAAAATAATTCATAATCAGCCTTGATAATTTTTGATCAAAAATTGTCAGAGATGAATTAAACAATACTTTTAAAAGGAGCAGAGTACATGACTATTCTAAAATGTAAAGTGCAGAATCATTAGACCAGAAAACAGAAAACAAAGACGAGATTGATTAATTTGTTCGTGGATAAACTAGAACTAACTAAGCAAAAAACAGACAGAGGGAGTTTAATGGATATGCTTGTTGATAATTCCTCCTTTCAAGAAAGTGGGCCTAAAAGTGATTACCTCTCAAATTCAATGATCTAAACAATTCTCTAATAAAATTGGTATCTTTATGACGGCAATGAGCATTCACAATTGAAAAATTGGTGCATAATGCGAATTATGGCTGAACATTACGAAATTGATGAAAATAATGTGCTACAATATTGTATATCTTAGACATTTGAATTTGGGAGGCTTTTACTTGGTAAAATTCCATTATCAATAATAAAAAACAAGTACTGTGTTTTAAGGAATTTTACTTAATAATTGCGATTCGTAATGCGTTTCACTACACCGTAGCTTCCTTCAGACGAATGATTATGCAGAAAAATGTAAATGAGAATATAACTATAAATGTTCTTGAGTAATTAAAAGCTTATTGGTTGCTTCTTCTTAAGTGGTTATTTATGACAGGTATATCCAATAAAATTAAGGAATAGATTGCTCCCCGAAATAAAGATAAAGGTAACACCGTCATTGCGATTAGTAAAACCGATTATATTTCTAAAACTGAAGAATTCTTAACAGCCGGAAACTATATAACATCAACTAAGGATCCTACCGCAAAATTTCAGAAAGTTGTTAAAAACATAATTTCGACAGCAAAATCATTTATTACAGACCAAGAAAAATATAAATTCATTAACTCCAATCCACAATCCCCCGAATTATATTCGTTGATAAAACTTCATAAACCTAATTACCCTATTAGACCTGTTGTTTCTTATGTAACGGCACCTTCGTTCAAACTTTCGAAATTCCTCAACGACTTGCTAATAAAACATTGCAATTTTAAATCTGAATTTTCGGTCAAAAATTCATACGAACTTATTGCCAATATCAAAGATACCACTATACCACCTAATTCCAAACTTATTTCTTTCGATGTTAACAATCTATTTCCCAACATTCCTCCAAAAGATACGTATTACTTAGTTGAAGAATTATTAGAAAGGAATCAAGTCAATGCTATCATTAAATCAGATATTTTTCATTATTAAAAATTTGTTTAGATCAAAATTATTTCCATTTCAATTACAAATATTATACTATTGAAGACGGCTCGATTATGGGCAATCCGTTAAGTCTTTTGTTAGCAGAAATTTTCATGAATAACTTAGAGAAATTAATTCATAATCATCCACTCAGTAAATATCGTTTATACTGGTATCGCTATGTAGACGATATCATTATTTGCTTCACAGGAACAGATAGACAGTTGAAAATTTTCGAAAATCATATAAATTCATTACATCCAAAAATTGCATTCACAACCGAAATAGAAAGCAATAATTCGATAAATTTCTTAGACGTAACAATTTCGAATGAAAATGGAAAACATGTTTTCGCAATTTACCATAAGCCGTCACATACAGATATTATAATACATAACTCGTCGTGTCATCCATATCTACATAAAATGTCAGCATTCAATAGTTTTATTCATAGATTGATTAACATCCCGCTATCACCAGAAAATTTCAACAAAGAACTAAATTTGATTAAACAAATAGCCAAAAATAATGGTTACAATCCCAAACTAATAAATAATATTTTAAATAAAAACAAAGTAGAATCGCATTGAATGAAGTTTACCCTGTCGATAAATTTAAACAAAAATTCAACACCTTAACCTACGTTGGCATTACAAGTGAGAAACTGAAATCATTCTTAAGTAGCAATAATTTCAACATAGCATTCCAAACTAATAATAATTTAGACAAATATATAAAAATAATAAAACCAAACCAGGTAAAAACAATAAATCAGGTGTTTATAGATTGAATTGCAATGACTGTGATAATTTCTACATTGGTAGAACACAGAAATTTTAATATTAGAATATCGGAACATAAACGCAGTTTTTCAAATAAAAATCATATTCAAATTACGCGAATCATCTCCTAGAAAATAATCATTCTTTCGACCCACAGTTTGAAATTTTGCATACAGATAATAAATATTGGAAGGTAGATCTTTGGGAAACTTTAGAAATAAATAAATACAAACACTCAGGTAGACTTATCAATGAACAAGTCGATTTAAGCCCTTCACCTCTATTGAATCTTTTCGGCGAGCAATCTATTCCTTAATTTTATTGGATATACCTGTCATAATTAACCACTTAAGAAGAAGCAACCAATAAGCTTTTAATTACTCAAGAACATTTATAGTTATATTCTCATTTACATTTTTCTGCATAATCATTCGTCTGAAGAAGCTACGGTGTAGTGAAACGCGTTACGAATCGCAATTATTAAGTAAAATTCCTTAAAACACAGTACTTGTTTTTTATTATTGTATATCTTAGAAATAAAAAAATTTTATCGTATACGTCTAACACCGATAACTTATCTCTCACCTATTACAAACAAATAATGGGTTATTTAAGAAGCTACTTTCTGCATCCAATCATGTACGATAGATACGCTCTGCATTTATTGAAGATCAAGATTGCAGTTCACAGCAAATCATTGAATTGAATATCTTAGAAGATACGATATGAACGAACACAAAGAAGGCAGGTTAATTAGCGCCTGTTTCTAACGCCAAACAGCCTGTGCTTATTTCTTAATTCCCAAGCCCTCTCAGTAACACACAATAAAAAGCATATTTTCGTCCAGATTAGATGCAACTTCCGCTCTTCAAAGATGTCTTACTCACCAAATATCCATAATCAGAGATCGAGAATTAAAAATTTATTCCAGAAAAATTCGGCACATCTATGGGTTGGTATCAAGCGGCAACCGACTTAGTTTGTGCCTGCGCTCCTATTTAAGAGTTAACATAATTATCAGAGCTTTTAAAAACATATTAGGTTGGGTTAGATTTAGATAACGCTGTATGGTATGTATGGTCAAGGGTTTACCAGTTTATCAGCAAGAAGGTAATCTGCTTGCTTATAAACTTGGCGTCCCTTTATGACTCGAAAATGAGTTCCAACTCATCTCCGTCCCCGCACCAAAAATTTAATAAATTAAAATGGAAACATTTCTCTTGTAACACATCATTAGATAGCCCATATACACTCCCCACAAAAATTGTCGAATCACCTTACTTTTACGACAATGCTATATAAACTTTTAGGTTAGAAGTGTAAAATGAGAAGATATCATTCAAAAGAGATGAGTTTATGATGGAAAAAATCAACAATTTTCGAGTTAATCAAAAATTTAAAAATTCTACCATCTTCAAACATTCGCGAAGATACCAATCAACTAGCATCGAATAGTTACTATACACTTTCAAAATCGAGTGTTTCCTCCCCGGACCCTAATTACCCCTAAAACAAATTTTGGATGTACTCTTGAGTCACTGAGTTCCAAATTTCAGGAAGCAGATTTTCTAGTTGGTGCAGTGTTCTACAAGGCATCCTACGTTGCTAAATTTGACACCCCATGTTGTCCCAAACATGTTCTGTGGGATTCAAGTCGGGACTTATGGCTGGCCATCTTAAAATATAAATTTCGGCATTTTTTAGAAATTCTGTACCTACTCTAGCTGCATGAGGCCGAGCATTATCATGCATATAAATGAAGTATTCGCCAATCAACGGGCCAAAGGGTACAGCATGGGGTTCAAGGATATCGGCGATGTATCTGGCCGCTGTCATTCTTCCATTATTCATTAGGACTAACTCAGTTCGACCATGGAAAGAAATGCCTCTCCACACCATTACTGAGCCCCCTCAGAAGTTTTCGGTTTGCGGATATTGCATTGCTGATACCGTTCCCCAGGTCGTTTGTATACAGGCATGCGTTTATCATTTGGCACTAGACAGAATCTGGACTCGTCGGAAAAGAGAACATTCGACCATTCTGGAATACCCCCATTTGCATGTTCCCTCGCAAACTGAAGTCTTGCAACTCGATGCTCTTTGGCGAGTCGCGGGCCAGTAGAAGCCACCGTTGGTCTGATATCGTCTTCTCTGAGCCTGTTCTTAACAGTTTACAAAGAAATATGCACATTTCTGGAAAGTGCAAATTCATTTTGTAGCATTATAGCCGTACAGTACCGAACTCTTAGTGCAGTTAAACGAAGCCAACGATCATCAATTGGTGTTGTTATCCGATTTCTTCCCTGCCCGGCCCTTCTTCCAAATTCCCCTGTTTCGTGGTACCGATTAATTTCTCTCGAAATAGTGTTTTGGTTAACATTCAACAAGTTAGCCACGTAACGTTGGCTTCGCGCCTCCTCTAGTAGTGTTACAATTCTTACCACTTCATGATCACTCAAATAGTGTCCAGGACGTTCAGCAGCCATCACAATAAATTCAAAGATTCGAAAATCAACAAGAAACACAGAAAACTTGCATTAATTTAGCGTGAAAACTGAAGAGAAATTGAATGAATACTGATAGTAAAATGAACTCATTCTTATTTCAGACGTGTTTGAGATCATATGGAAACAAATGTTACTACATAGATAAGATTTTTTCCCCCTCATATGTCCAAGAACATATGTTGACAAAGAAACTGCGATCGATCTGCTTAATCGATTGTGAAATTCGAAATACCAGGTGATGCGACAATTTTTGTGGTGTGTGTATTTCTCAGTACCGTTATATATTACATGTCAACTTTTAGAATGCGGTTTTTTCTAATCGTCATCGTTAGTAATGTTTTTATTTCGGAAATTGTTATCTCTTCAAGTGGACGTACAATCCTGGAAGTACAAGGTGAGTTTTTGAAAAGTGACCAGCTCAGATCTCAAAAATTATTGCAGTGCCAAAAAATTTCACAAACAGGTAGACTCTAACTTTTTCGGAACCAAATGAGTCAAAAATAAGTTCCGACTCATCCCCTCTATGGCTACATATTTTCAAAATTTGAATGAAAATCACCCGTTTCGACACATTATTGGATAGCCCATATCTTCTGAGTATAGTTATGTACCTATAATATGCCAACTGCCAATGAATTTTGAAAAAATTAACGTACAGTTTTGCAGTTAGAAGTTTCAATAATTATTTTTGGCACAAATGCTCAAAATTAACAACGTTTGCTCCAATAAGTAGGGGAGAGGCATACAAAATGGCATGAAATCTTTATTTATTGATAATTTTGAATGCTTAATGAACCTAAATATTCTTTGGTTCATTGCTTAGTTAGAATGAGTGGAATCAAATAAATTGAAACAAAAACAATAGGTTTATTAAACATATAACTTAAAAAAACCATTTTGTCCGCCCTAAGCACACGATGCATGAGCCCATCTTTGCAGGCCAAGCACTTTAGACAAACCTCTCTTCGTTTAGGCCTGGAGTAGAGATTATTACAATAGATACAAGGACAATATTCATCATCAGTATCAGCTTGTAAGGAAGAGAAATCATTTTCACTGTCGGAACTAAAATTCAATGCTTTCGAAACCTTTCTCATTTTTTCCTTTGGAACAGGTGGAAGAGAGGATTTTGCTTTAATCTCTTTTATATTTGACGTTGAAGTTAACAGTAATACTGTTGGTTTCTCGCGTGGTTCTCTTTTCCTTTTTTTCAAATATGAGTGAGGGCTGCCTAGAAGCCTGGCCACTGCGACCCAGTGGTCTATTCTGGAACACTCTGTCCTAAATTTAATCCACGAGCTCCATCCTTCTCGTTGAGGAGTTTCGTGGGTGAGAGCTTAATAAGCTCAGTCAGCTTCAGTTTGCAAGATCCAAGATCTTCCATCCTGACTCTGTCCTCAGCTGGGCACTCGCACATCACATGTTCCATTGATTCTATATATTCTTCACATAGCCTACATAAAGGATCCTCAATCAATCCTAACTTACTTAGGTGTTTCTTGAGGCGATAGTGCCCGGTTAGTATGGCAGTTAAAACTCTCAGTTTTAATCTAGAGAGTTTGAGCCAGGCCTTTGCTTTCACAGTGGAAGGTTCAGTAGTTTGCGAAATTCATATAATCGTTATAATCACCGGTTTCACAATTGGACTTAAAGGCCAGATATGCGTTTGGTACGAATCCATATTCATAACCAGCGTTAAAATTATCAGTCTTAGTCCTTTCGAAACAGGCTGACGTAGGCCGTCGTTTGTCTCGTCACTCCAAGTCTTCTTGTGTGTATGGGAGGAATGTATATATGTTTCGTCCATGTAAATTATTGGTCTCTTTTCTTGACGGTATAGTTTGATGCTTCTTAAATTATTCAAACGTGGTTGCTGTATTTCAGGTCTTTCCATAAGAAGCTTTCTATTCATTTTCGTCTCAATCCAACGGAACCATATTCATCTCAAAACTTTTTAACTGCTCTCTCGTGATCCTGCATATTCATTCTCATCGACGAACTTTTGATGGATTCGCTTTAATGTGGGTACGATTTTATCGACGACATAATAATTTACGACGAACCTACGAAGTAGAGCTCTTTGGAAGTCATTGAGATCTATTTTCTTCGCTGATTTCCTTCTCTTTCTATCGGGAGTTGAAAAACTGTTATTTTCGACATCTTTAATCTTCTTCATTTCGCTCGAAATGTTTTGCACTATTCGCAAACCTACACCTGTTGCAACATCTACACGTTCTTGAATCTTTTTCAAAGAAACTACAGGTTCATTCTGCATCCTTTCTTGTTTCACGAAATGAATAACATTCGCACTGATTTCCCTGGATTGCTCACTCAATTTGTTCCCTTTCAACTTGGAAAATGAACTCCATTCTCACCAACACTCAAAAATATTGAAATGAAATTTACAAGATTCGGTCCTGTTCGCTTGGATCTTCTTAAAGCTTCAAAGGTTTTCTTGAGAACTGAGCTCTTGGCCACGTGACCGGCAAAGTTAACGCGCGACAAGGCGAGATTCTATTTCACCTACACAGATGTTCTTGGGGACCCGTACATTATTTCTGGGAGAAACTATTTACAAATGAAACTAAAACGATTTAACTGAAAATTACAAATAACAAAAACATTCGAAAGATACTAAGTTTTTGTAATTATGTTTATTTATTGCTTTTTCTGACCACTTGACTTCAAAAGGAACAACTGGGTAATGTAACGGTGATTTATTTTTTAAATTCCATTCACTTAAGTAAATGAAAAATTTTTCACAGCAAGACATAGCAGATTCGAACACTTAATTTCATAAAGAACAAATTCCAAGAGTTGACATAAATTACATAAATGTACTCAGGAAGACATGGGCTGGCAAATCATAAGTCACAAGGGGAGTATTTCCATTTAAATTTTCTGAAGTTACTGTGCGTAGGAAGGGTAAGGGTTAGTTCGATTACTTTTGAAAAAGATTTCCAAAATTCTAAATTAACGTTTTTCTGCAATTTCTTTAGACCACAACATCTTAGCTAAACAGATTTTAAAAAATCACACTGTATATCGTCCATATGGTTGATAATAAACAATAGCAGCTAGATGACAGCCGCATCCATCTGAGAGATAGGCGCTAGAACAATCACAACAATAACGATGAATGCTGCTGTACTCTTTCACTGGAGTTATAATCAATGTGCTTATACATTGATTAAAACTCCTTACTTCTATTTGATTGCACATATTCTATTGAAAAGATTGTTGTAATCGTTCAATAAATTTGCGACATAAGAAAGGGGCTATGAAAATTGATAAGAACCTGTGTTCGGTTACCACTTCCATCCTGTCTAGAAAATCTTGATTTAATATTCACTTAAACAAAAAAATGAGATACACTAAAACCCGACAACTATGCCTTTTTTTTCTAGTTTAAGTCGGATAATAATTTCATGTCAAATAGAAGAAAAAATAATTCAACTATTAAGACACCGTCAGTTAATAGTGTGTATTGTGATCAGCGTCAAAATGATAATGATGTCTGCAATACGACAACTTTGCCCGGTAATTTAAATTGAAGTCTTCGGCGATGTAATACGCTCCTGTGGTTATACTGTACACTATTCGAGATCCCTAAATTTAGAAAATTTAACTGTAGGTAAAAATGTTCAAGAAAATTGACGATTTTTGGTGAAAATGTGGTATCAATCTATAATTTCCGACAAATTTTCATTTTTCGCTGGGTCATTTAGGATGGTTAAATATAAAAATAACAAAATGAATGAATATATATCAACAAGTAGTCTTTCTCACATCCTTCCGTTTCAAAAGCCGATTTTTTTCTAAAAAAAATGGACTAAGTTTCTCTGAACGAATATTTTTTAACCATTTGTAAAATAATATACGTTTTCCCATCACGAGGAATGCCGAAATAATAGTATTTATATTATAATTTATCAAAATGATGATCATAAGTATACATAAAATTCGGAAAAAATTTAAAATATGCTCTGGAAGCATGCCTTAAGTTTCCAGCTTTAATGGCACTTGAGATATGTGAACTGAACGATATAGTCCTAATTGCACTGATTGTTTTTTCATATTTCAAGCTTGAAACGGTGTGCTGCGTTGAAACTCATTTGAATCGAATTTGTTTTTCAAGTAAACATTGAATGTAAATGAGATAAAAAACACAAGGTTTAACTTTAATCTACACTTTATTTGAAAAAATTCGACGACGTTTCGCTGAAACAGCAGCTTTATCAAGAATGAAAAACAGAATGAAGAGTATGGTATTATAAACAAATCGTAGAACAAGTTGGATGAATAACAGGAAAATCCACACCGAGCCATTGTACAGTTAGTTTGAAAGATAATAAAAACTAATTAAACAAGTTAAGTAGGGGTGAGTAATTCACATCTACCTGTTCATTCAAAAGCTTGTCCGAATGTTTGTATCTATTTATTTCTAATGCTTCTAGGAAATCTAATTTTGAACTTTTGATTTTATATGTAATATGTCAAAGTTTTTATTGAATGAATGGTTTTCTTTTATGAGGTGGTTTGAGTATTGAATGTTTTGGAATAAATTCACATTTTGGGGCCGATAAGCTGAATTTATCAAGCTATACCAAACCATATTGACTATTTAATGCCGTTTTATAGAATACATTGAAAATGATAGGTTTCTTTTGAAATTATCTCCCCATCATTAAAAATTCAAGACAGACAATCAAGGGTCATGGCAAAGTTTACATGGATGACATCATTAAAATCAGTCTTCGCCTTAGAAAGAATTTATGGAAATCTTCAGTAAACAAGGAATTTGTCCGTCTGGAGTCTGTGGAATATCACGTACGCTATTCTTAATCAGTCAGTTGTTTATCTTATCACGATTCAAGTACTTGGATTATGATGATTTAATTGTTTGCTAACTTAAAATTCTTATCAATTGGAAATTTCGATAGTATTCTTAATTTGTCTGTCAAAGGGTAGACAATTTAGAATAACCGGTAAAGTTATAATTGTATTCTTTTATTTCCTTCGTATATCAATTTCATGAATAAACCGAAAATAAATGGATGATAAAGGACAATCTTGGAACACAATAACTATGATAACATATTAATTTCTGCACTGTCATTTCAATACCTCCCGAAACTTATTACATATTTTATACCAAACTATCTAACCCGACAAACATTATCGAAATTTTAATGAATTTCGATATCTTTATCCTCCTCCATTAAATTATTAATTAATCTTAATGAACAAAACGCACAAAATATCATACAAAATAGTTTTTTCCTATTTTCTAACTTACTTTTGTGATAACCTAATTTTTTCTTGAAACATATAGGCTCATAACTGACCTACCGCCAGTGATGATCAAGAGTGCATAAGAGAGTTGTGATTTGTAAGTTTACTCGAAGTTTTTTCCATTCATAACGAACAAATTAAAAAAGACCCAGAAAACTTCAATCTTTTGAATCCTCAGTTATCATATTGAGATCATACGAAAATCCATCAGGCTATTCGTTTGAAAAATTTCCTGAGAATGTCAAATGCAAAATCGTTCCAACCGTTTTCAAGTAATATGCTTACCAAGGAGTAACACTTCGTATTTATTTATTTGAATAATATATTAACTGGATATACTACAGCAGAATCCTATATAAACAGGTAAATACAAAATTAATAAAGGTGCAATCAAGAGGTAATGAACTAATTATGATAAAAGCAGATATTATTCGAATAATACCTGCTTTTATCAAAAGTAGTGTATAACTCATTACGATAAATGACTACTAATAATGATAAAAGCAGGTATTACTTAAATAATACCTGCTCTTATTAGAATTAGTTTATTACCTCTTGTGAGGTGAACTTTAGTTCAATACTTGTTATCAGCTGAAGATCGTCGATAGACTGAAATTGGAATCCTTATTTTCAATAAATCTCTAGTGATAGTAAAATACATAGTTTAATTTTTATTATCATCATGATTAACTATCACGTAGTAGCGGTGGAATGAATTAACTATTGTCGCATACATCCCAAACGATAGCTACCTTAACTACATAGATTCCTATAATTCCGCCTTTTTTAAGTATATGTATGCAAGATGGCTTCCTCTAAGAATCAAAACAGTGATAGAGGGGGGGGGCAATGGAAACCAAGTTTGTGTTCAATTATATCAAACGACGGTAGATAGAGATCTAACTTAGCCTGGCTGGATACATTCCAGAGTGTAAGGTGTAAGAGTACTTCATTACACTTCTTCACTACACTATTTTGCTTTTTTGGAACTTGTTCATTCAATTAATACATCAAATATATTCAAAAGAAAATTTTCTCTATACAGCTTCTATAAGTTCTCATATACAGCTAAAAAAAAAGTATTTTCAGAGGTACGATATACTACATAAAAATAAAAAGGCTATAAGCGAATGATGTAAATTCAGGAACTATCTACTTGGACTATATTTTTGAGGGTAAAGTTGCTGACTTTCAAATGGACAAAAGTTTTCCTGGAAATTTATTCTAATAAAAAAACCAAAAATATTCCACACTCTGGTTGCATAGTCGAATCACGCAACAATCCTTCCACTGCCAAAAATAGAAAGAAAATGTGTAAAATAAAGTCAGTTTTTTAGATGAGTTTCTATGGAAGCACCTTTTCAACCATTATGTTGCCGTGCAATAATCAAGTATTTATTTTTATTAAAGGAATAAAAATAATAGTTGTATGACTGACAAGCTCCTCGAAAAGAGTTCTACAAAAAAATCAGCGGCATGAAATTTTTCAGGAAACCATAGAAACACCACATAGCGTCTCCGGTGTTCGGCATCATGCAAACATATACTGGGCGTCCCAATCCGCTTTGGCCAGGCTTTAGTACATTAACATTTCGAGATATATAGTTTAGAAACTATTTCGTTTATTTAGGATTATGCGTTACAATGAGAGATAATTTTTTTTGTGAACAAGCCATCTAAACAAATTCTAATCCTGGAATTTTAAACAGCGCCCTGTACATTTTACTGCAGTTTCTTAGAATTGTCAATTCTGTATTCACTACTTTTTTCGCGTCGAGTTAACCATAAAGAATTAGATAAATTTATGAATCCTCTTAAAAAACGGAAAAAATTATGTTTAAGTTTTTTATTAATTAAACGATTGTTTACGTCAATAAATGAAGTGAAACTGTAGACCTTGAGCGATAACGCAAGTTTCGAATATTGTCCAACAGGTAGCTTTTATGCTTTGTGACAGCAGGCATGTAGAATTCTATACTTCAGGTCCTCTTTGTCATTTAGTTGGCTCAGATACACCATATCTTTTGAGATTCCACAGAAGAAAAAATTCGAAGAGCATAGATCTAACGAAGAATTAAGTAAGAGTGTAAGAGGTGCAGATACATTTCTCCTGTCAAAGTATCTTCATAAAATGATCCAATACATAATCCACACAAGACATTGACACTCCAAAGGGATGAACTCTAGTTTTCTTCTTCCAATGAGTGTTTAACTGGAGACCAATAATTGGAATAATTGGAAACATTATTTTAGTTAAAAAGGCTGGATCGTCTTCAGGTGTGCTTGCGATAAATTGAAGGCGTCTGTCAGCTTTACCTGGATAACCACCTCTACTGGATAATAGTTGAAGTCTAGTTAAATATGTTCAATGGACATTTTATCATTCCAAGTTTGTCAGATTGTAAAGTGTCAAAGTGTACCTTAAAACATAAGGTATCTTCTTCGGTGCGTACTGATCTATAGTTATTGCGATAATCAGTCGAGCAATGACCCTGCTGCAAAACGCGTTCTGAGTTCGCTGGAGTTTGTTCGTTTAGCGGTCGGAAAAATGAATATCATATAAATTTCTTGCTCTCCTACTATTTTTAAGTACACTATCCTATTTATTTCAGTTCGACGAGTGTCGAAAATGTTTTCGTAATGGCTAACTTGAGAGAAACATAAAATGTTAATTTTCTCATTTATTAGTAAACCATATTGGATGGAAAGAGGTAATGAATAGAGAATTGAGAGTTCTAGGAAATTAAATAAAAAATATACTGGATGTCATTCAAAACTTAGTATTAAGACGAAATTTTATAGAACAAATTTTTTGCTGTCATTTTGAAGCATTCTCGCACAATCTAGTTTTTGTGATAACTAAATATCTTACAATGTTAACAAACTAGGGCCTGGTCCAATCAATTTGAGATAACCTGTATAGTGCTCATTAACGATTATAATTTATAATTCACTGCATTACTGCTACACTGCGTTGTTATATGAAGTAACACAGTTGTGTAGATAACATGGTTGTTTTAATTGTAATTTTCAAGTTATAAATAAATTAAAAGTAAACATCCATACAATATTGGACTTATCGACCTGCTTTTTATAACCTGAAATGTGAGTTATTCTGCATATGTATTTCAGCAAAAACTATAGGTGCAAATATTTTGATAAGATGCAGCGTCATCATTTTGGGGAATGATGTACCATTTTCGATGTTTTAGTATAGCAGCTATTTAAAATACTCAAAATAGGGAAAAATGATCCTCCATCCTGGATCCTTGAGGAAAAGTCACAGATGAAAATAGGTCATAGAGTTATAACAGGTTTCTCGATTTTCTGAGATTTCGACATTTGCCAAATCTGGGTTGCCATCAAAGTTAGGTGACAGTTATTTTGAAGTTCTACGGACGCTTTTTTGTGTAGAACGTATTCAATTTTTATTTTTAGTTGGATGGTTTTCTAATTGGGATATAAATTTGTGTTTTTTACGTGCCGGACAAATATCTCTAAAAATGTGAATTTTTCCGGAGATGAAAATTCTTCTACTAATCTTTGGTTTCATTCTGTATATGCCGTCACGAATTTTCACAACATCCCAAATGTTCTCAACTCTATGCCTATACCAATGAAGCCCACTTATAATAACGTATGTCACGAAAGTCTTGGGAAAAAGTTTTTTCATGCATAGATCCCGAAATTCGTGGAAGATCAAGTTGCCGTGATCAATAGATATCATTTATAATTTATATTGAGTATTCCTTCTGTCAAAAGTCTGAATAAGTTCGCTAAAATGGCTTACAAATTAGAACTTCGAAGAAGTATTTACAATTCAGTTGGGCGAGTTCCTAAGCGTGAAATCATCAACATTTTTCGTGGTCAGAATATTTCTAAGACAACTATTTATCGGGTAATAAGTGAATGTGAGCAAGGAATACCATGCTTGAATTTGTCAAGAAGTGGTCGACTGAAGGCTCTGAATGAAATCCGTAGAAATAGGCTCTTAGAAAGAACAAGAGGCACAGTAGGAATATCATTACGAAAATTATCCAGAAGATTTCGTACTTCTCATGAGACAATAAGGCGAGAATTACTGAATGCGGGATGTAAATATTGTAAAAAGCGTAAGTGTCCAAAATACACCCAGAATCAATTGGAAAATATCCCCAGATGTTGCCGCGCCTTAAGAAGAATTCACTTCGCAAATGACAGAAATATAATTTTGGATGATGAAAATATTTTACATTATCCCATTCTGAAATCAACTGTAATGCTGGTTTCTATACAAATAACATAGAAGACTGTCCAAACGAAGTAAAATTCAAAACAAAGAAAAATTTGAAGACAAGGTTTTGGTTTGGTGTGCTATTTCTGAAGCTGGGGTTTCAAGATCATATGTAGGGCATGTGAGAGGCGAAGCTTTTGATGCAAACCTATATACTGGAAGATGTCTCCCAAAACTGTTAGATTTCATCAATACCTATCACGCTGATGACGAAATAATGTTTTGGCCAGACTTGGCGTCTTCCCATTATGCGCGAGTTACGAGAGATTGGTTAGAGGCTAATAACATCCCATTTGTACCTCGCGGAGATAACTCCCCAAACGTTTCACAAGCAAGACCAATAAAAGATTTTTGGGGTTTATTGACAAGGAAAGTCTATATCAATGGATGAGAAGCCCAAAACGAAGATGGTTTGAGACAGAGAATCTTTCAGAACATACGAGAAATCGATGTGGATGTCGTCCAAAGACTGAACGGGCCCCTATTAATTCTTTAAATAGGATTTTATAGAGTTTAGATATGAGGTGAAATCCTAATGATATAATCAATTCAATAAAGGTTTTTTCAGTGATTAATTTATCTATTCGAATTTTTTCCCAAGACTTTTGTGGCATACGTTAAGCATAAACAAAAATTATTACTCATTAATAAAGAAATATCAAAATAATGAGTAACAAGAAATCAAATAGAAATTTCCTTGTATACTCGAAAAGTATGCAAGAATTGCAATGCCCCAATTTCCATTTGGAATTATAATACTGGTCACTGAAACCAAATAATTTCTAAAGTTTAGTTTCTACTCTTCTATATCAATATGGTTTGTCTTCCTAATAAATCCTTGACATAGCCCCAGAGAAAAATATCCATCGGTGTCAAATCAAGTGAACGAGGTGATCATATTACTGATTCTCTATTTCCCTACTAGTTCAAAAGTTCTGAAACATTTCTTGTCTGGTGGTGGCCCACCGTCATACTGAAAATATACTAACCTTCCTTGGCCCTAAGGAATTTCATCCAAAAAACCGTCGACCATGTTATAATTTATTATATCATAAAACGAGCACCAAATAGTGAAACCTAACTTCTCAATGGGAATTGACAGCGGAACAGTAATGTTCATTATTGTGATTAATTAATCCGTAACTGGTCACCCTAACTCCATCAGTTCATATGGTATACTGTCAAAGTTCGAAATTTTGTCTTCACTTTTCCTGATAACATCGGCAAAATCCTAGCCGTCTATCATAATCCCTTGGCTGTAGAAACTGAGATTTCCTGATCTCATAAGGTTGAAACTTTCTGAGAATTTGTGAAACCCTAGTTTTCGATATCACACTTTCTGCTTCAAGTTTCCTACATGAAATTGGGGGATTCACAGCAACAGCTCCCAAAACTTCCATTGTATCTTTTTCATCATCATATTCATTGTGAGTTTTTTTCTGATTGCTTTGAAAGATTCAGTGGTAATGAGATTATGTTTCAATCATAAGAATACAGACTTGTGAGATTACTTTCTGCCAAGAAAACGAGCAAACTAATTTTATGAAAACTGAACTCAGCATTCTAACATGTCGAAGTTTTAGTTTCCAAATTTCATGAACATTTTTCAATCATAAAGTTTTCTGCTAATTATCTGTGAATCAAAAATGTGAATGGAATAATGGATTAATTTTGACATTTGAAAATTCGTGTAAATTGGCACCAGCATACTAGATGAAGCCACAAAATATTTTCATTCCTGGAAAATTCAAATTTTTGCAGAATTTTGTCAGGCATGTCAGGTTATTTTTTTTCATTTTTGCTATGAGTTTCGCTAAATCAATAATGGATGGCGATGAGAAACTATCACCATCCATTTCAATTTCGTTCTCAGACATTATTATATTTGAATAATTAGGTAACTAACAGACTTTCACGGAAGCAAGTCGTAGAATCTGGTATGACAATAGCGTCGATACAAAAATTGAACATTTGCATCTTTTCAATTGCAAGGTTTTTTAGTTGTTTCTGCATGCGCTATCGTTGAATTCATTTTTGCAACTAATAAATGGAGCGACAGAAAATCGTAAGTGCGTAAGCACACTAACGCACCAAAAATCTTTCAGACCAAAGATTTCTAGAACAGTGGATGTCTCGAAATTATTTAACTAAAATAGACGATAACGAGACGTAGGAGGAAGATGGCCCTGGAATTTGAACATGTCTCGGATTCCGGAATGACCAATGTCGACGTTTGATGATAGCTTTTCACTTGCAACCGGAACTGATAACACATTATCGATTGACAATATTTAAAGTTAATTATTATGTTACTTATTATGTAATGTAATGAGCAATTAAATAAGTTTAAAATATTTCATCAAATTTTAACCTACATTAATTATCGCATTTCCAACGAAATGTTTCGCAAAAAAAACAGAAAGGTCTAGACCTGTTTATGAAAGATTATCCAAACTCTCCTTTCCTAAACAGTTTTCGGAAAACATTAATTTTTGTGCAAATGATTAAGAAGATACCGGACAGAAAATAGTTAGAGAAGCAATATTCATTAAAAAAACAAAAGCTAAAACAAGAAATAATATTCTACAAAACTAGCTGAGTGCAATTGAGGTGCCGATGTTCACACTCTTCGATCTATTGCTCTGGCCCTGGTTTTTTCTACAACTGTTATTCTCTCTGGCTGAATGTCATGTATATATAATTGATTTCCAATCGAATTATGGCATGAGAATTAAAAGTGCTAACATTAGCTTAACCCCAATTCCCTAGCTACATGTCCTATGCATAAGAATTCCTCCACATATCCACCGACAATCAGCATTGAAAAAAGTGGTGACAAGTATCATTCTATTCCAGAACGTTTTTCTGTTATCCAAGAACTTCAGAGTTCATCTCGTCTGAGATTGAAATCTAGGAAACAGATTCGCCCGCTTGGTTTTCTTCGCACTCCTTTCGATACGTTAGCTCTTTGGAGAAGTGAATAAAATGAAGTTTATGTTTTAATATAATCCTCATTCAAGATCCCACTCGAAAGATTCTAGGTATTTATAATATTTTTTGTTCACAACACACTTACAGATTAGCTTTCATTGATATATCAGCGACAGGTGTTCTCCTCAAATTTTCGTTCTCTGTTATCTTGTATGATCAACCCGCTCCTCCACATTTTTCTGAGCTAACACTTTAGGGGCCAGCGTGGAAGGCTTAAGGTGTTTTGAATCAATATTTATTCTATATACTACGCTATCTCCCAATCAAGCTTTTACCTCACATCAAAATTTTATAATCAATATTTTTATTATTTTTTATGAAATGTTATTCTCTCTTCTTTCATTCGCATTCATTCCCAAGGACTAGTCAACTTGATGACACATGACGTGACGGAAAGCATTTCAAAGAAACAAATGTTCTTGGATGTAAAGTGGCTCATTTTTCTTTCATTGAAAGTGTTCACACTTATTAAGTTATTATCGATAAGTGTTTTATTTTATTATTCATTCTAATTATATTTTGAAAGATATTCTCTTGAAAGTCAGGAAAGAAATCTATCATCACAAATATTTCATATTACACCTTTAATTTTTTCTTCATTTCAAAGTTAAATGCTGTTATGAATCTCAGGTTATTTCATTCTACCTCACGGTTTCAAGGATATAAGGTTGCCTGATAACTCTGTGGAAATAGGGCGTCATCAGCTACATCAAAAGAATTCGACGATATACAGTGTTGCATTTCGCAAATGAAATCTCGAAAAAAACTGAAAAAAAAACAGAAAATAAATTTGCACCCAGCATTTTTTATCTGATCTCACAAACAAGCAGCCAAAAAATAGATTGGTGACATTCGTCTACATTATTTGTATAAGGGCGCAAAACCCTAATCGTTAATCTCACTTCAGATGTTCCTGCCTTATTCAAACTTTCTGAGAAGAGCGAAGAAGCTCTGTCTGACAGAAATACCCGGGCATTGGTTAGATTGCTAGAAAAATTGGTATCAAAACTTTCATCGGATGAATATAATGCGGCAAGAGATTGGCCCAAAATAATATTTCGAGTTCAAAATTAATATTATCTAGTAAACTGCAAAGTTCATATCAAACAGATTATTATATATTCCTACAGATTTAAAATTGTCATTTGATCGGCAAAGAGTAAATTTCTAAATGAAAAAAAACGAAGATCTCAAGCTTCTTAATAAAAGAGGAGATGTGATGCTGAAACTGATGGAAGGCATTAATTCTGTGAAAAAAACATCACATAGAATGTTGATGAATTGCTTATGAGGTACTTTTTCAATTTCATTTTCTAAAATTCATTATTCAACATAATATTCTTATTCAATAATTTTATAGCTATTCGATAAGGTGGAAACTGATAAAATCTTTCTATGCCCTGCTTGAGATAGAGTAATTTTGAAACGTTCAAATTCTCATTGTTAGATGAGCATTCATTTTTATATTTGTATAAATATACAATTTGGTGCAAGTAATCGAAAATTGCACATGTCATTAAGTTGAAATATTCCCTACTATTTGAGAACGATTCATGATATTTTCAACCCAATCGTGAATTGGTTTCACCGATAATACTAACAAAACCAATCAATTCTTTCATTAATATAAATCCCGGACCAAAACTTCACGGCCTTATAAAAATCACAAAGACAGTGCCCCAATACGTCCAGTAGTATCATTCATGAACAGTCCAGTATATAAATTGGCTAAAGAATTTAATCTTGTATTCAAAGATTCAATGAATTTAACAACTAAATATTCTATAAAAAACTCAATTCAATTAACACCAAAATTGAAACTGGTTCAAACCTCAAACAAATCATATTTAACCAGTTTAGATGTAGATAATATGTTTTCCAACATCCCAGGAGACGAGTCTTCTATTGGTCTCAGATATTTAAAGAAATCACACGTTAATCCGGTTTTACGAAATGATTTCATGTTTTTGCTCGAGTTGTGCCTACAACAGAATTATTTCAACTTCAATAAGAAATTCTATGAACAACCTCACGGTCTACCGATGGGATCACCATTGAGCCCTTTACAAGCTGATATTTTCATGGCGTATATTGAAGAAATCATATATAGCATGTTTCATAAGAACTGCTAAACAACTAGATCAATTTTTTTCTTACATCAATAGTATTCATCCAAAAATTAAATTCAAAATAGAGAGAGAAGTCAATAATCAGATTCACTTTTAGAACTCATATAAATAACAGACTAAGTTTTATATATATCGAAAACCCACCTTTACTGATATGTGCATTCCCAATGACTCAACACATCAAATATCGTATAAGCATGCTGCATTTAATATCCAGGGAAGTGTCAATTATTAAAGAAACAGCTAAGATCAATGGTTATCCCTCAAATATAATAAACGAAATGATCCGAAAAAATAACAACAGAGAGCTTATCATAATATTTACCCACGTATAGAATCAACCAATACAGATAAATATATTTCATTAACATATTTTAGCCATATCAGCGAAAAGATTGCAAATGTCATTCCAAAACAGAATAAAAAAGTAGCTTTCAAGACCCACATGTAACTCTCCCAGGAATTTTTTAATAGTTAAGATGAAACTGATAAATTTGACAGTACTGGAGTTTACAAGTTGTCCGGATGGATTGTGAAGATATAGGTCAAATAACTAGAGAACAGAGGAATCTATTTTTGCTTCACATTGTATCGAAAATGGCCACCATTTCCCACCCATAGATCAACTTCAAAATATTCACAAAGTACCTAAGGTACGCAAGTTAGGTTTCTTGGAATTAATGGAAATTTTCAAACTGCAACAAACCCCCCATAGAGATAATCTTCTCAACGACCAGTATGGCCCAGCTTATTCATTTCTCTTTGAATTCTTTCAATAATACCTGTTTATATACGTATGTATTTTCAACTTTAGTTCAATACTTGTTTCAGCTGAAGATGGTCCACAGACCGAAATTGCAATCCTTATTTTCAATAAATCTCTTGTGACAGTATAATACATAGTTTAATTTCTTATTATCATCATGATTACCTATCACGTAGTAACGACGGAATCAATTAACCATTTGAAAGATAGCTGGGTTATAACTCAGATTTTTCATACCACGGAATGTCTCCTCTTTTCCCTTTCTTTCAGAATATTTATGTACTTTGAGAAATAGTACATCCCTTAACCCATTCGAAGCCATGTTTCAAAAATGAAACTTTGCATAATTCAACTACTAACTCGTAGATACCGCTACTTACCCCAATTTTAACAGTTTTCCAATATTCATAGAATAACGGCAGTAATACATAAGCTAGTGCACGTGCAAGAAGGATCAGTATATGATATTTGTGATTTTCCTACATTTCACAAGTGAATAAAAATCGATTGCCTGAAAGGATCGTATTGAACTAAATTTCATGTTGGTATTCATATCTAAAATGATTCATTATTCCATAGAAAAAAATATTTTGTACTTCACAACATAGATATGATATGTGGAACGTGTGTTCCAAATTTGGAACATGACCTCTAATGGATCCTTCTTTTCAGAATAGAACTATGGATGTGAGAACATTTTATGGTGAAAAAATGTTCAGCGATGAGTTTGAATCGATTGTTGGACAATTTGGAGCATAAAGAACAATTCGATTCTGCAGATATTCGTAAGTAATACCACAAGAGCTCAGATTTGATTTTTTCGAGCAGGTCGAGTTGAATTACCGAAAAGTAAGTATGAGAAAACGAGCTTAGAAAAATATCCTGCCAAATCTGAGCCCGAGTGGTATTTGCTGAGGAAATTTCGCGAATGACAAAACGTACAAAATGAACTTTATTGAGAAATGCACACAAACTCAACGAGAAAATCATAAAGCATTCATTACAAACATCTTTAGTTATTATTGGAATGAGCAGTTATTGAAAATCTATTACTATATACAATTTTTTCACTCCGGGTCGATTCTATATGGGACGATGCCTGAGGAATTATGGAAGATTCAGCATTTGCAGTTTTTCGAAGATTTGAAATAAGATTCAAATGATCCTCATTGTTCAGTTGCAGGTAGGGCTTAATAGAGCTTGCCGTAGAGTGTCCGGTTAGTTTGATCAATTCTTGTTCACTGACACCTGCCTCAGATAGGTTCGAAACAGCACTGGATCTATTAGAATGATTTGTAATCTTTTTATTTTTCGTATCCAGTCCAACTTTATCTGCTGAAATTTTTGTCTATTTGGATATTTCATTTATTCCCGAAGGTATATTTTTGTACCAACCCTTAGAAGTACTGTTTTTCCAAAATTGATTGGGAGCCAGAAATAATCTATCACTTGTAATATTGGATCTTTTCGACAATATCTTATGAAACAACCTCGCAGAACATAGATCTGGGTTTTCCTTATTTTTTACTAGCCATTTACTATCACAGCATTTTTTTGAGCCGCCTTGGCAAATTTTCGAGAAAACTGGGTTATATTCAATATGACCAGTCACTTCTCCGTTATTAAATTTTTCCTATTTGAAAAAGTGTACCTCGCAAGTTGCTACTTCACCGCCTCGCCATGCTAATTCATAAGCAACAATATGGAAAAATTTTTTCAACAAAACTATCGGGGCATTTTCGTCCCAGTACATAGCCATTCTATCAATTTCAGTTCTTGTTAATACAACGGAACTTTCTTTGCGCTTTTCCACATCCCCTTGTAACATCTTCCTTTTAGAATTGCCAGCTTCACGAGCCTTTCTAAATGCTGAATCGGTAAAGGGGTTGAAACTCATGTTGAATTTTTCGAAATACATATTCTGCATCATTTTCGCAGTTGTGTTCTACATTGTTTTGACAACGTATTCTTTTAATCTTGTCCATTCATTTGTTTCATATTGAAACCCCAATCCATAAGAATTTCAGCAATATCTTCAATAGAATGCTGTATATCCAAATCGAACGTTCGTTCCTTTCAGAATTTACTGAATTGATTCCAAATCGAGCTGTGCGTTCTCTTGTGGGGATAGAATTCTGTGTAGAATTATTTATTTCTGCTTCACTGGTGCTTCCAAAACGAGATATTTTAATTTATATCGGCAGAAAATTTACAACAGGTACTAAAATGGCTGTTCGTGACAGTTTTAAAACAGTGCTATTTGTTGTGAATGTTGCATTGCTATGGTAACACAAGGATTCTCTATGGGCAAATTTATCCACTAATATCCTACCTTTCTTTTTATTTTTATGCAATTTATCCGATATCAAACTCGAATTTCTGTGTTCTTAAACGCGCATTTTGACGCATGAGTGGAATCCTCTAATAGATGACTCGGAAGGCGGATTCTGAGTCATCTGATAGAGAGGACGATGTGGAGATATCAAATAAATTCCCATCAAATATTTTGTCTGCTCCTGCATAAGCCTCACTCAGATGTATCATTGGTGAAAAAGGAATACAGAAGGACAGACGAAGAACCAGCCAGTGAAACAGTCAGAAAATCTGGAGTTATCCATAAGAACTGTGATAGGTCAGGGTAAAAATAGGAAGGACAAAGACAGATGGAGGAATGGAGATTTTTCCAATTAGCAGGTAACCAATGATTCTGCAGATATTGAAGGCATTGATGTCATAAGTCCGGTGGAATTATTCGAACTACGAGTTTTTTGGGACGTTGACCTGTTTGAATATGTCAAAGATCAGACGAATCTGTACGCTACGGGAAAAAAAACAATAATCAATTCCAATCACTACAGATGAAATGAAAATCTTCTTTGCTATTCTTATGATTTCCGGATACAGCCCGAGGCAGCGTCGTGACATGTATTGGAGTCTTGATTCGGATTTACGAAATATTGCCATAGTGGAAGCTATGTCTCGTAATAGATTTAGAGAAATACTCAAATTCATCCATTTTACAAATAATAATACGGAAGTACCTACAGGGGACAAGTTCAGAAAAATAAAACCTCTTTTACATCATCTGAATCGGAATGTTTTTTTTTTAAATATGCTCCGGTTATGGAAAATTTAGATGTAGATTGATCTATGTTACTTACTATACCCATCACAGTTGTAAGCAGAGGATTCAAGAACTTGGGGCTTCAGTCATTCTAACTTTTGCAAGGAAGTTGAAGGAACAATTTTCAGATCTTCGCTTCAATTTTTTATTGACAACTTCTTCACTAGTTTACCCCTTTTGAGCAAAATGACAAGAATGGGATATGGATGCAGTGGAACGATAAGAAAGAATCGAATTGAGAATTGTACTCTCGATAAAGAATCAATGAAAAAGAGTGTAAGAGGTTCTGTTGATTATTTTATCAATTCTGTTTCAAGTATTATTATTATGTAGTGGTAAGACAATGCTACAGTGCAAGTAGCATCCAATTGTTATGAAGTAGTCGCTACAAAAGATGCAAAGAAGTATTCATCGGCAGCCAAGAAATTCATAACCGTTTAAATGCTATATGCAATTGACCTATATAACACTTTCATGGGAGGAACTGTTCTAATGGATCGAAACATTTCGAACTATCGCGTAAAACTGTGAAATAATAAGTGGTATTGACTTCACCCATCTGCTGTCAGCATCTCTTGCTAATACCTGGCTAATTCATCGAATGCAGATTAAGAAACAGAAACCTTCAACTATCAGTATATACAGGATGGCCCACGAGACGCTGGAAGTAGCATAATGCCAAGAAAACGAAGGATTTTGAAATTTTTTTCTCGAAATATTAGATGAACTTTTGTTACGGTCACAATTTAAAAATAATTTGGTATAAACAGGGTGTTCCGTTTCTAAGGAATAAATCAAAGTTATGTTTTTTCAAACAGAACACCCTATATATTTTGATGATTTTAGCTTTGTGACATCGAATGAAGGTGATTTCGATCGATATTCCTTATACCTAAGTTCAATGGTTATCGAAATATTTGAGATTTTTCGAAATTTGATGACTTTTTTGAAAAATTTTTTTCTTATCTCGTTGTGACTTTCCGATTGTGATTTTGCAAAAATTATGTTACTAGTACTCAATTTCTGGGTAAACATCGTTGGGAAACTCTGAAATTGATACTGGGTGCAAAGTACAAAATTTCCGATTCCGCCTTTCTTCAAGCCTCTCTTTTTCAATTTTTTCAAATGACACACCCTGTATCTTATACTCTGTGATGGTCGGTTATTTTTATACCTATCGAACGATACCCATGTTCTCTACACCTATCTTTAAGGATTTTCGAGATTTCTCGAATTTTCCGATACTTCGTGTCTCAATATTCATCTCGAAATTTTTTCCTTCGTTTTTGAAGAGGGGTGTATGTCACTTGAGGAAACAAAGCAGAAGTTAGTACGATATTCTACTCAAAACACCAGTTTCAAGTCAATAAGTCGAAAATGATCGGTCTGTATGGACCGATGTGAAGGCGATGAAAATGAATAATTTATGGGTTTCAGTTTCAAAAAATGCATTGTTCGGAGCAGTTGAAATTGTTCAATTCGAGCCTATTTCTAATTTTCCTCTTTGTAAACTATTAACCATTTTCGGTGATACGTATTCATAACATTTTTTCAAATTTTTTTCGTTTTTACTCATATAACTATTTTTCGAAAAACAGATTATTTTAATGGAAATATATATGCTTTGAATGAGTGAAAATGTTTGATAATGGAGAATATTACTACAAATCACGGAAAAGAAAAGATTGCATGAATAATTGAAGCAATACATAGAAATGTTACGAAAGATGTTCAAAATGGCATCCATTCTGCTCTATACATGAATGTATTCTCCTTTCTGTGTGTTCTTGAATTCATTAGTGTTGACAAAGAAGAAAGAAAAAACCTTTAGAAAATGGAGTATTCTCGGGAAGAACTAGACGATATGATTCTGACCATTGGAGAAGGTATGGAAAACTGTTTGTTAGCTGAAAGACTCTACGCTGCAAAAATCCGGATCGAAGACATTCGAGAAAAGAAACATTCGAAAAATGGCCAAGACAATTCCGAGCCACTGGTAGTGTGTCTGATTTAAAACACCACTGACAAAAACCAATTGTTAGATATGAAGAAAATGAACTGAATGTTCTAGCGTCTGTGATAGAACAACCAAGTACAAGTCAAGGGTCATTGCTCAAGAAATAGGTCTGAGTAGACAGAGTGCGATAAGAATATAGAAGAATCATGGTTTTCATGCATATCACGTTGGAACCCATCAAGAACTGTCACAAAGAGATCATGATCGACGACTCGAATGTTGGATGTGGATGTTATAAATGATCGCAGAAAATGAGGATTTCCTGAATTCAATTCTATTTTCTAATGAAAGCACATTCCAGAATAATGCTTGAGTAAACAGACACAATTATCATTATTACTCTGACACTTATCCACATATTTTTCGTGAATCCTACACCCAACACAGATGGTCGGTCAATACATGGGGAGCATGTAGTAGATCTTTTTTTCGTTGAAAACCTAAATGGACAGATTTACCTCAATTTTCTGGTCAACGATTTACCAGAGCTGTTGGAAAATGTGCCACTTGACATGAAACAATGAATTTGGTTCCAACAAGACGGAGCCCCTGCGCACTACAGCCAACAAGTGAGTGATCATTTGAATGAGAATTTTCCAGAAAAATGGATCGGAAGATGGGGACCCCGGAATTTGCCAGCGAGATCGCCAGATTCAACGTCCCTCGACTTCTTCCTGTGGGGACATGTTAAAGAGTTTTTTATCGTACGCCGACAACTACACTGGAAAATGATAAAAATAGGATTAAGAAAGCATTCCAGACAGTTACGCCTGAAATGCTGTTAGGAGCAAGGGCATCTTTCGAAAGGAGAATACATTTATGCATAGAGCTAAACGGAGGCCATTTTGAACATCTTTTGTAACATTTCTTCTTCATGCAATCTTTTCTTTTCCGTAATTTGTAGTAGCTTATAGACTTATAACTGATGTTTTGAGTAGCACATCGTACAAACTCCTGTTTTGTCTTATCAAGTGACATGCACCCTTCTTCAGAAACGAAGGAAAACATTGCGAGATGAATATTGAGACACAAAGTATCGGAAAATTCGAGAAATCTCGGAAACCGTTAAAGATAGGTATAGAGAACATGGATATCGTTCGATAGGTATAAAAATAACCGATCATTACAGAGTATAAGATACAGGGTGTGTCATTTGAAAAAATTGAGAAAATGAGGCTTGAAGATAGGCGGAATCGGAAATTTTGTACTGTGCACCCTGTAGCAATTTCAGAGTTTCCCAACGATGGTCACTCAGAAATGGAGTGTTAGTAACATAATTTTTGCAAAATTATAATCGGAAAGTCACAATGAGAGAAGAAAAAAATTTTTCGAAAAAGTCAGCAAATTTCGAAAAATCTCACATATTTCAGAAACCATTGAACTTAGGTATAGAGAATATGGAACAAAGTCACCTTCAGTTGATCTCACAGAGCTAATATCATCAAAATATATAGGGTGTTCTATTTGAAAACACATAAATTTGATTTCTTAGAAACGGAACACCCTGTATATACAAAATTATTTTTAATTGTGACCGTAACAGAAGTCCATCATATTGTGAAAAAAGATATACACATATATATATATATATATATATATATATATATATATATATATATATATATATATATATATATATATATATATATATATATACATATAGGGGTTTTACCCTACGAGTTGCCCATATATCTGTTCATGCAATCAAACTGATTTCATGAAAAATATAAATCCACCACCCGGTAATTAATACCATTGCCAGGCAATGATTATAATCAAAACATATCCTGGAATAATTATATATTAGGATAACGTTAAATGTTATGAGAATATATCAATCTACCAGAATATATACATACTATAGCATCATCAGACAATGATATCAATATACCAACGAGTAGTGTCAGAGGTTTTCTCCCCGAAAAATCCAGTGTACGGACCTTAGTCAAGTAACACTGAATGTTACTCATTAATAGTTTCCTTTGTGTGAAGTGGTGAACGATATATATATATATATATATATATATATATATATATATATATATATATATATATATATATATATATATATATATATATATATATTATATTTGAAAAGAGAGGATTTACAAAAATTGAAATTCGAATGACTGTATTTACAATGAATGTTTATATCTATAATTTTGGTGTGTGTCAGAAAAACACAATCGTAAGAAACAAACGAATAAATAGAGTACCATCGGAAAAAACTGACCATGCCCGTTCCTTAATCAAGCATCTAAACTTGCATCATGCCTCCTTCGATTGCCCCTAAAGTGTGAGCTCAGGAAAAAGTAACAGGGGAACCATACTATCTTGCGTATGATTCAATAAACGAGTGAAAAAACCTGAGGAAAAAATTCGTTTCCCTGTCTCTATTGCACTAGCAATAGCTTGTCTGTTTATATTGTGTTAGTGTCGTGTGTACAAAGAGAGTACCAAAAAAAAATTTTCTGCTAAGCAGCTTCATTCTCTTATTCTCATCTTGCACTCAATGATTTCCAGGACTTCTTTACGAAGACTATCAGTGAAAATGCAGTAGAAAAACCACTTGACTTTCTTGGCTTTATACGAAACGTAGCCATTACTTATCTACTTCTCAATACGAAAAAAACAACTATGGACCGACCAAAACAGAGAGATGTGGCATTCCAAATGTTCCTGATGCAGTTTTACATAACAGGAATGTTTTGCACTATTCACGTTCGGTAAAGCAAAACAAATGCAAAAGAACACAACATTTGGCTGCTGTATTTGCCGCATAAATTTACATCGCAATGACTGTTTTAGGAGTTATCATGATTAAATTGAGTAATACTTTCAATTTTGGGTATGTCTCCAAATGCGGCCATGTTCCATTTATGGAACTTTTTTTCAAACCTCTGCTGATATGGCAAATTCAGAAAAAAAAGTTAATTATTTTTCTTTGTGTTTGAACCCATATCATCACAAATTAAAGAAAAAAAAGTTTCAAAAACTTGGCATCGAATAGGTTAAAAATGACACAAACTTCATCATAGTGAGAATTCTTAATAAAGATTAAATTTTAAGTAATATTTGGTCCTGAACACCTTCGCTTGAACAGTTTAATATTCGAAATCGAGTACGATAAAATTTCGATAAATTGAAACTTTGGAAAATAATCCCTATTTCGGTTGGCGGAACGCAGAAATAGTTATATACTGGGTCCACCAATAGGATTTCAAAACGACATCAAAACTCTCCGCAATGAGTAACGATCATATGTCAAGCTTTTTGTTTTTTAGGAAACATCAACAATTGATGATGCCGAACTACAGAAATAAACAGCGCCTCAAAAATATCCAAACTTATTACAAAAACAAGGGATCTGTGAAACAGTGTTTTCGCGCACTTAGTGAATATTTCGGTGGTAGAAATCACCCTTCTGAGTCGGCTATATTGCGTTCAGTGACTGACAAACTTTGAATCGAAATTCACGTTATTGGATATAAAGCCTTTTTCAAGATTAACATGAAAATATTATAGCCGTTATGGCCAGTGTTCACGAGAATAAGGAATAGTTGATTCCAAGATTCGCAAGAGTTGGGACTCTCATAAATGACTGTGTGGAGTATTTCGAGGAAGGATTTGAGCCCACATCCAAACAAGATCTTTCTAACTTAGGAACTATCGCGGGATGACCCTCAAAAACGCCGTGTGTTTGCAAATTGGACCTTGCGTCAGCTTGACGAAAATAACAATTTTCACAAGAAATGATTTTCACTGCCAAAGCTCATTTTTGGCTTAATGGCTTTGTCAATGAGCAAAATCATCGATTTTGGTGTGAGTACCACCCAAAAGAGATGTTGAGGAAGCCTTTGCATCCACCAAAACTGACTATCTGGTGTGGAATTAATGCTGGCAGTGTCATTGGACTATATTCCTAAATAGTGAGCGATATAGAGGCATAATTTGTCATTTCTCATTCGAACACATTGATGAACTGGACTTGGTTAACATGTGGTTCCAGCAGGACGAGCCACATGCCATACAGCGACCGAAATAATCAATTTGCTGAATAGCAAGTTCGGTGAGAGAGTTAATCGAAAAAATGGCTCAGTCAGCTGGCCACCTTGATCGTCTGATCGCACACCGCCGGACTTTTTTCTGTCAGGTTCCATAAAATCAATGGCTGACTCCAACAAACCGATAATTTTGGATCAACTTTAAACCAATATTGAGAGCGCTGTCACCTAAATATAGTTAGCTTGTCTGAGAGCCATGGAAAATTGGAGATTGGGTTAAGAGAATGCAGTTCTGCCGGCGCTGGCAAGGAAGCCATATGAGAGATATTGAATTCCATAATTAATCTTATAAAATTATCTACAAAATGAATAAAAATTGCTTAAAATCCCAGAACGCTTTATTCTTATTGTATTTTGAAATCCCATCATTCTTTTTGGTGAACACGATTCATGTTTGAAAATCAAAATTAAATCATATATCGTACAATAGCCGAGTGTGAGCTAGCCAACCTTGACTTGAATATGTGTCTCGTAAGCACAGTCTAGTTAGAGAAACGGTTGACATGCAAATATTTCAGAAACTTCACCGAATTTTTAAGCTCAAAGTGCTCGAACATGTAGAACAAGATATTTATCTGATAGTGCTCTAAAATGTAGTTTTTAGGGTTAACTAAAAATAAGTCACAAGCATTTTCGATTTTTATCAAATTTGCTGCATTCGACTCAGATTTCCGAACACTGCTTAAACAGAAGTAGGTGGTGGTACCATAAGGATAGTCTAAGTTAAACTTAATTGAGCACATCAGAACAGGACACGTGTCATTTATCTGCTCCATTTGTACATTATACTGAAGAATACTGCGTAGAAAATTATATTTTTACTCGAAAACTAGGAGTTTTACCGAAATTTAAAAAAAAGATGAAAAAATTTATGAGTATAACAAGAAATTAGTTCATCATAATAAATTTACCATATGGACTGATGAAGTGAGGGAAACTAGTCACCGGTTATCCACCAAGGACCATTCTATTTTAATATTTTTTTGCGCTTTAATGAACCAAGGTATTTTGGCGCACATCATAATGAATAAGAAAATATTCAAGGAATCGTGGATGAAATTCCCTTGCCTTGAAGAAGGTTGTCCTTTCGTTGATGTCAGGATAGGAACGAGAGGATCAGTAAGATTTCCTTCTCTGGCGATATGTCAAGGATTTGATAAATGAAATATGAAAGCGGCGATCTGTTTTCACCAATGCATTTTACTCGAAAATCGAGGACGCAGATGTGAGGGTCATTTTTCTCTATTTCCAATGAATCATATAGCTGCCGTACTAAAACATCGAAAATAGAATACCCAGTACATCAACAGACAAATTCAGAATAACTAATCGTTATGCATAGACCGGGAGTCACAAGTATTCATTGAGAATCATGTATTTACGCCTTCCTATAATAGGCTGCTCCAAAAAAAATATAAAAATGGGTTTTCTCCCTCTATGTTTTGATTCAAGTTTTTAAAATAAGCAATCTGACACCGTACGACTGAACAGAAACAATGGGTGTTAAAATGATGTTAAGTGAATGGGAAACAATTATCAATATTGTTCTCAAAAAAGCTCGAAAACAACGTTGCACCTGTATGAATGAAAAATGTAAGTCATTTGCTTCACAGATGGAACGATACAGTTTCAATGTGACAGTGTTTTGAGGGACAAGTTCAATAAAATTAGTGCACAATCTTTTTATACAAAGTACCACCAGTATTTGGAAAAATGTTCAAAATAAATAAGCATGCTGCGTGTATTTTACTTATGTTCGACGGTTTCCATGTATGCGAACAATTATTTCCTGTATTGAATCTAAAGAATAGCAAACGTCATCCTCTGCTTATCGTTAAACATCTTCAAAGTATTCTGCTTATAAACAATGAAAAAAGTGCCGAACATTGATGTTATTTTGAAGAATCAAAACTCGGGATCAGCATTATTTGCTCAATTTATTGAAGAAATATCATGAAATGTTGTCAGTTAGATTATATTATGTTACTAAATGTGTTTTACAGTTCCTTAATAAATGTTTTTTGTTTTATGGTTGCATGTCCTAATTTCGAATCTGCCCCTTTAGTCTTCTCAAAAGCTTGAAAATTGCCCCCCAGAAAATTCAGTCTGATACCCTTGCTGTAAGACATCAAAACGCCAAGTTGAACGAATTTTCCGTCTCTTATTCAATAAAAAGTTTATAGTATAATCTCTATAATTACTGATAAATTATGTTTCGTTATATTAAAATAAATATATTTCTCGTTATAACAGAAAAGAAAAATTAATTCAAGAGGAATGCTGCTAGTCATAAAATATATTTCGATCAATATAGATTATTAGAAATACTTACAATGATATTCACTCCATTTTGAACAGTTTACCGAATTGTTTATCACGTTTCGTGTATGCGAAACACGATTTTTACATATGGATATATCAATTGTATTTCAACGCAATACATATTGTCGCGTAGAATGAAGAAGTAAGACCCACACACATTGTCAGGTTATCCTACTGAACAAAGTATACCTGACCGTTTCAACCCCCACCGAACCCCCATTTCCGGTCAGTTCCTGACGAAGGGTTGCTGGTCTAGTAGTTTCTAAAGTTAATCGATCGAAGTGTTCGGAACAAAAATATTAATTGCTCAACAAACGGCATTTGAAAAGAAAGGATCATAAGCAAAACTATAAAATGAATCAAATTCAAGTTCAAAAGAGTTTGTGATATTAGTTATTGTATTTTATCAATTCGCTGCGATCCATTACTAGCACGCAAAGTGCAGGTGTAACATTTGTTGATTATAAAATCAATAGTCAGCAAGTAATGCATTAATACAATTATGCAATTGCTATGGTCTCAATGTCAGTGCTAAAAATAGATTTTTAAGAAAGAATAACACAATTTTCTAGTTACTACCAAGATGAATTGGAAAAATAAATTTCTTGAATTCATCGAAAATCTGAATAGAAGCGTATGAAAATTAATGAATTAATGAAATAGAAGTTATTCGTACAAGGCAGTCGTTTTCAGAATACTATGTGTCCGTGCACATATATTCTTTCCACGCGTCTAGAAGACATACCGGGTGTCCACGCAAGATGGGACATCAAGATTTGAAACAGATGCTGTAACAAAATGTTCTATGGGTTCTAGGGTGCTAATGTTTTGTTGCGATATATATATATATATATATATATATATATATATATATATATATATATATATATATATATATATATATATATATATATGGCGTTTTAGTATTTTTTAAACTTTTATATTTTATTTCGATATTATATTATATATCGAGTTTGTTTTTTTGGGGTTTAAGGTTTATAAGAATATTTAAACACTATTTAAAATAGACGTTTCGGGATTTTTCTTCCCTTCTTCAGTATTTAATCTACAATATTACAGAAATATACATTACCATTCATATTAAATTATTCTTAAAATGTATCTTACCCTCTAATCTTTGGATGATTGTTTTATTTTTACTTGTAAGCATTGTGGAAACTTTGTGTTTTAGAGATGTCAGTTTTCGGAGGTTATGTGTGTTGAAGTTTTCTATGGTGCTGTTTTCTTTGTGGACTTTTCAGGTGTTTCTGGGATCTGTTTGTACCGTGTTCTCTGTATTTACTGTGATTGTTGGCCTTCTCGAAACGTGTTTCTTTTGTGCCCTGTTTTGTAGAAGATCTATGTATATAGAGCTTAGTGTCTTTATGTCTTTCCGGTCATTTACTGAATTGTCTATGTTTTTTTGTATGTGTATTATCTCAAGTATTTCTCTCTTTCTTCTGTTGTGCTCCTTGTTAAGAATTTTTGTCTTTTCATAGTCAAATTCGTGTTTTCTTGTTTTTTGTGTTTGTTTAGTGCAGCAGTGCTGTCGTTTTTTGCGTATTTATGGGGTTTGAGACGTTCTTTGAGGTGTTGTTCTGTTTGTCCAATGTAGACCTTTCCGCAGTTCTTGCAGGCTATGGCGTACACTTTGTGGGTTTCCTCCATGTGCGGTATTTTGGATTTTAGTTTTGTATGTACGTGTCTTATTTGATTCATGGCTGAGTAGGCCAATTTGAAGTTATAAGGCTTGAGGATGTTCTTGATGGTTTCTGTTAGTTGAGGTATGTAAGGGATAGTTATGTATCGTATGGTGTTAATAATATCGTTTTTTTTTGTTCTGTGTTGTACAGTATGTGTTCGTTCTTTGATGATTTTGTTTTTTACGTTTTCTGGGTAGTCGTTCATTCTTAGTAGGTCTTTTGTGTCCTTTAGTACGTCTTTTCTTAATTGTGATTAGGTGAGTTTCAGTGCTCTGTCAATATATCCCTTTATAATGCATTTTTTCTGGGATGGGTGATGGTTTGAATTGTAGTTTAAGATGTTATCTTAGTTTCTTTCTTTTCTGTACCATCTCGTTAGTAATTTATTGTCTTTTCGTGTAATTGTTATGTCAAGGAAGTTGATGCTGTTATTTTTCTCAGTTTCTAAAGTAAACTGCAACCTTTTGTGGAAATCATTGAAGGTTTCAAGAATTTGGTCTACTTCAACAAAAGGTTGCAGTTTATATTTTAGAAAACTGAAAAAATAACAGCTTACAAGTAAAAATAAAAACAAATCCAAAGATTAATGGTATATATACATTTAAGAATAATAATTAATATATAATATATGTAACCATATATAATATATATATATATTAAAATTACAATCAAAATATGAAAATATATATATATATTATATATATATATAATATATATATATATATATATATATATATATATATATATATATATATATATATATATATATATATATATATATATATATATATATATATATATATATATATATATATATCATTTTCAGCAGTAATACTTGTACAAATAGGGTAGCTGCTATTTTCAATGAATGCCATGGCGACAAACACGAAATGAGGAAATGGAAACTGCGTTGCTTTGGTAAGTAGTGATTGATCCCACTATGAGTACAAGAAAATTGTAAAGTGAAACTGGTGTGAGTCGAAGATCCATTGGACGAGTTTTCAAACAATACAAATTCCATCCGTATAAAATGAAGATGGTCCAGGAATTGAATGAGGATGACTTCGACCGCAGAGTGCAATTCTGTGAAATGATAAGTGTGCGAATCGCAACAGTCCCCACTCTCTCTACAATATTTACTTCTCGAATGAATGTACGTTTTTTTTTGAATGGCACTGTAAATCGTCATAACTGCCGGTTCTGGTCGGACTCTAATCTCAGAATCTTTCATGGAATACATACTCAATATCCTGTAAAATTGAATGTTTGAGTTGGCATCTATGGGAATCCACGGATTGGACCATTTATCTTACCAGGAAATCTGACGGGAGAAATGTATCTCCAACTACTTGACGAACTAATCAATCCGGCTATAACTGAAGTTTTGGAAAATGATCCTAGCTACTTAGAAGAGGATGTTGCATTTCAGCAGAATTTCCTGATCGATGGATGGGAAGAAGGGGCCCAACAGAATGGCCCACACGTACTCCTGACTTGTCACAATTGGATTTTCTGGGGACACTTAAAACGTCAAATTTATAAAACTGATCCAGCAGATTTGGTGGATTTACGACAACGGATAGTAGTCGAGTGTAATCGTATAACCCCTGAAATGCTACGTAATGTCCTGGAACGTTTCGAACAAAATCTGTATTTGTGTCCGGACATTGGAGGCGAACACTCAAAACATTTGTTCGGTTGATACCGAGTTGACCTATAAAATGTATCAGGTATAATAAATTCAACTGTTTTTTCAATTTTACAATTTTCAATTTTTTCCTATTCACCAACATGTAGGTAATTCTATGAGTAAGTTCTAATATATGAAAACCAAACAAACATGTTCTGAATCTCTAACCAAAATCAGCAAACACTCTATTGATTCACCCTGTATCTGCATCACAATGCAGATGAAGCAAAAATTCTGTCCACAATATTCAATATTCAGTCAGTTATTAGTCATACTAACTGATCTATTCGAAGATTTGAGGGGTTGACACCCTCTTTTGAGGGTGTCTAAGGGGCCTGTATCTTCTTCCGAATATGTCAAAACTCAAAAATCATTACACATTTGTGTTGAGAATCAAAAGAGCTTTCCAATGAGGTATCACTCAATCACCGTGTGTTAGAAGCTTTCAGACAAAAATTGATTTGTTTCTGCTTTTTGACGAATAGTTTAGCAGTTTTATTGAGTCTTTTTCGTTTTAGTTGCCCCGCCCGGTATATATATATTTAATGACCGATTGGAGAAATTTTTTGTTGTTGTCTTGAATATTCCGAAGAGATTCTCAATGCTGCGGCACTTCCGGTTGTACTGGAAGTTCACACCATCTTTGTTATTTAAAAAGGCATAATGTATAATTTTATTTTTTTTATTGTAGAAAATCAAATTCTGAACATTTTTTCCTAGTATCATTACCACTTGAAATCAACCGAAAGGAAGATATGAATTTTTCAATCAGAATTTTGCGATTTTTGGTTGTCTCTTAGAAGGCATTATAAAAATACTGAAGATCATTCAATATCGATTATTTCTAGCTCGTTATGAGTAAAAGAGGTTCATTCACCAGAATTCAATGCACTTGGAGGCTTCACGGTATACAGGGTGTTTTCAAAGCATGTGGCAAATCGTAGTACATTCAAAGAAACAAAGGTCCGGTTTTTCAAATTACACTACCACTTTTTGCACAGACCATTCAACTCGTAATATTTATAGGCATCGATCTGTTATAGGTTTCCCTTTACCTAAAATGCATCGTTTCCGAATTATTCGCGATTTCATCCAAAAAATTACGATTTTTCGCGCGAGGACCCTGAAATTCGCAGATTACATGACCGGAAATCTTTCAAATGATGCTTTTCGATCTCTAAAAACGAAAACCATATCAAAATCTGCATCAAAGTAATTCTGGTCAGAATTCCGAGAGGAAAAGTTCGAAATCAATTACTATTGAAGTGGATTGAATTTTCAGGGTCCTCAGAAACGATGCATTTTAAGTGAAGGCAAACTTATAACAGATAGATGTCTATGAGTATTACGAGTTGAATGATATGCGCAAAAAACGGACTTTTATACCTTTGAATGTAATACGATTTGTCACATGCTTTTGAAACACCCTGTATACCGTGAAGCCTCCAAATGCATTGAATTCTGCTGAATGAACCTTTTTACTTACAGCGAGCTTAAAATAATCGATATTGCATGATCTTTAGTATTTTTCTGATGCCTTCTAAGAGACAACCAAAATTCGCAAAATTCTGATTGAAGAATTTATATCTTCCTTTCGCTTGATTTCAGGAGACAATGATATAAGAAAAAATTGTTCAGAATTTAATTTTTTACAATGAAAAAACATACTTTATGCCTTTTGAAATAACAAAGATGGTGTCAACTTCCAGTATAACCGGAAGTGCCACAGCATTGAAAATATTCTCGGAACTTAGCTCGAATAACATTCAAGACAATAAAAAAATCTCCAATCGGTCATTCCTTTCTCCACTTACTTTTAATGTCCCATCTCGCGTGGAAACTCGGTATTTTAAGTTTTTCACATGAGAAAAGCATTTCCTGCACTGATTGACATAACAGATATAGAATCTCACGATGATGACATTAGACCGAAATCATGCCAAACATCAATGAGAGATGAAGAAAATCCACAATGTTTAACGCTATTTTAACATCAAACACTCACTAATTGCCTCAGGACAAAACAGAGTCATTTCCGGTTTCCTGTTCTTGAACATCGGTATTTGCCAATTAGTCTAAGATAATGTCACAAATGTCATAAAATCTTGGCTTTCGAAGCAAACATCAACACCTTTCTCCACTGTCGATTCAAAATTTTATTTATGGCTCCGATGCCACGAATTCATCCTAAGCTTTTCTGGTCCCATCAGTTTAGCACAGTATATTGATATAGATTTGATTTGGAATGAGCGATTGTCGCTCTTCCACCAAGTTCTCACAAACTATTATGTCTCACGAGGACGTCTGGATCACAGCTCCTTCGTGATATTGGAAAAAAATCGATTATCCTGTCCAATCGAAGTTTCATCAATTTTTTGTTTTGGAGTAATCTTGTGGAAAAACTTCGAACCTAATTTTATATACACCTACTGGGAATTTTAACAAGATGTGATCCGTCTTACAATCGTCCAATTTGTCCTCATCAGCAAAGCAGATACTAAGCTTGCGTAACTTCAGCATGCATTGACATTTGGATACGCCTTTGATGAAATACTTTGAATTTTCTAACATTGATTCCGTCTGTTATTATTTACTAATTCTAAAATATTTTCACCTCAATGGCACTTTCAGTTATACCGGAAATACATACCGACTTTGTTATTTAATAAAAGACATCCTACATATTGATGACTGCTTCGATAACACTTGTTATTCCAATTACAAAATCACCTATTACATTAGTCTATCTTGTTGAGTTCATGAAATATCCCAGGTTCACTTGAAATTATCGATTGTTTGCTTTTTGAAAAAATTGATATATCTCGAGAACGGCGTGAGCTAACAAAATAATAAAAAGTGTTTTGCAAACACTTGTACTTGAGATTTCAAGTTTTCAAGTTCTGACGAGAAAACGAATTTCACGACCTACCTGAAGTTGGCAAAGGAGGCTTAGATTTCTGCACGTGCAGAGACAGTTCCCAGAGCATTAATAAATAACTGTTCTTTTGCCATTGGGTAATTGATAAATTAAAAGAAAAAAAATGCGAAAGTGCAGTTTTTGTCAAATTTCCAAAGTCAAATTAAAAAATATAAAAATGAATTAAACTCTATTCTCCTGAACTCCATAATAATTGTTCAAAGTGATGACCATTCACTTCTAGACATAGTTTTACTCGACGCGTTGAAATGAAATTAACACCCTATGATGTGGCTCGCCTCAGTTCGTCCACATCCAATTGCATAAAAGCATTTTGCAGTCTATTATGCAAATCATATCTTGAAGTCATAGGTTCAGAATAAATTTTATCTTTCAGTGTTCCCCAAAGATCAAAATCCATAGGCGTTAGGTCAGGTGACCTTGAAGGCCACAAAGACGAACCGTTCGTTCCAATGCATCTATCTTCAAACATATCAGTTGTAATTCGATAATTTCATTTGTGCGATGAGCTGGCGCTCTATTTTAATACGGAAATCAATATCGTTTAGAGAATTGTATCGGATAATATTCCACTCTCCCACATTAACAGTATTACTGAACACAAAAAACAAAAACCCATTTCTCAATTACTATATTCCGAACCTCATTCACGTTATCTGGCTCATTTTGCTGTCTTCCTAATCTTCTATTTAGAATTTCCTCTAACATGTTCGAAGGACTTGAGGTCTGGACTTCACGCAGGTCACTCCATTGAAGTGATTTCCTGATGTGGAAGGTAGTTCCTAAGGACATGAAGTTAGTGAGGTCCGGCGTTATCATGCCTTAACATGAAGTTTACACCCATGCTTGCCGCAAATGGTACATATTCTTCTAAACTGTCGTTTCGTACATCTGAGCATTCAGGGTTGCATTACTTACGATGGCCAGATTAATGCGGGCGCTCAAAGAATTTCCTCCCCGCTCTATTATTGAACCTTCACCAAAACCATAGATAGGTAAAAACTTGCACATTTCGACATCTGTACACTAGAGAACATCGATCGCAACGAGAAAAACGAAATCTCGGCTCATCAATGAACAAAACTTTCTCCCAATCAGCTTATAACTATTGACAGTTTATTCATAATTCAATCGGGGTCTTCGATGTGCTGCAGTTAGAGCAGGATGTCGAGCTACAATACGAGGCTTCAAAACAAGTTCCCTCGGAGGTTGTCGTATTGTTTCAGTGCGAATTTGCACACCATTGATCTTCTGAAAGTGCATTTCAAGGTACCTAACAGTAGCGAACCGTTGTCTCATAGAGAAAATTCTTGAAAAACTGTCTTGGATCGCCGTTCTCGGTCGTGATCGTCCCAGGTCTCCATTTATCACTACCAGTATCCCTGTACCTGAGGATCATTGTAGAAACAGTTTAATGGGACACCCCAACCCAAGTCATCTAACATCAATGCATCAGCACATTCTCTTGGTGTCAAATTTCGATTCGCGTTATTACCGAAAATAAAAATTTTCAAGCAGGATAGCTTTCCTCGCAAAAATAAATCCACAACTTCAGTTATGAATATGTGGTGGTTGCTTGCAAAATCTCAATTTATTTCTTTCATTTTATTTCTAATGAGGGTAACATGTGGGCGAAGATAAAACATCGGATTTTGTTGACATATGACATATCCAGAAAAAGATGTGTTAATAATTAATTCCCTACCACAAAAAACGTTTGAAGTATTGAAATTGTGCGTCTATTTTTGGCGGAGTGTACTTATTTTGAAATATGAAGACACAATCTCAAAATTATATTTAGTTATTTAACTGTTTCCAATAAAATTATTTAATTGAAGTTGCAAACTAAATTCTTGCACAGGAGTGGGCCTTTTCTGTCTTTATAAGCGCTGTATAAACATTATTCAAATGCAACACATTTTATAAAATAGTTCTATAAACGTCCCAAGGCGATTTATAAAATAAATAATGGTTACACGTAAACTATATTACAAGTTAATGACATCTATGTACCAACGAACAGCATGAGATACTTTCTTGCCTGAAAAATCCAGTGTTCGGACCTTAGACAAGTTATACTAAGTTACTTCATTTTCTTGTATTATGAAGTGATAGATTATCGAATCCAATACTGCTCAGAATATAAACAATGAGTTTTCAACAATGTATATTTCATTTATAAATGCCCAATTATTTAATAGAGCAGTAAAATTCGTATCAATATTGCTATTAATTTCATATCGTTTGTTTCATGAATGGCGTAGGCAAAAGGAGATAAATATTCTTGAATCCCATTTTTATTTATAACAAGTCTACCGTGCAGACAGCATCATGCACCAGACTCATGATAATAATCACAAATAACAGAAGAAATATTTCAAATTCAAAATGCACTTTGATCCCTCTGGCGCTCTATCTGGGATCTCAATGCATGATTCCAGTTAATTCAGTTTTATAAGCGTTCTTATCTCTTTCCAATTATAATTCATAATAAGCATTTCACCATTTTTCTTGAAGAGAATATTCTTTTTGCACAATCTTTAATCACTTATTTACATATAGATTCGACAAATTAATCCTAATTTCTCGATAATCCTTATTCCCCTTCGCGACAAGGAATTCGGCAGGCAATCTACTTTATTTGAAGAATCATCGTCATCGTTTTCTTCCAAGCAATTGAATTAAAAAAAGTCCATCTCATTTCCTACATCCACAGGCTGCAACGTTACCAAAAATGGCAGATATGCAATGCACATATGTCGCAATGAAAGAACGGCTCACAGAAAAAACGTTTTCCAAAATTTTCAAATAATGGTACTTGGAAATGTTCCATAAGACACAACAACAAATGATTTCAAGTAGATACGACCTGATATTCTTTTTCTTATAATCCCACTGAAATCGAAAATATTTCGAAATTAAAAGGTAAAATAAAATCCGAATCCGTTCAGCCCAATGAATTGATTAACAAAGATCTAAACATACAAACTTTCACATTTATAATTTCAATAAGATGAAATTTCTCGAAAAGATACATATTAAAATTTTAAATAAATTTATACCATCCCTAAAAAAACTTGCTGTCAAAACTTTTGAGACATACGTCATTTTGTACAAAAAATTTGTTTTATCTAAACAGAATCAACACCTTTGAATCCTATAGCGCAGGGGTGCTCAAACGATCGATTGGTCGATCGCGAATGCATTTTGAGTAGATCTCGAGAAGAAAATAATTTTCAAGAAGTAGGTAACTAAACTACAAAAATTTATTACGTAATAAAATAACACTCTGCTAGCGACAAAATGCATTTATCAAAGGAATTCGCGGTACTTGTCAAAGAAAAGCCGCGTTTTTTATTCTTGCCGCTTTTCTAGAAATGTCGGACGGCGCGTTTGACGGAAACATTCGAGACATTCGTTTACGCCGATATAAATGTTGCGCTTGCAGGAATTAGACTCATTCTGAATTGTAACTTGAAGGCAATACTACGTCGATACAAAGTTTATTATTAAATAGTACAAAATGAGTGCAGTGAAGAAATCTAAAATGTTTCATTTTAATAGCGATTGGGAGGAAGAATTTTTCTTTTGTATGGTGAAGGATAAGTGCATTTGTCTTATTTGTCGTGCGTCAGTTGCAATACTTAAGCGTGGTAACTTAGAGAGGCATCATAAAACTATAAACTATGAAAAGGATTTTCCGCCACAGAGTGAATTAAGAAAACTAAAAGTACGTGATTTGATATCTTGTTTGAAAAACGAACAAACCATGTTCACAAGACAAGCTAAACAATCAAAAGCGCTACGATCGCGTCGTTTAAAATATCTCATATATTGGCGAAACACAAGAAACTATTCAAAGATGGATCGGTTGTGAAAGAAGCATTTATTGAAGCGGGTGAGACTTTATTTGGAGATTTTAAAAATAAAACAGAAATCATGTCTGCTATTAGAGAACTTCAGTTATCTCGTTCGACTGTCACAAGGCGTATTAAAGTCATGAGTCAGGACATGGCAAGTAAACTAAAACATGATATCATGAATACATACACTTCTTCACACTTCGACAAATCCACCGATATGACAGACACTGCCCAGCTTTGTATTTTTATTCGGAAGGTATTCAATTCAATTTCAAAAGTTTTAAACACGGAGGAAATTATGGGCATTGCAAAAATTTTGAATTCCATCCGTGCACGTAGCTTGCAACGGCGGCTCTTTAAGTTGCAGTTGGAAGATAGGGAGTCAGCGGAACACACTGATTTAATTCTTCACACGGACGTCAGGTGGTTGAGTCACGGAAAATTCCTAGAAAAGTTTCAAGAATTATTGCCCGAAATTACAGCTTTTCTAGACGAAAGAGGTAATGACACTCAGATATTAAAAACGAAAAATGGCTAACAGATTTGGCATTTTTGAATGACATCACAATGCACTTAAACACCATTAATTTGGAGCTTCAAGGTAAAGGAAGAACTATTATTGAGATGATTAGCGTAGTGAAACGCATTCAAAAGTAACTTGCAGTTTACGAAAGATCAACTGAAAAGAAAGGATCTGAAACATTTTCTGTCTTTGAAAGCAAGGTTTCCTCGGTTGAATTATGATACGTATGAGGCTGAATTATCAAATATTTTGGGACAATTCGAAATGCCTTTTTATGATTGCAGTAAATTGGCAAATATATCATCATTTATGAGTTATCCTTTTTCAGGTAAAAACATTGAGGAATTAGCTACTGAAATAGCAAGTCAGTTTAATATGAACTCATGTTCTGTTGAAAATGAGTTAGTGCAGATTATATCAGATATACATCTCAAAGTTACAACATCTGATACAAATTTTGGTGTTTTATATCTGAAGATAAATATCCGAATCTAAGGCAAATCGCCCTTCAACTGACGGCAATATTTGGGTCAACTTACTTGTGCAAGTCTGCATTTTCTGAAATGAAAATAATTAAGTCAAAATATCGCAATCGACGAACTGACGATCATATGTCATCATGCTTGCGATTAGCACTCAGTGGTTACGTACCATCTTATGAAAAGTTTGCTAAGGACATGCAGTGACCCGCTTCAACATCCAAAGTCACTCCTTGGCTAAGTATAACACCATATGTAACTCTTTTGTTTTGTAACAACCAATAAACTCGCAATTTTGAACAAGTATGAGTTTTTTTATTGATATTATAGGGAAGAACCTAACTAAACCTAACCCAAACCTTGACTAAAATAATGTATATTGTGGGGGAAGCTAATATCTATATATGCAATGGTACACCCTACCTAGAAGGTAGGTAGGTAGGGTGTATATGTACGACAACCCTGCATCACACATACTTGCAGCCTCTCAGAGTCGATCGTAAGTAGTCTAAAAATATTGAGGTAGATCGCTAGCAGTTCAAGTTTAAGCATCTCTGCTATAGCGGATGAAAAAATGTAAGGACTATAAAATATGGATTTAGAAAGAGACGGTTAGATGGTGGGCACATAGATCAATTACAAAATATTAATATTAGTGAATACGCTTCTAATGAAAGTTTTTTCTAGAACTGAAGATTTTACGATTAAGTATTCAGTAAGAAACACGCATAACTACGAAAAAGATATTTTGCGGCAACTCATAATACTATAAGACAAATTCTTAAACAATACCAAATATCCTATAAATTCTGACGGCATTGACAGATACAGAGTAGACAGCAGTTACTCTGAATAATAATTAATAGGAACCTTTATTCGTATAAATTTGTACAAAATATTAACAAATGGTGTTTCTAATTAAGGTGGTCACACTGCTTACGCCATTTTCAAATGAATTCTAAAGAACTGCGATAATTTCAATATGATCAAATTATTTTGATTTTTCATTAGTGATCGACTGGAATGCGTACAGAAGGTTTCAAAACTGAAATGTTGAGAGTAGATCTCGAAAACATTTTTGGTGAGTTTAAGAAAACAAAATAGTGTTAAATATTTTGAGGGTGATCTTTATTCTGCTCTAACATGGTTCCATATAACAACTCATTGGAAATTAATAGTTATAACTAAGTTTCACGAAATCTTTACTTATATTATTTTGAAATTAGACATTTCCTTCACATTCAGCAATCAATTCAACTCCGTCGTCAACAAGCAGCCAGGCGCCATCAGAAACTCCACAACAACTAGATTTACTATCACCTATCAGTGGTTGACTTTGATGTAATCAGATACGATAAAAACTTTTTTACTTTTTTAATCCTTGTAATTAATCGTAAGAACTTATCTGTAAATATACAGAGTCTGATATTTTCTTTGATTTTTATCACCTTCATAATAGTCAATTTTTATTCATAAATACTTTTGAAGTTTCTTCCCAATAAAATTCATAATATAGTCAATGTAGGCGGTGTCATACGAATGTTTGATTATTTTCTCTAAACTCTCCATATGATTTTTCAAATTTCTTGTTTTCTCTTGTCTATGCAGATTATTCATGACCCACTTCTGTCAGTCCAAATTTGCTATCAAAAAAAAGCTTTTAGAGCTCAACATTAAGGTAAAAATATACTCAAAACACAAAAGGATTTTTTACTGTTTTTACTATCAATAAATTAATTAAACTAATAAATCACTATGAAAACCAAGTACAAAGTGACATGAAATATATACGAATAGGCCGTTATTTAGATTTGAAAAACCATACAGTAGGCAGGTAACAACTATTGAAAGAGAGTTAATATTCGCATTCATCGAAAATTTTGTTTAATTTTGTGGTTCATTATCTAAAACCTATCACTAAAAAGTGATGCGAAAATTTCAACTGATTCAAGGTAATTGGCCAATGTGTAAAACTTTCAATTTATCCATACTAAGAAAAGAGTCGCCATTTTGGATTGTTTAAATGGTTCAATGGTTTCTCATTCTTTTCCAATGATAAAGCTAACGAAAATACTGTGTGGATCATTGAATTTTAAGCCGAAATTTTATGTAACTATGGGTGGTTGGAACTCATAGAAATACAAATATCTGTGCTAGTAGGTTTTGTGAGATGTTAAAGTTTATTTTTGCTATTTGAATGGGAGATTGAGAAATTTAAAAATGATATTAGATGGTTTTCCTCTTTTTCGAATTCAAATTTTATTAACGGATATATGCTGTTTATGAATTTGAATTATGAAATGATCAATTATGGCTACGGGACTCACCCCTAGAAAAGAAACCTTTTATTCTCTATAAATCGCTCTACCACAAACAAATAGAGGTTTCTGAAAAAACAAATATTTCAAAATTTTGGGACATCTCAAGTTCCAAGTCACATTTTTCAGAAAATTAAAAAATCTTCAAATAAGATGGAACACAAAGTTAAATATTTATCTACTCAATTTGAACCAAATTACTAATTATTTAACTTTCAAACTAAAAACGAAATACAAGCAGAAACCACTAATAATTGTTCAAACTGAAGGCCATTAATGGCAATACAAGTTTCATGCTACGAATTGGAGTACGTTTAAATTGATTCATGTATCCTCGTTAAGTTCCTCAAGGAATTTCAATATATTATCTACTATTTAGCCTATTTCTACAGATGTTATCACTCAGAAAACGCCAGGAGATAAAATCTTAGACGACCTTTCTCGGCTGGTAATAAACGGTACCGTCACTTCCAGTTCAATTATCCCCGAAATTAAGATTTAAGTAGATATTGAAGTTATTATCTCGTTCTTATCGGAAATCAGTAGCGGCGTTAGAGTAAGACACAGTTGAAAAACCGTCCAAGGGCATCAGATATGAAAAGTAGGATTCGTTCAGTTCTATAGTTTTGAACTTGGACTTTATTCCTAAATCCATAAAAATAGAGTAATGTATAAAAAAGTTATATCATATGGGTAATTGTTTGAGCTCTTGCTATCAAAATACTTAATTCAAGGAACATGAATCACAAATCGAATCCTCTTCTTCTCATTTCAAAAGTCTTACTAGCTTTTACATAGACGCCAACAAACATGAGCAATTATATAGGAAAGATGTATAACAAGGAAGTGGGTATGAAAGGAATAAGTATTTGGGTCCAAAGAAGAATTCTAGGCTGAAGCCACTCAGCTATCTGTTCCGTGTGGCTGCCATAGCTACCGTCCCGTACTATGCAATACTAATGAGTCATTTGTAGCCCTTTTTTTTGACTTAAGGTACGTCAAAGATTATTCACGAGATCATTTTCATCGATAGAAAAGTCTAAATGTGATCACTTATTACCATATTTATTTAATCCCAGCAGAAGTTGTCTCATTCAAATTTCTATAAATTTCCTTGTGTTTTTCCATTATTTTAACAGAGTTATTGATGAAGTTCAATGAACAAATCACAGAAAGAATCATCAAAATAGATCATTCCTATCCTCAGTTGTGATCACGAACTCATTCAAAAATGCATTTCTTTTGTTTTCAGATTTCTTCTCCATTTGTACTAATTTTTTACTGGAATCTTATGATATTACAAAAATCAAAAGAAAAACTTCAGTATGTCTTTTCCATCGTGATTTATAATGGAGAGTACAGGTTTTGGTTGTTTAAGTACGGTAGCTATTGGTGAAAAGATATCGCAGCTACCTTCTTTCATTTTCGACTTCTTCTGAATTTAAAGATTTTCCGGGATTTCGACTTATACAAATATCTCGATTGCTATTAAAGTAAGCTGAAAACTATTTTGACTATTTTTGGAATAGAATTTACGGACATCAAATATTTTGTTTTTGAATGATTTTTGACATAAGATATAAAAAAATTAAGTTTTCTTAGATATAAACCATAGGTGATTAGGATGAAGTAGAAAGAGTTATTTTTATTCTTCCAAATCAGTATAACATGCCTGACAAATTTCCTCGCAAATGTGAATGTGAATTTTCGGGAAATGAAAGTTCTTTGGACATTCTGTAGATTTATCTAATATGATGGTATGAATTTACATAAACATCACAAATGTTTACTATTATATGCTCATAACAACCCCTTATAATAAGAATAAAACAACAAATATAAACTATCTTGAATACTCCAAAGTATATCCATTATTCAAAATGTGAGAATTGAAACGTCCAGAAATATTTTTGTATACATTCTGAATTTGAATATTGATTACTGAGACTTAGCAATTCCTAAAGTTTTGTTTCAACTCTTCTAGATCATTATGGGTTCGTCTACGAGATGTTACATATGTAACAACTTGAGGGGGTAAATCTCCGTCCAATTTCAAGAAAAAAGTTCATATAAACATAGACCCGCAAAATATTCGTTACAGAGCTACAGGGTGTTGAAATTTCCGGAAAAAAATTTGTTTTTTCTTCAAAACTGCTGCAGTTTTTGAGATATTCAGCCAAATTTGAAATGCGAGCTATTTTTTACATACTCCATCATTACACGTTTTAAAATTTTAACTAGAATCTACAAGGTGTTTCTTTTCCGGAGCCATGTCTTCTTTTGCCCTTTCAAACTTTTTGCATTACGTCACTGATCAGCGTTCAATCAATTTTCGTCATACTCGTTCAATTTAGAAACTTTTTTGAAATTCTTAATTTTTTCGTATATCCAACCGTTCTCGATCAATAAATTATTAAACGATTGTATGCATACGCTGAATCGAAAGCATTTCTAATTAAAAAACGACAAGTAGACTTTGATTTTTCTCATTTATTTATTCATTTTGACAGTTTCTAAAGTTGAACCAGTGTCTGATCGAATTGTTTATTGAATTAACGATTAGTTTTAAGACTTTTGAAGTTATTGCTGTGAGAAAAAATGGCTAATTTTACTAACGCCGAATTGGCTGATATTCATTACATGTACGGTCTGGCTGACGGAAACACAACAGAAGCTAGGCGATTATATTAGGTTGCGCTTTCCAAATCGAGTAACACCAGACAGGCGAACATTTTCAAACATCCACAGAAGGTTGAGGGAAACTGGTACTTTTACTGCATATACTCATTTAAAAGGTGCAACTCAAACTATGAGAACTCCTTATATTGAGGAAGCAGTTTTGAATTGTATTGATTTGAATCCTCATGTGAGTACAAGAAAAATTGAAAATTAGTTGAATATTTCACATGTTCTAGTTTGGAGTATTTTCCACAACTTTTTATTGTACCCGTTTCATATTCAACGCGTCCAAACTCTACTTCCTCGTGATTTTCCTTCAAGACTGAATTTCTGCCGATGGTTCTTAGATAAAATTAGAGAAAATGCTCATTTTGATAGTGAAATAATGTTCACAGACGAAGCTAACTTTTCGAGAACTGCTATACAAATTTTCACAATAATCATTATTGGGCTAAGGAAAACCCCTATTTGATTGAAGAATCTCATCATCACGAACAATTCTCACTAAATGTCTGGGTGAGAAGAAATGGAAATTATTGTAGTAGGCCATTTTTTTGCCTAACATACTAAACGGTCCCGCTTATCGGCAATTTCTTGAAGAGGAGTTACCTTTATTTATTATTTATTATGTGCCACTTTTGGTGAGAAACATAATGTGGTTCACGCATGACAGGGCACCAGCACATTTTAGTGGAGAAGCTAGGGAATTCTTGAATAATACATTCAACAACCGATGAATAGGTCGGGGTGAGCCAGAACCATGGCCTCCTAGGTCCCTAGACTTAAACAGTTTAGACTTTTTCTTATGGGGATATTTCAAAAGTTCAGTTTATACCACTCCAGTGGTATAAGCTGTAGAAGAATTGAGAAATCGAATAATTCTCTTGTGACACGATAAGAAATACCCCTGGAATATTTCAAAGAGAGGGTGATAATATGCGAAGAAGGACAGAGGCCTGTATTCTTGCAGGTGGTGGACACTTCCAGCAATTCATTTAGTTTTCAATTGTTGTTTTTTTTAGTTTGATATAGCATAAGTAAAAGTTCAGTCTCAGAAGACGAGCTATCAAAATAAAAGCAAATTTTGGGCATACCTATCGAGTATTTCTATTATCTTATTTTTATTTAGGAATCACAAACAATTCAAATAACTCAAACTCAGTAATTTTTCACTCGAAAACTGTTGGAGAAACGAAAAAATTACAGGGGTCAAAAAAGTTTCTAAATTGAACGAAAATGCCGAAAATTGGTTGTACGCTGATCAGAGGTGTACTGCATAAAAGTTTGAAAGGGCAAAAGGAGACATGGCCTCGGAAAAGAACCTTGTGAATTTCAGTTAAAATCTAGGACGTTTGATGATGAAGGCTGTAAAAAATAGCTTGCATTCCAAATTTGTGCTCTCGAAAACTGCAGGAGTTTTGAAGAAAAAATCATTTTTTTCCGGAAATTTCAACACGCTGTAGCTCCGTAACGAAGCTTTTGCGGACCTATGTTTCTATGAACTTTTTTTCTTGAAATTGCACGTAGATTTACCCCCTCAAGTTGTGACATACTATTATGTAACACCCTGTATATAATAGATCATTGATATAAACCCAAATAAAAAAATCTAACGGGGTTAAACATGGTGGTCGAGGTCCATTAATCATCTTGTTTATTGTAACTTTTTCTCCGAGTGCTTTGAAATATCTAGTGTTCATGAGAATCTGTTCCAATCTTAGGAATATAGGCTTATGAGGATGTCTCTTCTAATGAAAATGAACTGTATAATTTTCTGAAGTAGAAGAATCATATATCCTGGAGTAATTATATATTAGGATATATATATATATATATATATATATATATATATATATATATATATATATATATATATATATATATATATATATATATATATATATATATATCAAAGTTTTCAAAATTTACAAACATTTTTCTATCAAAGAGTTTTCAGCTTATTCTTTATGAGTCAACAATGTGAATAGAGTAATGGATTAATTTTGATATTTATTGTTGTGAGCATACGATTTAAAACATTTTCTGTTTTTGTAAATTGGCACAAGCAGACTAGATGAAAACAAAAGAATGTTCAAAGAATTCACATTTTTGGGCAAATTGGTCAGGCATCTATATTTGAAAGAGAAAACATGTTCTTCCTTTTATCCAAATTATGAACCTCATTTAAAAAACACAAGTTTATCAATGAATAATCCTTTCTGACAAGAGCTAGTTCTTGTCAAGGAAGACATAGATTTACGGATTTTCGAATAATTCGAAGATTTGTCTCAAATTTACATATATAAACTTTGCGAGGAGTCTCGAAAGATATTTGTCCCATCATATATATATATATATATATATATATATATATATATATATATATATATATATATATATATATATATATATATATATATATATATATATATAATATATCGAGAAACCTCCTGTCGGTAAATATTTGAAAGGACAAATATCTTCCGCGATAAACTTCGCGAGGAGTACATCTCTACGGATTTTTAGCCCTATTTCAGCGGGATTATTTCACTCGTTTTGTACCGCTGATGTGATGCACGGACCGGCGAAAGATGTCTCCCAAATGTTGGAATTTTTAACGTTCTCACATACGTTTAATACTGTTCGTATCTTTCTCGGTCCGGTAGCGGGTTCACCGTCTCGGTCCATAGACTGCGACTCTCGTACGTATGTACGAGGTGCGTCCTTTCTGGATTCGATAGGGTACCCCGCTATAGCTTGATAGGATCCTGAGAGGCGATATGCGACACTGATGAGCTGCTAATAAGGGCGAAACTGCAGTCTGCCGCTTCGTTTCTCGGCATCCTACTAAGTTGCACTTTTGTGGCTATTGGGGGCTGCGTGCATGGCAGGCAGATTTGGGAACTAGCTCTTGTCAGGAAGGATTATTCATTGATCTACGGATTTTTGAATAATTCTTCTTGTCTCAAGTTTACATCTGTAGACTCCTCTACATACACTCTATATAGTGATACAAAAGCTCAGTTAATCCTTCAAGTACTTTGGCAATTGAATAAGCAAACCGACGTTCCAAACTCTGACGACGTCAATCTACTAATCAAACAGTTGAAATATGCTAGGTACATAGTTCCTCTGGTTGTTTGGTATTATGAACTGTTCCAGATTGACGTCAATCACTAGACATACATACCGCTAAATACATAGAAATGTTTAAGAAATGCTGCTCATTCGTAACGAAAAAATAGATTTTGAAAGCTGCATTTGAACAGAGGAGGACTTGGCGAAAGAGCTAGAAATGGGACCAATAAATTAGACCACAACAACAATGAAACATATTGAACGCAAATCTGCCTGTAATGAGCCTATGACTCTTCCATAGTGGAAGAATTGAATTGGGACTGGATATTTTTCATCTATGATAGAATTAGCAAATTTTCTAACTACTAAACAAGGGTAATCAAGGGACTAAAGAACTGTGCTGCAGGTTTGTCCTCACGGAGGTTACTCTGTAATGGTTCGGGGTGCCATTAATTATGGCGATAAATCAGACTTCTATTATTGTATCAGAAATACGAATTCATTCAATATGTAGAGGACATAAATAACATTGTGCCCAATATTTAAGCAGCTGTAACTGAAAGTTCTATTTCAGATTAAAGCGCATGTTCATATTGAGATTCCATTACGACAAAATCCGAAGAAATCATAAAATAAACGGTTCAGAGCTTCCATCAAGATCTCTGTCCTCGATCCGAGTTGAACATGCATCCTTATAATACACATCAGCCCAAAAGGTACAGGGCAGGTATCATTTATTAGGGTCGTAAAAAAGCAATTGAGAGAAAATTATTGACGCCAATCACTAGACATTTTTATTTTCTTTATAATTTTTGAATTAAAAATGAAGCTTTGGGTTGAAATATTATTTTGTTATTATATTCCTGTTCACAATTATATCAAATACTATAGACTGAGCTTAGCTGCCAGCTGAAAACCTAAACCCCTTGAAGCAGCTTGATTTGTTATTATAAATGCTGCTCATGGACCACACGCTAATAGCAATCCTTCACAGGATCGCCTATAATGAGCCTAATAAGTTCTCGGAATTAATAGAGGTTGAAAATTGTCATTCTCACAGTTATGGATACAGTACATCTGTTTGCTCTTGGTTTCTTTACTAGCATCAATATAACGTTCAAACTCTCCCACATCAATATTTACAAAAACTTTCATGTTCATAACTGGAAAAACTTGATGGAAAAATGAATTATAAATAGATGTTTTCACTGAATATTTCACTAAAAAAATGTGGAAAATAGTAATTCTGGATCGAAAGTTGGCACAAACAATTCAGATTTTTAAAAAACTAAGTTTTCCTTGAGTTATTTCGACTTCTTATCAAATCATCACCTATGTTCAAAATAAGAAAGCGGACCATAAGATCTGAAGAATGAAGACCTCCTGATTCAAAAATCCTCTTTTATGTAAAATTCTCCAAATGAACATTTCACATTTTCAAATCATTTCTATATTGAATAAACTCATTCATAGTTTAGGAACATTTATCTGCTTCTCGGAAAACGAGATGGAAAATGAGCAGCTTTTTTTATAACTTTCAAGGCCATCTATATTTTCAGCTTTTCTGTACATTTGGAGGCCACAATAAGCTAACATACGTCTGGTTATACTATAAGAAAACATCAGAAGCGATAGAATACACCATTTTCAATCAAAAATGGTTGAAGGCAAACTGTAAACTTATTAACATATTAGATCTAATCCAGTCGATATAATTTAGTTATTTTCTCCTTTTCTTCATACTTTCTTTTAATCCTATATTTTATTCGAAGAATTAATGTAGTTAATGAAGTCGCAATTACTCGAGTTCGTTGTACTCACCCTCGGCATATTCCGTTTACGTTCACTTTCCTTCGCAGGTAAAAGCGGTGGTCGTCGCGATGCAGCGGACGGCGGTTTGACTTGTTCACCCACCGGTGTTCGCGTCGCAATTGATGAAATACCTTGCATGAGTTTTTCTCCACAAGTTGAGGCGACTGCGTCTACCGGGAAATCAGTCGTCGTCAAGAAAACAGCTTCGTCAGATGCCACATAAATGGGAGAACGAGAACGGGCTTTAAGCTTAGAAAACTCTGTGCCATCCATTTCTTGGAGTTTCTCAATTCTCAAAGCAGTTTCCCCACTCATCTTCTCTTCGACATATATGGCAAATCTGTAAAAATATAATTGAACTATAATAGCAAAAGTATATTCAGAATATATATATATATATATATATATACAAAATAAATAATGAAAAAATTTCTAAATATATATGCTTAGCGACGAGATTAAAAAATGTGGAAAATGAAGAAAATATTTATTCTACCGATTCCCAACCGAAATTATTTCTACAACAGGCGTTATTCCTAGAAATCTTCACAAAAGTATTGAGATTTTGGGTCTGAAGAAAAATTTGTTTGAACAGTTACAAAAGATAACAGTCATCAAATCTTGTAATATTCTTCGTAGGTTTCTTTCAGAAAATAATAATGAGGTAGAGTCATAGGTTTCTCTTTAGTTTATACTGCTCAGAATCTCATTTCATATTTTATTTATTTGTTTATATAAATGTAATATAATTAACTGACAATTTTGTCATATTTATATTCAGAGCAGTATTCTATTCGATCGTTCACCACTTCACACAAAGGAAACTATTAATGAGTAACATTCAGTGTTACTTGACATTCAGATTACCCTCAATAAAGAAAGGTCCTAGATGACACTGGATTTTTCCGGGAGAAAGCCTCTGACACTACTCGTTGGTACATTGATATCATTGTCTGATAGATGCTATAGTATGTATATATTTCAAAAAGGTAGATTGATATATTCTCATAACATTTAACGTTATCCTAATATATAATTACTCCAGGATATGTTTTAATTATAATCATTGCCTGGCAATGGTATTAATTACCGGGTGGTGGATTTATATTTTTTCATGAAATCAGTTTGATTGCATGAACAGATATATGGGCAACTCGTCGGGGTAAAACCCCCTATATATATATATATACAAGGTGCTTCAACGAAAACTAAACAGAGACTACATCTACCAAGATATTTATCTTTGATCAAAACGCAAAAACAGGTCAATTTTTGTTTCAAGGAAGACATCTTTTGGGGTACAAAACTTGCCTGAAATATCAACCCCCTAAGCGGGGGTTGCAATCCTTGAACATTTTAAATAGGGAAAATGGGTCGAGTGATGAGAAAGTTGGTGTCTTTGCCTACATCGCCTTGAACGAATTTCCATTTTTAATTGAAAACTGTAAGAGATACAGGGTGAGCAACTGAAAGATATAAAAGACTATTTCCCTGAGACTATGCAAGCTTCAGTGAAGTAAAATGAAACAGATCCATGCTGATCAATGGCAGTCATCATCAAGTACCATCCTCATCTCGAATTTCAACCCCTACAGCAGGGTGACCACCCTTGAAAATTTGGAAGAGGGTAGATTGGTCGAGTGATACCTCGAAAGAAAGGTATTATCTTTGTCTGCATCCCCGAGAAAGAATTTTCATTTTTGATTGAAAACTGTAGAAGATACAGAGTGAGCTACTGAAAAATAGAGGAGACTATCTATCACCCTGAGTATAAGTGCTAAAAAATGGAACAGATTCATTCCAGATCAAAGGCTGTCATCTTCCGAAACACCATTCACATCTGCAGGGGTGACCACCATTGAAAATTTGAAAGAGGGTAGATGAGTTAGGTTAGAATGAAAATTCATTCACGGGGATGCACACAAAGATAATACCTTTCTTTCGAGGTATCACTCGACCCATCTACCCTCTTCCAAATTTTCAAGGGTGATCACCCCTGCTCTAGGGGTTGAGATTCGAGATGAGGATGGTAGTTGATGATGACTGACATTGTTCAGCATGGATCTGTTCCATTTTACTTCACTGAATAGTCTCAGGAAATAGTCTTCCCTATCTTTTAGTTGCTCACCCTGTATCTTTTACAGTTTTCAATTAAAAATGGAAATTCGTTCAAGGCGATGTAGACAAAGATACCACCTTTCTTTTCAGTCATCACACGACCCATCTTCCCGATTCAAAATGTTCAAGGATTGCAACCCCGCTTAGGAGGTTGATTTTTCAAGTTTTGTACCCCAAAAGATGTCCCCCTTGAAACAAAAATTGACCTGTTTTTGCGTTTTGATCAGAAATGAATATCTTGGTAGATATAGCCTCTGTTTAGTTTTCGTTGAAGCACCCTATATATATATATATATATATATATATATATATAGGTGCGCCAGATAAATCCTGTTTTTTTCCGCAATTTTAGAGCTAGATCATTCGTTCTTACTTTATTCGAAAGCCAAAGGACTAGGTTTTTCAGAAATTCTATCGAAATTTCATTTCCGGTGAAATCCAGTATGGCTGACTCATTCGAAAATGAGCAATATTTAGAGATCGCTGGAACGTTTTTTTTCACTTAAAAATTTGAATGGGACGTTCAGTCGATAATTCAGTCTTTTCTGAACAATTTGACATATTGATCTTAAAAATATTCCAAGAATTGGTAAAAAGTAGCGTGAAGAATTTTTGTTATTCTGGTTTTCAGCTGAAATCGAAATATTTTTTTCAACTCATAGCGTTGGCACTCCTGAAGTTGTTGTGTTTTTCAGGGATTTTCTAAGAAGACAAAGAACCATTTTTTACTAAAACCAACCTAAAATTTTATTTCCATTCGAATTCAAAAAGGCCGACTTCCCCGCGCATAAAAAAAGTTTTCGCGGTCCTAATGAATCAACTGCGTAATTCAATCACTAGATTGAACCTTTCCCATCATTTGGAGGGGTCGAACTCGAATATTGTAGTCAATAGTATTTTTCTTTTTCACCATCATATGCACCTCCCGTTGTGAAACCTCTGAACATAGACTGCATGCATTAACTCTATGATAAACAAGAAATAATGAAATGTCATCGAGTTTTAGACGACATCTGGTTTGATCTCAGCGATTCATTGAATGTTTATTTGTGCGTGGCTATACTGCTAAGCAAATATTACGCCAATTTCCAGCCCCTAATTACAAAATGAGTACAATTTATGATCTTGAGGAAAAATTTAGGACAACACGGTCATTAGGAAGAAGAACAGGTACTGGTGCAACTTCTACTGTTAGAACACAGGTACTCGCCTTTTTCATAATCTATTTCAAGTCTCAACTCTACATTTACAAACTCAATTGACAATTTCAGGCTAACATTCAGGAAATTTCTGTATTAGCAGTCAGCCCTATCAGAACGCCTGGAACCAGCTTGACTGTTTCCAAAATGTCTCAGAGATGCCAAACCTCAAAAACGTCTGTGAGAAGAATAATATGACAGGATTTGGGTATTTTTGGAGGCACTATAATTTTCAATTGACTCTAGCTGTCAAAGAGCGCAGATTCGAGCGATGCAAAAATTCATTAAATAGATTTAGAACACGTAGACAAATTGAAAATATCTGGTTCACAGACGAAAAAATTTTCAGTGTTGTCCCACCAAAAAACAGCCAGAATGACAGAATTTGTGTTCTAACGAATGAAATCAAGAGGAATGTGATATGAATAAGTACAGTTACCACCAGCTGAAAATGAACGGTTGAGAAATTGAGTAGCTTTTTGGATGATTTTTATTGGTTCAAATCTTCTTTGGAATTCTACAATTTTTTCCATATTCTTCTGACAACGTTTGTCAAAGAAATGAACAACCAGTACTATATCACAAAAAAACCGCTACTTACTCTCAACTGTACAAGGTGTCTCAAATTAGATGTATCTGAACGAAATCTACTTCAATTGATTTTAGGATGGAGCCAGAAGTCATACCAGTTACTATACTATGAATTATCCAAGACAACGCCTAGACGATATCATCGAACCACAACAATGGCCCCCAAATAGTCCCGATCTTAATCCGTGCGACTATTTTCTGTGGGGTCATTAGGAAGAAATGGTGTGTAAAAATGGTATTATTTTCAATAATTGTGAGAAGCTGAGGCAAAAAATTCAAGAATGTTGGAACAATCTTGATCAAGAAGTAATTTCGAGATCCATAGAGAGCTCATGTAATTTGTTAAACAAAATCATGTCGTAATATTATTCTCGCAAATGTTTTTAACAGTTGGCATCTCTGAGTATTTGGGAAACAGCCATCTTGGTTTTGTTCCTAATGGCCCTGTTGTCCAAGATCATATAATGTACTTCTTTTGTAATTAGGAGCTTGTAATTGGCGTAATATTTGCCTAGCGGTATAGTCACGCACAAATAAACATTCAATGAAACGCTTATCCTCATTTGTTTAAACCATTGTTAACAATTTCAACGTCAAAAACACGCAACACCAAGATAGAATTCGAGTTCAAGCCAGAGAAGAGCTAGTCATAGAGTTAAAACTCAAGTTTCACAACGGAGGTGCATATGAGATTGACTACATTTGGCATTCTAGAAATGGCCTCAGATCATTTCTCCGAGAGAGCTGTTCGAACCTGAAACTCCCTAATTAATGAAAGATACCGTACAGTTAGTCTTTCGAACTGAATGAGAAACTGCATAAATGAAAATCGTAATTTTTTTCAACGGATGATGAAATATTCTATATTGATGTATCTAGCAGATGCCATGTGGGGGCAGGATTTATAGATATAAGAGAGAAGAAGCAACAATTGTCACAAACTCATCTGGATCCCCGACACATCACTATCCGAGAAAATGAAATAACGGATAGCTTAGTAACACCTGGAGAAAGACCTCTTATTTGCCTAAAACCAGCAGTAGGCATACTCTATTCCTATATAGATGATTTCTTTCGACTGTGGGAGAGGAAAACAAACAGATGCGGGTGGAGCGCATAACTGAAGAGTTGGTTATACTTTGAATGGCGAAGAACTGGGGGATTTTCATCTTTCTGTTCGATTGATGTTTTTATCTAGCGAACTCCCCCAGATGCAAAGAGTGCGATTGAAAACTTCGTTATAGAGGTTACAAAATACCGATGCTCTGACTGAAATTCATGGTTTCATAAATGTTGCAGTACGATCAGTGCTAATCACTTTGAAAGATTGGGAAGGGTTGAACAGCACTGGACTTGCGATCATTGCTGTACAGATGTTGGTAATCAGCTAATGGATGACGATAAAATGTTATCTAGCAAATTATCTCAAAGTTTTACGGTGCAAGATGATAATTAAATAGAAAATCATTGATGATAAATATGATAATCTACTATCGAAATCGATAAATAAGTTGTGGAAAATACTTTACTCAAACCTGAATTGAGAAAGGGGGAAAAGATATTGCAATTCTTTAGAATTTGAATTTCAATTATGATGAAGCCATTTCCGAAAGATCGCTCATGGCTAACAATCTGATATTGCTTTATGTGAGACAGTTGAAGCAGAATAATATCTATGAAAGAATTACCAATGATACTGAACAAATATCTCATCTTTCGGTGACCACAGGGATCGATCGAAATAATATAGTGAAAGTTTTTAGAACTGGTGAAAAAGGAAGCAATAATTTTACGACTTTGGTAGTCTTGTCTAATGCTGAAATGGTTCTTGAAGTTCTCAAGAACAAAATAGCGATTCAAAATGCCTGTTGTCGCAAATTATCCCTATTTGAAGATCGTACAAACATACAAAGAATTCAAATGGAAGAAGTCTGCCAACAACTTGACCTGCATAACCATATGAAGTGTTGAATGTAACGATAAAACATGAAAAAATAACCGACTAATGTTGAATACAACCATGAAACTGAGTTGTCTCTTGGCGAATTTGCTGTTCATTATCAGAATATTGGCGGAATGAGAAGCAATCTCGATGCAAATGACATCACTGAATGCGAAAACCTAGCACAAATATACATTAGTTTATTGCCACTCTGAAATTTGGTCTTCCAAATGTATAGCATTCCGGTATCGCAAGAAAGCTACTCGAAAGTGTAATGGTAGCGTTGTGATAATTCTTGTTAGCAATATGCTTGGATCAAACATGATCAATCATTCTGTAAAAAATATGAAATATTTATTTCTTATCTCTTACGGAAGTCACGATTGTTTGAGGAATCGCGAAGTTCGGATGAAGAAGTCTACTCATCATGTAGATATGCAGTATGGCTGGTAGCTTCATTGAATACCAATCAAGAGATGTGCATTTGTGAAGACTTCAAAGTTTTTAAAAAAGTGAACGGCGCGAAGGCGAGTTTGATTTGCTTGGAGGAGGTAGTCCCGCTAGCAAATCTTTTTCTGTGAAATTGGCAATAACCGTAATGCCTATTTGAACTACATTTCCGATCGTTAGTAATTTGCATTATTATCAATCAGATTTCCATTGAACTTGAACGATGACATAATCTTGTATCGTGTTTTGTGTCAGTGATTATAAATCCATCTTCTTAGGCTGTGTTTGTCTTTGAACGACAATACAGTTTTTTCTTGCTTAGTGAGAGAGGACCCTGCTTTCGAGACTAATCATTATCGCTATAGAAAAGAGCAATATTGCAAAATTTCATCTCGCAGATCCAAAAAGAGAGCGAATGACTACATTTGCATCATTATGATGGATTTGTCAGTTTCATGTAATCCTTCTTCGATTATTACTTAACGCCACAGTGTCACAGTGTCTTAATTACCATCTTCAATGAGTAGTTCTCTTCAGAGACATTGCCTAAAAATTGATCGGTTTTCAATAAATAATGACAAAGACCCTAAAAAATTTATTGCGGCGAAATCGACTAAGACAATTTATCGCTTAAAAGATACCGAAACATTAAATAAAACGAGCAGATCGGAGAAACTTACATGAGAGGGCATTCTCGGAATGGTCTCAGATAACAGGGTTCAGACCTGCCTATTTGATGATAAATCATTCTTACAGTAAGGAAGACTGGTCAAGTGAAAAATCAAAGTTTTCTACCGATGGTAAAATCTTCCATCCTGATGCATCTTGAAGAGGCGAATAGGCGAGGGCTGGGGAGTATTTCATCGAAGAGATAAAGAAACAATTCTTACTCTGGGTATCTTAACGACTCTATAGGATCAAGTTAAGTTTGGAAAGTTCTAAATACTAACAGTTTCAGACAGTCCAAAGCTATCAAATTCATCTGGACCCCGAACACAGCAGTATCAAAGGAAATGAGATAGAAAAAAATCAAAAATGATGTATGGATGATGGTAGAAGCCTTTAAATAGGCCAAAACATTAATGGGAAATGGACAAACCATGATCTGGGCAACAGGTTCGCTGCAGCTGAGTAGAGGGTTGATAAAATACTAATGAATTATCACGAACATATAAACTGCCTTATCTGTACAGCCACCGTATTCCGAAAGTACGAGGTTCTCACGAAGGTCGCATTTTAGTACTCTCATCTTTCTAAAAAAAAAATTCGCTAATTCAACATCAATGTTGAATGGGGATATAATGAAAGCACCTAGTTATGTAGGCTACTCTGAGTTACCAGCCACAATTTCAATTATAATAAACCCAATGAACACTATGAACATATTGTGATGACAAGAATTTCACCACTTGTAAACTGTCTTAATTATTAATAATACTCTTCAACTATTCATTAACCTCATGATGGAAAATTATCTTCAGTCTACTCATTTCGAAGATAAATCATAGAAATTGATTAATTTTTCATTTCATATTTGATGCCTTTGAATCTGAAGCGTGCACGTGCAAGTTTGAGAGCAATCTGTGAGAGAATGTTTGTTCACCTAGTTCAATAAAAGGAATGAAACAAAGACTGGGTCTGAAATTTTCAACCGGAAGAGAAAATCTTCTTTTTTGTAAAAAAATGAGACCCTGTACGCGTATACTTCATTACTTTCGAAGATTATCAAGAGATATCTACTTGCAGTAGACATTGAACTAGAATAATAACTGAAAATAACACTAATGTAATATTGAAAAGGCACAAAGCTAAACAAATGTTCAAAATAACGTTATTGTCTCATAGCCGGCTATAATTCAATTCCTTCGATCAGTAACACTTTCAACGAGACTGAAAAAAACGAATGACTTAAAAAAGTACAAAGATCTAGAGGATTTGATTCCTCTTCTACCTATCGATTTCAATAAACTGTATCTAAGTGATTACGTAAATACATTGAATATTAACCAAATAAATGATCCTCAATAAACACCAAGCCATATATTTACAGACAACTGATGATGAAAATGAGCTTCAAAGATTCCATGGTAATTTTCTCAGCTCATAAGTGATTTCTATGTCTAAACTGTCGTTCAAAAGTAGTCTCGCCAATAAGGAATTGAGGCGATTTGATGAACGACCCACTGGCAAAAAAATAACCTCGGAAAAATGTCTCTTGCTAGTGGATCTTGCACATGTTCTGCTGTTCTTTAAGAATTTCAGATACAGTAAAGTTGCTTACATTCAATATGTTGACAATTTTTCGAGTACTGGTTTAAGCTAACCTCGCAATTAACTCGAGAACAGCTTCTTCTAGTTGCACACTTCGTACTTATCGAAGGCAGTTTGTTCCTCAAATGTAGAATTTTCGAACAAACAAGCAAATATTGTGTGATATCGTAAACCTTATGTTTAGATACAACTTGGCATACAATCGTCCAGCTTGTTGACCATTTCCATTACTTCAACCACAGGCAAAATGCATGACCGACAAAATGTTAAATTTTTCATTCTTTTCGATAAAAAACTATTTACTTATTAGTAATAATGTAATAGCAAACTTAAAGCATAATAATTTGATATTTCGATGAAATATTCATATTTAACAGATAAATGTTGACAGTAGCCTAGTAGATAGATGCTTTGAGGAAATAAAAATTCTCTTCCAGATGTTTTATTTTCTGCATAAAACTGGCACCCCTAAGAACAAAATACGAGACAGATTTCCTCCCAAATGAATGAGAAATCTAAAAAAAGACGAGACAGAATTTCTCACCAATTGAAGGAGAAATCTAAAAACTGTCTTGTTTATATTGAGACAAATACTTCAATAAAAATGTCAGAATGATTTCGGTTGATATATCACTAGTAGATTCAAAGACAATAATTCATTCAGAGGAAGTTGATACCGGATATTTCCTCTCCTAGCAAGAATTACTGCATGACATCTACGATTCATACTCAAAATCAATTACCCTGTAGAATTCTGATTCATTTCGTTCCAAATTAAGAAATTTCGATCATTCCGGTCCGAATCTCATCATCACTGAGAATGTTCCAGACATGTTCGATGTCTGTCCTTTGAAGTGATTTCATGATATCGAAGATATTTCCTAACGATATGAGATGGTGTTTGCGGAAATGGTGAAACATGTTCTCCCAAAATATCTGTAACGTACGATGACCAGATCAGTGCGATCGTTCTAGGCAATTCTTCCCCACATCATTATTGAACGTCCACCAAAATAACAGGTGGATAAGAAGTTGCACTGGGCGTATCTCTCATTTAGACTTCTGTACACTAAAGAAAGTCGATCGCAATGAAAAGGACAAAACTCTGTCAATAAAACTCTCCGCAGACAGCTTCTACCTAATTGAAAAGTTCGCTGGCAAAAGTCTGTCGAGCTCTTCGATGTACTGCGGTTAGGTTAGATGGACCTCGAGCTGCGACACGTGGCTTGAAGCTTAATTCCATGAGATATTGTCATATCATTTCTGTGCTAATTTGCTCTCCACTGTTCTGTCGAAGGTGCATCTGAAGGTGCACAGCAGTAGCAAAGCGTTGTTTAAGAAAATTCTTAAATGAAGGTCATGCATGAATCGCCGTTGTCGCTCGTGGTCGTCCTTGTCTCCTTTCATGACTACCAGTCTACCTGTACCTGTACCTGCGGACCATACTGGAAACAGTTGAATGGGACACCCCAAGCCTTTGATCAATTCTTGTATAAGTCCTACTTAGGTCCTCTAACACCACTGCTTCAGCACATTCTGCCGAGGTCAAATTTCATAATTCGTGTTGCATTATTACCGAAAATTAAAATTTTCAAAAAGAACAAATGTTTATGGCAAAAATGGTCCAACAACTTCTGTTATTAATTAATTGGTTGTTTCTCGCAAAATCTCAATTAACTTATTTCATTTTAGTTTGTTTAATTGATTTTTTGGCACGTGGTTTCAACATTTGCCAGCAGGTTATTAGTTTAATTGTATTTTTCATGAGAGGAACATGGGCGCCCAGATGAATATGGAGTTTCATTATGTGTTAATAATTAGTTGTCTGCCAAAAAATGGTGCAGTGTAGGTCAAAATTCGCCGGAAACTATAGATCTGAGCGTTATTTATACGATAAACGCAGTACATTTCTTATATGAGTGTTTTTGGCTCAACAGAATAGGAAAAAATAATTTATACACGAATGTTCTTGGATCTCAGAAGTAGAAGATGCATATTTCAACAAGGAAATCCAAACCATATATTATTGACATCGCTGAAATGAATGATCGATTCTGACCAATAAATTATGTTCTTCCGTTTGCCTACTGCGTGAGACTGCTCTATTAATCATCTCAGTCGATAGGAACCCAAAACTCAGTCATGCAAAATATATTATGATCGAATCAGGTGAAATGAGAAAATTATAATGTGAGTTATACCGGGTGTATACGACATTATGCGTCAGCTGATAATACTTCGTTATTTGCAGAAATAGCAGAAGAGTTCCACGCAATAAGATTATAAGGATCAAATGTGCCTGCTCCTTCATAGAATTGTTTTACTTTAGCACATCTTAATACAGATGACAAAAAAAATCGTTTGATATTTTCACTTCTGTGTAACATTTTCTCATTTGAATTGCGCCATTTCAGAGTTCCTTCATAGTTATTTGGCACAGTATGGTAAATAAATATTCCGATAAAACCAAAATTATATGATTTTCTTAATTCAACGTTGGGTTTTGAAGTCCAACTTTCTAACGTTAAGCTTATGTGATATACAGGCTAGACAGATTTCGAAGTTTTAATACTGCAGCTAAGTGAAATTTTGTGAATAAAAGTCGCCCTTCCTAGTGTTATTTTTACGTGAGGAATTTATTGCTACCAACAGATTAAAGTTAGGTTTTTTCGATATCTAGTCATTTTCAAATTATGGAAATTTTCGGAATCAGTCAAGTGCCTGTATCTCGGTTATTTTTGAAATTAAGGAATTATGGTTTTGACGTTCTACAGAATTTTTTTTTACATCAAAACGAACTAGGTGCGGAAAATTCACCCTTGTTCAACGGTTTTTGAGTTATAATGCGAATTTGCGTTTTTCTAAATATGAACCATAGACAAATTTGATTTCGTTAAACGGATTTTTTTTCCTTTCTTGAAAATATATCACACGTTCACTAAATTTCTTCATCCAGGACGTGTTTTCATGAAGAACCGAGTATTGTATAACTTTGCCTTGATTTTATTTTTAACTCTACATCCTTTCATAGAATTTACAAGAAATGATTGAAAGGGTTTGAGTATATATATTCTTTGCTCTCATTATGACAGTTGAAGAATCAGTTCTTGCAATGACAATTCAAATAAATTTTCTCAATGTTATTTCAATAAGTTGCAACTATTGTGTGAATATAATATTGTTTGTAATAACGAAGCGCTTATGACGTACGATAATTTTCAAGCCATGTCGGTCTTGACGTTAAACATCAATATGACAATATGGGTTCACACCCGACAACCAATGGTTAATTTAGACGATTGAACATTCTATTACTACTGATGTGAACTTCATCTGACTGAATTTTTTCTTGATAAAACTGTTAATTTTCTCCAAATTTTTTCAATAATTGCTAAATTTGAGTGAACGTAGGAAATCTCCTGGCTGCAAGAACTAGGATATTGTCATTTCCAAATTTTTATATCTATTTCTCTTGAGAACACTGAGCGCTAAACTCTCCTCAGATAATCTTGTTTCCATTCCAATTTGACTGTTCGAAAGCGATGGGTTTGCAGCTACAATACCTATATCATCAATTATTGCATTTTCGCCATCAACTACCTCATAAAGTTCTATTTTTCGAATATACCTTTATAAGGTTCTCACCTTTCAGGAAAACGATTCAAAAAAACAGCTTCAGCATCATAATTATTTTAAATATAACATTCAATCATCAAACTTTTCAAAATGTTTGTACGGCATGGTCGCATCGTTATTGCAAACGATACTTCACTTAAATGAAAGTAGTAACTTGATGAAGAAACATTAAATAATTTAACTAAATTGTCATGGCAAGAATTAATTTTTGAACAATCGTATTTAAAGCACGGAACATACTTAAGCTACTTCAATCATTCCGTGTGAATTCTGTGAATAGACATAAAGTTACTAGCCAAATCAGGAAAAGTTATAGAATTTTGGTTTTTCATTTAATCACGTTCTGAATGAAAAAATCTAGTGAATATGTTTTTTTTTCAATGAAAAAAAAGAACACGAGTAAAGAAGGTCATTTTCCTCTATCTGCAATATTTCACACAGTTGCAGTACTGAAACATCAAAATCTGCCTACCCTATACTTTGTAAAGCAGATGAGATGTCGATGGTCTTATTTTTTATAGAACCTTCTTTTAACTTGTTTTTTCATTTTCATAAACAATAGAAAAATTGGTCTCCCGATGTTAACTTACCTAAACCATTCCTATTGAAAAAGTTAAAATGTGTTTTGAAAACAATAAAAGTACGCAAGGCTGCAGGGTTTGATAGTATGTTCCCGAATTCTTCAAACATTTGGAAAAAATCTTTACGTTGGCTATTATCTTCTTATGGCAGGTAAAAAATTGTGGAAATCGGAATAGCTATCATTCTATCAGTCAACTTTATGTTTCTTTCAAGATATTGAAGAGATGAGAACCGATTATTGACGAAGCTTCGTCTCTTTCGCAAGGTGGTTTCAGTAAAATCTTCAATTGTTCATATCAAGTCTTGCGTCTTCAACGTTCATTGAGTCGAAATTTCTGAGCAAATTAAAAACATTAATTGTATTGTTGAATCTTTTTGCAGCATGTTATACTGTAGGAATAGATGATCTGATTAAAAACTGTATGAGGTGGTTCTCTGTACTACAACTTTCAAGCTGATTGAGAGTATGTTATCTTACAGAAGGCTTCGTGTTTGGAAAGAGAAGTAGTCGTTTTCGCTAATAATGGTCTTTCGCAAAGATTTGTTCTTGCACCTTTATTATTCTATTTATAAGGAGTGATATTCTTACAACTTCTTCTAATAAACTCATTTATGATGATGATGTTGCTCAATTTTTTGTCACAATAACATCAAAACTATTGAACAAGATTTTGGCATCTAATCTGAGAATTTCGAATAAGTCCTTCGTGGAGTCGTCTATGCACCAATCCTTCGAAAACTTGGTATCTTGTCTTTATCTGAATTATCATCCAAATGATAAACAATTGAGTGTATTTATATGATTTTACACTGAATCATAATTTCTATCCTGAATATATATGTGCCACACTAGTCTTCTCATCACCCTTTGAATGACATATTGAAAAACTGAGTCAAAATCTAAGAAGATATAATATTCTACAAAAAATAACTGGATTCACTTGCTTATATTCACACTCTTCAAACGGCAGCTTTTCTTCTGATCTTTCTTACATCTGAGTACTATTGTTCTGTCATGCGTACATGTAAATAGAATTGATTCCCAATTAATTCATGCCATGAGGATAAAAAATCAGCTCAATCCCAATTCCCTGGCTACGTGTCCTCTGCAATATTATCCCTCCATAAATACGCAAACATACAGCATTGAAAAAAGTTGGGATAAGTATCACCTTTTTCTGAAACTTTTTCCAATTATCTAAGTACTTCGGAGTCCGCCTGTCGAAATTGAAAACTCAGCAAGCGATTTGGTCGCTTGGTTTCCTGCGCCTCTCCTTTCGAAGCGTTAGCCCTTAGTAAAAGTGAATTAAATTAAATTTTGTTTTTAATAAGCTCTTCATACTCAAAAAACATATTTATTGTATCTTTAATCGTTTAGGGATAGGTCATGGGCGTATTAATAGAATACTTTCCCAGTGGAGTTTTACAGTGTATTCCAAAATTTGCCACCCTCGCTGTCTCAAGATGGACTGATTTTGGCGGAAAAACCCAGACATGTCAATTTTCGATTTGAGGGAGACCAATTTCTGAGTTCGTTTTGGTTTGGAGAGTGATATATCTTATAAAAGGTCTCACAATTTTCTATTCTGAAATAGTATCTTTGAGAAATTTTAGTTTCTCACAGAAGGTCCAATCACGACGGAAGTTGGTATTTCAACAAAAGTTTGCCACTCTCTCTCTATATCAAGAAAGACTGATTGTAGCGGAAAAAGCTGCGACACGTCAATTTTTGATTAGAGGACTAGTTGGTTCGGAGTATGTAATATCAACCACAGCACCTAGATTAGAATTGATTATAGGAAAATTAGATTAGATTTCGATGTGTGCGATAATATTTGGCAACAAATTTCCTAGGAGAGTGGATTCCTAGAAGCGAAACAGTGAATGGCCATCCAGGTCACTTGACTTGAGTCCTTTAGATTTATTCTTATTTGTCACCTTAAATTGGGAATTTTTGCTACACAACCTGAAAACTTGGAAGAGCTGCAGAGAAGAATTGTCATTTTATGAATACTTTTGACATCAGAAGTTCTTCAAAATGTTAGGAGAGAATTCGAGAATCGTTTGTATCATTGTATAGAGCTAGGAGGAGGTCATTTAGAGTTTAAACTGCCTGTATGGCATTGAATGTTCATAAAGATACTAATTTTGAATAGAGAATTAGAAGACTTTTCCAGAGATATGCCAGTTGACCCACTTTCTTTATAATCAGTTTCGACGTAGGTGCTGCTGGAGGTGAGGGTTGATTTAACATGCTCCGAACCGACTGAGAAATTAGTCCCTCTCCGATCGAAAATTGACCAGCTTTTCCCTCCGAAATCAGTCCCTCTTGAGAAAGGGGGTGGCAAATTTTCCTTGAACCATACTATACCGGGTGACACACGATCATGGTACACCCCTCTTATTTCTATATTTCTGCAGGTAATTTATTGAAATTTTGTGATTCGATCAAACTAATGACATGCCACCTATTGACTTTTGAAACAATTTGTATCCACTTTCAGTGTCGCCGGAAATGACGTTCAATGAATACTTTCAAATGGAACAATCTGTATATTTTTGCATAGTTGGCTTGCAAATAATTTTCCAAATTCAACCATACTTCACAATTGATATTTTGGGCGTCAATTTTATTTTTGGTTCGGTTTTTATTTTTCAATCTAGGGTGCCATGAATATTGCCAATTTACTTACCTTAATCGATCAGAGAAACACTTTGAAAGAGCAACTGACGTCAAAATTTCAGATTTGCTCTGTCCAGGCCAGATTAATATTCTCTAAAATTATTTTTTAATTAAAAATTCATTTTTTCAAATGGCACCATATTGGTACCGAAGTACCATTAGAAGCTTGAAACTATGGGTAAACAAATTCTGTAAACACTTTTTTTAATGCTAACAAATTATGATGATGTAAAAATTTTCATTAATTTTATTTCAATTCATGTGAGTGAATCCAGTAGGCTAATGAAGATCTTCAAACACCCTGTATATTTTAGCATATGCGGATTGCAAATAATTTTCCAAATTCAACCATACCTTACAAAGGATAATTCAGGAATAAGATTTATTTTTGAGGGGATTTTTATTTTTCAAACAAAGTAGGCTATGAAAACAAACGACTTTGACGTTTCCAATATAAAAGTTATCCGGATAGTAGAGTTTGCATCGGTCGATTTCACTGGAAGTTAGTTTACTGAAGCGCTAATTTTTTCAAATGCCTCAAACAAACTGAATTAATGAGAAAGTGGTTATGCCACTTATTTACGGGGAATGTCAACAGAATGCAGTAGCTGCTGTCAATTTGTATGCCGAAAGATACCCCCATCGACAATACCCCGCAAGAAAGTATTTAGTCTCCTGGAGGATCAATCTAGAAGAGAACCCAATAATGATCCTGAAGAAAAGTTTATCATTGGAGAAGACACTGAAATTGATGTGTTAGCGCGAGTGGAAATTGATAAAACCATTTCCACAAGGCAAGTTGCGTTTGAGCTGGAGATAAGTCGTGAAAGCGTTCGTCGAATTTTGAAGAAGTATAATTATAAATCATACAAATATCAATTGCATCTGCATTTGTATGAAGGTGATTATGCAAGGAGGATGGAATACTGCAACCGGTTGATGCAAAATAAGGTGCAACCACACAATAATTTCCTAAAAACAATCTTGTTTATAGATGAATCAAAGTTCACTAATTTGGGGTTATTCAACAGACAAAACACAAAATATTGGTCTCAGGAGAATCGACATTTATTCAACCATGGTAATTTTCAAGAACAATTCGGTTTTAATGTTTTGTTAGGTGTGATTGGTACCAGAATAATTGGTCCCCCGATTTTTTATGGGCCGTTGACTGGCGCTGGATACTTACAATTTATACAAAAAGAGATTGAGGGGTATTTGGAAAATCTACCGTTGGCGATTGAGAGGTTGATCAACAGGATGAAGCATCCCCCCACAACGCAAGAATTGTCTCAGAGTACTTGCGCGAGAGATTCGGAGAAAATTGGATTGCAACGAATGGTCCAATAAGATTTCCCAAAATATCACCTGATTTAACTCCGTTAGACTTTTTTGTTTGGGGTTATTTAAAGAATTCTGTTGACGTAACAGCGCCTACTACGCGTGCAGATCTAGAGGATTGAGTCAGACGAGCCATCGGCAGTATAACACCTGAATAATTGACCAGTGTAACTAGAAATTTGCAAGAGCGGATTCAAATCTGCGTAGACAATAATGGTCAACATTTCGAACAATTTTTATGATTTTTTCATGTTTCTAAATTTGTTTTTTCGTCTGCTCATGATTTATTCTTATGGATCAGATTATATTTTTTGTTTTGGGATTCATTATTGTTGTTTTGGATTCTTAGAGAAAGAAATTGAGTTTTCTTATGGTGTGAAGCTGACTGTACCCTAGATTTGACTTAATACAAGTAAATGAGTTCATTTCTCAATGATCCTTCGAATGTCAGAATTGCTTGCTTTCAATGTTCCTTTTCATTGCCTTCTGGATTTACTTGCACGAATTGAAATAAAATAAATGAAGATTTTTACATTATCATAATTTGTTTGAATGTGTTTACAGAATTTGTTTACCCATAGTATCAAGCTTCTAATGGTACATCGGTACCAATATGGTGCCATATGAAGAAATGGAGTTTGCTATTTTTAAGTGTTGCTTTTATCAATTATGGTAAATTGGCAATATTCATGGCACCCTAGAGGGAAAAATAAAAACCGACCCAAAAATAGTTTTGAAGCCCAAAATTGTGAAAATGGTTGAAATTTTGGGAAGTTATTTGGAAACCAAATATGTAAAAATATACAGGATGTTCCATTTGAAAATCTTCATTAAAGATCATTTTCGGCGACATCGGAAGTGGAAAAAAATTGTTTCAAATGTCAAAAAGAGGCCTGTTATAAGCTTGATGGAATCATAGAATTTCAATAAATTACCTGCAGAAATATAGAAATGAGAGGGTTGTACCATTGTCCTGTGTCACCCGGTATAGATACCTAGTCCCAATTGCGAGTACATTGAGGCCGAGGAAGCTATATGTCATTTAGTCTTGGACTGTCCTGTATATCAATTACCTAATGGTTTTCAACATATAGATACAAATGGTATCAGTTTCTTTCTTTGTTTGGGTTGAAACATTAAAAGCCATTTCGTATTACTGGTACGATCTTTTTTTGCTGCTTTTCTGTTCATTTCTCAGATTTCTACCTTCACCTGTACATCGTATCAACCATTCAAAGTAGAAAAAAAGAACTGAAGTACAAAAAACTAGAATTAAACTTGCATTTACTTTAAAATAGCCTAATATTCAAGAAAAAACACACAACTCAACAAACCCTGAATTTTACTGTATCTATAGAATATTGTTTTTCTTTAACGTGTATACCCCAAAATACCCAGTATGTTGAAACTAGTGTGCTATGAATGATTATCCATTCTACATACTATGCCAATTCCCGATCGTGCTTTTGACTCACATCAATAATTTTTGTTTTCAATTCTGTCTTTTCATTCGAGTAAGTGAATTTAAAACTGGGTTAGACTAGCTACACATTTTAGAAGATTTACTAATCGCTGAACATCAAACGATAAGGCGACAAGATGGATACCTACTATATTAGTAACACCGATCCAATTAGATGGCCAGCTCGTTGACGCAACCTTACACTAGTAGATTTTTTCCTTGCGATATGTCAAAAACAGGGTTTAGAGGGTTTATACAACATCACCAACTTGTTGGAAAGGAGGAATGCATGGAACCTTATCACAGAAAACATTATGAGGAAATTATGTACAGTTCGTGGATTTGAAGCTAGTCACGTTGCAAATGCGTAAATAATTCTCGAAAATATAGGTGATCAAATGAAGTGTTTTATGAAAGATAATTTTTATTTTCACTCCTCTTCTTGATTGATATTTTGATATAATTTTTGATCTATTGATAAAGTAGAACTGAATTATAGTTCACATAAAATGATGAAAATTTGGAAAATAATCAGTTAATATCAGATTTGTAGAAAATTGAATGATAAAAGTCCACAACAGCAGTGGAAATGGCTCAAAACACAACATGATCAAATGATATACTGGATGTGCCAATTAAAATGAAAATTCCTTCAACTATATTAATACACCTTATAGCAGAACAAACGAGTAAACAAGCAAGCTTGCCAATAAATTTAATTTCTCTATCTTCGAAAGCTAGTTGTTTTTTATTTGCACACGTCTTAATTATGACGTCTTCAACTATTTTTCGAAATGGCAATATACAGGGTGTCCGTGAATTGCGTGTACAATGTTGTACTACAGATTCTTCAGCTCGAAATAAGTCGATTTAGGGCAACTTACCTATAAGAAAAGTTTCTTCATTTGGCCACTAGAGGTCGCCAAATCCAAAGATTTTTCTTCTTATTTTTCAAATAATTCGAGAACGACTCGATTGATACAAACCATATTTGGTATACGTAATCGGATGCGTTATTCACTTAATGACCTTGACGTTTTACAAGTGTCCCTAAAAACTCGAACGTGTTTTTAATCAACCATAATTTTTCAACTATCTATGTATGAGCAAAACTGTTGCAGACATTGAGTAGCTAGCTAATTTTATCTAACTTTTTTGTCTCTCGAGAAATTTCGATATAATGAAAAAAAACAGTTTTTCAATTTCATGATTTCATATCTTCAACTATCTAGCAAGTCAAAAATATCACATAGTGACCATGTTGGCTTTGGATTCATTTCTGTGGTCTGGCAGATTGTCTTTTTATTAGGCTTGACAACCAATTGTTGACACAACAGAGTTCCTTAAGTTCTTAACTAGGTATTTTGGAGATTTTCTTATCCCTATTAGGCACGGAGATGTACAGTATTTTTGAAATGGTTGATATGGTTATGGTGTACGGATTTTGTCAAGGCAATGGACGTAAAAGCGCAAGAGTATATGCTGAAATATTTCCAGATCGTATAGTGCCGAACCACTGAACGTTTGGAAATCTGGAGAGGCGCCTCCGCGAGAATGGTTGCTTCATGAATTTGAACAGTAAGGACGGTAGAACGCGAAGAACAAATTTTGTACATGGTTGAGGAAAACGCACAATTAAACACGCGCCGTTCAGGTTTGCAGTTAGTCGTTCCTGAAACAATGATTAATGATGTCTTGAAGGAACAATTATTTCATCCTTATCACATTCAGAAAGTTCAGGAATTACTTACCAACGATCCTGAGAATCGCCTAACTTTCTGCCGATTTATCCAAGAGAAAAGAACTCAGGATCTCCACTTCAGTAGGAAAATTCTATTTACTGACGAATGCATTTTTACTAGGTCTGCGTCTGCATCACTAACCTTCACAGTGTCCAGTGTCGTAAATCCACAAGCTTTTACAAGTACACATCATCAGAATCAATTCAAAATTAATGTATGGATTCAGTAATTGACAGTTTCATTATTGGTCCGGTATATATATATATATATATATATATATATATATATATATATATATATTCTTTGAAAAAGAGAGAATTTACAAAATTTCGAATATCTGAAATTTTTGCTTTGACCATTTTTTTTCATAAAAAGAGAACACATTAATGGTAGCTATATCACACTCGGTTTTAACCGACCCCGCTTTAACAGCCCATTGTTCGTACGATTTCAATTTTCTCTTTCAAAATTGAAAATAAAATCGTGGCATTAAAAATGATCGTGAGATATTTTGAAATATATATATTCTTTTGAAAAAGAGAGGATCTACAAGAATTCGAATAATTGTATGTACAATAAATGCTTTTATCTACAATTTTGGTGTGTGTCAGAAAAAAAAAGTGGGAGCTCAGGAAATTGTAACAGGGGAACCATACTATTTTGCGTATGATTCAGTAAACGAGTGAAAAAACCTGTTTCCTTGTCGCTATTGCACTTGTAATAGCTTGTCTGTTTATGTTGTGTAAGTGTCTTGTATACATAAAGAGAACCAATGATTTTTCTGCTTAGCAGCTTCAATTCTCATCTTGCACTCCATGATTTCCAGTAGAAGACAAGGGTGAAAGGAAGGGTGTTTGGGACAGAAATCTGTAACACTGGAAGAAGAAATCCAGCAGAAAAATATTTCAACAATCATACCTGACTCTTATATGTCTAAACACATTTGAATTTAAGAAAAGATTTTACATAGCAAGCAAGGCCATAAAAAGGACTAAGGATAATTAAAAAGTACATAACCTGCGATATTTCCTCTTTCGCGGAGATGTTCTTCCATCGCAGTGTGAGCCTCCGGAAACATAATCACTTCCTTGTTCTTGCTTGCCAATTTTGAAGTATAATCTCGCAAAATCCTTTCAATATTCAAACTCAACAAAACAATTCCCTCTCTGTTTGACCGAGAGAGCCCCGATGGCTAGATTCGGTCTTCTAAGTGATACCGATTATGATCTATAGATGTTCTAGAATTATTATGAACCCAATAATTTGGGTTGACATCTCCCATATATTATTTCTTCGTGGTTCTTGTTTAATTTAAAGAAAAATTTGCGAAAAAATTTTGACAGTCGTTTTAAAAATATGACAAATGTCCGGTTGTGATTCCAAATCGATTAAACCGAGAGGCATATTTGAAATTTTTGAAAGAAACTTTGCCGGATTTGTTGGATGATATATGCAGTATTACTGCGTGCAGAAACGTAATTTATACACGACGATGCACCTCCTCACTTCACTTTAGCGGTTCGCGAGTTCTTACATGCACAGTATGCGAATCGTTGAATCGGAAGCGGAGCTGATGCTTCTGCAAATTGACCAGCACGATCTACCGACTTGATACCGTGCGACTTCTTTCTTTAGGGGGGGTTTAAAATCTAGAGTTTACTCTTCTCCAATTGACGCCCGAGAAGAGTTACATATGAAAACTTTAAATGCGGCCATCTCCTTCAAAAATGACCCTGAAGTAATGCCAAGAGTCCTATTTAATTTGTTGAAGAAGATTTACTTCTGTATTCAGCAAAATGATGTAATTTTTGAACATTTACTATATTTGAATGAAATTTTGGGAGTAAATTAGTCAATCGTTTATCAGAAGCGATTTGTTTTTTCTTATTTAGTTAGTCATAGTGAAAAAATTGTTAAATTTTTTTTTGAATTTTTCGATTCTTGTACTACTGAACATTGAATTTTCTATTTGCTTGATCCGATTCAGCAACCTAGAAAACATCATTTTGTCAACAAGAAGTTGTCAAGCATAATAAAATAACAATCTGCCAGACTACAGAAACAAATCCAAAGCCAACATGGTCAATATGTGATATTCTTTACTTGCTAGGTGGTTGAAGAAATGAAATCATGAAATTGAAAAACTATTTTTTGTGATTGAACTGCTCATTATATCAAAATTTCTCAAGAGACAAAAAAGTTTGATAATTAGTCTAGCTGCTCAATGTCTAAAACAGTTTTGCTCAAACTCAGACAGTTGAAAAATTATGGTTGATTAAAAACGCGTTCAAGCTTTTAGGGACACTTGTAAAACATCAAAGTCATTGAGTGGTCTACTAAAGAAAGTGAATAACGCACCCGATTAAGCATACCAAATATGGTTTGTATCGATCGAGTCATTCTCGAATTATTTGCAAAATAAGAAAATAAAATATTTGGATTTGGCGACCTCTAGCAGCCAAACGAAGAAACTTTTCATATAGGTAAGTTGGCCTGAATCGACTTATTTCGAGCTCAAGAACCTGTGGTATAACGTTGTTCACGCAATTCACGGACACCCTGTAAAACATACCTATGATACATAATAGGAAAACTCTTGTATCAATCAGTATTCAGCTAGATTCAGTCATTCTGTTTCAAACTTGTGACCGTTCACTTTCAAAAATTATCTCAGTTAGTCAAGCCCACTTGCTTCATTTGCTGTTCAAATTTTTGCCAGATTTAGTCACTCATTATTATAATTCCCATATGCCTAGTACAGAAATTTGGCTTGCTAATGGAATATCTGGTTTTTTTTTATTGTACCAAGAAATATTGGTGCTCTGAAGTGTCGTCTAAAAATGGAAATAATATTCATGTTATACTATGATATATTTCTTTTCAATGTAAAATCCACTTTTCAATATTGATTGCTCTTTGTTATATTTTCGTTTTTCTTTTATTTTATTTTGTACGTTCTTGATAATCAAACCATATTTGTACTTTTCATTAGTAAAACCAGAAGGAGATATTATTTTATTGAAACTCAATTTGAAATTTTTAATTTGAATGGTCGTCATTTTGAATAGGTTTCACTGAACCGCATGAAAATCTAGGATCACATGGAGTAAAGCGTTAGATTGCCAGTTGTGTAATCTTTTGTCAATTGGAAAAAATGTTTGATAACTCGTATTCTTGAATATTAGAGAAAACTTTCGTCGTAGATTGATAAATGAAAAACCTTAATCTATTGGAACGTTTTACATAACACCTAAAGATAATTTAAACGTTGGAGATAATAAAGTAGTTTTTAAGCGTAAACAAATTTTAATAAGAAAAAAAGTATTTCGTGGGTAACAAGAGGGCACTACATATTCAAAATACAGCTTTATATGTACGACCCGAATGATAGTTGCACTTTTGAGTACTACAATTTCTGTAGTCGTCACCATTTTTATTGTTAAAGTAGTCAGAGCTGCGAATGTTAAACCCGTTGATTAGCAGTGATACACAACACCCCTGTTTCTTAACACCTAGCCGAAATTCAATGAAAGTATGCAAACCCACTGCAACTCATTTCATCAAACAAGAATATGATCCTACTTTCTCGAATGTCAATGAACAATTTATCAATAAGAGGTATAAATTTTTCGCTTATCCAGCCCCAGGTAATTGAACGGTGCATTGTTCGACTTTTTGAACTAATCACACAGGTCTGCAACAAAAATGCTGTCTGGATATTTTCAACTGATTTCTATGTATTTGGTGTTCTGAAAACAAAAAACATACTCAAAAAATTCCAGAACGTTAGGTTATTTTACAAAACGCAAAATTTTATTACAAAAACTGAATAGTTTTCCATCAAGAATCCTTCAGCTACTCCTTTATTTTTGCACACACGGAATTACTTATGTAAAATCGAAAAGTTTTAATACTATTGATACATCTCAATATGGAGCAACTACTCGCCTTCCAACAATTAACAAAATTTTTAATGCATGTATCACCCAAAAAAATCATATTTGGAGAGTTATATCTTTTCCGAACATCAAAATGCATGAAGAAAAAACGTTTTTGGTAGTGAAGATCAACTTGTTATTGATTATGTTGTTTTCGTTCAAGCTAAAACCATGAAGAGAAACATTCATACAGCTTTCATTGATTACCAAAAGGCTTTTGATAGTTCTCCTCATTCATGGCTTCAAGAAATTTTGGAAATTCATGAAATTATATGTCAAATTGATAAGTCAACGTAAGGTTGTATTGAATATTATGTATTGAGGAAGATATATATTTCACATGATTCCTCTGTTGTAATGTTGATCCGTTTCTATCAGCCAAACTTCAAACTTGGCATAAGGAATGTTCGAAATATTAAATATTGCCGTTTAGCTGTATTACCATCACTTCCGTTACAGAATCCATAAAGGATACGATATTATTTTTCAATCAGAGAAAACAATGCTGTTCAGATTTTCACTACATCATCGAACCTATGACGCGTTTCACCACACAGTGGCTTCTTCGAATGGGTAGTTCTTTTTAATGAAAAATGCAACTTGAACAGTATGTACCAACAAAAAGTTGTGATCTCATTTTTTTTAAAAAGATTGAGTGTACCACAGACACGTCAATGTTTCATTGGAGAGGACCTATTTCTGAATTGTCTCGGATTATATGAAATCAATTCTCGGCCCTCAGCAAACCTAAGTCGAAATTGTTTATGGGAAAGCTGGGTCGGGTGAAATATCTTAAGGACAGTATTTTCTGTTAGAATATATTACTTTCTGAACATTCAATATCACACGAATAGTAAGAACACAACGAAAGTTCGCATTTCAAAAAAATTGACTATTCCAAAAATCTAACCAATCTAACATATCTTATTCTCTGAAGAGTTTCATCATTTTCCGAAATTCTGTCAGCCTACAATTTATCTATTCTTCCAACAACTGCGAGTAAGTTCCTACAATATGGTTACAATACAATCCTGCCCAAACGTTCAATTTCTGAGTTATTTGTGTATATTCTTGTTTGAACTGATAGGAGTTCTGTTTATCCGAATGTCGATAATTCTACTCGTTCACTTCATAGCAGCAGATATTATACAGGGTATTAGGATTACTGTTAATATTTTTACTTCAAATTTCATAAATTTTCTATTGGGATTGTCTCCGTTTATTTCATGGACTAGTTTCACTTGAGAAGATGACATTTGTAATTTTTCACGATCCTGTAGACTGAACCTAAAGCTTTATTAATCACCTTATGATTTGGATCGAACTTAAATTATATCATCTCTCCTCACATAGGTTTGGCGGGCAAGTTGTAATGAAACCATTTAAATAAAACTACCTTCATTGAATTTACAGCTGAAGAGGTTAGGTTAGGTTAGACTTGTAGTATAAATGATAGGTATAATTTTATTTCGATTACTGTTTCAAAATGTTTACAGGACATAACTATCAATAATTTCTAAATAAGGAACACCCTGTTTGACCAACATTAACAAGTATAAACATGTTGTAACCTGAACGCGCGCGCTCCGATAGTGTAGTGGCGCGGGACAATTACGTGTTAACTCATCATTATTTTATACATCTTGGTTCAATACAGTGCAATGTCGTCTGTGCGGAAGTGTGTGAACTCTTCGGATAGTTTCTGTTACATTTGTGGAGAATATATGACATTAAAGCAACAAGTTAATATTACGGACTTTGTAAAAAAAGTATACTTCGCGTATTTTGGCTTCAAACTTGAAGATCAGGATAAAGTATGGGCACTTCATAATGTCTGCAAACGATGGGTTGAAGACCTTCGAAATTAGTTCAAGGGCAAGAAAAAATCTTTCCGATTTGCGATTCCTATGGTATGGCGCGAGCAAAAAAACCATAGTGATGATTGTTACTTATTCATCCCATCCCTCATGGGACCGAAATACCAGTGCCCCAGGTCCCTGCTACCTTGGAAGAGGTTCCAAGTTCTGACGAAGATGGTGCTGTACGTACACCTGATGACCAGTCAACTTTTGAATTTGAAGATGACAGAAGTCCAAAATTGTTTTCCCAAGTGGAGCTCAATGATTTGGTAAGAGACTTGAATCTTCCCAAAAACGCTGCTGAGTTGCTTGGATCAAGGCTCAAAAGCAGGAACTTACTTTTGCCAGGAGTGTCTTCCTCCTGGTTTAGATATCGTGAAAAGCAGTTTACTTCCTACTTTTCCCAAGGGAACGAGTTGGTTTATTGCACCAATATTGAAGGTTTGAGGAATACGTTTGAGATCTCATACGACCCAGAAGAGTGACGTATTTATATAGATTCTTCAAAAAGAAGCCTTAAAGCAGTTTTGCTTCACAACGTCGGTTTCTATGCTTCCATTCATGTCGGCCATTCCGTACACCTCAAAGAAACCTACAAGAACTTGGAATTGATTCTTTGTAAATTAAAATATAAAGACCACGGTTGGCAAGTGTGCGGTGATTTCAACATCTTGGGCGTGGTGCTCAGACAGCAATCTGGGTTTACCAAATTCCCTTGCTTTTTGTGTCTATGTAGAGACCGAACAAATCATTGGACCAAAAAGTGTTGGCCTGCGAGGGAGCTTAAAGTTGGCGAAAAGAATGTCCTGCATGAAACTTTGGTGCCCCCTCATAAAGGTCTTTTACCACCGCTTCACATAAAGCTGGGATTGATGAAGCAATTTGTAAAGTCACTTCCAAGAAATGGAAATTGCTTCAAATACTTAATATCAAAGTTTCCTGGCCTCTCGGAGGCAAAGTTGAAGGAAGGTGTTTTCGTTGGAGCAGATATTAGACGGCTTATGGCTGATCCACTATTCGTCACAACCATGATGGATCCTCGAAGGAAGGGTGGATTGCCTTTAAGGAAGTTATAAAATTTTAGGCAATAACAAATACTCTAACTACAAACAAATCGTCAAAAGAATGTTGAAAGCATTTCAAGCTTTAGGTTGCTTAATGAGTTTAAAAGTACATTTTCTTCATTGCCCCCTCGACTATTTTTCAGAAAATTTAGGAGACGTGAGAGACCAAGATATTAAGGAGATGGAAAAAAGATACCAGGGAAGATGGAGGGTCTCAATGCTGGCAGACTACTGTTGGACGCTTAAAAGAGACCTTCCAGATGCTTCCCACAAGCGAAAATGTACCAAAAGGAGTCTTACTGGGAAAAAGAAATGCGTTTAGTGCTCACTAATTTATGTATTTTAGATAAGAAAATAAGTTTTGATACGCAATTATAAATAACTTTATTAAAAAAAAATTATGTTTTATTTTAAGATAATAACTTGTTTAGCATAGACACCTACATTGTCAGAAAACGCGACGTGCTAACAAAATGAAAGTCATTTTCGAATTCAGCAAACCCAAAAACATAAGAATTACACAAAAAACCAAAACAGCTCTCAACTTTTTTTTTGCAGACTTGTGTTATTTTTATGTTTCACAAAATTATCTGTAAGGTGTCTTACTGAGAAATGAATCGATCAGTAAGGAAAAAAATTTGAACATTTTCAGATTAAGACTTCGATCTCCAATCAAATATTATCAAGATGGCGTTGTTTATTTAGAAATGTTTATTTCAAAATTCTGTGGTTTTCAACATACATACATATGAAGATATTCTCCTTACTAAAATATCATTCGTTTGAGTTCATGAACTGATTGTTTCGAGTGATCTTAGTAGCCATGTCGGCGTGACGTCAAAAAACAATCAAGCGCAAAAGAAATAACATTTAATGTTCGAATATTTTGAACAGCGAGAGAAAAAAATTGCACTTTCTAATACTCCAGATAGAAGAAGATTAAGAAATAATGGTTCTAATATTTTTTGTATGTGAAAGTAAAAAATGTTTGGACTTATTATATCTCCACAAAACATAAAATGTAGAAAAATCGCAAGCAAACCTTCAACCGAAAAGAGTTGTGAGAGATCTTATGTAAAACTAAGTCAGTTATTTTATTTAATATCTATGAAAATCCCATTCAACAACTTTGTCGTTAATTTTTATCTAAATCAAGGTCTACCTACCAACAGAAAATTTTGAAACTTCATTTTTAATTTAACGATGGCAATTTACACGGCAAAGTAATCACAATAATAATTTCTATTGCTCAGTAAATGAAAAAAAATTCTTGTAGTATGATTATCAAATCATTATATTTATTACATACGCCCAATTTTTATACGGTCAGAAAGAATGTTGGTAGGTAACGAATTAGGTAACAATTTTATGAGTCATGAGGTGTTGAATAGGTGCTTCCATAGATACTAACTAAAATAACTAAATTGGTCTTACATCAGATCTCACACCTTTTTGCGGTAGAAAGACTGCTTTTCGAGACTTGGCATTGTCATTTTACATTTTGAATGTATTATAAGCTTTTTCTTAAAATATTTGTGGAGATTGTTATTACATAGGGATGAATCGATTATTATTTAAAATTTAGTTAACTAGATTTAATAAAGTGAATCATGTTGCAAATTAATTTGTGACTCAACTAATTTTATCTCATTCAAATGAATCATTATGTGAAGCTAATGACACTTAAGTTGAATTTGTTATCACGTTAAATATTTTATGGGTTATAGGGATTTCACTTTCGCTTGCTGTTGAAATTGATTACCTTACCCAAAATAACTGATGAGAAATTTTTGAGTCATTATTTGAAACATGGAAGAGAAATATATTTTCAAAATATGGAGAAATTTTAATTACAGAGCAATTTTCAGAATGGCCTGATGATGGACTCTTCTTTTATTAAGAAGTTAATCTCCTAATCTTTCATAAAATATCATCACATTATTCAGAATATTTAACAGCTGGACAATTTATCAATTGATTATACAGTTTCTACGAAATTTCATTATATTTGGTTCATTCGAACTACTTTTTAAGAAACATTTCATACGAGTACTTATAGTAATTTTGACTTGTCTGGGTTTCTAAAAATATTTGAAGATATTCGTGGAAACCCTCAAACCAATTCGAAGTATCAATTTTTGAGGTAGTCGTACTGGAAATCAACAAAAATTTTTTACTATCGAAATGGTTTTATTGGCTTCCCATCAAGTAAATAAGTTCTAGAAACATTTCTCAAGAAGCATATAAACTTCTATTTTATATACGAAGTGTGACTATCCAACAACGGGACTGCTCATTCAAAAAGCATCCTAGAGGGTAGGGAGAGAAACAAATAAAACGATATATAGCTGGAAATATCTTCTATTCCAGTACGAACACAGTTTTTGTCACTGTAGTAGTATTTTTTAGGTTGAAAAGAAACGAGGTTATTCTCGTGCTGATTACGATGAGTGATAAAAACAGCAGCCGATCAATGAGAAATTTCTCGTGAAAGTAAGAACTTCGAGTGCTAGAAATTGTTGAAAGAGGACTATGGTGGGAATTCCCTATCTCGTTCACGTAATCGCGAATTGTATACGAGTTTTTCTGGAGGCCAACATCCTATTCGACTTATGCTTATTCCAACCCCTTTTTTCCGACAGCAATATTCAACCTTCCTCAGAATGTTAAATATCTCTCACTGAAAATGCTGGTTCTCCGATTTATTGCATACCCAATCACAACATCTAGCCATGCCTACTTGTATCAATTCTGAATGAAACTGTTCAATGTATTGAGACATAGGACGATGAAGTTCGCGATTTTTTTTTGATTTTGGCAACGCTACAATGGCGAGTTAGTAAAAAATAGCAAGAGTTGGTACAAACAAGTCGTGGATCTTCCTTCTTTTTTTTTTAATGCACGCTTCCCAGAAGTAGGAGAATCTGTTACACCAAATCAATAGCGCCTGAAAAGAATTGAGGTGTCTGTTTACTCGTTTCTTGAAGAAGGATAAATTACAGGATGTTGGGAAGAAGTTAGACGGAAGCGAGTTCCACAGCTCTCCGTCCCTGTAAACGAAAGAATTCTTATAGAGTGAAGTTCGATGGGTCTTTAAATGTACCGCCATATGATGAGAACTCCTTGTCAGCTTAGTGTTGCGGCCAAACATGAGTTTTTCTGGAACAAGGTCTTTCAGCTCCTTGGACCATTTTCTGTGGAAGTATCTATAGAACAGAGAAAGGTCAGCAACTTGTCTTCTGAGAGCCAGCGGTTGGAGATCGCGGGTGATCGCCGGGTGGTTGATGAGGTGCACAGCCCGTTTTTGCACACTATCCAACATCTGCAACTATTGTTTAGGCGCAGATCCCTATACATAGGAATAATATTCCAAAGCAGGTCGAATCTGCGCCTTATATAGAAGCAACAGCTGAGATGACGTGAAGTATATCTTGGCTCTGAAAAGAAAACTAAGTTAAGCTGATGCCGACTCAGCTATTACTGATACATGTTCATGCCAGAAAACCCGGAGTTGACCGTTATTCCTAGAAGGTGCATCGAATCTTTGAATGCAATTTGTTGGCGTTGCATCATTAGAGGAGGTTCTCCAGCGGAGATCCTTCAGGAAAACGTAGTTGCTTGCGTCTTGCTCGCGTTGAAGCTCACCAGATTCAACTGACCCTAATCAGATATCCTCTGTAAGTCAGAGACATCTCTGACGCTGAGATTCGGCTAGTGTAATCGGCCGCAGACTACTAAATGACGAAACCAAGGTACAATCGTCTGCAAAACCGAAGATTTTTTCTCTATAGATGACAGAAGATCGTTTTTCTGCAACAGAAACAAGCTGTTAGTGAAAGAATCGATCCCTGAGGTACTGCTGCTTGAAACTGGAAACAATCAGATGTTATACCGTCGACCACAGCTTGTATTGATCTATTTGAAAGAAAGCTATTTATCCAAACTCGAAATTTTTCGGAAAGCCCATAAGCAGCAAGTTTATTCAACAAAGCTGCATGCCGAACCCTATCGAATGCTTTAGAGATGTCTAGGGCTATTGCTCTAGATTCCCTATGCTTTTCCATCGTTGATATACAAACATGAATGACGTAGGCGGACAGATCTCCTGTCGATCTTTGCCTGCGGAAACCATACTGACGGTCGTAAATTATTCTCTGCAACTCAAGGTATTTGATAAGTTCATCATTTATGACTCTCTCCATCACTTTGGACATAATGGGAAGAAGTGCAACAGGGCGGTAGTTTTGGGGTAAGGACTTCTTTCCTTTCTTTGGGATCGGTTAAATTCTCGCTATTTTCCAGCTGCTCGGAAAAGTCTGACTTTCCTAAGAAATCTGAAACAGACGGTTAGATTAGTGGTGGAATATTCGGTGGTATTACGTTAGATGAATCTAGCACAGAATTCTTTGAGAACAAGAGAGCAAAGAGATCGGCTTTCTCTTTCGGAGTTGATGCTATACTTCCGTCTTCTCCAACAAGAGGCGAAAACGCAGATTTCCAGATTTGACAAACTTCGCCATAGACCAGAATTGTCTAGTCCTGCTTGCCTGTTCAAGGAGTTTATTAGTTACATCTTCGTTGAAATTGGCCTTTGCTCTTGTAGTTGTCAGGTTGCATATGTTCCGTATTCGTACGAAGGTTGTTCTTGTTTCCTCTGTTGGATGTATTTTCCATGATTTGTAAGTTCTGCTCTTGGCTGATGAGGCTTTTTCGCAGTCTTTGTTGAACCATGGCTTGTGTGCTGTTGTTCTTTTCATGAAATGAGGGATGTAGAGATTCATTTCTGCATGAATGATTTCTGTAACAGATTCAGTGCACACATTGATGTCAGGTTCTGAAAGGCAAACATCACTGAATGGAAAGCACGAAAAGAATTCACGCAGCTCATCCCAATTAGCACGGTTATAGTGCCAATTCGTCTGGGTTCTGGGTGGTTTGGGTTTTCGGTTTAGCAGCAGCACAATGGTTACAGTAGCAGAAATACGGTTATGGTCTGTGTTGCCTAGCCATGCTGAGATCTCCACTTCAAAATCATCTGGATCTGAAATAAAAAAGAGATCCAAGGTGTTCAGGAAGTCGGTTGAGTGATCAGGTATTCTTGTCGGTTCGTCAAGTAGCTGCGTTAGATTATGGCTGATTTCGAAAGTTTCAGTCTGTCTTTCCGCTTCATCTGTTCTATTGGAGTGGCGGGAAAGTTGGTGTTGTGAACGTTGAAGTCATCCAGTACAATGACCTCAGCTGCTGGATGATGTGTCTGAATCCAATCCACCTTATCACCTAGATACGGAACCAGTCTAAAGAAATGAATATCGTTTGGCGAGCGGTATAGACAGCATTAGAACAGTGTTTTATCCTGCGAACAGATTTTGAACCACGCAAGGTCGAAAGCGTCGTCCCCCATCATGTCCTCTCTCTGGCATGCAACATCCAATCAAGCGAAATCACAGAGGCCCCCTTTGAACCTAAAGCTCGTATGTAACTCATACCCATTAAAACGTAAATACGTTGTGTCGGTTGTTTGACTCATTTGGGTTTCGGTTAGGGCCAGCACATGGGGTTGTTCGTTTTGCAGATGCTGGTGGACTGCATCCACATCCACGTTCTTGTGCCCCAGTCATCTGATATTGCAGAACTCTATCAAGAGTTTGCTTTCTTTTCTAGAACGTGAATGAATTAGTGAATTCGCCGGAGGTGTGCAAACATATTTTGAACCACGCAAGGTCGAAAGCGTCGTCCTCCATAGTGTCCTCTCTCTGGCATGCAACATCCGATCAAGCGAAATCACAGAGCCCCCCTTGAACCTAAAGCTCGTATGTAACTTATACCCATTAAAACGTGAATACGTTGTGTCGGTTGTTTGACTCATTTGAGTTTCGGTTAGGGCCAGCACATGGGGTTGTTCGTTTTGCAGATGCTGGTGGACTGCATCCACATCCACGTTCTTGTGCCCCAGTCATCTGATATTGCAGAACTCTATCAAGAGTTTGCTTTCTTTTCTAGAACGTGAATGAATTAGTGAATTCGCCGGAGGTGTGCAAACATATTTGGAACCACGCAAGGTCGAAAGCGTCGTCCTCCATAGTGTCCTCTCTCTGGCATGCAACATCCGATCAAGCGAAATCACAGAGCCCCCCTTTGAACCTAAAGCTCGTATGTAACTTATACCCATTAAAACGTGAATACGTTGTGTCGGTTGTTTGACTCATTTGAGTTTCGGTTAGGGCCAGCACATGGGGTTGTTCGTTTTGCAGATGCTGGTGGACTGCATCCACATCCACGTTCTTGTGCCCCAGTCATCTGATATTGCAGAACTCTATCAAGAGTTTGCTTTCTTTTCTAGAACGTGAATGAATTAGTGAATTCGCCGGAGGTGTGCAAACATATTTGGAACCACGCAAGGTCAAAGCGTCGTCCTCCATAGTGCCATGCAACATCCGAGGTGTGCTCGACTTACCCGTATCATAAACCCTCGAAGCAGTAAACTGCCCCAGTCAAATGAACTCTATACTAGAACGTGAATGAAAGAATTCGACTTACCCGCATAGGTAAACTTAGACAGTGAAAAACTAGACAGTGAAAAACTTAATGGTTAACATTACACTTACAAATTCAATTCACGCAGAATATGAGAGTGAAATCACACCATAAATATGGACAACATTAAAGTAGATGTTTCCGTTCTCATTAGTGAATAGGCAGATAGCGATTTTTCAAACTAATAAGAGAAGTAGAATCGACATGTTTTCTCGTTGTAAATTCATGAACTGTTGCTGGAAAGCACACCGTTTCAATTTTCCGTTTTAATTCCGCACTGAAAAATTTACTTTTTAGTGATTCGTCATATATTAGAAACTCAAATCTTTTGAACTGCCATGATCTATAATATTCTTCACCAATGGTTCGAAATACCCAATTCAATCTTATTCGATTTCTCGATTTGCATATTTTTCACGCCTAAATCCAACGTAAAAAAATACAAGTGTGGGTCTTGCGTGAAAATATGATATGAATTTCAGAAGTACCGATAAACAGTACACTTCTTTCTGCGAAACCTTTGTTGTAAGTCAATGTTCTGTAACTAAAATTGATATACATAAATACGATTAACAAACCAATATGAATTCATTAGTATGAGTTGAAAATTCTTTGAAATACTCATACTAACATTTTCTCTGAATAAGACATTACAATGTTTAGATGAAGTGACAGGAATTAAAAATTAGTATGGTGTAAAATAAATCTAAAGGATTTCCACCACTATATTTTTCTCTTTTGCATATTTCGAAATTTGCGTTCAAGCTTAAATTTAAAGAAAACCGTGTGTAATTTTAGCGATAATTTAAAATTCCAATTGTTCCATGCATTTCTTCCATGCCGCAATTTCACGTGATGATAATGAGCCTCTCAAAAGACGAACTTCACGATAAATTCGAATGACTATTCGGTATCAGCTTGATGATGTTGGAGTTAAACGTTTTATGACATAATTTTAGATGCGCTTAAAATATACATAAAAATGGTCGGCCTCGCTTACTGAACGTCGCAGTATCACCACATATCTTTATAATATCTCTTACTCTATCATATGCACGGAACATTTGTTACTCTATCAAAAATACCTTACTGTCCTCTTTACGAAACTCTAAAAAAGCATATGTTTTTGCTTAACATAATAAGGTTACAAATGTTGAAATAATATGAACAAACGTCAGTGCATTCTTGATGATAAAGAAGAAAGGGCACAGCTTTCATTCAACATTTTCAATTTCGAAAACTATTGCTTGAAATTATAGAATATATCATTTGTAGAACATAATGAGAAATTAATTCATAATCATCCACTCAGTAAATATTGTTTATACTGGTATCGCTATGTAGACGATATCATTATTTGCTTCACAGGAACAGATAGACAGTTAAAAATTTTCGAAAATTCATTACATCCAAAAATTGATTCACAACCGAAACAGAAAGCAATAATTCGATAAATTTTTAGACGTAACAATTTCGAATGAAAATGGAAAACATGTTTTCGCAATTCACCATAAGCCGTCACATACAGATATTATAATACATAACTCGTCGTGTCATCCATATCAACATAAAATGTCAGCATTCAATAGTTTTATTCATAGATTGATTAACATCCCGTTATCACCAGAAAATTTCAACAAAGAACTAAATTTGATTAAACAAATAGCCAAAAATAATAGTTACAATCCCAAACTAATAAATAATATTTAAAATAAAAACAAAGTAGAATCGCATTGAACGAAGTTTACCCTGTCGATAAATTGAAACAAAAATTCAACACCTTAACCTACGTTGGTATTACAAGTGAGAAACTGAAATCATTCTTACGTAGCAATAATTTCAACATAGCTTTCCAAACTAATAATAATTTAAGCAAATATATAAAAATAATAAAACCAAACCAGGTAAAAACAATAAATCAGGTGTTTATAGATTGAATTGCAATGACTGTGATAATTTCTACATTGGTAGAACACATAGAAATTTTAATATTAGAATATCGGAACATAAACGCAGTTTTTCAAATAAGAAATCAGATTCAAATTGCGCGAATCATCTCTTAGAAAATAATCACTCTTTCGACTCACAGTTTGAAATTTTGCATACAGATAATAAATATTGGAAGGTAGATCTTTGAGAAACTTTAGAAATCAATAAATACAAACACTCAGGTAGACTCATCAATGAACAAGTCGATTTAAGCCCTTCACCTCTATTGAATCTCTTCGGGGACCAATCTATTCCTTAATTTTATTGGATATACCTATCATAAATAACCACTTAAGAAAAAGCAACCCAATAAGCTTTTAATTACTCAAGAACATTTATAGTTATATTCTCATTTATATTTTCGGTACATTCATTCGTCTGAAGAAGCTACGGTGTAGTGAAACGCGTTACGAATCGCAATTATTAAGTAAAATACCTTACTCTCCTCTTCACAAAACTCTAAAAAAAAACATTTGTTTTGCTTAACATAATAAGGTTACAAATGTTGAAATAGTATGAACAAACGTCAGTGCATTCTTGATGATAAAGAAAAAGGGCAGAGCTTTCATTCAACATTTTCAATTTCGAAAACTATTGCTTGAAATTATAGAATATATAGTTTGTAGAACATAATCTGCATGCACAACTATACCTATAAAACTGATAACGAACTGCTTGTTTTTAATATTACGAAAAAATACGTTCCTCTAAATCTTTTAAATTTTTCATGAATTTCTCAGCTTCCATAGATCATTATGGACTTTTTATTAGAATACAAAAAAACTTGTCAATAATTTTTCTGCTACTTTGAAGATTTAAGTGCTTCTGCAGACATTCGATTAATGGTTTTATTATTTATTTAATTTTCTTTCCTAAATACTAATATATATTTGAATACATGTACTATATACCTGAAACTCTATCTAACTACCTCATCTTGCTCATATTATAGTTAATTTGAATAGGACTCTGCGGATATCAAATTATAATACTTTATTTATACCTCTTTAATCCTTAAATCTGACGAATTAGGTAAGATTCGAATCCTTACTTGGGTTTTTTTAATAGTTGTTATTCACTATATTCCTCTATGTTCTAACTTTCAATGTTGAATATCACACATCAACTACGATAGAATTCGAGTTCCGAGAGTTATAATCTACTCGATTAACTTGGAATGGGAAATGATGAAGCATTTTCATTTTGTTCCTTAACGAATACAGGTCAAACTTGAAATTGTAGGGTGTCGGTATTGATTAGGTGAATATTGAAAAAATATTAGGAGTTGTTCGAACTTGGCTTGATTACATTAGTAGTTTCGGATGTGTTCTATATAAGCTATTATTTATAATATATAATTGATAATTAGGTTAGGTTAGGTTAAGTTAGACTTGATTTGATTGATAATTAGGCAACCTTCAACTTCTTTTAGAAAATTTCTACTCTGTTTTTTATTTTCTCAGCTGTCACAAATATAATGCCATGAACTTCTTTTCATTTATGAAGTCTAATATATCATGACAAAGCTCTTGTTTTAGCTTGCACATTTCTAGATTTTTGTGACCCTCTGTCGTGCCATTTCAAAATAGCGACCATTCAATTGTGACTGTTCTCCTAACTATTATCCTAGTAAAGAAATTACTCTTTCCTGTTCAATCAAAAAGGAAAACATCACTTAATGATGTTAAAATTACCTACCAACTCAATTTCACCATCAACCCAATAGAATACAAACGTACTCTCTTATAAATAGAATAACTGTTGTTAAAAATCAAAGGCAATTTTTATTAAAAATATATAAATACAAAAATCAAAATTTGTTACGTTGAAGACGTGATGAAGAGCCTAGTAGGAGACATGGTACTGAAACAATTCCAATTTTTTTATTTCACTTTCCTTTAGATTCTTTTAAGTTAACCTATACAGTTCATATTGTGATTTAAAATGTTAAACTCCGATGCAAAGACATTGTAATCGCTTGCTGAATATCTTCGCTCATCAGTATATCCACTTTCGTCAAGTTTGACCTATTTTCTTAAAAGAATTCGGGGTCCATTTTCGATAAAATATATTTACTGTCAAGCTATCATTAATTTTCTATATTTTTATCAGAATAATAGAAGGTTACGTGCCTCGGTTGATGTTACCGCTCACGTGATGACTAGGATGAAATAATATTTAATTAATAATTTAATTAAATCATGAATATAATGTTTAAATTGATGTGATTTGCGGAAGTTATGTTAGTTTTGAAAAAACATAATTTAATGATTTTCATTCTTTATCTACATTCGTACTCCATAGAGGGAGAGGTGAATATTGTTAACATTCACTTCATTCAAGTGAATATAATAAAGGTCTTTTTCATTTTATTCTGTACTCAGTTTTTGCTTTTTCTGTCTACGACAACACTATCATCTTCATGGCGGAGGTTGTATAATTGGGGATGTATCAGTGTGTAGAGAAAACACATTCCTGTCGAACAAGCTGAAAATGTTAACTCATATATTTGCATCTTCATTAGAACTTGGGAGCCTACCTCCATAGTTCGACGGTATAACGACGGTACGTCGTTTGGCTCGTAATGATTTTCTTTTATTGTTCACACCCGTATTACATGGAAGGGGAAGAATATTGTCAACATTTTCTTCATTCATGTCAGTATAATAAAGTTCCAGTTTTGATGAAATTGAGTTTTCAACTATGCTGAATTATCTGAGTCCGCCACTCAAAATTCCCCAGGCTCATAACGTTGTTTGTTTCAGTACTAGAGTGTTAAGAATTATCTCAAATCGAAGGTATATCAGTTCTCTTTAGAACAGTGTATTTGTTCAACCGAAATTGTTAACAAAAAAATCAAATTAAGAGAATAAAGTTATTCTCTCGTGTTATTTTTTTTAACTTACTGCTTACTTTTCTGCGTCCACATCGATCAAAGTGGAAACACAAAAAGGATCTACGTACTAACGAAATCAATGGGAAATTCGGTAGTAAACTAGTGATAAATGGAGTCGAACATTTTGTGACCTGCATTCAGAAGTAAAGTTGACTATACCTATCATAAGCATAATCATGAAATTGCCATTAAACCAATCATTAATATGTTAGAGCGTATAGCCAAATTCTGTAATTTAGAAAAAAATTGGTGAATGTATATTCGTTAATTCAATAATCGTAATTTTCAATATATTTCATTTGAAGCCGGAACCACAACATATTCTGTTTGAAATACTATGAATAGTTTTTGTTAGTTAGAACGCAGACCACAGAAAAATATTCGGCTCTCCTAATCTCAGCTGTTGACTACATAAGTTAATGCGAATTTTACTATAAGTTCATTTCCACGTGAATACTTTTATTCAAGTGTTTTCACTGTCATTTATCGATGAGGAAGAATTGCTTAATTTTTTTTATTAGCGCGCTTGAACACCCTATTTCTACGAATATTCTGAACAACAAACTTTTTCTATTTTTAACTCTGAAAGAAGCACAGTCTTATGCATGTTCAAGAGCAATACCTCAAATAACACGTTTTGATTGAGGTATTTCACCTATTAGATATAATAGGTGACAAAAAAGTAGCACACAACATCTTTATTTTCTTTATTTGTTATTTTTCAGTTCATCTAATACCCAGTTTCAGAGAGAATTGGAATACCTGAAATTTGGGATATATACAGTATGTTCCAACGAAATTGCCATTCCCTCTATATCAACATGTACTGATTTTATCTGGAAAAGCTGAGACACCACAGTTTTTATTTCAGTCGGTTCGGAGCATGTAAAAACTAACCCCCACCCTCAGCAGCACAAATCGAATTCCGTTATAGGGAAAGTGGGTCGAGTGACATATCTTTGGAAAGGCCTTATAATTTTCTCTTCAACAATAGTATTTTTATGAGCACTTTATATCACACAGAAAGAAAACAGAACGAAAATTTATATTCCATCGAAAATTTGCCACCCCCTCTATGTCAAGAAAAACTGATTGTAGCGGATAAAGCTAAGAGACTACAATTTTTGATTAGGAGATAACCAATTTCTAAGTTAGTTCAGACCATGTGAAATGAATACCCTTCCCTCAGCAGCTCCTAAGTTGAAATTCATTATTGGGAAAATGGATCGCGTGACATATCTCTGGAAAGGTCTTTAAATTTTCCATTCAAAAATTTTATCATACAAACAGTCCTAACAAAACAAAAGTTTGTTTGCCAACGAAAATTTGACAATGCTAAGAATCAAATAAAGTTCTCAAAATCACTTCATCCGACATCTATTCATTGATATAATTTTAATTCTCCGCTATCATTCTCAGGTGACAACTCTTGTCCTTAGTACTCCTAAGTTTTTTATTCTCAAGGAATGTAATAATTTGGGATGTTGATAAATATCAATGTTTGTTTGTTTTTCCTTTATAGTGCTAATCACACGCTGGGGAATTCTGTCACCTCACTAACCCAGGAATTTTTCCGAACCCCTCTCGTGTCGAGGGAAGGGATCTTTAATGTCCAACACACCTCTGTTAGACGGTACTGACGGCTTTACATCTCCTCCGAAAGAAAGACACTCAGGCAATTCCCAGAATCCGAAAAATCGCAAAGACTTTGTGAGGATTGAACCCAGATAACTCCGCAGGAAACGAGCGGAGGCGTACCCCGTACTCCACCGAGCCGGCTAAATATTAATGTTTTGTAGGGAACGCACAATTGTTTTTATCACAACCATCTGGTAATAACAAATCTGTTTCATATTTGTCTTTTATTTTCACAACACTTTTAATCGCTGTTTTCGATTGTTAGACAAACATTGAAAATGGTTTACTCAACTGACAATCGGGACGAAATTTTTTTAATTTATTATCGAAATATAGTTGTTCCAGAGAAACGGCAAGGATTTTTAATGTGAAAAAACATGAGGTTCAAAATCGTCCTTTACGGATCGAAGCAACTGAACCGGCAGTTTCGGGCCACCAGCGAATGGAAAACAATATTTAAATCAGAATATTATCACAACTGTCTAGTATATCAGCTTCAACAGTCTACAGGTCGTGAAACATCAGGAATTTCACCCTTCTGAAGTGAAACTAGTTCATGACATGAACGAAGACGATCCTGATCGCCGCTTGCAATTTTGTGAAATTTTCAACTGTGAATATAACGATAGGTGATCCTCATATTCTGTATATTACCTACCTATTCTTCTGACGAAAATACCTTCTGACGAAAGTACCTTCCCTTTGTTTCGCACAGGCATATACACAAACGACTCAGAAATTGTTTGTGTTGGAAACCATATTGTGGGATCTTTCTTTATCGAAGGTAATCTCAATTAAGACACTTATTTGCAAATCTTGGAAAAATTAATAAATCCCAGGCCCACATAAATTCTGGAAAATGATGAAACTCTTTCAGAGAATGAGATACGTTTTCAGCTGTATGGTGCTTCTGCACATTTCGATGTTCGTATGCGACAATATTTGGATACAAATTTGCCAGGTCTGTTGATTGGCAAAAGAGGAACAGTTGAGTGACCAACCAGGTCACCTGATTTGTGTCCTTAAGATTTCTTCTCACGGGGTCATCTGAAACCGAGATTGCTTCACAACCTGAAATTTTGGAAGAGCCGCGGAGACGAATCGACACCGAATACAGACTTTTGACTCCAGAAGATCTTCAATAACTTAGAAAATAATTCGAGAATCGTTTGCATTATTGTATGAAGATACGAGGAGGTCATTTTGAGCATTCGTTTCGATTTTCGACATTGTCAAAGTTTTGTTGAAATAAAAATTTTCGTTATGTATGAATTTAATACCACATAGAAAGTGCAAACACAACGGAAATTTGTATTCCAACGAAAATTTGTCAGCCATTCTATGTAAAGAAAGACTGTTTGTAGCAGAAAAAGCTGAGACTCGCAATTTTCTTATTTAAAGGAGGACCAATTTCTGAGTTGGTTTGGAGCATATGAAATCAACCTAGTAGATCCAAAGTCGAAATTGATTTTAGAGAAAGTAGGTTGAGCGGCATATCTTAAGAAAGGTATTTTACTTCTCTATTCAAAAATAGTATCTTTATGAACATTTAATATCATACAGACAATTCAAACACAACGAAACTTTGTATTTCCACAAAAATTTGATAATGCCGAAAACCAAATTAAATGCTCAAAACGAACTCGTATCTCCATAAAATGATACAAACGATTCTCGAATTATCTTCTAAGATATTGAAGATCTTCTGATTTTCAAAAGCCTGCATTCGATGACGATTCTTCTTCGCAGCTCTTCTAAGTTTTCAGGTTGTGTAGCATAGACTCTCGATTTAAGATGACCCCACAAGAAGAGGACTCAAATCAGGTGACCTGGCTGGCCACTCAACAGTTCCTCTTCTGCCAATTCACAGACCTGGGAAATTCGCATCCGAATATTGTCGCACACTAACATTGAAACGTGTACGAGCACCATCTAGCTAGAAGCGTTTTCCAGAATTTCTGTGGGTCTGGGATTTATTAATTTTTCCAAGAAGTGCAAATGAGTGCCTCCATTGAGATTATCTTCGATGAAGAAAGTTCCCACAATATGGTTTCCATGAATTCCAGCACAAATATTCAATTTCTGAGTCGTTTGTGTATATGCCTGTGCGAAACAATGACAGTGAAGGTACTTTCGTCAGAAGAATAGGTAAGTATTATACAGAATATGAGGATTACCTATTGTTAATATTCTCAGTTGAAAATTTCACAAAATTGCAAGAGGCGATCAGGTTCGTCTTCATTCATGTCATGAACTAGTTTCACCTCAAAAGGATGAAATTCCTGATGTTTCACGATCCAGTAGACTGTTGAAGCTGATATCCTAGACACATGTGATAATATTCTATTTCCAGAATTTTAGTGGGCGTAGGATTTATTAATTCTTCCAATAACTGCATACAAGTGTCACCATTGTGATAACCTCGGATGACGAAAGGTCCCACAAGATGGTTTACATAAATTCCTGCCTAACCATTCAGTTGTGAGTCGTTTGTGTGTACCAATGACAGTGAAGGTATTTTCGTCAAAAGAACAGGTATTACACATATTACATAATATATGGAATATTGCTAATATTTTCACTGAAAATTTCACAGAATACAGATAGAGGGGGTGGCAAATTTTCGTTGGAACACACTGTATATATCCCAAATTCAAAGTACATATTTCAGTTCTCCTTGAAACTGGATATTAGCTACTAAAAATTAAGAAAATGAAGATACTTTCTTGTGCAATTTCTCTCATATCGATATCGATTCCGATTTAATAGATGAAATACCTTATTCAAAACCAGAGGGTTGCAAAATTTTGTAGGAAGAATGAATAAAAACTTTTTAAATTCCAATTACAATATCAAGCTGAAATTTTATACTCGGCCATAAGTAGCGATTTCCAATTGGAGTGAAATATTTTCGAAGTGATACAATTTCCGGTTATACCGGAAGTGGGTTATCACCCTGTTATTTCAAATCTACCTTCTTTATTATACATCTAGAACCAACATTTGAACAAGGTATAAAATACCCAAGTTGTTGGCACTTATCTGACAAAACTTTTGACAGATTTAATTATTTTTGTTATAAACTCGATTTTTGAGGAACATTTAAAAAATTGTAGCTCGTAGATCTTTTGCACTACAGACACAATTTTTTAAGCAATCTACACATGTCAAATGTTTATTGCGTTGTTTTGTAAGATTTTTTCAATTTGGATTTTTCAAACAGCAATAACTGAATTTCTATATCGCCATCAGATAAAGCGTCATATTTCAGATGGAATTGTATAAGCATGTACTATACCCATCTCTTATACTTCCGAAATAATTTGGGAATATATTGAATTTTGATGATTTTGCAAGAACTAACAGAGAATGCTTTGAAATATTTGAATCAAGTAGCTGAACTGGCTACGATCACCTGATAGGTGCCTAAAATTAATGTACTTGTCACCTCGCTCATTCGAATTTGATTTTTCAACAAGAATTGTTGGTAATTTGAAGTGAACATTTTTGAAAAACACCAGATTGAGAATAAAATGGCTGATTATTAATCTCTCTTTGATTCATGGCGAATGTCAAAAAGTGGTGGATAGAACTTTCAGGCAATTCAATAACCAATTTACAAATTGGGCGCCTATGAGTAAAATAAAATTTCGAAGGATTAGAAGCAATTTTCTACAATTTGGAGGAACAAAATACATAGATACTAGAAGAAAACCAATTCTCGAAGAATCAAATTAATACGCTAGCGTATTTTCGTGCCAATCCACATGCGTCCATTAAGTCAGCATCAATGGATATTGGATTGAGTTATACTTCCATTCATCAAAGGATCCTTAAGAAACATAACATGCACCGGTATTCTCTCATCAGACTACAAAAATTGAAACCAACTGACCTTCCCATGCGGCTAAATTTCTGTGAAAATTTATTAATTCGGCTTCAAGAAGATGAGACAATTCTGCAAAAAATTATATGGTCTGATGAAGCCAAGTTCAATGAAAGGGAAATAACCAAAAGGAGAAACGACATTTTTGGGCCACAGAAAATCCAAATTTCATTGAGGTTATTGATTTCCAAAATAAATTCAACGTGAACGTTTTTGCAATTTTAATGAATGATTTGTTGGCTTATCACATTTTTGAGGAGAATCTTAATGGACAAAGATACCTGGAAATTTTGAGAGGAACATTAGCAAATTTTTTAGATGGATTACCCCTTAACATTCTGAGGGATTGCCATTACCAAATGGATGGTGCACCAGCACATAAAACACGAGCTGTAGATCGGCAGCTAACAGAAATGTTCGAGGATATATGGTGGGGTAATCAAGGACCAAATTTATGGCCTCCGCGTTCTCCGGACCTGACGCTCCTTGATTTTTATTTATGGGGCAAAATCAAGAGTGAAGTGTATCTTATTCCTGTAAGAAGTGAAGAAGAGTTACTAGAGCGCATTCATAATGCTTTTCGTAATATTGATCCTGAGGAAACTAGGAGGGCAACTCATAATGTTCGTATACGAGCTGTCAAGTGTATCGAGCAAAATGGGGCCCATATTGAACATTTATTCAAATTGTAAATTAGTTTTCTCCTATGATGTTTGCTATCATTCATTCGTATTAATGTAATTATCTTCGATGATTGGTTTTCGCTACGTTCCTACAATTTTTATTCATCCGAATTGTAGAAAATTGCTTCTAATGCATCGAAGTTTTATTTTACTCATAGAGGGTGAATTTGGAAATTGGTTATTGAATTGCCTGCAATTTCTACCCACTACTTTTTGACATTCTAAAATGAATTAAAAAGATTAAATATATTTTCGTTTGAATAACCAGTGGTTTTATTCCAAATGTGTTGTATTTTTTGGGTATTTTCAATCTGAAATAAAGACAAATTATTTCGGAACTATAAGAGATGGGTATAGTACATGCTGATACAAATCCATCTGAAATTTGACGCTTCATCTGATGGCGATATGAAAATTGACACATGCCATTTGAAAAAATTGAGTTATTGCTGTTTGAAAAAGGCCAAATTGAAAAAAATCATACAAAACAACGCAATAAACATTTGACATGTGTAGACTGCTCAAAAAATTCCTCGATCCTTCTTCTATCCACCCAAGCAAAAATTGTGTCTGTAGTGCAGAAGATCGACGAGCTACACTTTTTTTAAATGTTCCTCAAAAATCGAGTTTGTAACAAAAATAATTAAATCTGTCAAAATTTTTGACAGATAAGTGCCAACAACTTGGGTATTTTATGCCTTGCTCAAATGTCGGTTCTAGATGTATAATAAAAAAGGTAGATTGCCATTTGAAATAACAAAGTGATGACCCAGTTCTGGTATAACCGGAAATGGTATCACTTCGAAAATATTTCACTTCAATTGGAAATCGCTAGTTATGGCTGCGTATAGAATTTCAGCTTGATATTGTAATTGGAACTCAAAAAGTTTTTAACGGACGGTCCCAGTGGATATCCCTATATATATATATATATATATATATATATATATATATATATATATATATATATATATATATATATATATATATATATATATATGTGTGTGTGTGTGTGATTATTAACGGACAGATGTAATGAACAATTATTTGCGTTACCCAATTTCCTCAATTCTAACCAATCATAGTCAAATACAATTTCCGCATACAATTCAATGATCCACTAAATATTTTCGAAACTTTAATCATTAGAAAATTTCAAAATATTCAAAAAAAACAAATTGAAACCATTAAAATATGTCATAATGACGGCTTTGATCATGGTTCAATTGACAAAATAGTGAAATGAAAACAATCACATTTGGTTATAAGTCAAATATATCCAATTTAAGATGCCAACAATGCGGAAAATTCAAACATATTTTGGACAGATAAGTGTAGCAAATCACATTTCCAAATTGAAGTTGAAACTTGAATTTTGACCTCAAAATAAATCGGCCTCCTCTTTTTTAACGCCAAATATCCTATTCGAAATTTAAATGAATCTGTAGATACCTTGTCCAAATTGCAATAGTTTCCAAATATGTCAAACTAGTCGTTCTTCAAAATTAGATATAATAACATCAATATTGGCCATCCATCGCATCCAATATGGTCACGCTTTTCATAGTATAGATATTTAAAATCCTGCACATTATCACAAAAAGTAAAAGACTCGATTACTTGAAATCAATTGTAATTTTCAAATTCTATCTCAATAAAAGTTTACAAATAATGAATGACCAGACTGATTTATGTAAATCCCTAATTTTTTATGTATTCAAATAGTAACTCTCTTTCAATATTTGCTTCTGCACTCTTCATATACTAACTCATTTTTCCAAGTTCACTAAGGCCTATTTATGAATACGACGGCACTCTGTACTCATTTGATACGGTCTGATGATTAAGGAGAGTTCGAAATCACAGTAACAGTTGACTATTACTTAATTTGCTGGTAGTAAAAATATGGGAAAAATTCCATTGGTGTTTTGATCAGGCTTAACTATCAAATAGTAACGACTAAACCCATAGAGTATCTCCTGTCCCGTTATCCTCTGTCCTCTTCTAATTATTTCACACTGCAGACAACGGTACGATCTAATAGACTGAGTGCTAGGTTAGATTGGTGCGAGAGGCAACTGCTGTGTTCTTAGTAATGGACAGAACTATTGCCAATAGATCATTTTAGGATGACATCACTAGTAATTCGCCATCTTTCTTGAGCGGCCAACAACGGTGTTTATTCGTATTTTGCCATAAGAAGTTGTGTATGACACCTTTTTCAAAATCGTTGATTATCGAATAAAACCATCACTTTAAACTATTCTTCAATGTTCAAAATGCACCAAAGGACAAGCTACGGTTTTCCAGAATCTCTAAATCTATAAAGTATCGAGCTGAAGGTCTAGAAGCCCTATGAAGAGAGCTTGAGAATGTTAGGTTGAGTCCATGAAATGGGGAAATATTTGATGAAATTTTCCTAGAGAATTCTCGTATGCATTCTGATTACTTCGTGACAGGTTTCTACAATCAAATTTCAGGATTTCCAAACGCTGATATGATAGTAATGATCTTGAATAATATAGCTACTTCTTTTTCACCAAAAGTTTAGATGAAGATGTGTCTAATGTGTGTTTAGTTTTAATGTTTTATCATAGACAATTTTCATAATTGTTGATAAAATTATAATATTGATAATTGGGTAAGATCTATCCCCGAATTCCAAACCATAATGATAACTACAAAAATAGATATATAATCGATTTCAATTGGTAAAGCTTAGCCCCATAAAAATTAAGATTATTGGTAGTTAAGAACTGGTGATACAAAATCTCTCATTCTTGACAATGAAATAAATACACATTGAGATTTGAACGATAACAACCGAACTCGAAATGCTGTCACTGATCAGATACTGCTAATCTAATAAAACTTAGAATTCAAGGAATTCGTAAGCCTCAAACTATTCACCAGTGTAGTAATTCTGGCCAAATATTAAGTAATTCACCAGATCGATGTCACCCTCTCTAGGTAAAATACTCAAGGCTAGACAATGGCTGAATTTTGTAAGGATCAATATTATCTATTAATAGTATTTTTTGGGCATATTGGCATTTTAAATTACAACTGATAGAAGAATAATATGTACTTTATGACATAGGTAACCAAAACTAAAAAACTTTGAAAACCAATATCATAAAACCACTCTCAATGTGTTGTGTTTCATAATAATTTAAAGTTGTTTGCCTCTCAAGCAGTATAGTGGACCTGTGAAAGTCATGTGACTGAAAATTATCTATAAAAACAGGTGAAGCATAAGAAAACATCACCACTTTCTGAAATGTCTTTCCATATCCTTTCTATGAATAAACTAAAACATATTAAATCAAAGATGGAATCTGGACCAAAAGACTATGATCAATATCTTAATAATGGTTAAACTCAGGCTTAACATATTATCCAATCGGTTTGAATTTCAATCTAGGTATGAAATTCAATATATGAATCGAAAATTGAATAATATACGAGGCATTCTATTTGAAATATACGAGCTGGCAACCATTGCCAATAAAACCAGAAGTGCCTCCATCTTGGAAATATTTTAGATTGAGATAAAGGTATATTCACAAAGGGTCAGATTTTTCCTTCATCGATCGATACACTTTCCAGTGAGACACCCTGTATGTATAAAATTCCATTGTGATGAAGAAGAATACTCATAAACTGAATGTGAAAAGTATTTGTTGTACTATATTTGAAAACTGCTGAAACTCAGTCAGTAATAACGGGAATGAATGTACCAGTCTCCCGGATATCTATAAAATCCAATAAAACATTCAACGTTTTCGGTTGGTATTAACTTATGATAACTACCTGCTGTTATTATTATCGGTCTATAGTATTCAGCAAATCGTAAAAATTATGGCTATAGGAACGTTTGCTTGAGTCTGATCGAATATATCGTGTTCGCGAGTTAATGGGCCTAAAACGCAAAAGCCACGTGTGTAATTCCCGAATCGAAATTAACTGAGTGTATGTCGTGTCATGCCATTTTATATCATACATAAAATCCCTAATATTAACGATAAGGGATGGTTACTTGGCGTGCAAAATCAGTATCTCAGTTGATTAACTAACAATTCGAAATTCGAAAAAAAAGTAATTGCAGAATTTTAGTCGATCAATCAAATAAGTTGCAGTTTTGAAAAATATATTCGTATAATGATGAAAGATAATAAACAACACATTTGTTCTCGCCTAAAATTTACTATACGAAATCCAGGGTAACCGAGCGAAAGAGTACATTAAAAGTATCTGTGGAACGAGCTTATCGATCAGTTAGAATAGAATAGAGCAAATTAATACGGATATACTATTTTCAATTGTTTTCAGAGCGGAACCACTTGCAGTTATACCGGACATCGACTACGGCTTAGCCATTTCAAATGGAATGGTTTACTTTTTAATTTTTTTTATTAAAGGGCATCCTTCTGTTAAGATTCGTCCAATCTAAGTAAAACTATGATTGAGCTATGATTTGTTCAATCAAAATTTTCGAAATTATAGTTCATCTTCTTTGCCAAAAGAAATTACTCAAATTTCAATCATATACGTTCTTCTTAGTTCAACGAGAAAAGTGTTTCCTTCAAGAGCAACCTACTTGTCAACTCAATAGAACTGAATTGTCAAAAAACGTAACTATATTTTATACTTTATAAGAAGCGTATTTTAAATTAGTATTGATTGATATTAGCTTTCCCTATACCTGAAATGGCTCGTTTTCATTTTATCAGCAATTCCATCAAAAACCTACAGTTCCCTGGGAAAATTAAACCATAAGGCCGTGGAACATAGAATCAGACAGGGCCAATTTATTTCCGATTTTTCTATCTTCCACAATATTCTATTGAAGGTTCTAGGAATGTCGAACTTAGTTTGACATTTGAATTTGGGAGGCTTTTACTTGGTAGAATACCATTATCAATAATAATAACAAGTAATGTTTTTGAGGAATTTCACTGAATAATTGTGATTCGTAACGTGTTTCGCTACACCGTAGCTTCTTCAGACTATATTCGTCTGAAGAAGCTACGGTGTAGCGAAACGCGTTACGAATCAAATTTTTTTTTCGACAATATAGTTTAATTGAGTTAACGAGAGCATCGAAAAGTACATTGCCCTTCTAAAATTTTCTCGTTAAACTAAAAAATTTTGTAATAATGCTTGAATGTGGATCAATCTTATTGGGCAAAGAAAATTTTGTTCAAAAAACCAGATAGATAAAAAAAATCTTAAGAAAAAATGCCTCAAAAAGAATGTCCTTTAATAAATAAAGTACACATTGCCATTTGAAATAGCAAAGATGAAGTTGATTTCAAGTATAAGCGGAAGTGGTACCACTCTTAAAATGATTGTAAATTGTAGTATGCATTAACTCTTATACAAAAGTTTGAAATTAATCATTAAACCCGTTCCCCAGATACACCCTATATGCGGACACACTGTGTACCCGGAACCATAACCCACCGCCACCAGAACCGAACAGAGAAACATACTATAATTCCAGATTATATTTCAAAATCTTCATCAGAAAAGAAAACGATTCCCGAAATTGTCAAGTTCTCTTTTCTTCTCTAGTGGCATTAAGGAAATTAACAACGTGAAACTAGGATGCTAGAAGCTCTTACCTTGGTTGTCAAGACTGTAATTATAAAAAAAAGTCTTTCATCTTCCGGCCTTTCCTGATATAGTGATTTCAAAATTCAAATTTGCATAATGATGAAAATAATGATTGCTAAAAAAGTGCGAATTAAGAAAGCGGGCAGTACATTCATACAAATTAAGAAGTTGTTCTCTGATAGAGATCTTAGTTCAGGTTTCGAAATAGCACTAATAATATGCGACCAATTTTTTAGGTCACTATGTAAAGGACAATATAAGGAAAGGGATAGGAGGAAATGAAACTCGTAGCTGATAAATCTGAGAAAATGGTACAGTTACTCATATCAGCCATTTAGATCGATATTGTGGAACATTCGTACCTTGACGATAGCCAGCCTTTGTGACGATTATGACACATGAAGAAGATAAATGACAACATAACATCAAATTTGTTCAAGTAACTACAGACATTGCAGCAGCTGAACCATTCTCAAATTAATGTTTATTCTGATTGCTAAAAATAGATATACTCCTGAATGATTGTTAAATATGTAACTGGCCAAATTATTAGGGATAGTGTTTCTACTTATGTAATTTCTAGTTAAAAACAATTGTTTCAATAAACAAAGTGGCTTCAAAAGTGTTGTCTCATTTCATGTTGCTACTGATGTTATCATTATTGTAAAGATAAGTGGGAAGACTAAAGATGTGCTTCATTTTATAAATTATGTTATGTTTCTTATCATTCGTTATGTTTCATATCATTTCTTATTGTTGAAATGATTAAAAGAGAAAAAATGCTTCTTATTACCATACTTTAACTACATTGTATATGTGGTTCAAATTTCTGTTAACGGTTCTTCAAGATAACTTCAAATTTGCTTCTTTTTAGTATGGACAAAGCCTTCGACACTTCTCCAAGAGAATGAAGAGAAATCCAAAGATAGTTATTTCACTCCAATTATTCCCAAAGTAAAAAACTATAGCAACTATCGCAAGAGTTTCAGAATTTGTTGTCAACGGTATTTAAAATGGAAAAAGTATCTTTGAAACCAGTAGGAAAATGTGAGAGGAGAGAATAACTTCTCCTCGTACCATTGACATATTGAACGACAGGATTAAAGAAGTTTCGGATAAAAAAATTAAAACTTAATTGTTGGTTGTGGAAACGTGGTAAAATTTTCATTCATACTTTATCCATTATATTTTCTAGAAATAAGCATATTGATGTAAAACTTCCTAATTGATTTCATTTTACCTATATTTGAAAGTTCAATGAAAGAAAAACTACGAAAAATCAAGAACATAAATGACCATCCATATATTACAATCAAATGAAAAACGCGCTGTAATGCCTTCTGCAATTAAAAAAGTGGAAATCAAGGATACCTCTAAGGCCGAGCGTTGCTAGGCAGTTTAGCGTCAGCTAAGAAAAGAATACTTTCTTGGTTAACAGAATGCAGGAATTCCCCTAACGCCACTAGCTCACTCGCGTACCGCGACCAAGTATGAAACAAGCAATGCATGCGTTTTAATATTATCGACAACCTTTTGTTTTGAATTAAATAATTAATTTGAATTTTTAAACTTATGTTTAGTTTCAATTCATTTTCAATAAAATTTATAACTTTTACTAAATTTGTTGAAAATGTGTTATTTTTAAGCTCACGGCCTCTTGCTCTGAAGCCCCCTCGAGTCGGAGGCCCGAGGCATTTTACCAGCCCTACCACTCTTTAGTTACGCCACTGCTCGAAAGTCTTCATGATTTCTTGATTTCTTCCTATTCTTCCTAGTACTTTTAGATTGGTTACTATGAAATGGGTGAGATTTATACGTCGGGGTGAGATTGATCATGCAGCACTTTTACACATAAAATAGTTGATGAACGTGGGAGCTTTTATTTGTTGGGCTTGTCTGAAGTTAGTAGACGTTATAATTTCGAAATTTTCATACGAAGGTAAATTTACTGCTTTGAAATTAACCCATAGTTTTAGCCTGTTTTCATAGGACAGACAGAATGCTTTTATATAATGTTGTAATAGTAATATTAGCAGTTCAGTACTTTATCTGACTGTTTTACATTTTTTTTACATATACAAGAATATCAATCGAAATAGAAAAAACTCACAGAAGAAAATTAGCCAGTAGACCATATAGCAATTTTACTGAAGAACAAATTAATCAGAAGAAATATTTAATTTTAACAGTGTTTCAATATTTAATTGGTTCCGCCGTTACTACGTGATAGCTAATCAGGATGATAATAAGAAATTAAACTAGGTATTATACTATCACTAGAGATTTATCAGGATTGCAATTTCGGTCTCTCGACCATCTTCAGCTGACAATGAGTATTGAACTTAAGTTGAAAATACATACATACTCAAGTTGTGCCTACAACAGAATTATTTCAAATTCAATAAAAAATTTTATAAACAACCTCACGGTCTACCGATGGTATGACCACTGAGCCTTTTACTAGCTGACATTTTCATGGCGTATATTGAAGAAATCAAATTCAATTCCTCCAAATCAAAATTAGTACATTTTTTGTATAGATATGTAGACGATATACTAGCATGTTGCATAGGAACCACTAGATAACTAGATCATGTTGTTTCAAAACAGAATAAAAAAGAAAGCTTTCAAGACCCACATGATACTCTCCCAGGAATTTTTTAATAGTTAATATAAAACTGATAAATTTGACAATACTTGAGTTTACAAGTTGTCCTGTATGGATTGTGAAGACGTCTATATAAGGCAAACTGATCGTTCATTCAAAACGAGATATAAAAAGCATCAATCAGATTACAATAACCATAGAACCGACGAATCTACTTTCGCACACTGTATTGTAGTATAATACATAGTTTAATTTCTTATTATCTTCGTGTTTTAATATGTATTGACTGGGAATATCATCTCAACACCATGGATTTAAGTAAGTTCGTTAAAAGATTTTCGGATAAATGTATCTCGATTAAAGAATACAAGTCCTGGAATTGACTGAATAAATAGCTTCTTGAAGAGACATCAGGGATACTGCGGGTAAATGATGAGCAAACAATATTAAAATGCCGAGTAGAAATCTTCCGATCAAATTCAAAACTATTTCGAGAATTCAGAACAAACATTTGAAAATATTCCCACAGAAAATATTTTTAATTACAACGAATAGAATGTCTCAGATGCCCCTGTTTGTATTTCTCGAAATGAAAATCAACTCAAAGGAACCCCATGTTGCTCATTTGGAACACGATAGAATCAACCCTCACATGGCTAGTTCGATATGTCAACTTACAATGATTGGTTGGTCACTTCTTTCTTACCACAGCAACTCGGGGGAAAAATGTGTCAATTGGGGACAACCTAGCATCACATTTTAATCCTGATATCTTGAGGCAATCTGAAGAAAACAATATACACTTTGTATATGACCCTTAAAAGAAAGCTGATAGAAAACCTTAACATCCTAGAAAATGCAAAATGTTCAAACCTCTGGCATTCCCAAAAATGAATTTTCTAAGCTGTTGAAGCGAAGCTTGAAATCAAAAATAAATTACCACTCGAAACATCGGAGGGAAAAATGCCATAAAAAGAAATTCAATTTTTGTTTTCAACGCATGTGCCTCGCTCAACCAATATTTGAGAGATTCGAGGTATAATTCTGGTTCAGAAAAAGCTAAAAAATCGATTAGCAGCTGAACCAGCTCAAAGCTCTCTAATGCCACAACCATCCGAGGAGATCAGTGACGATAATGAATATAATATGCTCAAATTGGATAACACAGAGTGTCATTCTGATATCAATTAAGACGATGAAGAAGTTGAATAGGCGAGAGTTGGCCAAAGCGGGTAGGTCGCCCAAAGCGGGTAGGCATTTGTATACTGCTGCGTTGCGCGTATGCGCTAATAGATACGTGTGGCGTGAGTTCCCGAACCCTCTTGAACTTGAATCATACATATCCAATGATCCATCGGCGGAGCAACGTAATGAGACAAAAATTGGGAAACTAACAACTAAAGATATGTATTTTATGAGTCGCCGAAAACCAGTTTATTATTTTAATTTCCAATTTTATGAAATAATTTTGGTACTATCCCCCTATGAATTACTATGATGATTCCAGAATTTCTTATGTTTTTATTTGAGGTACGAGCATAAAATTTGCTTTTGGCCGAAGCTGGTACCATCAATCAATCAATCCTTTTATTTGTTCCATATAAACATGAATTGTTGTATAACACGTCATCATAAACATAAAATACATAGAAACAAACAGTTTTAACATAATAAAGACCTAACAATAAGAGACGAAATCAGCTGAGATAAATATTGTCCCCAAAATACTCCTGGAGAGTGTAGTATGGTGTCCTCCTAAGGTAACTATTTAATCTTCTTCTCAATTCATTTTGTGGACACCCTCGTGCCTCCTGTGAAATGTAATTATAAATTTTTCCCAAAGCATAAACAGAGTTGTTCTGAAGGTAAGTATGCCTACATCTGTGTAGCCCCATATCGCTCTTAGCTCTCGTGTTATGACCATGTTCACGCTTAGTCTCCACAAACAGGTCTCTATTATTAACTATGAACATAATTGCTTCATAAACGTATATACTCACAAGAGTTAGTACTGATCTTTCCACAAAGTGAACCCTGCATAATTGTGTTTTGCTCATCTTAAGAATTCCACGAATACATCTCTCCTACAACAAAACGAGCCTCAAGATATCCGATGAATTCCCCCATATTATCATCCCGTATCTCAGCCTACTATCAATATATGCATTGTATGCAGTAAATGCTGTCTAGACATTCACAGTGCATACACATATCTGGCCATATCATTTGTAAGTTGGTCTACATGATTACCCCAAGCTAGTCGATAGTCAACCGAAACACCCAGGAACTTAAGGCTATTAGATGAAATCATGGCATTCTTATATCCATGAGATATGGGTATGTGTTCTTTTCCATATGCAAACCTGACAAGTTTGGTCTTTTGACTATTCATTTTCAAATCATTTTGATAAAACCAGGCATCAAGATCAACAGGCACTTCGTCCACTACCGAATCCAGAGAAACCGGATAGGCGAGCACCAGAGAAGTGGCGTCTGCAAATTGAACCATGAATTTAGTTGTACAACCAGGTAAATCATTGGTATAAATCAGGTAAAGGAGGGGACCTAAAATCCCCTATCAATAGCCAACATCGTTGACTGTAGTGTCTTCCCAGTTGTAGGCTCTTTTTCAGCAACACATCGAGATCTTCCTGATGAATAAGACTAGAGCAGATCCAAAGACCTGCCTCTAATTCCAACCGCATACATCTTCTCAACCAACTTGTCATGGTTGACGGAGTCCAAGGCTTTTCTGGGATCAATACACATCAGTGCTGTTATTTTACCAATGTTTAAGTAGGAGAGAGTCTTTGCTATAGCCTGATATATAGCTCTTGTCGTTGTCCTACCTTTTCTAAAGCCATTTTGGTGTTCTATAAGTCTCAAAAAATCGACAATTCTGTTGTAAATAGCTCTTTCAAATACCTTGTAAATACTACTGAGTAAAGATAAAGATCTGTAATTCCCCATAAAGCTGTTTGCTCCCCTTCTTGTACACTGCTCTCACCTTGGCCATCTTAAGTTTATCAGGATATACACCACTGTCAAAAGTGAGACCTATCAGATATGCCACAACAGGCGAGATCTCATCTGCAACCATCTTAATAATTTTTACAGGAGTTTCATCCAGTCCCACAGATTTTGTGTCCTTCAAAGAGCTGATTAGATTGATGACTTCTCCAGAATCCGTTGACAAGAGCACAAGGCTGCTACATGGGTGAGAACCAGTTTGTCCCAGACCAGAGCTTTGTTCGCTCGAATCACTAATATTGCTGAACGACTCGGAGCCCTAATTCACAAAATATGTATTAATATCATTCAATACTTCCTGATATCCCTGCTCTCCTAAACTCAGTTCCTCCAAAATAGAGACCCCATTGCTGTGCATCCTTATCAAGCTCCATGTTGCAAAATTTTTATTTTTTTATCGTAATATGGACTCTTCATTGTACATCGTCTTGGCGTGTCTAACCACTCTCCTAAGTAACCTGTATGCTCTAAAGATGTCATCAGATACCTGTCCTTCAATTTTCTTTTTATATATCTGCCTTTGATGCCTGGAGAAAGTTTTCTTACCAACAGTAATCCATGGTTTTTGTTTTTGCGATTTCATTGACTTCATGGTGAATATGCGATCGCTTATTGACTGAATAATACCATCAAATATATCATAGGCTTTGTTAGGTTCAGACTCATTATAAACTCTTGACCAATCAACATTACTCAATTCCTCTTTGAAGCTTATCATCTTTGATTCACCTATCGGGTAAATACCCGCTTTGCCCTAATACATTTTGATTCAAAGATTTTTATGCATTTCATTACAAATGGTAAATAAATATAATTGAATGTGGAGACCGTCATGAGTGGGCTCATGAAACTTGCACTATTTGATTTTGTGATTTATGTCGATAATAAGGCATTATAAATTGACAGAGATTTAAAATTAGTACAAAATAAGTCAAGTATAACTTGAAAAGTTATTCTTAATAGTCGAATCACTTAATTATTTCTTCTCTTTCATTGTCAAGTCTATGTACTTACTCGTTATGCCCAAACGGCCTACTAGCTTTATGTCCTTTGTAGGGCTAACCGAGATTTTTAAGTCTTTTTAATTTTTGATAATAAATAATTTTAATCAAATAACGTAATACTCAAGATGGTACTATTCATCCGCAAACAAGATGTCCTGAAGGACATGAGTTTTTGTGTCAAATGTTACAAATACTGCCATGATGAATGTTTTTGGACTAACAGCATCTCATTTCGAAGATTTTGAGAATACAAATTGAATAATATTTAAGAAACATACGCAATCACAGGTAGGACCATATTACCAACCAGGTTATGTAAAATGGAGTTAACAATTATTGTTTTTAAGGTTTGAGATCCCTTCTAAAAAATAAACAAGCTGTGTTTATGATTAAAATCCAAAAACTGCTTTTTTTGAACATTTATCGTTAACCTCACCTGACTGACCTCATTTTATAAAATAAGTGGATATTCTTAAAATTTGCATTAAAATTATTATCAGAATATTAATCTTTGGAACTTAAAATATAACGATAAGTGTTCAGTTTAAAAATTCAAACGAGTTCGAAGTACGACCAAAATAAAGTCTCAATTGATCAATCTCGCCCTACTTTACGGTACCTTATTCACCCTAATCCAGAGTCCAAAATAAGTGATTACTGATTCAAAAATGATTGTAGTACCAGAAAACTGTTCATTGAAACCTGTCCCTAGTATGCTCTATAGGATTGGGATCAGCAGATTAAGAGAGCCAGTTTCGAACATTGTTGTTCTCCAGAAATATCTATCTACCCTAATGGATTATCAAGCAACATCGCGGCGCGATATCACAATTTTTTTATTCTAAGTACTTCTGTATACTAATTTACCTTCTGTTAACATCGTTCATATAGTATGTCTGGAAGAAGTGATATTTTATATATGAGAATATATATGATTTGATCAAGGGGCAGTCGCAGTACCATAGATTCGAGCTTCTAACAGATCATATCAGTATATTCGAAAAGTTTGACCGACCCCGACGCCTTTCTCCTGTTTTCCATTGGATCTGCGGAATTAACTTGAAGCATTTCTGCCTCGTGCATTCACACAGGCCTCAGCATCGCACTATCACTAAAATGGCATCCAAGCATGTTCATATAAGATATTAGTAATATAGCACTTTTGTACATAATTTATGAGTACCACTATCGTAACTATTTTCATTTGATTTTTCCTACTCTCAGAACAGTTCGTTCTGATGAATGGAGTCTACTTGAATGTTTACACAAATAATGTGTGTGTGTGTGTGTGCGCGTGCGTGTGCGTGTGTGTATGTGTATGTGTGTTAGTGTGTTAGATTAGGTTAGATTAGTGTATGTGTATGTGTGCGTGTATGTGAATATGTGTGTATGTGTGTGTATATGTGTATGTGTATGTGTGTGTGTGTTGTTTCTATGCACCGTCCAACAACACCCACGAATTAAATCCTTTGGATAAATCAGTTTTTCGTTCGTTTGAATCCAACAGGGACCAACAACCACTTAAATACTAAGATCAGCATCGTGATCTAAACCTCTACAAATCACGTTTCAATATTATTTTGTCACAGCTTTGGTATTTGCGTATGACTCCGGTAAATTTAATTAATGGATTCCAAGCAATGAGAATTTATCCATCTAATCCGAACGTAATTCCTGACTCAGCTTTTGTACCTTCTGTTCCATCAAACAGATCCTCAAGTCCACATTTTCGGAAACCAATATATTGTAGCACATAGTCTTCAAACGCAAACAGACTATAGATACCGACGCCAATAAGAGTTTTCAAGAATTACTACCACGATCATGAACAAAGTACCAGTACAAAAAAAATCAACGGAAGGAATTGAATATGAAGGTCGAAAGATCGCAAGAAATTTATTTAATAGAGACTTACCTTGGTGTTTTGTAACAAGCAATGAAAAATTGGAAAGATTCGCAAACAAGATGTCTCCATTCCCAACCAGGTTTTGTAATATGGCGTTAACACTTTTTGAAAAAGGGACGATTTGCACTTTTTCTTAGAATGTTATTCATTTTTCTTATGTAAATTAAATTGAATTATTTAACTAAAAGTTTAAGCTTTTTAAAGAGTTGTTATTATTTTACTGAATAAAGTTTACTTCTATGTGGGCCATATATACTGCCTTATGACAATTTGGTCAGAAAATGTTGAATGGTGATTCAAAACAAATTGAAAAGTGAAGAATAGTAAATGATTAAATATTAAATTTATGTCTTCGACACATTTCAAAATTACAGGTTATAGTTTTCAATTCTATCTAAATTACACTAACCGATTAAAAATAAAATGAAGAATTCGAAATATGTAAAGAGTAGTTCTTCCTATTAGTTTTTCTACTCGTTGCCATAATTTTGATCATTTTCATATTTTTAGTAATATAATTCAGAGGGACATATCAAATTTTCATTTGAATTTAAAACAGAATGCAGCCTCATTTTCAACAGACGAAAAAACTACTAATAACTAAAAGTCTGTGATTTTCTTAAAAACGTCTTTTAGTAACATATAATAAAATAATCATAGATAAAATTTGAAGGAAGTGCCATTGAGTACTGCTGCGGAACAGTAGCGAGCAACTGTACTTAAGTGTTGGTTTGTGAGCAATTGTCTGGGTGAGCAATAAAAATTATTCATAGATAAAACGGTTAACAGTTCTATAAATCTAAAATGTTTATGAAGATTCAATACATGAATCCAAAACTTCATTTTTTAAGATAATACTCAAATTTCGATAGAATATGGATTAAATTAATAATTTTTATTTTCAACAGCAAAAATATTAAAAGCAATAACAATTTTCTCTTTGTTTCAAATCATGCCTTTAGATGGAAAAAGCTTCCTTTATATTCATTGAACAAAACCGCTCTTTATAGAAAGTGAATTTCCAATATAAATGGTCTCAAATATAAATACCTTATTTATAACACGGATACTTAGCAATATATCTTGTATTACTTTCTCGTCACCCCTCATTACTAGGTATATCCCTTAAAGAAAAATGCTGCTTACCATAATTTTGCTCAAGGCACTAGGTAGCTATTATATCCTTGAATTGATGGTATAAATTTAGCAGAGCGCATGATACTTTTCGAATTCATCAAAATAAGTTGAGATTAAAGGTTCTGTCCCACCTTCTTCGTTACATATTTTTGGAATTTTTTCGATAGTGCCTCGTGATCTAGATATTTCACATCCTGAAATACCTAATTAAAATTTAATTGGAATTCATTGCATCAAAAAATTGAGGTTATCGCAAAAGTGCAAAATTTGGAACCAAACATCTCAGATAGCTCCACGGTCAAAGTATGGCTTTTTTGCAACAAGGATTATTCAATTCCGGATTAGCATGAGAAGAAAAGAGAATTTATTCCAATTATAGAAGTGGAAAGTTTAAAAGGCTGTTATCGATTAATATCGAGCATGATTCTTTTCAATTAAGCTAATCGAAAATAAATGCATTATCTGGTCCTGCAATTATCAGCTCAAATGTGAGACCAAATCAGATATATAATTCAATTCAATTATATCTAATCGACAGATTCAATTTCAATTCGGAAAAAAATTGAATCCTTGTCAGACTTCAAAACCTCGAAATTGTTCAATTCAACAACTTTAATTTTTAAATTCGTGCAAAGGAAGCAGTGTTTGTTGTTGTTGTTTCCATCTCTGAGTTTTGGTTTTTCGAATGTTCTTGCATGTTCCACACGTCCTGGATGTTTTGTAGACACACTTCCAAGAGAGTCCAAAACATGTGTCTCATTGTCTGGTATTTGCCTCATATTTTTAGTTGACTACTTCAGTTTACTGAGGGTTGTTACTCCGTACTTTAATATTGAACTTAATTCATTTTCTAACTTTTTATGTTTATCCTTTCGAAAGCGATCTCAAATATGACGTTCCTCTAGGAGAAAGATTCAATATACCACAATATCCTGGTTACTTTTTGCTGCTACATTTTATCATAATAATTGCAATCTTTCTTGGGACCCAAGATTAGAGATGGATCACAGAAATGGTTTACAGACGGACTAAAAATGAAATGCGAAATACAGGCTGGAATCTGCGGATCCAGACAGTAAGGATCAATGGCTCTTTTTGAAAATGTCTCTATCTGCTAAGAAGCAGATCTTCTGACAATACAAGAGACAGTTAACACTGTAAGAAATGACCTTCCTAAAAGACTGATTAAATACTCTCACAGCCAATACATCGAAAGCATAAGTACGAATTCTAATGTTTGATTACCACGGCTGCTGTAACGAATCTTGGATCAATAACAGAAGTGGTCTAGAATACTGGTCATGAAAAGTACATTGGCAGCAAAATAGCCTATAAAATCGAGAAAAGGAAGGGAGTTTCAATAATCCCGACTCGATAACGGAGGTCAAAGAGAGTCCCCAATAGGAGCAAGAAGCATCTCTGAATTATTTCGTGATGCTAATACAGCAGAAAATCTTCATACTTACCCATCTTCTAAGTTCTAAGTTTTGTGACTCCATTTTGTTACATCAACTCAACTTTATGAATTTTTTGATAAAAATTTGGAGAATGAACAGTTATCTGGGATAGAATTAAATTGATGAAAGTACCGAGCAGTACTGAAAATAGCTGACGAAACCTGATAATGAGATAATATACTGAATTTCTTTCGCATCTATATTGAGACACCCGATAGCAAAGATGCAGACTCATTCGATTCTTATAATTTTTTCTTTGATTCTCTTTTTCCAAAATATTAGCTAGCACTTGAGATTGTAGACACCCAGAACATATTTTTGAATCAATAAATCTATATGACTAGAGAGAGCAGATTCAAATAACTCAAACTGAACCTTTATCAAGATTGTAGGTAATGATTCAATATAATGGCGACTGGTCCAAATTGAATCTGTCAGGGCCTAGATAATAGATCCATACTTTAGTTCAGGGGTGCTCAAACTCGAACTGCTGGCGATCTACCTCAATATTCTTAGACTACTTACGATCGACTCTGAGAGGCAGCAAGTATGTGTGATGCAGGGTCGTCGTACATACTCGATACACCCTACCTACCTACCTAGGTAGGATGTAGCGTAGCATATATACATATTAGCTTTCCGCACAATATACATTATTTTAGTCAAGGTTTGGGTTGGGTTTAGTTAGATTCTCCTCTATAATATCAATGAAAAAATTCATAGTTACTCAAAATTCGGAGTTTATTGGTTGTCACAAAACAAAAGAGTTACATATGGTGTAAAACCTAACTAAGGAGTGACTTTGGATGTTGAAGCGTGGCACTGCATGTCTCAGCATACTTTTCATAAGATGGTCCGTAACCACTGAGTGCTAATCGCAAACATGATGAAATATAATCGTCAGTTAGTCGATTGCGATATTTTGAATTAATTATCTTCATTTCAGAAAATGCAGACTTGCCCAAGTAAGTTGGCCCAAACATTGCATTCGATTGAAGGGCTATTTGCCTTAGATTCGGATATTTATCTTCAGATATAAAACACCAGCAATTTGTATCAGATGCTGTAGCTTTGAGATGTATATCTGATATAATCTCCACCAACTCATTTTCAACAGAACATGAGTTCATATTAAACTGACTTGCTATTTCAGTAGCTAATTCCTCAATGTTTTTAATGAAAAAGGATAACTCATAAACGATGCTATATTTGCCAATTTACTGCAATCATAAAAACGCATTTCAATTGTCCCAAAATATTTGATAATTCAGCCTCATACGTATCATAATTCAACCGAGGAATTCTTGCTTTCAAAGACGGAAAATGTTTCAAATGCTTTTTTTTCAGTTGATCTATTATGAGTTGCAATTTACTTTCGAATGCATTTACTGCGCATATAATCTCAATAATTGTTTTTTCTTTACCTTGAATCTCCAAGTTAATGTTGTTTGAGTGCATTATGATGTCAGTCAAAAATGCCAAATCAGTCAGCCATTATTCGTTTTTGAACATCTGAGTGTCTTCACCTCTTTCGTCTAGAAAAGGTGTTATTTCGGGCAATAATCCTTGAAACCTTTCTAGAAATTTTCCGCGACTCAACCACCTGACGTCCGTGTCAAGAACTGAATCAGTGTGTTCAGCTGACACCCTATCTTCCAACTGCAACTTGAAGAGCCGCCGTTGCATCTTACGTGCACGGATGGAATTCACAATTTTTGTTGCAATGCCCATAATTTCCTCTGTGTTTAAAACTTTTGAACACAAAACTTGTTGATGTATAATGCAATGGAATGAAAAAACGAAGGGAAATCTTCATTAGCTCGACACAATGCCACAAAACCGTTTTTGTTTCCAGTCATTTCTGGTGCACCTTCGGTTGTAATGCACACTAATTTATATATTGGTAGCTTGTAGTTTTTTACAAAATTGAAGAAAACGTCATATATATCTTCGTCACGGGTTTTCCCCTTCAGAGGAATGATTTTCAAGAATTCTTCCCTAGCCAACATATCATTGAGTTCCATCTGAATAAAAATACATAGCTGGGCAGTGTCTGTTATATCGGTGGATTCATCGAACTGTAAAGAAAAGTATATACATTTCATGATATTATATTTTAGTTTATCTGCCATATACTGACTGATGACTTCAATAGGCCTTGTGACAGTCGGTCGAGATAAATGAAGTTCTCTAATAGCAGATATGATTTCTGTTTTATTTTTAAAATCTCCAAATAAAGTCTAAACCGCCTCAATAAATGCTTCCTTCATAACCGATCCATCTTCGAATGGTTTCTTGTGTTTCGCCAATATATGAGATATTTTGAATGACGCGATCGTAGCAGCTTCTGATTGTTTGGCTGGTCTTGTGAACATGGTTTGTTTTTTTTTCAAACAAGATATCAAATCTTAATTTCTTAATTCACTCTGTGGCGGAAAATTCTTTTCATAGTTTTTATGAACCGTTTTATGATGCCTGTCTAAGTTACCACGATTAGGTACTGACGCACGACAAATATTTTCTTCCTCCCAATTGTTATTAAAATCTACTCAAAAGGCACCTATTTTCAATACTTTTCAGGGTAAATCAGATTTCCTCCTCTTTTACCCCTGAGATCTAAGCTCTCATTAAGACCGAGTTTTGACAACTATTCTTGGATATTTCATTCTAAACTGTACTATGTAAAGGGTGAACAAATTTCTACGTTCTATAACTTCAAGTATGTGCAATATTGTGAATAGAGGATAATGATCCCTCCTCGCCCGTGTTCTTTTTGCGTGAGGAACTCATTGCCGCAAATAGATTCGAGGTAGCTTTTTTTTTCGAGTTATTTGGAAAGTTTTCGGAATCAGACAAGTGCCAATATCTCGGTTGCTTTTGAAGCTATAAAGTTATTCGAATTTTGAAATGGCAACACATTTGAATGCCTACATTGATTATTTCAATCAAATTTCATTCCACATAATAGAATATCTCTAATTGTCTCAAAAAAATGTTTGCATATTACACTTCAAAATTTTATGGCCGCATGGTTGTTTCCTTATTACGAACAATAGTATGTTCACAAAAAGTTGTAACTAGATAAAAATATCGAATGATTTATATGAATTTTCATTACAAGTATTAAATTTCGATCTATCATATTGAGAGCTCAGAAGATGCTTCAGCTATTTCAATCATTCCTTATAAATTCTGTGAATGGACCTAAAAATCATGTCATGGTGATGTAGTTTCTGAAACAAAAAAATTCTATACAATGAAATCAAAGTTACTTTTGGTTCATATTTAAAGTTTAGGAAGTTTGCATTATTACTGAAGAACTGTTGTACAAAAAAACTTTCCATACGTAGTTTGATTCTATGTAAAAAAGTGACCGCAGAATCTCTAATCATTTCCACATAACTTTAAAGACAACCGAGATATTGACACTTGACTAGTTCATAAAATTTTCAAGATTTCCAAATAAATAATAAAAACAAGTACTGTGTTTTAAGGTAATTTTACTTAATAATTGCGATTCGTATAAAACGCGTTTTACTACACCGTAGCTTCAGACGAATTCAAATTAAATCGACTTGTTCATTACAGAATTTAATATAAATGAGATCTACCTTCAATATTTATTATAACTTAGAAAATAATGATTATTTTATTCGCGTAAAATGTTCTTGAGTAATTATGTTTCGATATTCTTATTGGGTGCAGAAATGCACAGTCATTTTCTATTAAGTGGTTATTTATTATATACAGGTATATTAAGGTCCTTAACCAATAAAATTTAGGAATAGATTGCTTCCCGAAGAAGCTACGGTGTAGTGAAACGCGTTACGAATCGCAATTATTAAGTAAAATTCCTTAAAAGACAGTACTTGTTTTTTATTATTGGTAATGAAATTTTACCAAGTAAAAGCCTCCCAAATTCAAATATTTCCAAATAACTCGAAAACGAAAAAAAATGGCTTAAATTTGTTTGTGAATTACTGCAAAAAAATACAGGGAAGGGTTCATTTTCCTCTATTCATAATAGTTGTAGTACTAAAATCTAGCCACCCTTTACATTAGCCAAATAGACTCAATTCAATGAAATAAAAAAGAACGTCTTCGGAAAAACAATCCATTCACTTTTGTTTGTACATTTTTGTCAACAAAAACTTTTTATACAGGATGTTTCTCTAAAAGTCTTCAAATTCTAGAATTATCCCGAACAGATTCCTCTATCCAGCATTCACATTACATATTTCACATTGCTAGTTGAAATATTTAGCAGTGAAGGAAGCAATATACGTTAAGTAGGTCACCAGACAATAGGTGCTCATTTAATTAATTTGAGACACCCATGCAGTACCGGCGAGTCAGCGAGATAACGCTGCACATTTTAACTATCGACAAATAATAATAATTGAGGCAGATGACCGGACAAAGACGAAATCAGCATGTTTCCCTTTAAACCATCTATTTTTATTTAGTATATAAGGAATTCCAGTTTTTTAATAATTGCTGAACAACCTTTCTCACGTCATTACATTACCCTCCAACTGGGAGTAAGCGGATTGAGGCCCAGTTTCGAATACACACACACATACTTAACAGATTAGGCAGATCGAGTCTCGGTTAAGACAATACACTCTCAACTAGGATTAGGCAGATTGAAACCTAGTTGACATCAACACACATCAGATGATCACAACAGATCTTTATTCAAAAAGTAACATCAACTTTCTTATTATAAATGCAACACATTGTACATAAAACAAAATAGAATTATTGCTTTGAAATGATAATGCTATTTCAACAGACCAGAATACATTCAGTTTTATCAAACATAATGTATTAGTTTTTGATTGTGCTGCAGCGAAGTTCTGTTATCAAATATCTAATGATTTTATTTCCGAAATGATGATTTTACAATAAATATGAAAAAATTGAATACTTCCGGAAGATAGATATAGAACATTGAAAACGGAGTCTGTCAGAAATTTTTTAGCAAATCAAAAACTTCAATAAAATACGAGGTGTTGTATTTAGGAGATGAAGTTTGTATCTGACACTGTTACATAACACAACCTGTAATTTTATTGAATTTTATTGTCAATTGTGAATAATGTATGGCCTATATAACAGGTAATAAAGAACCAAAGGCAGAAGGGAGTACGGATGTTAGCCCTTGTGGGCAACGTATACATTAAGGCCGCGGTCGAGATCCGTTTCGAAGCTCAGTGAATTTACTCTGTAAGTGATTTGATTATTAATATTTCGGTTGCTTCTAGGGGCTTGTAGTGGTCCAGCCCACACGCTCATGGGGGACGACGATGACCTGTTCCTGGAACTACAATTCGGAGTACTCGTAGTGTTCTAGTACACTCGCACAAAGACGATTGTATTCATGGGTGCGGACTATCGATGTCTGGTACGATTTTTCCTTCAAAGGCTCGCAGTGGTCCAGTCCACTCACCTGCAGAAACCAAAATCGATTTGACCATGAGATATTGCTTCTCATTGTCAGTAAAGAATATGGTCGAGTTCGCCTGAGGCTTGTAGTGGTCCAGTCTACCCGTCTCCGGTGACTGAGATATTCACATGATTGCACGGGTTTGATCTCGAAGTACTTGCAGTGGCTCAGTCCATTCGCATAAAGAAATATACCTACTCGCAATCGTTATAATATTGATTTCTTCAGTAGTGCGTGGAAATGTTAGAATTTCAGACTTTTAACCTTTAACTTTTTTATTATTCGGATAGCTCGCGTAAATGTGAATCAGAATCAAAATTTAAATCGTTTAATTACACGTAACGTAATTCCAGAAATTTGGTATACGCAAATTGTACTACGCCGGGAAGCCCGACAGGGGATGAAGGATTTCAGTTTACGTTATGTAATTAATATCTGTATCTTCGTCAAAATTTGTTGAATTATACTACGTAATTTCGTAATACATTGAGGACGAACTTAACTCAAATAATTACTTCATGAATAACTCCAAATTATTTTGAACATTTATTACTTGGCAAATGATCTATTTGATCCAGAATGAAATTATCTAATATAAATTTCGAACATTTATTTTCATATGCTGAAATTATTTTATATTGATTATAAAATTTGTTTTCATAACTTGGCAAAATCGAAAGTGAACTGAAGTTATTTTATATTGATTTTCAGTTGTTCTGCCAACTTGGCAAACTATTTGAAGTGTACTCAAATTATTAAAGATTGATTATACCATTCGTTTTCAAAACTTGGAAAATTGTTGGAAGCTCAATGAAACTATTGTTCATTGATTTCAATAACTCGGTAACTATTTGACATGTAATGAAATTTAGTATTGATTCTGACTTCACATAACTCAGAAAATTGATCTAGTCTAGTGAATGTGAGAAACATTCAATATTGATACTTATTTTTGCTTCTGTGAACTATCTCTTTGAAACAAAATAATCAACTTATTCAGTATTTATATTTATCTTACTTTTATAACATGGCCAAAAATTCCCTTCAACTGCAACGAAGTTATTAATAATCATTCAACGTAATCGAGTGATAAAGGGACCAAATCTGGGAGAGGCTTTTACTGTGAAACATTGCTTTGAAGTCCGATACCTCTAAACCCAATAAGGAAACTTTCACTGAATTAAGGTGCAATGCTCGCCTCTTATTATAATCTGTTTCAGTAATATAAAGAAATTGATTTAGGGACGATACACATGAATGAACTCACAGACATTGAGGCTTGCATGTATGATGGTTTCGAAGAATACCTGAGTTAATGGCATGTATGTGATGTTTGTGGTACATACCCACAACCAAATATATATGGAATCACTCGGTATTTCACATTATTGATTGTTTTTTACCATGGATCTTTGACTACTTAAGAAGAATGAAGTTTCTCGTCGTAAAAAAGCTGGATAGTATGATAAGAAATGTTGAATTATCACCACATGTTCGGGATATCTCAGTCGTCACTGAGATTTGAAGCTGTGAATTTCAAAACTTAAAAAAGCCTATAATCATAATTGAAGATGCCTTCCCTTGATTGTCCGATGGTGCAGAGGGGTCGAATAATTGCTCTCATTGAAAAAGGAGGGACACAGAGGATATAGGGGCCACAATGGGGGTATCACAGGGGATGATATCAAAAACCTACGCCCGATACGTGGAGCTACAGTTTCTACCAAATAGGCCTAGAAGAAGTCGTAGAAAGATAACTTCTGAAGAACAAGACCGCTTTTTATGCCAAATTGCAAGAAGAGATCCTAGTGCGTCTCACCCCGTACTCCAAAGGCAATTTCTGTAAACAACAGGCATCAGTTTATCAGTCAAAACGATACGTCAAAGACTTCATTCAAGGAGTTTATACAGCAGAACGCCCTTAAGAGTTCCAGAGCTCACCATACAACAAAAAATTAACAGACCTAATTGGTGTATCGAGCACCAAAATTGGAATATTGAGAATTGGCGAAATGTTCTTTTTCGGATGAGACCAGAGTTGGTGTTCGATCAGATGACCGCCAGATTCGGGTTTTAAGGGGTCGTGGAGCAGCTAGACAAATTCCTGAGACTCTGGCTAAGTGCCCACGGTGAGAATTTCACTTTTATGCAAGATAATGCTCCTCCCCATACCAGCAACCTTCCGCGACATTATCTCGAAACAGAGGGAATCGCTATTTTGGACTCGCCAGCTTTCTCTCCAGACCTAAATCCTAAAGAACATTTATGGGATAATCTCAAAAAGAACATTAGATCGTGCCAGGCTAATCCAAGAACCCCACTACAGCTCATCCAAGCCGTCACAGAAGAGTGGCAGAATATCACCCCAGTCGAGGTATCATGGCAAGAGGAGGTAATACAAGCTACTGAAGTCGAGAAAAAACACCTACTCCGTGAGAAAACAATTTTCAATTTTTTTGTTACATGCGGAAACAGTCTTTTATTTTCTTTTATTTGTTTCTTTCGTAAGATAAACCTTAATTTATTCCTTTTTTACTTTTTTCAATTGAAATATCTCAAAAAGGATTAATTCTAACAATCCTTCGAAATTTCCGAAATCCCTGAGGTAATATTCAAAATATCGGGTGATTCCATATAAAATTGGTTGTGTGTACATGTGTATGATTAGAGAGCATGATTTCCTGGTTGACATGAAAACCCAGAGTATGATTTCGGAGTCAGTGACAAGTTATGGCCAGTTGGCCCTCAATTGAGCAAAAAGAGCACGTTCGGCTTTTGTGAACCCACAGCTAAACCCCTAAGACATTTTGTACAAACTATTGAATTCGGTAGAAAATACACGAACGATCTCAGGCTTGCAAGTCTAGCAAGGTCGTGTTCCTCAGAATTTTAAAATAAAATCTCGAAGTTGAGAGTATGAGAGTATCAGGGCACTTCATAAAACATCATATCATATTACCGAAACCCGCTACCACTTATAATAGGGTGAGGGCCAATTAGGCCTGTCTATAAATCCCAATTTCTACTCATAATATGAGTGAGAGTCAATTACGCCTGCCTCTAAATGAACAATATCTCAGTAAATTTATTTAATTGAGATCAAATAGACACTGTCACGGAATCTGTTTTTAACTTTCTCATTTCCTTACCTATAGTTTAAGCGACGAAATATTGATTACTTACTACAAATACACACATCAAGGCAAGTTCAGCAACTAGACGATTACATTTCTTTTAATTTGACCGATGTCATTTGGTCTCAGGAGTAATTAATGTGAAAAAGAAAATAAGATAACTGAAGCAATTTAATTTAATTAATGTATTTTGCATCGTCTTTTATAGACTGGGGTATGCGTTGTTTCATTTTCCTGGCTAGTGTTTTTCTTCACCAGTATTTTGATTAATTTTGATTTGTTCTGTTCTTTTAGCTGTTTAATCCTTGTCACACTTTTCAGCGATGAGATTATGAAGAATAAATTTAAGATAAAGATTTCGTGATTAAACCACTTAGAGACAAAATGAAAATGAATAATAGTACATTTCATCTGATTGCTGATGATATAGAGTAGAAGGGGAATATGCTACCATGAAACTCAAAATACAGATAATTTTCTCATAAAATGTGAATACATTCCTGTTCAACGATGTCGTGACACATTTTCCTTCATAGAAAATCAGGATCCCCAATTTCAACGGGAGGCGTTCTCAGAAAAATCGTGGCGGATAGCTCGAAAGAAAAAGAAAATCGACAGATGTTATGAGAGAAAAGAAAACCTCGCCATCATAGAACACTGGTCTTTCCGTCACGCTACCACGCGAAACCTGTACGGGGATATCTCGGTCGGTTTACGAATAAATAATTTCCGACAAAGATTTTCCACCGCAGCCATTAATCATTTCAGTGAGTAAGAGAGAGAATTTTCTTTGGTTGATATACTTTTCATCGGGTAAATATATTCAGATTCATGCATACTTTGAAAGAAAGTTATATATGTTTTATCTACCTGATTTAATGTTATAGTTGGGGATGAGATGCATTCCTTGGTAAATGGGGAATCAATCATATAATTATGCAAATATATTCAAGTTTCATGACGAATATATCAGGGTTCATAGTGAAAGAATTAATTACCGAATGATTTAGCGAAGACATCTTTTTGAATACTTCATAAGAAAATTGAAATATAGTATTTGTAGTGTTGAGTGGGGACTGCCAGATATTTATGTTTTTGGATATACAGTATTTCAGTTTGTACTAAAGATCGTACTATTTAACAGTATGCAGTGACGGCTCCTGGATATTGGTGAGGTGAAAGTATACTAACCTCAAATTTTAAAATTCGAAATTCAAAGAACGAGGACTAACTTTTATCACGAATGAAGACGAAATATTCCAAATTTTCGACACCCGCTGGTGTATACGTATTGCCTCTGGATAATACTTTTGATATTCTGTTGGGTATGCAATACCCAACAATTCAAATTGAACTAAAGACATCATTGGGGACGACAGGGGCAGGTGTTGAAAGCATTTGAGGTGTGACGTCTTCATTTTTACTTTGTTTTGAATTCACATCCTAACACATTCCACGTCACGCTTGGACTATTTTTCTTGTAACCTGTAACCCTATTTATCAATTATATTCCAATAACTAAAAATATACTCAAATAATAAAGTAACAGACCAGTATTGATTGACTAGGCAAGAAAATGAATATAAATATAAATTCGACCGAAAATACTTAAATGAAACGAATTCAAAAATCGAAAACTTGATGCTAAAAAAGAACGACAAAAATCAACTCTTCATAAACAAATTATTAAATCCTAAACTGAAATTACTCATAACTTACAAATGAGGTTTTGAAACCGCAAAATCATTATCAAACCGCAAAAATCATTTTATCCAAAAAATCAGGTGTTTTCATCAATTATTTTACCAATCTCCATTCGATTCCCATTATTGATAGGCAATATTGATATTGAGTTATTCAACCTGGATTAGGAATACTTAATTGAAGATTTTATACGTTTTAATGCAGCATAACTTCATTCCACTACCGCAGAAGTCGTTGAATAATACTAGGTAAAAATTATATATCATCAATTCAAACAAGAAAATGTTTTTGTGACAGAACTATAATAACTATAAATATGAACTCACGGACTCCTGGTGTATAATGATGAGAACTGGGACTCCCATTATCGATTTATGTATGGAATTCTCGCTTAACACTTGGTGAAACATAATGAATAAATGATTCGTTTATCACTTGGCATATGTTTCACAAGTATTTATTAAAAATACTCGACATATGTTTCGGATTATTAGCCCATTATCAAGATTTTACAATACTAAATTCAAAATGAGTGATTTCCCTTATGTCTAACGGCATTCACAACAGGAGGTAAATTGAAGTCTAGTTAGTCGTTGCAAATTGGCTGGTTTTTCCTATGAGCGGACGTAATTTCAATAATCTCCAAGATGTCCAACATATTTCCTTTATTACCTGGATGCATGAGATCGATATTCTCGAAATTTATGAAATGATTTTTATTGATGCAGTGGTCCGAAGAACCCGTAGAATTTTTATTTTGGAGAATAGATCTTTTATGTTCTATATAGAATGTCTCACATTCACTGCAGTGTATTTTATGTACTCCGCTTTCATCCAATAATTTTGTTTTATCTTTATTATTAACCAATAATGAACCCAAATTGTTTTTATTAGTGCTGATGGTGTTAATATTATTTCTGTGTAATCTGTTACATATTTGGAATATAGTTAATTGGAAATGTTAGATATCTCAGTATGCAACTGATAAATGCTCTGCAATAAAAGTTAATGTCGTTTTTGTCTTATTGAGGTATCAATTAATTTTGGTTCATAGCCCTTGTTCATAGCGATTAATGTTAAAACTTGAACTTCATTCTCAAAATCGACAGCTGATGAAGGAATAGAAAGCCAATTAATCGCTATGAGCAACGGCTATAAACCAAAATTAATTGATATCTTAATAAGACAAAAACTACTTTTATTGCAGAGCATTTACCGTTGCATACTAAGAGGCGGAAACGCAGATTTGCAGAAATTGGCACTGACAGTCTTCGCCAAAGACCAGAATTGTCTAGTCCCGCTTGCCTGTTCAAGGAGTTTATTAGTTACCCCTTCGTTGAAATTGGCCTTTGCTCTTGCAGTTGTCAGGTTGCATACGTTCCGTATGCGTACGAAGATTGTTCTCGGTTCCTCTGATGGATTTGTCTTCCATGACTTGTAAGCTCTGTTCTTCGATGCAGAGGCTCTTTCGCAGTCTTTGTTGAACCATGGATTTTGTACTGTTGTTCATTTCTTGGAATGAGAGATGTAGAGATCCATTCCTGCATGAATGATTTCTGTAACAGATTCAGTGCACACATTGATGTCAGGATCTGAAATACAAACATCACTGAATGGAAAGCACGGAAAGAATTCACGCAGCTCATACCAGTTAGTACGGTTATAGTGCCAAATGCGTCTGGATGATTTAGGTTTTTGGTTTAGGTTAGGTTAAAATGGTTCCAGTAGCAGATATGAGGTTGTGTTCAGAATTGCCTAGAGGTGCTGAGAACTCCACTCCAAAATCGTCGGGATCTAAAATCAAAAAGAGATCCAAAGTGTTCGGGAAGTTCGTTGGGTGATACGGTACCCTTGTCGGTTCGTCGACTAGCTGCGTTAGATTATGGCTGATTGCGAAAGTTTCAGCCTGTCTTCCCGCTTCATCTGTTCCCTCGAGTGGTGAAGCCTGTTGGTGTTGTGCACGTTGAAGTCACCCAATACAGAAAATCCCTCAGCCTCAGATGAGGTGTCTGAATCCAATCCACCTTATCACTTAGATACTGAAACACTCTAGGGAAGTGAATATCGTTTTGCGAGCGATATAGACAGCATGAGAACAGTTTTTTATCTCTCACACTGATTTTAAACCACACAAGGGCGAAAGCTTATTCCTCTATCATGTCCTCTCTCTGGCATGCAACATCCAATCTGGCGAAAACACAGAGGTCCCCTTTAAACCTAAATCTCGTTTGTAACTCATACCCATTGAAACGTAAATACGTTGTGTCCGTTGTTTGACTTATTTGGGTTTTGTTTAGGGCCAGCACATTTGGTTGTGCGTTTTGCAGATGCTGGTGGACTGCATCGACATCGTTGTGCCCCAGTCCTCTGATGTTGCAGAACCCTATCAATAGTTTGCTTTCTCTTCTAGAACGTGAGTGAATTCGCCGGAGGAGTGCTCGACACATACCCGCATCATGAACCCCTCGAGGAAGAAATTTATTGGCTCCTTCAACGGCAACTTACAAAATACGACGTACTCCATTGTTCTTAAATAGCAATATATGGCGTGTCATATCATAGAAAAGCTCTGGTCTCACTATTTAAACACCAATATTTGAGTGCGACTCGACGAATTGTTAACGGTCATTTCAAGCTTCTGCTAATCTGAGATCTCGATATTCATGTGCCCCATTATCAACTCATTTTTATTTTATTATTGATTTATTCTTTAATGTATTATTCTTTTATTCTGCGATATAATTGTTCTCGATATTGAAATATCAAATCCATATTCATTTTCTTCCGACAGAACAAGAAATATATCTTAAATAGGAGGAATTTCTCTATTCAACGGTTGCCATTTAGAAACGGGATGACTAAATCCTATATAAATCTAGGATCATACTGAGTTGAACAAAAGCTTTCCAATGATAAACTACATATTGCAATTCAAAAACTAGATTCATAAAAGTTTAAAATGAAAACTAAATCAACCTATCTGAGCGTTTTCCATAAAACTTGCAGACTAGCTAATTATCAGAGTATTCCTTTTTTTTACACTGCACATTGAGATCTAGGTGTTAATCAATTTTAAGAAAATATCCTTATTACCTACAATCTCATAAGAGTTTGAAATATTCATGCATGCCTTTCAAGTAATGCCTAGTAATTTTCAACCCTCTCTTCTCCTTTTCAGCAAATTTAAGATAAGATCTCTATCAGTTAGAATCCTCAGCCCTCGACATTTCGAAATCAATCATGTGAATCGAAATTTTTAGTTGTTTATTAGACAAGGAAAAAAAAAAAATAATATATATATATATATATATATATATATATATATATATATATATATATATATATATATATATATTTATATGTATATATGTACATATATACACACTTGTATGCAAATAAACTGAGCCCTCATCATATTCAAATCGAAATCATGGAACCACGACAGCACCTATTGATTTGAAAAATTACTCTTATTTTTTGAAGAGAGATGATTTTTCATTCAATCATTCAAATGAGCGGATAATGTTGCGGAAAAATTGGTTTTTGAGTGTAAAATTCCTTCGAAAATTGAAACAGTTTAATTTAGTCTTTTTTAACGGGTTAATTTTATACTACTGAAAGTGATACGGAAGTTATTTCATGACAATTTGATTTTCAGTACTCTGTATTACCTCCTCTTGCTCTTATGACAGTTCGCAAATGATTCGGCATGGACCTTGTTAAATATCTCATGCTGTCCTGAGGAAATGCTTCCATTCTTCCTCAACTGCCATGATTAGGTCAGGGATCGTCGTTAGTTCAGGAATCATGGCTCGAATTCTTCTGTTTAGAATGCGTTAATAATGTTTCAGCAGATTCAGGTCTGGGCTGCACGCTGGCCAATCCAGAGTTTCAATATCGACGGATGTGAGGTATTGCTGAACAACACGAACAGTGTGTGATCGTGCGTTATCATGAATGAATGTGAATCCTTCGCCGACGAATCCACTATAGGGCATTACATGAGGTTCTAGGATCTCTTCGACGCAACAGCAGTCAAACCCCTTCTACCTCCGTCCTCCTCTGCCCCATTGATGAAAACGATTTCGGTTCTGCCTTCTGCAGATATTCCAGCCCAAATCATACATGAGCCTCCACCGTAACCGGCTTCTTCTTCTATGCAGCATTGCGCAAATCGATCTCCAGGACGTCGGTATACTCGTTGTTTTCTATCGCTATTGTAGAGGCATATTTTTGTTTCTTCCAAGAATAATACGGAGTCCCATTGATTGAAGTCCCAATTAAGGTGCTCTCTTGCAAAGCGAATCCGCGCTTCACGATGAGCTGCCGTCAACTTCGGGCCAGGGGAAGGTCTATAGGGGCAATATTTGTTTCTCTCAACCTCCTTCGCACTGTCCATTGACTTACAGCTACATCACTGAAATACCTGAGTTGATGTTACAACTGAACTGCTATGAGTCTTCGATTAAGCAACATTGTTGTTCTAATGAAACAGCCATCGTTCTCAGATGTTAAACGTTTTCTTTCTGTACCTGGACGCGAATGAAAAGAATGAGTTTCCTCTGCGGTACACCCTTCCGACAGTTGGTCGACTCATATTCAGTTGCTGGGCCACAAACCGTTGACTACCGCCCATTGTGATCAAGGCTACAACTTGCGCGGCTGATTCAGGTGTAGTGTCCATTTCAAAGAAGAAAACTAACAAGAACAATATCACTGCTACGACGGTGATAAGAAACTAACGAAAACAGGATCATTTCCAATCATTGGCGACTGACATCCACATCTACGATAAAAGTACGTTTTGAAAAACATACACACAAATGTTTAAATTCTTTTTCTAGTGACCATGCTGCTCGATAATTATGAATTCAAAGCAAATAAATTAAAGTGGGTCGATTTATTTATATATATATATATATATATATATATATATATATATATATATATATATATATATATATATATATATATATATATATATATATATATATATATATATAGATTGATATAAAAATGTAACGGAAAATGAAAAAATGTTTTAATTTTATTCTACCGATTATTATTTCCACAACAAGTGTTATTCCTAGGAATCTTCACAAAAGTATTGAGATTTTAAGTCTGAAGAAAATTTGTTTGAACAAAAGATAACAGTCATCAAATCTTGTAATATTCTCAGAGATAATCACTCAGAGATTACCAACATTATTATATAAAATTATTGCGGTTCAATAATCTAGCTATTGACTTTCTCGATCTGCATTTTATCCAAAGTTTGACCTGTCCCCTGTTGAAGCTAAATGACTTAGTGAGTCTTGCGTGTAAAGGAAGTTCACTAAAAAACAGCGGCCCAAGATAAGGAAGCGACCTCAGCCCAACAGTCTTCTTCATTCTAGGAATACTTAGTTTGCCTCCACTTCTTAAACTCTGATGCTCCCTTGTCATATTGTTAGGAGAAGAAGTTTTGTGATGGAACTGATAAAGAAGCAGAGCCCTAGCAAAAAGTTGCCGTACAGTGAATACATCTGCGAGTTCATATGGTTCTTCGGTCGGATATGAATACTGTTTTCTGAATATAATTTTCAAAATCCATTTCTGTATGACCCCAATACGCGTATATTAACAATCCAGCAATGCACCCCTTGCTATCACCCCATATGAATTTTTTCAAGTTCCGATATCTCACAAATTTCTTTCAAATATTTGAATTTAGGTATCAATACTCTTACTTTTTTTGACGAGCGATTCTGTATGACCGTCCCACCTCAGGTGGCTGTCGATTTTAACCCCCAAATACTGGATACTCTCTGCAGAATTTATTAATTTATGGTAATCTATAAAATAAATCCTTCAGACTTGATTTCGCTCCAGTGCATTATACGCAGCTAAACGGCACCTATAGCTGATTTGATCCCTAAAGGGCATAAATTTCGTTTTATCCATATTTATGGTTAATTACGGAAGAACAATGGAACTTCGGTCATAATTTTGAGGGCGAACCTTGAGCAAATATTGCTGACGTTATGATTATCGGAAGAAGCATATGATCATCCACATACCCGTTCTTCCTGTCACCTGTGTCATCTGAAATACGCAAACCAAAGACGTGTTACGGCCCCTTAGTACTTACGAAATGCTTACATACAAATACATTCAACAAAGTTCAACCTTCTGAGAAAAACCTTATCATCGAGTGAGTTATGTGCAATTTCGAGGGTTAGAATTTGTCTCAGATCAGACGTCTCTTGAAGATATCTTGAATTAAAATGTTTTTTCCCGTATCCAGTTATTCTAAAAACTTTATTGTTCTAGATCTAAACCAGGTCGTTGCTATCCAATTTAATCTCAAGTAGGTGCCAACATTGAGGTTTATCGCAAATTTCAGTATCCAAATATTTATTATATATAAGCGATCTGTTATCAGCAGAATTGATTATTATGTCTACTCTAATCTATTCTCCACTTCAATTGAGTTATATGTTACTTATATGTTTATAAGTTGTTTATGAGAGCATTGTTCAAGTTCAATTGAGATATTAATAAAATGAAAAATCCATAGATGTTTTCAAAACAGAAACCATTATCATGCCATGTAAAATGTTAAAAATATATCATTAGTTGGTCAGAAAGTATTATTCAAAAGGTTTTCTCTTAGTTATTTATTTATGCTACGAAAATTTCGATAATTTAGTTCGATAATAGAAAGGACACTCAAAGTTTTGCTACGTGTCTTTAAACCTTAATATTAATGCTTTTCAAAAATCTGAAAGATTCTGTATGATCTTGTCATTACTGCCAATTCCAGAGTATATCAATAGTGTTAAAAGAAATGTTCAAGCCGAGGTTTTAACCTCCCAAGATCGCCTGCAAAGATCCCTAAAACTCTCTCAAAGAACTTTATTGGGATCTCAGGGAACCAAATATGACCCACTTGAGGAAAAATTAAGGTTTTTATATTTTCAAATAAACGCGAAATGTAAAAATTAAGAGGTAACTACTGACAATTGCTCACATTCTAAAGATCTTAGATATTCTATAACTATGATTTATTTCCTTCTCCAAAGTTTGTGGGGCAGTGTGAAAATAATATTTACCATAGTTATTTACGAAGGTATTCAAAAAGGAATGCCCCCGTCAAGTCGAGCGCGAAGCAAAGACTGCCGTACCATTCTTTACTGGAACCATTTTGCCGCATTGTTAGGCCCCTATTTGGGAACCTCTGGATAAGACCAGAACGCAGAAATTCGTCATCCACTAAGCTATAATCACATACTTAAAATCCTAAATTTCAAGTCTGTGAGTCATTTAGTTCGGAAGTTAAGCGAGAGCTAAGTTTCGCAATCACTCACTCATGATCATCAGGATAGAACTAGTACTTCCCATAAACTCAGAGAGCTAAAAGTTGGTACAGAGTTAGAGTTTAATGGCAACATAAAGGGAAAACTATGAAAACTAGGATAATTGAAGATCTGGAGTGTCTAGTGACCCTGATTAGAAAACACAAGAGCCCAAGCAAACTATTACAGATCGACATACCGCCTTCACAAAAAATATTCGACTTGGTGGGCCGCTTCATTTTATGTCAAAAATCGAAGGTTTGAAGTATCTGATGAAGAACCCTCAGCTGGTCTCAGCTGAAAAAAATCGACTGTCATTTCAAAAATCTAGCGTAGTGGGACACATCTTCCAATTTAATCTATCATATAGCATCCCACAGTCACTGCTGGGCGAATACCTCCCCTTCTGCTTTTAATACGCATATAAATATAATTAAAGGAAAACTGTAGATAAGACTGGACTGGCTTTTATACTTATACTTGCAAGTTTACAAAAAGAAATAGCTAATGTACAAGAATCAGAACCGGAAAAAAGAAAAGAAAGATTTGTAATAATAAGAAAACTACTCCTAAAAAGAAAAAAAAATGTCAAAGAGGAAAATCTAATAAAATAAATCAATTTGCCCACGTTTCGACAAAAAGAAGTGAAATCCCACCAAAAACATTCTGTAAAAAAACTAGCCAAGTCTCGATGGAGCTGCTTGTCTATCTCTGAAAAGTAATGAAATCTAGACAACGTCGTGCCAAGTCTAAGGTTCCTATTACATAATATTAATTTTAGGCTGAACTAGATGCATAACATTCTTGTCAATTTTGCTGCTACATATATTAACCCTTAACCGATGTTGTGAGGTACCTGGGACACCCTGCAGGAAACAGAGGTGAATATTTTTGTAATTATTGACTTTATCAACTGATGGCGCTCAGTACCTTCATATGGTGCAAGTCTCGGAAGTAATCGAATGTGGAGGTTGAGTGTTCCTGCGACGTACAATTTAGTTTGTGTGATTTTTTAACTTCGATGGCGACAAAAAATTCAAAGCGATCAGTGAAGCCCACTGATCCAGATTTCGAGAAAACACTCCTTGAATTGTGTGGGGAATGAGAAAGTGACTTCTTACCAAGATGGAGGACAAGCAGTACCAAATGAAGAAGAATCAGCCATATTGAGTAATCATAGCAGTGATTCAGAATTATCGGGTGATGACAAAAAAAAATATCAAAAATGGGGGCGACAATTCGAATACAGATTAAGATTCTGATGAAAAGGAAACGAATCAGAGATATTTGTATGGAAATAATAGATATAAATGGTCATCAACTGAACCATCACGTTTCACCAGAACACCTGCACATAATATAATAAAAGTTCAATTTCCAAGAGGAAATGCTCAAGATTTGGAACCATTAAAATCGTGGCAGAAAATTTTTTCTCAAGAGATTATAGAAATAGTTGTGCATTACACAAACATAAAACTATGGGAGTATCATGACAAAGAAGGTAACGATAATCGTACTGAATTCAGAGATACGGACGAAACGGAAATCAATGGATTTTTGAGTCTCGTTTTGTTGACGTCTGTATTAAATCAAATAATAAAGATATCCGAGCTACTTTTGCCAAAGATTGTACTGGCAGGGAAGTATTCAGATTGGTTTCTTCCGCGCGCCGTTTTTCCGTACTTTTGATGTGTCTACGATTTGATATTCGGGAAGAAAGACAGGAATCAGTTCAAGACAATCCAGCTGCAGCAGTGTCGCATATTCTGAAAAAATTCAATCAGAGTTCACAAAACTCGTTTTCACTTGTAACAAACTACAGAGTCGATGAAATGCTTGTGGGTTTCAGGGGGCGATGTAAGTTCATGATGTATATTCCTTCAAAACCAGAAAAATACGGCATAAAAGTTCAATGTCTGGCAGATGCAAGAACGCACTACGTTTACAATACGTATATTTACTGTGGAAACGAAACGGATGCTCTGGAAAATGTAACACCTGAGGAAAAAAGTTTGCAATACACACCCAAGCAGTTCTTCGCTTATGCAAGCCAATATTTGGAAGAAACAGAAATATTACTGGTGATAACTGGTATTTATCTATTGAACTTGTAGACATTTTACTGAAGAATAAACTAACATATGTAGGAACCATGGAGAAAAATAAAAGAGAAATCCCTCCGGACTTTCTGCCTTCTAAATCTAGGACTGTTGGATCGACAGTGTATGGATTTACAAATGATAAAACCCTCATATCTCGGGTGCCAAAAAAAAATAAGGCTGTTGTTTTGATTTCATCAATTCACCATAGCAAAGAAGATGATGTTGAGAATGGGTTGCCGGAAATCAATTCATATTACGATAGAACAAAGGGAGGTGTGGACTCAATTGAAGAAAAATGCTTTTTCTCATTTCAAATATTTTATTTTCATTTTTTTGTTGTTGATTTGTTACAGTGGTTGCAACTATTAAATGAATTTCTACTACCTTGTCATGTTTTCTTTGAATCGCAATAAAAAATTCTCACAAATCTAAACAAAGACAAAAAGTTTAGCATTTGAACAAGTTGGGGTCCCAGGGACCTACAACGTAGTTAACGCCTAACGCCGGTTAGGGGTTAAATGAATTGTATGAATGTTGGTGTAATGTACCTTTGAATAATATGAGTGGCAAATTTTGAAGAAGATAAAATATAAAAAAATGATCTTGGAAAAAGAACCCTTTACGTCATGAATACTAATGAATACTGTATTTCGCATAAACACCGAGTGTCCACGGGAGAATGTTTTTCGAACTAAGTTCCGAAAATATTTTCAAGGCTGTTGAAACCATCTTTCTATTTTCAAATGACATAATGTATGTTTCTATTTTGTTTTATTGTTTTCATTGTAGAAAATTAAATTCTGAACAATTTTTTCTCATATCATTGCCACCTGAAATCAACCGAAAGGAAGATATGAATTTTTCAATCGGAATTTTGCGATTTTTGGTTGTCTTTTAGAAGGCTCCATAAAAATACTAAAGATCATTCAATATCGATTATTTCTAGCTCATTGTGATTAAAGAGGCTCATTCAGCAGAATTCAATGCATTCCGAGGCTTCAAGGTATACAGGGTGTTTCCTAAGCATGAGGCACATCGTAGTAGATTCAAAGGTACAAAAGTCCGTTTTTTCAAATTAAACCAGCTTTTTTGCACACACCATTTAACTCGTAATATTAAAAGGCCTTGATCTGTTATAGGTTTCCTATATCTAAAATGCATCGTTAGATGGTTAGATGTAGTTTACAAAATATTCGCAATGGGGAAAAAATTCGAATTTCAAAATGTAGATCTAACGTCAATAACTATAAGGTCCAACCATCTTGTACCTATTAAGTAAGTTCGTTTCAATGAAGGCTGTTGAAAACTTGATGAATTCTACGTTCCAACTCCTCAATCGAATTCACTGGTGTTACGTAAATAGTTTCTCTCAAACGGCCCAAGAGAAAAAATACAGCGGCATCAGGTCTGGAGATCTTGCTGGCCAATTACAAGGACCCAATCTCCGAATCCACCTGTCCTCGAACTTGTTAGTTAGTTGACGTGAAACTTCGCCAGTGCAGTGGGACGAAGCACCATCCGGTTGGTACCAGCAAGATTGATATGCTCTTAGGAGCAATACGTCAAGAATTTCGGTGACGAACGTTTACAAAATTTTCAGATATTTCGCCCCACTTAAATGTTCATCGTATATCATATAACGATATTGGTCGTTATACAATAAACAAAAAACATTGAAGCTGAACTTTTGCTGAAAGTTTGGCTGCCACGTCACATGTGGATTCTCGACACACCAGTAATGGGCATTTTTCCGGTTGACAATGCCTTTTCTCGAAAATTTCGATTCGTCAGCCCAAACCATATTACCCAAAAAATTTTTATCTTCTTGAATTCCAATCAACATCATTTCGCAGAAATCTCTTCTACTGACTGCATCTTCAGGATTCATTGCTCAAGTTAATAAAAACTTGTACAGGTGAAATTTGTGTTCCGTCAGAATGTTGAATAGTGCTTGAATAGTAGAAAATAGATTTTTTTGATGGTAATTCAACAGAATAGACGTATCTTTAATTTTTGTTCTTTAGCTGTGGTATACCCCAATATCATTGACCCTTACATTCCCAATGAGTCGATGTGGTTTTGTCAAGATGGAGCTGCGCCACACTATGATTTACCAGTGAGGAACATTTTGAATGAGGTCTTAGAAAATCATTGGATTGGTAGAAGAGGATCTGCGAAATGACCCGCTTGCGAAATCTAACCTGAAAAGAGAAGTTTTAAAACGGAGGTTGGTAACCTAAATGACTCGAGGGGAGAATTAAGTACGAAACCTCGGAAATTGTAGGGAACGTCATTCATGAATTCAAAAAATCGAGTGGCACTTCATCAAGCTATTAAAGGAGCCTATTTCGAACATTTAAAATTGAATTTAGGTTGCTATCGGGATGGGGTCACACACACGATGGAAACACTGAACGGAAACACTCTTTGTAAACGTAGAATTAAAATGAAATAAAAACACGTGGTTCGTTGGTAAACAACGGCGGTTTGGCAATATAGCTTGGGTAGGAACAGCCGGCTCGTGGCAACGCGTGCTGCAGCCGGTTTTCTGAAACAGTGTGTATTCGAAGAGTTCGTTGAAGAGAAAGTGCCGGGAGTCTCCGAAATGCACGGATATTTAAACCCTTGGTCCAGGTATACCCAGAGTACGTTGTGTGCCTAGCCCTGTTGAAGGGCCTACTAGGCGATCTGTGATTAAGGAAGCGTGGTTAACACGGTAACACGCTTATTCGGAGGGGCCTAGAGTGATCTATGGTTAGATACCGTAGTGGATACGGTAACAAGGTTTCTGTTCTTCAACTTATGGTTTTTTCATTCGGGATCATGCAGAATCGATGACAGGATGTATAGTAAAAGTATTTCGTTCACACGAAACTTTTATGTTCGTTTAAGAAGTCATAGTTTCGAGAATTCCTCTTCTGATTCGAAAACATAATTCTGCATGGATTCTAAATTTCATACTAGCCTAATCATTTTCTTTTGGGCGCACTTCAGTACGAATTGCAACCGATGTTTTCGTGATTAGAACCATAAATGCTCTCGTATAAAGGTGCATCTCAAAAATCATTCCCAATTCAAATTCTCTCATTGGGGTGCAGAAAGGTTTAGTTAAGTTAGATTTCATATGTGCAAACTTGTCATCCAGTATCACTTCCGAAACAATAACATAATATATAATATTATATTTCCATAATAACACATATACTGTTGTTATTTTTTTTCAATTGAAAAAGGATCAATTCTAACAATCATTCAAAATTTCCAAAATCCCTGAGGTAATATTCAAAATTTTGAATATGGATTTTGGAAATTTTGAAGGATTGTTAGAATTGATCCTTTTCAATTGAAAAAGAAATAAATTAAGGTTTATTTTCAGAAGGAAACAAATAAAAGAAAATAAGAGACTCCTTACGCATATAGTAAAAAAATTGAGAATTGTTTCCTCACGTAATAAGTGTTGTTTTCTCGACCTCAGTAGCTTGTACTACCTCTTCTTGTCCTGATACAATCCTGAATTCGTCTGGGCATGCTTTGGATTAGGTTTTCGATCTCCTCTTGGGTAATATTCCCACTCGCCACACTCTTCTGTGGCGGCTTGGATTAGATGTTGTGAGGTTCTTGAATTATCCTGGCGCGATCTAATTTTCATTTTGAGATTATCCCTTAAATTTTCAATAGGATTTAGGTCTGGAGAGCAAGCTGGCCAGTCCAAAATAGTGATCCCTTCTGTTTCAAGATAATGTCACAAGAGGTTGATGGTATGCGAAGGAACAAAATATCTTGCATAAAAGTGAAATTCTCACCGTGGGCACCTCGCCAGAGTCTCACTATGGGCTCCAACACTAGGTCCACGTAATTTCTAGCCTTTACACTCGTAGGAAACGAAATTAAATAAGTTTTGCCTCCCAGCATAATGCCTTCCCAAAAGATCACACTGCCCCTTTGGTATTACGGAATTTGTCTTGCTGCTCGGAGTCCAGCTTGTCTTCCACGACCCCTTAAAACCCGGATCCGGCGGTCATCTGATCGAACACCAATTCTGATCTCATCCGAGAAAAGAATAATTCGCCATTTCTCAATATTCCAATTTTGGTGTTGGCTGTTAATTTTTTTGTTGTCTGTTTAGCTCTGGAACTCTTGAGGGCCTTCTGCTGTATAAACCCCTTAAACGAACTCTTTGACGTATCGTTTCGACTGATACACTGATGCCTGTTGCTTCTAGAAATTGCCTTTGGAGTATGGGGTGCGACGCACTAGGGTCTCTTCTTGCAATTTGGCACAAAAAGCGGTCTTGTTCTTCAGGAGTGATCCTCCTACGACTTCTTCTAGGCCTATTCTGCAGAGATTGTAGCTCCACGTATCGGGCGTAGGTGTTTGAAATCACCCCCTGTGATACCCCCATTGTGGCCTCAATATCCCTCTGGGTCACCCCTTCTTCAACAAGAGCAATTATTCGACCCCTCTGCACACATCCACCGTAAGGCATTTTCAATTATAATTACAGGCTTTTTTAAATTTTTCACAGTTTCAAATCTCAGTGACGACTGAGTACCATATCCCGAACATGTGGTGATAATTCAAGATTTCTCATCATACTATCCAGTATAACTTCATTCTTCAAGTAGTCAAAGATACATCAACAAAAACAATCAATTGTGTGAAATACCGAGTGATTCTATGTCAATTTGGTTGTGTATATATATATCTGCGAGTTTCAAATGAGTGAATTTATTACGAGAATTATTATCATTTGAACATGCCTAATTACATCGATTTTATTTTATTGCAGAAAATCATCTCGTATCATAATTTGGCAGAAAGCTATAGATTATGAGCGGTGTTTAAGTGATTTGCTCTGATGGTTGTGCTCAAGATATCACAACTAGAGAACAAGAACATGAGGATGAAAAGAACAAACTTCTTAAAACAATTAATGACCTTGAGGTACGAATGTTAGATCAAGAACGGCATATTGCTCTACAGCAGAAGCAGTTCTGTGACCTCGAAAATGATTGTCTCGAGATGGAAAAAAATTCAATAATGAAGTTGATAGTTACAGACAGACTATTCAAAATTGCAGAGTCAACGACTGGATATGCTGAGCACTGAACAAAATCTTATTAAGGGACATAAGGATGAACTGAATGAATGTAGGGAGGAATTGAAAACACTCAAATGTGTCCTGCTTAAACATAGAACCCATAAATCATTCGAAGTATCGGTGCAGGCTGTTCCAGAACTTGTTGATGTAGTAGTACAAACTGAAGATGTGGAGGTTATACAGGCATTGGACATGGTTTCAGTAATAAAAGGAGAATGCAAAATGAGAGAAGATCTCTTGAAGAGAATGATTGTGGAGAAAAGTTTGATTAATGAATTGGAGCACGTAAAGGCTGTTAACGTGAATCTTATGGCTGATGTGAGGGGCTTGGATGACGATAATCGGAGGATAACTTGTGAGTTGAAGAGTGTTTATAAGAGGATTGCAGTTTCGAGAACAGAAAATAGTTCTGGACTTCCTGCAAGGACAACAATTGGCGAAACTGAGGCAGGGCAAAAGTGTCCTCAAGTTTTGAGGTCAAGTGGCAAGGACCCAATTGAGGAAGGGTTCAGAAAGCACTCTGATAAGAGTAGAAGTTTACCCATAAAATAAACATAATCTCAGATATTCGTGTTAATACAAGCAGTGGGATCTACCCGAGTATCACTTCAACTGATGGTGTTCATGAGCGGAGTGGTGGAGCCGATTGCGACGACTTCTCTCCGGGGTGTCTTGATTCTGCGAACTTGCTGCGGACAGCGCACAGGAAACATGTTCTTCTTCTGGGGATCAACATGCTTACAAATTGAAACGGATGCTTCCTCGGTAAATACTGTTAATTGTTCTTTCATTAAAGCTGGTGCACATTTTGCCGGTGTCACAGAGAATTTTACGGAAATAACTAAAAACTTAACAATTAATGATAATGTAATTTTAATTGCGGGTAGTAATGACTTTGAAATGGGTGACTTTCCTAGAATAAGATCATTTTGCGACATTCTGAAAACGAATACTCATACAAATATTGTAGTATGTGGTATTCCATATAATAAGAAAAAAATTACTTGAATAATAAAATTTCTAAATTCAATCATAATCTTAAATTATTTACGGCAAGATTGAATATGTGTGTCCCAAATAGAATTTCATACATAGAAGTTAATGATATGACTCCTGTTGAGTTGAAATTAAGTATATTGAGAGCTCTTTCCAATGTATCTAGATGTGGTAATAGTCTGACATTCATTGATGATAGCGAACCTGAAAATCCAAATTTTTGCGCATTGTCGGATCGGCTGCTGCTGGCTTGACATCGGTGAGTGAGGTCACTTTTTTCTGTCTTGCATCAGAATGTTCAGTGTTTGAGTAACAAGGTGAATCTTATGAATGTCTTTCTTGACAGGGTCAGTACTGATGTATTGTGTATAAGTGAGCATTGGTATCGTGAGAATGAAATTGATTTGATTTCCTTCGATGATTTTTGTTTGGTGGATAGTTTTTCGCGTGAATCATCCAGGTGGTGGTGTTGCGATATTTGCTCGAAAGGAGTGTGTTTGTGATGTTCTTTCTTTGATTGGGGAGTTGTCTGTAGAGAAGCAGTGTGAGTGTTGCGCAGTGTTGGTAAGGTCTAAGTCCACTAGTCGTGTGAATCTTGTGGTGGTTACTGTATAGAAGCACCAGTGGTGAATTTTCGACTTTCCTTGAGGCGTTTTCAAGGGTTCTGGACACTCTGGGTAGATTTACTCGACATAGGATTGTCCTGCTGGGAGATTTCAATGTCAATTTTTGGTCGACTCGACTCATTTGAGCTGGTTTAGCAGTTATCTCAACTTGAGGACACAATTCGTTGAAGTGGATGGTGTTAGATCTCAACCGGTTTCTTGCACTCAGGGTGTTCCACAGGGTCTGTCCTTGGGCCTCTGTTGTTCATCATTTACGTGAATAGTCTCAGATTTGGCGACCTGGTGCTGTATGCAGATGACACTTCTCTGCTGGTTCATGCGTTGAATGTGGCAGCATTATCAGAGAAAGCAACTTCCTGCGTTTCCAGGGTGGAAGATTATTTTGCGGCTCATGATTTGGTGGTCAACAGTGCGAAGTCTGTATTCCTTCAGATGAATATATCCAATCGTCAGAAGGAGTATAGTGTGTTGGTCAGGTCCTTACAATCCTCCCTTGTTGAAGTGAGCACCGCTAGGTTTCTGGGATTGTTGGTGGAGAGTGGTTTAATGGGGATCGCATATTGACGCCTTGTGTAGAAGACTGACTCCTGTTTGTTTTTCATTGAGGATGTTGAGGAGCAGTGTCAGCTCGTCCATTCTGCGCACCTATTATTTTTCTTGTTTTCATTCCCTTGCTTCCTATGGCATCGTTGCCTGGGGTTCATCCAGCGACCTGGATGGGGTTTTCGTTTGCAGAAGAGGGCAGTTCGATTTATGGTTGGATGGACCGATGGTGAGCTGTAAACCGCATTTCAAAAACTTAAATATAATCACTCTACCGTCCCAGTTCATTTTCGAGCTGCTCTTGTTTGCTAGGTCGAATCCTTCCTTGTTTGCTGGTGTAGGTATATATATATGCTCTGCTTCTTGAGGTCCCGAGACATCGATTATCATTGTACGAAAAAGTCCCCATTACTTAGCTATAAGAACATATAATAAGCTCCCGGACCACTATAAAACTGGAAGTTCGAGGGACTTATTAAGCAGCTATTGATTGAAAGGTGTTACTACTCATACCTGGAATACTTACAGGATAGCTTTAGTTTGTGCTGTTCAGTGTATGCATTTTATTGTACTTTTATAATATATTTAATTTTTGTGATTTTAGGTGTATTTGTCTCATTTCTCATTTATGCATTTCATGTATTTTTATGATATATTTATTTCTGTGGTTGTTATTTGTTTTATATTTTCCTTAGTTTAAGTTACTATCAAGAGTCTGACGTGTCCTATATCTTATATATATATATATATCAATTTGGTTGTATATATAATTTATTATATATATGATATATATATATATATATATAAATATATATATATATATATATATATATATATATATATATATATATATATATATATCGGACGGTGTTTCATGAATGATTTTGAAGGTATTCTTCAGTATAATTTAGGAAAAAATCCTCTAAATATGAGTGTATTACCCAAAAATTTATGCACATTTGGAGAATTATAATATTCTTTCCGAACAACAAAATGGATGTAGAAAAACACCTTGGTACTAAAGAGCAATTTGTAATTGATTCTGTTGCTTTGAATCAAGCTCAAACTAAGAAGAGAAATATTTATACAGCCTTCATTGATTACCAAAAGTCTTTTGATAGTTCTACTCATTCATGGCCTCAAGAAATTTTGGAAATTTATAAAATTGATAAGACACTTCGTCTTTTTCTTGAATTTGTAATGAAAAATTGGAGAACCAATCTTCATTTAAATATTTCAGAACGATCGTTGAAATCCGAAGTACTTCCAATCGAAAGAGGCATTTTTCAAGGTGATTCTTCAAGTACTCTTTGGTTTTGTCTTTGCCTTAATCCATTATCTCATGAATTAAATGCTACTAGTTTCGGCTTCAAAATAAAGAGTCTATCAACTGAATTCAAACTAAGTCACTTAATTTATTTAGATTATATTAAATTATATGCCGGAACTAGATCTCATTTGAAAAGTCTACTTGAGATTACTTTCAACTATTCCAATGATATTCATATGAAATTTGGGCTTCCAAAATGTAAAAATCATTCTATTGAAAAAGGCACCTCTGATTATATAAAGATTTCCAATATCGAAATCGAGCCAATGCATCAAAGGATACATATAAATATATTGGATTTGGTCAAGAGAAGACAATTAACCATAGCAGCACTAAAGAAAATATAAAAGGTTCATATTACAAAAGACTTAGAATTATCTTCAAGAGTCATTCAACTAGTGAAAAACATTTCAGAGCTACAAACTCCTATGCAGTTCCTATTCTTACATCTTCTTCTGGAATTATTAAATGGTCTAAAACTGATCTAAATGAATTACAATGTCAAACGAGGAAAATACTTTGTAAATATCATAAGCACCACCCAAAGTCAGCTGTTCAGAGAGTTACACTACCTATACATCTTGGAGGTCGTGGACTAACTGATTTGAATAATCTTCATAGTAAACAGATTTTTCATCTACGTTCCCATTTTCATGATAAACAGAGAACGTCTAAATTACATGATATTGTTGTTGCTTCAGATTATAATCTTACACCTCTGAACTTGACAATGCAAAAGGTACATTTTGATATATTTGATGATTATTCTAAGAAAGAAAGTTGGATGCAGAAGGAATTACACGAAAATCACCCTAAAGAATTGAAAAATGATTATATTCATGAAATCGCATCAAATAGATGGTTAGTTTCTGGAGAATTGTTTGCTGAAACAGAAGACTTGGCAATTGCGATCCAGGATCAGGTTGTTTTCAAGAGGAATTATAGAAAACACATCATCAAGCAAAATATAGATGATTCTTGCCGTAGATGTTTTTGTTCTTCAGAAACAGTTTTTCATATATTATCATCTTGCTCAGTCCTTGCTTCAACAGATTATTTAGAAAGACATAATGCCGTCGCTAATGTTATTCATTTTAATCTAGGAATTAAACATGGCCTCCTTCCCAAAGGAAAAAAAATGTTACAAATATGAAACTGAGATTTATTTGTGAAAATGAGGAATATAAACTTTATTTTGATAAAACAATTCTATGTAAGAATTGCTGTAAAACACAATAGGCCAGATATCATTCTTACTGATAAACAGAATCGAATAACATATATAATTAATATTTCTATACCCGACACACATAATATACAAAATAAATACAATGAAAAAATTTCTAAATGTATGATGCTTGGCGACGAGATTAAAAATTGTGGAAAATGAAAAAATGTTTATTCTACCGATTGTGTTATTTCTACAACCTAGGAATCTTCACAAAAATATTGAGATTTTGAGTCTGAAAAAAATTTGTTTGAACAATTACAAAAGATAACAGTCATTAAATCTTGTAATATTCTTCGTAGGTTTCTTACCGAAAAAATAATGAGGTAGAGTCATAGGTTTTCTCTTTAGTTTATACTGCTCAGAATCTCATTTCATATTTCATTTGTATATATAAATGTAATATAATTAGCTGACAATTTTGTCATATTTATATTCAGAGCAGTATTCTATTTGATCGTTCATCACTTCACACGAAAACTATGAATGAGTAATATTCAGTGTTACTTGACTTAGGTCCGTACACTGGATTTTTCCGGGGAGAAAGCCTCTGACACTACTCCTTGGCTATAGTTTGTATATATTCTGATTATAACTATTGCCTGGCAATGGTATTAATTACCGGGTGGTGGATTTATATTTTTCATGAAATTAGTTTGATTGCATGAACAGATATATGGGCAACTCGTCAAGGTTAAACCCTTTATATATATATATATATATATATATATATATATATATATATATATATATATATATATATATATATATATATATATATATATATATATATATATATATATATATATATATATATATATATATATATATATATATATATATATATATATATATATATATATATATATCCTGTATATATATATATATATATATATATATATATATATATATATATATATATAATATTATTCAAACGAGGATATGTTTAATCTCTTTTCAATTCATGACGAATGTCAAAAGTGGTGGATAGAACTTGCAGGCAATTCAATAACCAATTTCCAAATTTGGCGCCTTAACAAAATTTCGAAGGATTAGAAGCAATTTTCTGCAATTTGGAGGAACAAAATACATAGAAACTAGAAGAAAACTAATTCTCGAAGACTACGACAATCAAATTAATACGCTAGCGTAATTTCTAGTTATGACCGCGTATAAAATTTCAGCTTGATATTGTAATTGGAACTTATAAAGTTTTTAACGGACGGACCCTATATATATATATGTACCCAGTGGATATCCCTGTATATATATATATAGGGTTTTACCCGACGAGTTGCCCATATATCTGTTCATGCAATCAAACTGATTTCATGAAAAATATAAATCCACCACCCGGTAATTAATACCATTGCGTCCAATAATTCAATCAAAACATATTGGAGTAATTATATATTATACTTAAATATGAAAGGATCAATCTACCAGAAACATAACCCGTATTCATCTATCAGACAACATATCAATGAAACAAAGTGAGAGGCTTTTCCCCAGCAGGTACGGAAATCAAGTAACTGTTACTCATTAATTAATTCGTGAAGTCAAGAACGATCGAATACAATACTTCTGAATATAAATATGACAAAATTGTCAGTTAATGAATTACAGTTAATAAACAAATGAATAAAATAGGAGAAATGAGATTTTGAGCAGCAAAAATGAAGAGAAAACCTATGACTCTACCTCATTATTAGTTCGGAAAGAAATCTACGAAGAATATTACAAGATTTGATGACTGTTATCTTTTGTAACTGTTCAAACAAATTTTTCTTCAGACCCAAAATCAATACTTTTGTGAAGATTTCTGGAATAACGCCTGTTGTAGAAATAATAATCGGTATTTCCACATTTTTTAATCTCGTCGCCAAGCATCAATATTTAGGAAATTGTATAGTATATGTGTCGGGTATAGCAATTTCAGCTTGATATATGTTAATTGGAACTTATAAAGTTTTTAACGGACGGACCCGGTGGATAGCAAGGACTGAGCAAGATATATATATATCTATATATATATATATATATATATATATATATATATATATATATATATATATATATATATATATTAAAGAGGATAGGAGAGATGCAGGATCCTTGTGGTGTTCCCATTTCAGTCTTCAGGATGTTCGGTTGTGTCCATCAACACAAACAGGTATGATATTAACCATTCATATGCGACCCCGTATACAGCAATTTTCAAGCCCAGAGCCAAGTATCAGTATGTCTACGAGGTCGAAAGCTTTGGTTAGATCAAATAAAATTACAACTATCAAGTCATCTCTGTTCATACTTTCGAATATATAATCAACGAACTGTCGATTGCTGTGTGAGTTGATCGATTCGGTCTAAAGCCGCGTTGCTTATCACAGACGATGTAGTTCTTTTCCAAGAATTGCGATAATCTTGTGTTTGCCAGATGTTCGAATACCTTGTTAAATTGGCACTGCATTGCGATTGGCCTATAATTGCTACTACCTTTACTTTTGTAAACGGGAATGATTTTGGATCTCTTAAGTCTGGCCGGGTATGTTCCCTCTACGAAGCTCAGATTCAATATAACGGATAAGGGTTTACTGATATAATTTGCCACTTCTTTTATTATGTTTCCAGGTTTGTTGTCAATGCCACTAGATCTTTCATTGCATATCCTATTTATGGCCGTCAAAATTTCATATTGGTTCGTGGGTCTGAAGAATAAGGAGTGTGGCGCTTTGTGCGAGAGTCTCTGTGTAGTTGCACCTTGATGGAGGTTCGGATCAGGGTGGGCACTTTTTATAAAAAAAGTGTTGAATGCATCTCCTATTGTTCTAGGGTCTATAAGAACATTATCCTTTTCATCTGCAAGTGATATAATCTTTCTGAATTCCTACTATTTATATAATTCTTCTTTATTAGGTTCCACATTGCTTTGTTTCTACTGGGGGCATTTATAATATTATAGTCATTAAATTTTCTCTTTTCCCGTTGTAGGGAGTTATGATAAAATTTCATGAGTCTTTTATACTGGTTAGTATAATAGTAGCTCCCAGTATGTTTTCTTATATCATTCATCTCTATAAGCATACTTGACAGTTTTTCAAGTTCTAGATATTTGCGGAAAAAATGTTTTCTCTTACATTTAGGTTTACATTTGTCAGAGGAAAGCATTGATGAAATAACGAACTAAATTTGTGTTCGAAGGCATTGAATGCACTATTTGTCATTTCCGGCAATTAGCTTTTTTTGTTATTTTTCCTCTCCTTCAATATTTCTCCAATGCAGTTGTTGTTCTTTCCACGCTATTGCCTTCTTTAATTGTCTTCCCTCTTCCAATATCTGCATATGTCCTCACCATCTCAGTTCACTTATTTCTATGTACTTTGCAATTGATTCTATTTGCAGATCTTCCCGTATCTGCACGTTTCTTATCTTATCCAATTTGGTCACACCTCTTACTCAATTCAAATATTTCATTCTTCTGCTGCCTGTGTTCTGCTTCTATAGCCATGTTTCACATCCAAAAGTTAGAACTGATCGGTATATGGTTACATTCTTATTGTGCAAAGCATAAACAAAAGAAGAATAGTTTAAATTTGGAGAGTTAGTTAGATGTAAATTAGTTCTTAAATGTGAATGAATTAATTACAAATTATTTATGAGGCATGCACTAAAGCATGTCTATCAGAAAATCATTAGAAGCAAGACGTCTATACCAAAAGAAGCTTCATAGAGAACAAGAACGACAAGTATCGGAGAAACTGTTCTGGAATTCAATGGTGGAAAATTTATAACTAAGCACGAGAAAAGTTGCAAACACTTTGAATGATTGACATGTTTCACTTTAGACAATACTCCACAATTCTTTGCTTTATCCCCATCAAATTAAAAGTATCAGGACCCTACTTTCTCGTGATTTAACTTTGAAAGATGATTCTTGAAGCAATTCTAACTCAAATCAGCTTCAGAATTTGATCCTCACGGGTCCTGAAATCACAATTTTCAACATACGAGAACGATTCTGGGATGTTACCGTAGATGGAATGAAATACATATCTTGTTGTACGGAAGGTGACATTTCTAACCATAGTAAAATGATTAGCAAGAATGTTGAGTTACTTTTGATAGATTAATGTCAGAATATCTTTTTCGATAGATGATAATTGTTTCGAAACCTTAACTTCCTCAACTAATTGAAAATGTATTTCTTGAATATGCAGATATTTCCCAGAGATATCCTCCTGTTCGTATAGTTTTTATTTTGGTATTGAGAACACTCATTGGCACAGAAATACTTGAGCCAAAACATGTACGACCTCGTCAAGTCAACAAAAAAATAAGGAGAATATTATAAACTGTGTTGAAGATAATCCTTCGATAAGTATTCGGCACATTGCAAATCAGTTGCAAATGGCCCGAAGTGTCATGTGGCGTATTTTGAAAAGGATGGATCTGCACCCTCATGATCGACAGGGAGTGCAGGAATTAAATGCAGGTGACGAACAGCATCGACTCACAATTTGCCGCTGAACTCTTCAGCAACAAACTCAAGGTCCAGATTTCATTTAAAACCTTTTATGGTCTTATAAATTATGTTTCACAAGAGATAGTATGAACAACTTCCATAATGATCATTTCTAGGCCCTGCAAAATCAAAATGCTGTTTGGCAAAGACGTTTTGAAGGAGGTTCAATATCAACGTTTGGGCGGCCTTTATAATAATGGCTCGAGTTTATTTGCAATACTATAAAATTATTTTTTTTTATTAGGCTTTTATAGGACTTGTCCTCAGCCTTAAATTACTTCAATAATAATAATAATACTTCGAAGGAATAACGGAGGAAGAAATCACAACAGTAGTTCGAGCGACCAACAATTGGAAGGCCACAGGTATAGATAATATCCACAACTACTAGATAAGCTCCATGGAGTCGTAGCGAAACAGCTCACGTATGTTCTTCAACATAACTTTCTAACGCAAGGCTTAACATATATGCTACCTAAGAGCGATAGAACACAGGATCCGTCTCAATATATGCATATCCAATCGAATAACCAACACCTTGACGACAACAATATATTAGCAGAGGAGCAGAAAGGATGCAGAAAGAAACACCACGGGTGCAAGGAACAACTTATCATCGATTCTGTGATAATGAAACAGGCACACGTAGGGCATCGGAATGTTCATTCGGCTTTTCTAATAATAATAATCCGTTTATTTGTTCCATAATAACACTTATGTTGTAGAACACGTCATATTTCACAATCTACATATTCACATACAAATTATAAAGTTAATCAAGTGTGCAACATTATCCACCAAAAATACAAATCAATTATATTCAGAGGAAAAGAATAATACACAACCTGAGAGAATTCACAAACAACCAAATTACAAATTATATCAAAATCCTCACAATCAGACATTTACAGTCTCAGTAAGTCGACAGAGAAATATTCATCAAGTGAGTAGTAGGGGTTCTGCACAAGATGTTCATTTAAATTTTTCATCAAATGAGTAGTAGGGGTTCTGCTCAAGATGTTTATTTAAAATTTTTTCAGATTTATTAATTGGCCAATTCTTCGCATGTAGGGGCATGTGATTAAAAATTTTCGCAACCATTAAGGAAACATTCTTCTGCAGGTAAGCAGACTTCATGTGGGCAGCTCTATATCCTTGGCTCCTCTAGTAATCTCTGGATTAATATATTCTTTTCAACAAAAGTTCTCCATTATTCTTGATGAAAACAATGCATTCATATATGAGTCCCCAGCATCCTCAGACTTCCAGAGGTTGAAACCGTAGAGTCCCTACACTTAACGCGTAATGTATGTTTCTGGCAAGATGTTCAACCAATCTCAGTTCATGCCATAGGAAAACCTCAGCAACTGCGTCGTATCCTTATTCATTCGTAAATCACGGCGCGAAAACCACTCCTTCAGGTCATCCAGAGCCCCGCCCACTCGTGCATCAATCGAAATTTTATCTGAAAGCATCAGGGTGATGTCATCCGCATACTGAATCATGGGCTCAGGTACCGCAGCAGGCAAATCATTGTTATACACAATGTACAGAAGTGGCCCCAAGACAGAGCCCTGAGGCACTCCAGTTTCATTGAAGAGTGTTTTTGACTCAATCTCGTCACCTGTTTCTGGATTTTGTTCAGCAACATATTGAGTTCTATCTGTTACATAGCTCCTAATAAGCTCTAGTGGCGTGCCCCTCACACCGACCGCGTACAATCTATCAAAAAGTTTTTCATGATTGACACTATCAAATGCCTTACTTAGGTCTACGCATGCCAAAGCAGTGACGCTACCACTATTCAAGTTCTTCAATATATTTGTGATAGTGACATATATAGCTCTTGTAGTTGATCTACCCTTTCTAAATCCATTCTGACTTTCAGGCAAAACTTTATACGTCTCGAAAAAGCTGACAATTCTGCTGTGTATTAATTTTTTCAAATATTTTGCTAATATTACTCAAGAGCGAAATCGGTCATTTTCTTTTCGTTGCCCTTCTTGAAAATTACCATTATCTTAGCTACTTTCAGGATGTCAGGATATTTGCTCCTCTCGAACATCATATTAGCGATATGTGCCAATACCGGAGATATCTCCTGGGCCACTGTCTTGATCAGCGCTACAGGAATGTCGTCAAAGACGCAGGACCCAGTATTCTTAAGAGTCATTATAATGTTGAAGACTTCGGCTGGATCAGTGTTCTCCAGTACCAGACTACTTGTAGGACTTCCACGGCCAACATCAACCCTGTCAACGTTACTGTGTCCACACCTACCACTACTAACGAAATATGCATTTAGCTCATTTAAGATGTCCTCACTGGTTTAGTCTTTAGTTGAGATCTCATTCAAGACGGAAACATTCTTAGGCTTGTTTCCTGTGTACGTCTCAATCAGTTTCTAGGTAGCCCTCTGTTTGTTGTTGGAATTAGAGATATACCTACTGTTATCCATCTTCTTTGCCATTTGAAGAATTCGTCTCAAAATCTTACAGTATTTGTCATAATATTCGACCCTGATTTCAGCCAAATACATTTGCATCTTACATTTACAGGAAACTTTTATGCCATTTGTGATCTATGATTTACTTGTCTTTGTTGAGCTAACTGCCTTTAAAGTGAAAATCTGTCATATGTCAGAGCAGGATCAGACATCTGATACAAAGCTGTTCAATCAATAACTCCCAACTCAGATTTTAAGCTGATCATCTTTGACTGAGAGTACACCTTTCGCTTCACCAGTCTCCGCGCAGTAGTCCTTCTCGGCACAGCACTCAATCCGAAATACTGAGCGTCATGTGGGGACAAACACGTAGGGATAACTTTACCCTACGTCGACGTAGTATAATTCACAAAGATGTTATCTATACAGGAACCATAGCCATTCATTCGATATGTTGGCTCGTGTATTCTTCTATGAAATCCATAAGTCGACATCAAGTCCAAAAACGAATCTCTATGTCGCGATTCTTTGTCAAGGTTCACATTGAAATCTCCACATACTAGGACCCTGTACATAGTCGACGTCGAAGTCTCAAGAGTATCATCAACTACTTGAAAAAAAGTATCAAAATCTCCGGCAGGTGGTCGATACATTGCGATGACAATCAGCATTTCATCTCTACTAACACCTGCAGAAACCTCAACGTGGTTCTCAACACTGTACCGTACTATATCCTGCACAGTCTCCATTTCTATTTCCGACACTGCAAATATACAGAATCTTCCATATCCAGCATTACGAGTAAAATGGGATACCAGCTCGTAACCAGGAATATCAACCACCTGAATATCGTTTTCTGCGAACCAGTGTTCAGTTATACATAAAATCTGTGGTGGTATATCCAGATTATCAAGACATACCTCCAACTCCGTGATTTTGTTCTTTAATGATTGGATGTTTTGATGAAAAACATATGTACCCATCTTGTCTTTCATATCTAATTGTGCGTTGAAACCCAGTTCGAGGCCAAGTTCCGAAAATTTGGTTTCCAACCAGTCAGACATTCCTTATATTCCATTTGTTTTAACTCGGTGTTTGTGATTATTCTGGTTCTATATCCATAGCCAGTCTTCGATAAGCCATTAATACTATTGTTATTGTTCATTCTATTATTATGTAAATTCCTATTGTAATTTCCCTTGTAGGATCTGGACCTCCATCTACTATTATCCTTGCAAGAGTTATTTTTGGCGTTGATATAATTTCTTCTTTTTGTGAATACATGAGTAGGCTCTAGCATTACCGAGAATACCTGCTCTGCATCATCCATATGCTTGTCCTCCTTCTCGGATAAGGTAAACGTATTGGCATTATATCCCTCGCTCCTAAGTGATTTTTGTACTTGATGTATAGCTGTGGACACCTGCGATGATGTGACTACATATTTTGAGGCCGCAGGAGTGTGTTTTGCTTTTCCAGATTTCGATTGTGACAATGTACTCTTATCTGCTTCTACTCGCGCATTCTGTTTTTTTCTCTCATATACCAATTGAGTTTCCTTTTTTTCTGTTTGTCTTCTTGCCCATTCATATTTTAAATAATAAATTGAATGCCATTACTTATCGACGTTGTCCAACTTAATTGATGATGTTCAGCTAAATTTTATCCAGAATATGTATTATCAACTGACGGAGCACATCCAAGGAGGAATAGTTGTTGAATGACTGAATTAATATTCCAATTCCAATTGCGTCGCCACCACGGTCACAGGATCTCAACCCGTTAGACTTCTACGTAGGTTGCCTTTCAAGTTTTGCACCTCTGAAACTTCCGACAACTGCGTCGTATAATTTGGCATTTTTTAACCTAAACGTACTTTCAACACTTTGACATACGAGTGACATTTTCTTGTTTATAGTCATTTGGAAAGTTCAACTTGGACAAAAAATGAAATTAACACGTGAACATATTTGTGCGATGATTTTTTTACGATTTTTGACTAAGGTCAACTCGACAAAAGTGCTGCGATCAATTTGCTTCGGCTTTTGGTGATGAAGCTCCACACTTGGCCTCTGTGAAACGCTGGTATAAGGAATTCTATCGGGACAGTGCTTCACTTAGTGATGAATCTCGTGAAGGTCGTCCAAAATCAGTTGTTTTGCCACAAACCATCGATGCAGTGTGCGAAATGATACACGATGATCGCCTTGTGACTTACCGTGAGATTGAGACAACCCTAAACATTAGTTCTCCCAGCATACATTCAATATTGCATTAAAAATATTTGTTCGCTTTGGATCCCACACAACTTAACAATTGCTCAAAAGAAGGCTCCTGTCATTTGGTGCAAATAAATGTTGAAAAAATTCGACCGCGATGCTTCAAAACACGTTCACGAAATCATTACAGGTGACGAATCTTGGATATATGCGTACGAGCCCGAAACTAAACAATAATCGACAGTATTTATGGAATTCTCGCTTAACACTTGGTGAAACATCATGAATAAATGATTGGTTTATCACTTGGCAAATGTTTCACAAATATTTATTAAAATACTCGACATATGTTTCGGGTTGTTAGCCCATTATCAAGAGTAATACAATACTAAATTCAAAACGAGTGATTTCACTTATGTATAACGGCATTCACAACAGGAAGTAAATTGAAGTCTAGTTCGATTTTGAGAATGAAGTTCAAGTTTTAAAATTAATCGCTAAGAACAACGGCTATGAACCAAAATTAATTCATACCTCAATAAAACAAAAACGACATAAACTTTTATTGCAGAGCATTTATCTGTTGCATACTGAGAACTCTAACAGAAAATTTCCAATTAACTATATTCCTAATATTAGCAACAAGATATGTAACAGATTACACAGAAATAATATTAACACCATCAGCACTAATAAAAAGAATTTGGATTCATTGTTAGTTAATAATAAAGATGAAACAAAATTATTGGATAGAAGCGGAGTATATAAAATACACTGCAGTGAATGTGAGGCGTCTTATACAGTATTCAATATTCAGTATTCATTTATTAATGCCTTACACATAATATAAAAGTGTTTGCACAGGGTTGATTACAATACATATCAAAAGACAAAAAGAACAAGTGAATTTGTAAAAATAAAACTTCAGATAAAATAAAAGAGTAATAAGATGAATGTAATCAATTGAAAAATGACTTGAATAAAAGTACATCGAAATACACATACACGATAAAAATACTTGAATACAAGTAAAATAGAAACCTTCAAATGGTAGACAATAAAAAATTCACAAAATGTTGACATTATAAAACTCATCAACTGAGTATAAAACCTCTCGAGCAAGAATCTGCCTGAGCTTTTTCTTGAAACCGTCCGATTTGAGACATATTATGGAATCGGGCAGCCTATAGAAGAAATTAACAGCATGAAAATTAAAACCTATCTGTGATGTACTGAGTCGAAAGAAATCTTTTCTTATATGAAATTTATTTCTTGTATTGTGAGAATGAACATCAGAGTTTATTTTAAAAGTTCAAAGTATGTACCAACCTGGAAAAATGCACAATATTATGCAAGAAATGGACAGACTGAAAATTAATATCCTAGGTGTTAGTGAAGCTAGATGGCCTAGATTACTCTGGAAACAAAGATAATCAACATATACATGGAGTAGCTATCATACTAGACAAAACACCCAGCAAAGCAGTCGTAGGATTTGTCCCAATTTCTGAGAGAGTGATGATAATACAACTGGAAACGACCCATACGAAATTAAATTTAATACAAGTGTATGCTCCAACAACACAGGCAACAGATGAAGAACTGAATACCTTTTACCAACAGCTTCAAGAAGCTCTAAAAATAGTAAATAATAGAGAAATTACAGTTTTAATGGGCGATTTCACCTCGAAGATTGGCAGCGGAAGAACTGGGGAGTGGTTGGAGATTATGGATTAGGAGAACGAAATGAGAGAGGAGACCGCCTTGTGGAATTTTGTCGAGAGAAGAAGCTAATCATTACCAACACATTCTTCAAACTGCCGAAGAGAAGACTTTATACATGGCACGCTCCTTTAGATGGACTTAATGATAAGATCGTTAGAAATCAAATTGATTTCATTCTCGTTAATGAGAGATACAGGAATGCCATTCAGTCGGTAAAAGCATATCCTGGTGCCGACGTTTTTTCGGACCACAATCCGTTGGTTGCCACTCTGAAGCTGAAACTAAAAATTCTTGAAAAACCAAAAGCTACACCAAAGATCAACACAACAAAACTACAAGTGCCAAGCATTAGAGAACAAGTCCAGAACAGAATCTATGAAAACTTAAATAGAATACAAATAGATCACGAAAATATTAACGAAGAATGGGAGGAATTAAAAAGAAATATAATTAACCCTTGTACAGAGATTCTAACTGAAGATAAAGAGAAGAAACAGGAGTGGATGATGGATGGAAATATTAAAAATGATGAACGAGAGAAGACTTTATAAAAGTCAGAACACTCAAAAGTACAAACAACTACAAAAGGAAATTAGAGTAAAGATTCGTCAAGCAAAAGAAAAGTATTACGAGGACAGATGCAAAGAAATTGAGGACTTAGACAGAAAATATGACATGTTCAACCTACACAAAAAAGTGAAAGAGCTTGCAGGCACACAGAGAAAGAATCAAAGCACTATTCTTGTAAATAAAGAGGGTAAGATCTTAATGAATACAGCAGATAAACTACAAAGATGGAAGGAATACACAGAAGAATTATTTATGGATAACAGAACTGAACCAGAAGAAATTAACACATACTGTGAAGAGATAGGCCCAGATATTACTAAAGAAGAGGTGAAACATGCATTAAAGAACATGAAAAATGGGAAAGCCCCGGACCAGATCAATTGGCAAGTGATATACTCAAATTAATTGACGACAATCATATCGGTCTCTTAGTCAATATATTCAATAAAGTATACAGAACTGGAAATATTCCAAGAGAATGGTTAGTATCTACTTTCATCTGCTTACCAAAAAAACCACATGCTAGAGAATGTAGTGATCATCGTACAATCAGTCTGATGTCACACACTCTCAAACTACTCCTCAAGGTTATCCATAATCTAATATACCATAAACTTGACATGGATATAAGCGATACTCAATTTGGATTCCGAAGGGATTGGGAACCCGCGAAGCCCTTTTCGCATTCAACGTGTTGACTCAAAGGTGTCTCGATGTCAACAAAGTTGTCTATGCGTGTTTCATAGACTATAATAAAGCCTTTGACAAGGTTCGTCATGATCAACTGATAGACATCCTTAAATCAAAACATCTAGATAGTAGAGACGTACAGATCATCACTAATCTCTATTATAAGCAAAAGCTATAATATGCATGGACAACCACACATCAGAAGAAATTGAAATACAACAAGGGGTAAGACAGGGATGCGTTCTATCGCCGACACTCTTCAATGCATATGATGAAGAAATACTCAAGAAATACTCTGGAAAACGAAGAATGTGGGATAACAGTTGGTGGAACACGGGTAAACAACATAAGATATGCGGACGACACAGTAATCTTAGCGGAGAGTATCGAAGCTCTGCAAAGACTAATGACCAGAGTATCTACTTACAGTGAGGAATATGGGTTATCACTAAACATAAAAAAGACAAAATTCATGGTAATCTCAAAGAACAATCCAGTAAATGTTAGTCTAACTATAAACGGCAGAAATGTAGAAAGAGTGGAGCAATATACTTACCTTGGAGCAATGGTGAACAGCACAAATGAATACACCCAAGAAATAAGAATAAGAATAGAAAAAGCCCGAGCCAACTTCATAAAAATGGACAAAGTTTTTCGTAGTAAAGATCTAAGTATGGCATTAAAACATCGTTTAGCTAAATGTTATGTTTTCTCTACTCTCCTTTATTATATTAATTCTTAAAAAGATTGAAGCATTTGAAATGTGGGTGTATAGGAGGATTCTTAGAATATCATGGATGGATCGAGTAACAAATGCAGAAGTTCAGAGACGCATAGGCAGGGAAAGAGAGGTTGCTAACACACTCAAGAAACGTTAATTGGAATATCTGGGCCATATTATGAGAGGTGAAAAATATAAATTCCTACAGCTGATTATCCAAGGCAAAATACAGGGAAAACGAAGTATAGGAAGCAGAAGAATCTCTTGGCTGAGGAACCTGAGAGAGTGGTTTGGATGCACTTCGAACCAACTTTTTAAATCGGCCGCTTCTAAAGTAAAAATAGCGATGATGATTGCCAACCTTCGACTCGGAGATGGCACTTGAAGAAGAAGTTGCTGTGGACATACACTAGACACTAGGAAAGGTAAGTATGCCAACTCGCCTGAAGGTGCTCCTACAGCAATCCCTGTAGCCCAGAGCCCCAACACCCTGACATTCCTCCTCTGGAGACGAAACAGCAATTCACGCCCACAACAACCACCCCACACTACCACAGAATATCTGAGGGAAGACTCGATCAATGCAAAATAAACCATCCTCAGAATCATTGGAGAAACAGATGAAGCCAGACGTCTAAGAACATATACATTCTTACTTTTCTTAGAAGCCAAACACTCAACATGAGCATTCCATGAAAAAACCGGACAATACTAACCCCCAAAAAACAGACCTTACTGTCTCCAGCGAAATCCGTGGCAAGATCAGAAGTATCCTTCAAACTCAGCAACAGTTACTGAGTTTTAGCACCATTCATTGCCAACCCGTTCACAGAAAACCGGCCACCCCCCTTCATGTAAGCTATCCAACAAATGCTTCAGACTCCATATATCTTTAGATCCCATAGAAAGAGTTGTATCATCAGCAAAGAGAGTGCTGTCCGCATAATTGATAAAATCAGGAAATCAATAATAAAAATTAAAAATAAAATAGGACCCATGATAGAACCTTGCAAAACTCCAGTCATGACTTTCATTCTATCATTTGAAAACACAACCTGATATCTATCAGTTAAAAATGATTCAATGAGATCACAACTCCTTCTAACAAATCCGTACCTTTCCAACTTCCACATCAGCTTATCATGATGGACACAATCAAAAGCTCTGGTTACAGGCCAAACCGGAAGATGCACCGAGATAAGAGTTGAAGAACATAAAAGATCTATTCTCCAAAATAAAAATTCTACGGGTTTTTCGGACCACTGCATCAACAAAACCATTTCATAGATTTCGAGAATATCGAACTCATGCATCCAGGTAATAAAGGAAAAAGGATGGATATCTTGGAAATTATTGAAATTACCTCCGCTCATAGAAAAAACCAGACTATTTGCAACGACCAACTTGACTTCAATTTACATCCTGTTGTGAATGCCGTTATACATAAGTGAAATCACTCATTTTGAATTTAGTATTGTATTACTCTTAATAATGGCCTAACAACCAGGAACATATGTCGAGTATTTTAATAAATATTTGTGAAACCTTTGCCAAGTGATAAACCAATCATTTATTAATAATCGACAGTATGGGTCTTCCAAGACGAGCCTTTCGAAGCAAATGGTCGCCTTTTTTTTCAGGAATACCTGACATGTCGCCACCATAGCATTAGAGTAATGTCAAATGGATAATTCTGAATGATATACAACGATTTGTTTGCCGTAACTGTTTGATAAGTTGAGGAAATCGGAGAACTAAAATTATTCTGCATCATGACAATGCAAGTTCACACACATCAGGGCATACGATGAAGTATTTGATCACCCAAAACATTGAATTAATGGGCCATCCACCTTATACTACCGATTTGGCACCGAACGACTTTTTTGTTTGCGCACATCAAGAAAAAACTGCGTGGGCAACAATTTTCGACGGCAGAAGAGGCAGTGGAAACGTTCCAAAACCATGTTTTAGAAGTGGACAAAAGATTTCGGAAATTGGTTTAAGGGCATTCAAAAGTGTATCGATCTTCATGGAGAGTACTTTGAAAAACAATAAAGCAATTTTTTCCCTAAGTTACTTGTTTTTTTTTTGTCGGGTGCAAAATTCAAAAGGCAGCCTACGTATGTATATACATTAAACAACTCGTCAACAGTGTAGGATAAAAAATTTCGAACAGATACGAGGACGGATCGGAATAATTAAAATGAATATGTATTTCATCACCACAAACTCGCTCGTGAATCTTCAATGGTATTCTCCAGTAGTGCGTTTCCATCGCACAAACCATAAACTTGATCATATTTACATATTCTTCATTAACGAAGGTATACACTTTCAATTCGTTTCAAAACAATCAATAATCATCAAAAAGATATTCTTACATTTATCTATAGAAAGTAACTTAACATTCCTGATAATATTTTACTATGGTTAAAAATGTCACATTCTGTACAATGAAATATGTTTTCCATTCAATTCATAGTAACACCATAGAATCGCCCTCGTATATTGAAAATTGTGAATGATGTCCCTTGAGAATGAAATTTTTGAAACTGAATATCTACAAAAGCAAGTGGATTCAATTACCGAGAGCTTCTGGAAGAAATTTTTTTCAGGAAACAATTCGAATTTTTTTTATGAAGCCATCCAGAAACCTTGAATGCCCCGTCAATAATGCAAACGAACAGAGTAAGAAATGGAAAAATTAATTCCTCTATAGCAGTACGAGACTCTTCAGGTATTTTTAATTGTACGGGGGAAATCTAACCTAACCCAATGACACTAAGAACAAAGCAGAGAGTGAATAGTAGCAATACAGGGTGTTACATAATAGTATGTCACAACTTGAGAGGGGTAAATCCACGTGCAATTTTAAGAAAAAAGTACATATACATATAGGTCCGCAAAAGCTTCGTGACGGAGCTACAGGGTGTTGAAATTTCCGGAAAAAATTTGTTTTTTCTTCAAAGCTCCTGCAGTTTTTGAGATATTCAGCCCAAATTTGGAATGCAAGTTATTTTTTACAGCCTCCATCATTACACGACCTAAATTTTAACTAGAATCTACAAGGTGTTTTCTTTTCAGGAGCTATGTCTTATTGTGCCCTTTCAAACTTTTTTGCAGTACGCCACTGATCAGCGTACAATCAATTTTCGTCATCTTCTTTCAATTTAGAAACTTTTTTGATACTTGTAATATTTTTGTATCTCCGACCGTTCTCGAGCAAGAAATTATTAAACGATTTTATGCATTCGCTAAATTGAAAGTACTTCTATTTAAAAAAATTACTTGTAGGCTTTCATTTTTCTCATTTAATTATTTATTTTGACAGTTGCTAAAGTCTGATCGAATTGTTTATTAAATTAACGATTAGTTTTAAGACTTTTGAAGTTATTGCTGTAAGAAAAAATGGCTAATTTTACTAACGCCGAATTGGCTGATATACATTACATGTACGGGTTGACTGACGAAACACAACAGAAGCTAGGCGATTATATCAGGTGCGCTCTCCATATCGAGTAACACCAGACAGGGAAACACTTTCAAATATCCGCAGAAGGTTGAGGGAAACTGGTACTTTTACTGAAAATAATCATTTGAAAGGTGCAACTCAAACTATGAGAACTCCAGATATTGAGGAAGCAGTTTCGAATTGTATTGATTTGAATCCTCATGTGAGTACAAGAAAAATTGAAAATTAGTTGAATATTTCACATGTTCTAGTTTGGAGAATTCTCCACGACTTTTATTGTACCCGTTTCATATTCAACGCGTCCAAACTCTACTTCCTCGAGATTTTCCTTCAAGACTGAATTTCTGCCGATGATTCTTAGATAAAATTAGAGAAAATGCTCATTTTGATAGTGAGATAATGTTCACAGACGAAGCTAACTTTTCGAGAACTGCTATCACAAAATTTCACAATAATCATTATTGGGCTGAAGAAAACCCCCATTTGATTGAAGAATCTCATCATCAAGAACAATTATCACTAAATGTCTGAGTCGGAATGATTGTAAATTATTTGATTGGGCCATTTTTTGCCTAACAGACTAAACGGTCCCGCTTATCGGCAATTTCTTGAGGAGGAGTTACCTTTATTGCTCGAGTATGTGCCACTTTTGGTGGGAAACATAATGTGGTTCGTGTATGACGGGGCACCAGCACATTCAATATAAGAATAATACATTCAACAACCGATGGATAGGTCAGGGTGGTCCAGAACTATGGCCTCCTAGGTCCCCAGACTTAAATAGTTTCGACTTTTTCTTATGGGGATATCTCAAAATTTTAGTTTATATCACTTTAGTGAACACTGTAGAAGAATTGAGAAATCGAATAATAACGTCTTGTGACACGATAAGTAATACCCCAGGAATATTTCAAAGAGTGCGTTATAATATCCGAAGAGGCCTTCTTACAGGTGGAGGACACTTCCAGCGATTTATTCAGTTTCTAATTAATCTTTGGTTTGATGTTGAATAAGTATAAGTTAAGTCTCAGAAGACGAGCAATCAAAATACAAGCAAATTTTAGGCATACCTATCGAGTATTTCAAATTTCAAATAATTCAAATTCTATAATTTTTTCACTCGAAAACGGTTAGCGATACGAAAACATTGCAAGTGTCAAAAAAGTTTCTAAATTGAACGAAGATGACGAAAATTGATTGTACGCTGATCAGTGGCGTAATTCAAACAAGTTTTAAAGGGCAAAAGAAAACATGGCTCCCGAAAAGAAAACACCTTATAGATTCTACTTGAAATTTAGAACGTGTGATGATGGAGGGTGCGAAAAATAGCGTGCATTCCAAATTTGGGCTGTATATTTCAAAAACTATAGGAGTTTTGAAGAAAAAGCCATTTTTTCCGAAAATTTCAACACCCTGTACCCCGTAACGAAGCTTTTGCGGACCTATGTTTATATGAACTTTTTTCTTAAAATTGCACGAAGATTTGCCACCTCAAGTTGTGACAAACTATTATGTAATACCCTGTATATCATTTTGTTTCTTAGTAGCCTCAGTTTTTTCCTGTTTACGACGAAAATTTTTTTCATTGAACCTAAAATAGACTTATGATCGCAATAATTATTACACTTCAATTAATGAATATTTTTTATATGAAGGTTACTGATTTTCATACACCCGAACTTTACTCTCACTTTTAAATAGATTCGGATCAGTTGTGACACAATTTTCTGTGAATAATTTAATTAAGTCCTAATCGACAATGGTCTCAAAACAAGATTACAGCGTTACGTTATAAACCTTTTTCCGACTTATCTCATTCTGAAATTGATTTTATTTCCAAGCTAAGTGTCTAAATATTTCTTGTGGGCTTATATTTCAAGACTCCTAGGTTATATCTTTATTGCTGTTTTACTTAGGTTTCTTGATTTAATTATGAACATAATTAGTTTTGCATCCGTGAACTATGTAGAAAACATTAACCTTCCAATAAATTCACATTTCAATCATTCTTTATGCAACTTGAGTTATCCAAACGAAATATACAAAAATATCAGTTTTCAGGACATATATGAATTACTCCATGAAGTCATTACCTTTCCTAATAGGTTGTCGTGCTAATAATGAGCTCATCAAACTAATCTTCCTTGCTCATTATGAGCAATAGTTGCCGTTAATAAAAAAAACTTTAACAAAAAAAATTAAATTATTTCAATTGTTATGTTATTGCACCGCAAAAAAAAGTTGGGCGTATGGACTAACTCCAGAAATAATATCCTGTTATTTTTCGAAATTGTTCAGAATACCAACTTTATAATTCAAAAAATAGCTTCATTTTAGATTTCACCAATTATCACGAAAATTAAGATAAATAGTAACAATTGAAACTTTCTTCGAAATTTGAACAGCTGGTACCTCAGGAATGAAGCATCTATACACCTATATTCATAAGAACATTACCTCCCAAATCTTTAAAGTCAATTATGAAACTCTATAGAATTTCAATAATGCGACACTATATTATATAATATTATATATATTCAAGCCGACTATTTCTCTTCAGAAATAGACGATTATATCTTGGTGTTTTTCATTCTATCAGAAGAGAAGTACTCAAAGAAAGAAAAATATTCTGTGAAACCTATAATTTAACATTTTATCTATAAAATAAAAACATCTATATACAATTGCATTCATAAAACAAATTCTAAAGATAAATCGTAAAAATCTCACTGATGCAGAATAAACTCAACAATACAGTAAACTTCATGTGCTCTGCAGAAATTTCATTTTGGCCTTTTATAACAAAAATCTATGAAAAATCGCACATCCTAGTGAGGACAAATTAACAAAAATCATATCAACATTCACCCCTTTTCCCTTAATTTAGTCAACAAAATTAGGAAACTTATATATACAGGACGGTCAATAAATAAATTGTTCTAGTCTTTGGCACTTTTCAGGTCAGGCTCTAACTCTCTCTCCATGCAACGTTATTTCAACGTACAGGGTTCGTTAAAGGCCTAGGAAAACTGTCTTGTTTCTTTTGAATGAAAGAAAGGACATTTTTGAAGGGTATTTGCATATGATAGTATGCACAATAGGGTAAGGGGTCCCACATAACGAATAGGACTTCTCTTTTATCAAGAACAGTACCGATCAATCTAGTTACATTCTGAACATCAGGTTGCTTTCTTTCAGAAATTTGAAATATTCCATTTTCGTTCGTTTTAACTCCTGAATTCTGTCGACTGAAGTGTTTGCAAGGTTTCCACACTAGCCTTGGATGAATTGATGTGTAACAAATGTAAGGTAAAGATACTCCAACTCTACTACTCAAAGGTACCAGGTTACCACTTTCTTTGTCGATAGCGAATCTGAAGCTGATATGACCAGTGATGGGTCTCAACAAATGTAATTTCGAGAAAAAATTCATTACCCATTGATTAATTTGCTGATTTTCTACAGGTATTAACCCATTTGTAGCTTTATCTAATCTACATGTTACATTTGCTACAACATGGGATTGTTTAACAGTGGTACATGTCATATAATGTATACCTTTCACATCTTGCACAGCAACCCATGGACGTTGTTCACTTATATCAAAATTAAGTTTGAGATCTGATCTTGAAGAAGGCAGTATCATTTTACAACGTTCTCTCAAGCCACTAGGTCCAGCTGTCGACATTACGAAAGTTCCAGTTCTAATAGAGCCAGTATCATAAAGCTTATAAACATCCTCTTTGGATGTGATTGAATGATAAATAGGAATTGGAATATCATTTTTCTGGCATCTCTTCATTACTTCGAGTGTATCATCTAGAGCCCAAACTTCTTTAATACCTGGACAGAAACAATTGCATCCTAATAATTCCAAATGTGGTTTAGCAACAGCATCATAGTAAGCTGAAGTTGAAGCACTAACTGGAATATAATACACTGCTTGTTCTTTGTCAACTATTTCACAAAGTGCCCTCACATAGTTCTGCTGTTGATCAGATGTTGGTTTCGGTACAGTGTAAAATCTAGATACAGCTGTTGAAAATCTCGCTAAGCCAAACAGTCCTTCAACTTCACACACAACAACCCTTGCACCTGCCGAATAAAAATTTCTTGCGAGATGAAGAGCTTGAATAGTACTTCCACCACTAATTAAAACAGTTCTTTTCTTCCTGTTACGTTCAGTGGAATCAACAAAAACCATACTCAACAATATTTTAATAATCGTGAGAGGAAATAAGACTATTTGCCTGAATATCCATATCCACATGTTGATATATAAAGTAGGCACTGCTAATATAAGTTGAGTCCAAGTTTTTGGCATACAAACAAGAAATAGTGTTTTTATCAATCTGAATAAAAAACAAGGGTACCATCCAATAAGTTCTGCAATGGCGGAAGGTGGATTTTCCACTTGTTGTCCCTGTAATACCGGACTCTGACTTCTGGATATTCGGCATTCTGACAATATAGTGAAAGGTTCTTGTATAACACTTCCAACGGAAGATGTTCGAAGAATTCTTCGTTTTCTTAGAGTATTATCTGGTGATGTTGAGCCTGGTGACAGAGATTGAAGAGACCATGGACTATCGAATCCAGTTGTACTGCTTGTGGTACTTCCTGCATGAATAGATTCATTGCTAGGCCACACTCTTGTAAGACTTTCTGGCGCACAAGTGGGCATTGTATCACATTAACTACTTCACAATCGTTCACGGCAACTGATGACAGACACTCCGTCACTTAGTTCACTCTATAACTCTCTAATTGAATAAGTCGGTAGACGGATTGCGAGGAGTGTTTTATAAGGTTGCATTTTGTACTCTGGCCTTTAAACTCTGAGAATCGGCTGGAAACCGTCCCACTTCTCCTGCTCCCAGTCTTATCTATAATAATCGTAAAGTCGGAGCGACGACTTATGATCATAACAATTGTTATCATTGTAACCGGCAAATACATATTCTGAGATGAAATTTACACAACAGCAAGTGAGCACGTAAGAATCAATTTACTGAATTATTATAGGAATTGATTGTGAGATTGCAACAAAAAAAAACTTTACTGAAAATGTTGTCCCTATCTCGAAGAATAAACAACTCATTGCTTATATTAATACCAGCTTCATTCAATAGCTTTAAATATAAATGATTCATTACATATACTCGAATATCCATAACTAATGCCGAATCAGTAACAGCAACTTTTTCTGTTGAAAAAGTTTTCAAAATGAAAATAGTTTTCAAACTGAAATTTGTTTTAAACCTATGCGAATGAATGAAACAGTACTGGATCTGCTCAAGTTTTTCTTTGAGCTGTCTATAGTAGTTTAAGCGATGAAATCACTAAGAAAATCAGTTATTAGATTGATTATTTTACATTCATATATCCAAAATTCTAGTATATGTCGATTATTGTGATGCCACGTAGAGCATCTGTTATTGCTAATGTTTTCACAACCCTTAGGTACTTTTTTGTGACAAATTCACATAGCTCAACAGATTTTCTATAACATTTGTAATTTTGAGCTCTTCTTGAGATTTTTACAATAGTAGTACAATTCTCTGAATGGGTGCGTAGATGATTTTTTCATTTCATTTGACAAATATGAACTGCTCAGTTTTCCACGTTTAAAAATATTTAATGATAATAAAATGATAATCAAATTTGAAAAATAAAACATAGTTTTTACAGCATTTCATAAAGAATTCAGTAACAGGGATCAAAATAATACTTCAACTACAATTCCAAAATTAAAAGGAAAGTCGTCTTCCGGGTTTCAATTATAAAGTATTATATAATTTCGGATCAATTTCTTTCAAAACCTCGATCATCATGCATTGATCGTTCTAGAAAAAGTAAGGAACCCAACAATGATAACATAACCGGTGTTCCTTTATTTTTGTGTAGAGAATATTTTTTCAAATATAACGATGCATAAAATTTACTATTTTCTGGTTTTATTCAAGAAAATAATATTTGAAAAATGCCATTTTTATGAAATACAGTTACTTCCTGTGTTTTGTGAAACACAAATTTTTCAATCAGAGGATAAATACCAATGAATCATTGTAAATATCATCTTATTTCACCAAAAGTTGAATACGTGTAATTACTAATTTAGAGCTATTTTTCATTGTTAATAGGATCGTAATAGAAAAATGAGACAGCTGACAAACTGAAAAATTCTTTATTATTGATACAATTCTATTATGAATGTATCAAGAACTCTTATTATGCCGCAGATCTATAATATATGTTTTTCCGATAAAATATTGAAACAAGTTGGGAAGTTTGAAAAGCTTTAGGAGAACTTGGGCCTCAAAAAACCCAAAGTTATGGAACGTGAATTAAAATGAAACTAAAGAATTGCATGTACCGGTTGAACTAAATTCGATGTTTGTGTACGGCAACTATGTAATTTATTGTAGATAGAGAAAAACGATCCCACCTCTCTTAAGCTCGAATTCGATTTCAGCTACCTTTTCTAGTTTTGGAGTTATTCTAGATTTTTCGGGATTTCGACATGTGGCAATATCTCGAATCCTATTTTGAAGGTGGATAGAAAGGTTTTCATATTCCTCATGCTTTTTTTGAGTCGTAGTGACATATTAGAAAAAGTTTTGATGATCGGTTTCTGAGTTATGAAGCAAACTTGTGTTCTTTCAAATACAAACTATAGGTGATTTTGGTATCAATATAGGGGATTATTTTTTTCTTTCCAAATATTCATTACATACCTCAATAATTCCCTCAATATCAGCCTCTTTCATTAAAAATCGAAAATTCATATCTATCCACTCGGAATATCGCAGATATTCACAATTCTATGGTAGAAGAGGTTTACCTATGTGCATCAAAAATCCCATTAATTCAATTCTGTGTTAAAAACAATAGACTTCAACCCTTAGAACATAGCTTTTCTTCCTTTTATGGCACTATTTCAACTACTTATTCTTATTGGTATGAATTCATTTAATTCTGTGTTTGAAACAATTGCAATATTCAATCAATAGCATTAATATTGTGAAAACAATCATTTATGTCATAAGTTTATGTCGTTCTTCTATATCTGTTTCGAAAACTTCTACTTCTAACTCAATCGTTATGGCTCTTCAATCCCAAAATTACGAAAAGTTGTTACTGGAATATTATATAAAGAACGGGTATGAGTCGGATGCTGGGAAAGAATCTTATTTCAATAGATTTTGTGAGAGGAGACAACCACATAAGTCTATTTCCAGAGCACTGAAGATCAATTTAATTGCTAAAGGTTCTTTCAAAGCTCAACCGAACAAAACATATGAAATTGAAGATGGAGAAGATGCTATCGTAGACATTCTAGGAGCAGTTATAGCCCAACCCGAAATTCAATCCGTCAAATGGCATTTCGAAGTCAAAGGCTCTCAGAATTCTCAGAGAGAATATATTCAGATCCTACAGGATTAGAAAATCCCAATTCCTCCAGCTTGGTGATAACCAACGACGACTTAATTTCAGCCACTGGTACCTTCAGAAAACAGAAGAAACCCCAGAATTTTATCGACGCGTTATATGAACCGATGAAGTGCCCATTACAAGTGACGGAATTTTCAATAGTCACACTGTTGGTCGAAAGTCAATCCCCATCCACAGTTGAATATTCAACACCAAGGATGATACGTTTTCAATATTTGCGCTTTGTTAAATAATCGTGTATTGGCATACACTATTTTCGACGGCAACCTTAATGGAAGGATATTTAGATGAATTGCCATTAGGGCAAAGAGGAAATATATATTTTCAGCATGACGGTTCACCGCCACACCAGAAAAAAACCGTATCCCAACTGCTGAACTGGACTTAAATGTCAATGGATAGTGACTAGGGGTCCTATCGAATGGTCAACCCGTTCCCCAGATCTGATTCCCTTAGATTTCTTCTGGGAGCATGTTGAGAATTAATTGTATAAAGAAAAAACGAATATCATAGATGAGCTAAAACAAAAAATTTTAGGTTTTGTTTGGAGAATGTTAGTAAAATTCATATAGGATACGCATGCAGAAATTTTACCAGACGATGCAACTCCTGCTTTCTGATTGATCGAAATGCTTTCGAGTTCATGAGATAATTTGTTTATTGATTCAGTTTATTGTGTATATAGTTATTACTTGTTGTCAAAACATATTTTCTTTCCAGTCCAAAAATGAAGTTTTCACAAATAAAATTCTATGTTCGACAAGTGATCACAGGATGCAATGAATGGGATCTTTGATGCACACAGACGAACCTCTTCTACCATAGAATTGTCAATATCTACTATGTTCCGAGTGGATAGATATGAATTTTCGATTCTTTTTCGGAAAAAGGCTATGGATCTACCATATGATATATATACGAGGGATATCCTCAAATGTCGGAATCCCGAAAAATCCAGAATACCGTATCGTAAAAACTAGAAAAGATAGCAGAAATCAGTTTTCACCAAAGATTTTTTCTCGAAAATCGAACTCGAGAGAGGAGGGTTCATTTTTTTCTATCTACAATATTTCAAATAGCTGCCTTACTAAAACATCGAATTTGGTACACCCTGTACAAGAATATAGAAAAACATGAGTTGGAAAAATAGCCCTCAAGACGCACTAAGCATAAAATTTAATTGAAAAACTGAAAATCAAAGCATACGTTATTCTGATAACGAGTGTAACATGAATAAATACTCAAATTTTTAAGGCAAAAATAAAGATATGGAGCAACTGATGACTTTTCAAAAAATCGCTTTTAAATATTGTACAAAATAACCGCTGTTTTGTACAATACACCGCTCATACCTTCTCTCTTCTTCATCTATTGCATTGAAGATAACACTTTCATGTCCTTCTAGACAAGTATTAACAATTTTTTGCTTCAAATCTTCTTCGTTAATTAGTCGTGTAATGTAAACTCCATCTGTCAGATATCTCCAAAACCAAAAATCAAGGGTATCAAATCTGGCGAGAGTTCTACACGAATCAGTTTGTTTCTATCAATCTTTATCAAAATGTAGCATTTAACAAATGAATATTTAAATTATGGGAGCGTAACCATCTTTTTTAAATTATAACTCAATCCTGCGAAACGCAGAACTATTTTTATCGCTACCAATGAATAACTAATATTCTATGGTTTTCAAGTAAGTTTTTCCCAACTGCTGGACTGGAATTAAATGATCAATGGATAGTGACTAGGGATCCTATCGAATGGTCAACCCGTTCCTCAGATCTGACTCCCTTAGATTTCTTCTGGGAACATGTTGAGAATTTATTGTATAAAGAAAAAACGAATAACATAGATAAGTTTAAACAAAATTTTAGGGTTTGTTTGAATGTGAGTAAAATTCATATAGGATACGCATGAAGAAATTTTACCAAACGTTGCAACTCCTGCTTTTTGATTGATCGAAATGCTTTCGAATTCATGGGATAATTTGTTTATAGATTCAATTTATCGTGTATATAATTATTACTTGTTGTTCAATCATATCTTCTTTCAGGTCCAAAAATAAAGTTATCACAAATAAAATTCTATGTTCTGACAAGTGATCACAGGATGGAATAACTGGGGTTTTTGATGCACACAGACGAACCTCTTCTACCATAGAATTGTCAATATCTACTATGTTCCGAGTGGATAGATATGGATTTTCGATTCTTTTTCTGAAAAAGGCTATCGATCTACCATATGATATATATACGAGGGATATCGTCAAATGTCGGAATCCCGAAAAATCCTGAATACCGAATCGCAAAAAGTAGAAAAGATAGCAGAAATCAGTTTTCACCAATGATTTTTTCTCGAGTAAACGAGCTCGAGAGAGGAGGGATCATTTTTATCTATCTACAATATTTCAAATAGTTGCCTTACTAAAACATCGAATTTGGTACACCCTGTACAAGAATATAGAAAAACATCAGTTGGAAAAATAGCCCTAAAGACGCACTGAGCATAAAATTTAATTGAAAAACTGAAAATCAAAGCATACGTCATTCTGATAACGAGTGTAACATGAATAAGTACTCAAATTTTTAAGGCAAAAATAAAAATATGGAGCAACTGATGGCTTTTCAAAAAATCGCTTATAAATATTGTTCAAAATAACCGCTGTTTTGTTTAATACACCGCTCATACCGTCTCTCTTCACCATCTATTGCATTGAAGATAAAACTTTCAGGTCCTTCTAGACTAGTATTAACAATTCTTTGCATCAAATCTTCTTCATTAATTAGTTGTGTAATATAAACTCCATCTATCAAATATCTCCAAAACCAAGAATCAAGGGGCATCAAATCTGGCGAGCGATCTACACGAATCAGTTTGTTTCTATCAATCTTCATCAAAATGTAGCATTTAGCCAATGAATATTAAATTATGCGAGCGTAACCATCTTTTGAAATTATAATTCAATCCTGCGAAACGCAGAACTATTTTTATCGCTACCGATGAATAACTAATATTCTATGGTTTTAAAGTAAATTTTTCTCCAAATAATGTTGTGCGTTGAAAATTGGGTTTTACTCTTTGGAAGAATATATGATGGGAATCTTATTATCATAGTATATATTTTCAACAAGAGCAAATATAGGGAAATTCAAATGTCTTAAAAACCATTACCGCCGTATTATCGAAACAGAGAAAATGAAACGTTACAGGAAGTTTTGAACAAGAATGTTAAATTCAAACATAAAAAGAATTATGGTTAAAATCATTTTAAATTATAATTCCATTCAAAATTTCAATTTGATAACACATTTTTCTGTGAAAATACACTCCCCACAAAAATTGTCGCATTACCGTACTTTTACGACAATATTATACAAACTTTTAGGTTGGTCATTCAAGAGTCGCTTGGTAACTTTCAGAAGTGTGAAATAAAAAGATATGATGGAAAATATCAACGATTTTCGAGTTAATGAAAAATTAAAAAATTCTACCATCTTCAAACATTCGCGAAGAGACCAATCAACTAGCATCGAATGGTTACTAATCATTTTCAAAATCGAGTGTTTCCTCCCCGGGCCCTCATTACTGCCAGTATACGTCTCTGAAGCCCCTCAAACAAATTTTAGATATACTCTTGAGTCACTGAGTTCCAAATCTCAGGAAGCAGATTTTCCAGTTGTTGGAATGTTCTACAAGGCATTCTACGTTGCTGAATTTGCCACCCCATTTTGTCCCAAACATGTTCTATGGTATTCAAGTCGGTACTTCTGGCTGGCCATCTTAAAATATCAATTTCGGCATTTTGCAGAAATTCTGTTACTACTCTAGCTGCATGAGGCCAAGCATTATCATGCATATAAATAAAGTTTTCGCCAATCAATGGGCCAAAGGGTACAACATGGGGTTCAAGGATATCTGCGATGTATCTGGCCGTTGTCATTCTTCCATTATCCACTAGGACTAACTCAGTTCGACCATGGAAAGAAATGCCTCCCCACACCACTGAGCCCCCTCAGCAATTTTCGGTTTGCCGGATATTGCATTGCTGATACCGTTCCCCAGGTCGTCTGTATACAGGCATGCGTCTATCATTTGATACTAGACAGAACCTGGACTCGTCGGAAGAGAGAACATTCGACCATTCTGAAATACCCCAATTTGCATGTTCCCTCGGTAACTGAAGTCTTGCAACTCGATGCTCTCTGGTGAGACGCGGGCCGGTAGAAGCCACCCTTGGTCTGATATCGTATTTTCTGGGCTTGTTCCTAACAGTTTGCAATGAAATATGCACATTTCTGGAAAGTGCAAGTTCATTTTGTAGCATTCTAGCCATACCGTGCCGAACTCTTAGTGCAGTTAAACGAAGCCAACGATCATCAACTGGCGTTGTTATCCGATTTCTTCCCTGTCCGGCCTTTCTTCCATATTACCCTGTTTCGTGGTACCGATTAATTGCTCTTGAAATAGTGCTTTGGTTAACATTCAACAAGTAAGCCACGTCACGTTGGTTTCGCCCCTCCTCTAGAAGTGTTACAATTCTTACCACTTCATGATCACTCAAATAGCGTCCAGGACGTTCAGCACCCATTACAATAAATTCAAAGATTCGAGAACCAACAAAAAACACCGAAAACTTGCATCAATTTAGCGTGAAAAGTGAAGAGAAATTGAATGAATACTGATAGTCAAATAAACTCATTCTTGTTTCAGACTTGTTTGAGATCATATGGAAACAAATGTTACTACATAGATAAGACTTTTTCCCCTCATATGACCAAAAACATATGTGGACAAAGAAACTGCGATCGAGCTGCTTAATCGATTGTGGAATTCAGAATACCAGGTGATGCGACAATTTTTGTGTTGTGTGTATTTCAAAAATACCGTTCCCTGCAATGTTTAATTTTTGTCGGTTACGATAATACGGCGGTAATGGTTCGATCTGTATTCTACTCAGAAAAATGTCAAAACAATTCGAAAATACCTTTTACGTTTAATTTTAATATTTATTTCAAATTTTCTACATAGCTCAAAATCCTCAGATATCAAAGAAAATCTGATAAGTCCACCCAACTTCAGCTCTCAACTAATAATAACTACTGCGCCCTAATATAAATTAAATGAACCACATTTGTCCAATTGTCCAACAGTTACGTCATTTTCAAGTGTCTGAGCTAACAGTTGTGAGAAAGAAAGTGCTAACTATACCTATTTTAAGTGATGAGTATTGGGAAGTGATTCAATTTTTGTTATCTATTGAGTCTGAATAAAATGCATAATAAAATAACCTTCACTGGTGAAAATGAACACAACAATTCAATAAATTTCCTTGACAAAAACATCACTAAACTCAATAATAATCTCACTTGCAACATATACAGCAAAACTCTACAGACTCAACAATCCCTATGGATTATTTCAACTACATTAAACATAAATTAGCCGCTTATCATTCAATGATTCATACAGCCTTTTCCAATACCCTATCCATAACAGACTTTAATTCGAAATCATTATTATTAAGAAAATTGCTTCAAACAATAATATTCCAATCATATTTTTAAAACGACTTTTTTCGCAAATTTTTCTTCAAATTAAACAATAACCACGAACAAATAATATATGGGAGATGTCTACCCAAATTATTGGATTAATAATGATTCTAGAACATCTATAGATCATAATCGGCATCACTTAGAAGACCGAACAGGGCCATCGGAGTTCTCTCGATCAAACAGAGAGGGAATTGTTTTGTTGAGTTTGAACATTGAAGATATTTTGCGATTATACTTGGCAAGCAAGAACAAGGAAGTGATTATGTTTCAGGAGACTCACACTGCGACGGAAGAACATCTCCACGAAAGAGGAAATATCGCAGGTTATGTACTTTTTGATTATCTCCTTAGTTCTTTTTATGGCCTTGCTATGTAAAATCTTTCCTTAGATTCAAGTGAATTTAGACATACAAGAATCAGGTATGATTTTTGAAATATATTTCTGCTGGTTTTCTTTTTTTCATTATTACAGATTTCCTGTCCCTAACCCCCTTCCTTTCACCCTTGTCTTCGTCTGGAAATCATGAAGTGCCAGATGAGAATGCCGTCGCTAGTATTATTCATTTTAATCAATCTAGAAATTAAACATGACCTAATTCCCAAAAGAAAAAATTTTACAAATATGAACCTGAGATTTTTGTGAAAATGACAAATATAAATTTTATTTTGATAAAACAATTCTTTGCAACAAAGCTGTAAAACACAATAGACCAGATATCATTCCTACTGATAAACAGAATCAAATATTATACATAATTGATATATATATATATATATATATATATATATATATATATATATATATATATATATATATATATATATATATAAATATAAATATATATATATATATATATATATATATATATATATATATATATATATATATATATATATATATATATATATATCACCAAAAGTGGTAGTTATATCTTTATAAATGAAAATATATATATATATATATATATATATATATATATATATATATATATATATATATATATATATATATATATATATATATATATATATATATATATATATATATATTGAGACAAGATATATATATATATATATATATATATATATATATATATATATATATATATATATATATATAAAACCATATTTATATATATATATTTCATTACAAAATGCCAGAATTCCAGATTTAATTTAACAATCTCCTTTTCCAGTGGCACCAACATAAGCAGTGCCAGTGCCGAACAAAAATTAATAAATAAATTTAAACAGTCTAGCATATGCAGAATTGCTTTCAATAAATGCCCAACAGTACAAGTTGGACAAACAAGTCGAAATTTCGAATCTAGATTCAAAAAAACTTCTCTCCTCAGATAACAAATCCGCAGTTTTTCAACATATTCAATTTACAAATCACATAATTACGTTAAATAATTTAAAAATTCTCCACTAATGCAATTAAGGGATGGCGATGAATCTGTTAGAAAGTTTGCAAGTTAATTAATTGAGCAAATTAAAAATCCAAAATTCACTACTCTCAATAGTCAACTAGAATTGAATCACTCCCCACTATTCAACATTCAAAATAGGTATAGTATCTCTTAACTGTCAGCTCTAGACACTTGAAAATGACGTAACTGTCGAAACCGGTCCTGTGTATTAAAAATAAACATTGTGCAAATCAAACAAAAATGTTTCATTTTATTTATATTGAAATGAATTTCCATGGGATAAATCCATCAGCAATATTATTAATGCGCCCTAAGTGGCACCGGAAGAATTTGCCATACATTCTGTCAAGATAGTACCGGTAATTGATTATTTGAACAATCTGCTCAAAACGATTGTCGAAATTTCGTTGTTGCTAAGTTGGCACAACTGTTTTCTATACTGACGCGAAGTTTGAACGCGTTCTGTCAAATAAACTTGTTTACAGTGCTCAATTTTGTCAGTTCTCACAAGTGTGTTTTGCGATTTTTGAAATGGATAAAAATTTCAAACAAAGAATTTGTCTCAAATTTTATATTGCAAATGGAATTTCTTGTGCCGAATCGCAAAAATGTTACAAAAGGCGTACGGAGATTCGGCTTTATCAAAAATACTTTATCAACAGCGGTCGAGATGTGGTGGAAGATTTGCCTCGCTCTGGTCGGCCTTCAACATCTTCAACTGAAGTTAACATCGATAAAGTGAAGGAAATAAAATTGAGAGAGATGGGCAATCAACTTTCTGTGGCCCACGAACCAATTCGTGCCATTTTAAATGATTATTTGAGCATGAAACGCATTGCCGCTCGACTAGTTCCAAAAGACCTGAATCTTCTTCAAGAATTGAATCTCATAAAGGTCGCTGAAGACATGCTAGAACGAGCTGGTGATGAGACGAGGGTTTATGAGTTTGACATGCAAACCAGTCAAGAAGCTTCGGAATGGCGCCTCAAAACTGAACCGAAACCGAAGGAACCACGTCAAAGTCGATCAAAAGTCAATGTAATGTTGATCGTTTTCTTGGACTATCGGGGTGTTGAGCACTTGAAATTCTCACCAGTAGACCAGACGGTAAATAAAGAATATTATCTGAGCGTTATGCGGTCCTTGAGAGAGCAAATTCGTCGAAGAAGGTCGGATTTGTAGAAAGAGAACTCATGGATTTTGCACCACGATAATGCACCATCTCACAAGGCTATCATTGTGAATGAATTTCTGACCAAAAATCCAACAAATATCATCGAACCACCACCGTATTCACCTGATATGGCACCGGACGACTTTTTCTATTTTCAAAACTCAAATTACCACTTCGAGGTACCTCGTTTGAAAATGTTTTGATGACTGAATTATTCGTTGGCGTAAATGTATTATTTCGGAAGGGGCCTACTTTAGGAGGAAGAAATAAATTTCGATGAAGAATAAATATTTTATGTTTTATCGACAAATTCTCCGTATTGTTTTGATTGAAAGTACTGTACAGACTTGAATATTGAAATGAAAAACAATCACCTTTGATTTATAATCAGATGCATTCATATCTTTGATAGCATCTACCTCTTCATAACTGATATTTCGAACAATAAAGGTAGTATATTTTTAATTAATTTAATATGGATTTAGGTAAACATCCCTAATCATACATTATTTTAATTGTGGAAGGTGATATGAATTATAGGGTTCTGCGAAGAAGAAAGCAGAATTAACTTCAAAATTAATTTCATTCGAACTGTAACAACAAAGTGCAAAAGCCAAACCTTCGAAAATGTAGTAATGTTATGAACTGCTTATTTTAGGATGTAAACATGTCATTAAAAAATTCATATAGGATTCAGGATTTAGAAACTGAATAGAGAAGTATAACCCTGAATAAAATAATACGGTTTGAAAACAAAGTTAAGATACTGGTAGCGTCTATCCCAATCCGGCAATGCGTGAGACGAGAGGCTTTAAGCAGTGTCAGATGCAAATTGATACGCCTCCAGTATGAGTTTGAACTCGCTTCAGTCATTTGTTTGTCTGTAGAGTTAGCTTTCGTTAAACAGTTTTTGTGCTTTCGAAAAATGAGTGACATCAATTTTGAGCAACAGTGTGCTTCAAACTTGAACACAATACAACAGAAACATTTGAAAAACTTCAATTGGCCTATGGAGAAACTACTTCGTCGAAAGCTCAGGTTTTTCGATGATTTAAGACATTTTCAGCATAACGAAAATCGATTGAAAATGAACCACGAAGCGAAAGACTTCCAACTGCGAACACCTATGAAAATGTCCACAGAGATCTTGGACATTTATATCGACGGTTGACCATCAGAATAATCGCGGAATAGTTAAATTTGAATCGCACCTCCATTCATCACAAAAAAAAACAACTGGGTGTTGCATCACAGAATACGCCAGGTCACACTGCAACCTCAACAATGCAGTTTTCAGCCAGTAAAAATATTCTTGTTGCTCCTCAGCCTCCTCATTCAACAAACCTGAGTCCTTGTGACTTTTTCCTCTTCCGAGAATTGAAAATCACCTCAAGGGAACTCATTTGGGGACACTGGAAAACATCCCAAACAGTTGTAACCGACCAACTGAAGGCTATTTCAGTATTCGAGTTTCAGCAATGATATGGTGATTGGAACAACAGTCTCCAGCGGTGTGTGGCTTTCCAGAGAGAGACAATATTGCATTCTAATTATAGGGTGCGCCAGAGAAAACCGGACAATTTTTTTTCCGTTATAACTTTCGCAATTTCAAAGCTAGATATTTCGTTCTTGGTTCATTGGAAAACCAAAGGACTAGGTTTTTCAGAAATTGTATCGAAATTTTCAATTCCGGTGAAATCCAATATGGCTGACTCATTTGAAAATGATCAATATTTCAAGATCGCTGGAACGTTTTCTTTCACTAAAAATTCAAATGGGGCATTCAGTCGATAATTCAGTCTTTTCTGAACAATTTGGCGTATTGATCTTGAAAATATTCCAAGAATTTGTAAAAAGTAGCGTGAAGAATTCATTTTTTCACCTCATGTCGTTGGCACTCCTGAAGTTGTTGTTTTTTTTCTCAGATGTTTTTAACAGTTGGCATCTCTGAGATATTTGTGAAACAGTCATCCTGATCTTCTTCCTAATGGCCCTGTTGTCCGAAATTTTTCCTCAAAATCATAGATTGTACTTTTTTGTGATTAGGGGATGGAAATTGGCGTAATATTTGCCTAGCAGTATAGCCACGAACAAATAAACATTCAATGAAACGCTTATCCTCATTTGTTGAAACCATTGTTAACAATTTCAAACGTCAAAACAAGCAACACCAAGAGTTCAAACCAGATGTCGTCTAAAACTCGATGACATTTCATTATTTTTTGTTTATCATAGAGTTATTGAATGCAGTCTATGTACAGAGGTTTCACAACGGGAGGTGCACATGATGGTGGAAAAGAGAAACATTAATGACGACAATTGGCACAATTCTGAATCAATAGTTCGACCCCTATAATGATGGGAAATGTTCAATCTAGTGAATGAATTACGCAGTTGATTCATTACAACCGCGAAAACTTTTTTAATGCTCGGGGAAACTTGTTAATATGCGAAGAAGTCGGCCATTTTGAATTCGAACAGAAATCAAATTTCAGGTTGGTTCTTTATCTTCCTAGAACATCCATGAAAAATACAACAACTTCAGGAGAGCCAACGCCATGACGTGAAAGAAATATTTCGATTTCAGCTGAAAATCAGAATGGAAAAAATTCTTCATGCTACTTTTTTACCAATTCTTGGAATATTTTCAAATTGGGCGGAATTATCGACTGAATCAGAATTTTTAATTGAAAAAAACGTTCCAGCGATCTTGAAATATTGTTCATTTTCGAATGATTCAGCCATATTGGATTTCACCGAAAGTGAAAATTCGATACAATTTCTGAAAAACCCAGTTCTTTGGCTTTCCAATGAAGCAAGAACGAATGATCTAGGTCTAAAATTGCGAAAGTTATAACGGAAAAGAAATTGTCCGGTTTTCTCTGGCACACCCTATATATTTTAATAGAAATTTAAAAGAGAAACAATCTCATTACTTTATCCACAACCCTCTAAACGCTTTGCGTTATCGACAATACATGCATATAATACATAGGATAGGTAGGTGCAAAGGAGACAATCAACCATACCATCACTAAAGAGAATATCAGAAAAATTTGAAATAAAATCTGTTATTATTATTCTTATTCCACTTTTTGTTCACAACTCATTCACAGACTAGCTCTTATTGATCAGCAACAGCCGATATGTGGTTTTTCTTCATAAGTTTTCTCACAGTTCGCTTGAACAGGTTCACTCGTTTTTACTCATTTTCTTGAATTTACGCTTTAGGAGTGATCATATAAGTTTGAAGCATTTTGAATGTTCATCCATTCTACAACTATGCTTGATCTGTTCGTGTTTAGACTCGCATCAAAAGTCGACATTTCAGCATAATCAATGTTGTTCTCTAGTTTTTGTAGCTCTCTCTCTCTCTTCAGTTAAAATGAATAAATATTATTGGCTTAGGGTTACATATCATAGGACCATCGTTATACATCATCCATGAACGAATCCCTTTGACTTATCGTAATGCTAGTCTCTTCCATCTACCATAGAAAGGTGTTCATAGTAGTTTTTCTCCAGTTCATGAGTTTGTGTACGAACTCTAAATGCAAAATGATTTCCAATGACGGTGAAATAAAAGTGTAATGTCGTCAATTGAAGAAAGAAGAGATTATTTTTTTTTCATTTCAACTAGGCAGAAATTAACTTATAACGATAAATTTGAACAAATAGGTGTGGAATCTGAGTAGTGGTTTTTTAATCGAATGAAAAACAATTACTGTTCACAATGAAGTTACCGAATAAATTCGACGCACCGAGAAAAAACGCGATCTCTATACTAGAATGAATAGATAAGTCAGGTAAAACTGAAACAAGAGCTCCCTTGTCTCTATTAGCTATCATTTATTCTTCAACATAATCTTCTTTCTAAATGGGCTATACACTCGCTTAGGCGATGCTGAAGGGTTTTGATGCCCTCTTTGTAGTAGTCTTTCCCAAGGTCCCCCAAAGGCATCTTTGTTTCCGAAATGGCTTTCGAATCACCGTCATCGGAGCAATATTCTCACGTTTAGGAACAAATATAAATCACTAAAAACCAGGTCAGGAGAATATGAAGGATGTGGTAGCAATTCATATCGTAGCTCTACTGTTGCAATGGCGAAGATGCAGGGGTATAGTAGTGGTGGTGCAGGATTTTCTCCTTGACAAAATGTGGCTGCTTTGTTTTGATTTGCTCGTTCAATTGGTCTAACAGTGTTGCGTAGTACTCTGAATTTTTGGTATATCCTTTCTGGAGAAAATCAATGAAAATAATGCCCGATGCGACCCAGAAGACAGTAGCCATCACCTTTCCGACCGATGGAACCACCTTGGTTTTCTTGGCTGCACTGCCACCGGTATCCACCTACTGTTTGGATCGATGATTCGTCTCATGAGTATACTCATCTGGGTTTCGTTCAAAGAGCCAAAATTTAACCTGAAACAGTTTCACTTTTTTACAAGACTTTAAAACTCATCCATACGAGATGTTTACAGTATATGCTATCACTTTCAACTTCACTCGACAATTATCTAACACAACGAAATTCAGTAAACATCTTATGAGTTGTCTTCAGAAGAAGAACCGCTTATCAACAGATCTTTTGGTTTCCGTAATGATTTTCTCGCATAAAGTAATATTTTATTAGTATTTAGCTGTCAAATTTCATATTTACACTTCCAAGGCACTATGTTATCCAAACATGTCACAAATTGTGTATAAGTATAATCACTTTATTCAATTTTACCTGACTTGTCAATTCGCCCTCGTATATAACACAACTTATAGACCAGATAGTGAAATTATAAACATTTTCTATTTCCAATGGGCAAAGTATCTGGTTTCAGTAATCAAGAATAAATAATAATTTGTATATTCTGTCGACTGTACATTTTAGTACCTGAGCGACTATTCATAAGATTCTGAGTATATGGAAAAGAGATGAATCGGATAACAATACAGGTTTCACAATTGTAATTTCTCTAACAGATTGAATTTCATTTGTTTGGAATAGAACTTAGATTATGAGATCTCATTTAATTTTTTTAATAGTCACATTTTATTAGTTAATTCATAATAATTCATCATTTGAATCAAATTTCTCTAATAAAGATCTCCGAAAGTCAGCTTCAGTTACTTCAATACTTGATTAAATAAATGATAAGTAAGTGTTCGTAAAATTTTATATACAGGGTGCTTCAACGAAAACTAAACAGAGGCTATATCTACCAAGATATTCATTTCTGATCAAAACGCAACAACAGGTCAATTTTTGTTTCAAGGGGGACATCTTTTGGGGTACAAAACTTGCCTCCTAAAATATCAACCCCCTAAGCGGGGGTTGCAATCCTTGAACATTTTGAATAGGGAAGATGGGTCGAATGATGAATCAAAAGAAAGATGGTATCTTTGTCTACATCGGCTTGAACGAATTTCCATTTTTAATTGAAAAATGTAAAAGATACAAGGTAAGCAACTGAAAGATAGGAAAGACTATTTCCCTGAGACTATTCAAGTTTCAGTGAAGTAAAATGGAACTGTAGAACTCCATAACGAAGCTTTTGCGGACCTCAGTTTATATAAACTTTTTTTCTTGAAATTGCAGGAAGATTTACCCCCTCAAGTTGTGACATACTATTATGTAACACCCTGTATACACCAAAATAATAATTTGACTGAGGAAGTTGTCAATTGATGAATGTTAATATATACTTTTCGATTAAATATAACAATGATGTTAAATTTTCACTCTTTTCACAAACATATAACGCGTTTCACCACATTATAAGTAGTAATTCAAGAGGAAAGCTTGCCTTGTATATTACATTGGTAAAGCTACTTAGTTCAATAGGAGGAAAATCCAAGCACGGTTGCTTTAAGAACTGACAAGATTTAGTAATGGAGACGAATTTAGGTGTAATTGACTATCAAGTAAGTTTTTCTGTTTATTGATTTCCAATTATTCCCATAGGTTCAGTTAAAATCTATTATTTTCGCTATATAAAATATCGAAATGAAAATAAATATTATTGTATTCTTCCAGTAAATGATTTTCATAGTAACAATCTGACTTTTGCTTGTCAAATCTGCGTTTCTGTTCTGATAACCTGTTATTGATTTTTCTGAAAGTTCCACCGAACTTCTACAAAAAAGCTTTATAAGCACCTGATTTGTTTCTTGCATGTATTATGGATTTACAATTTTTAATGTACCTTTCAAGAGAGTTATCCGTTTTGAAAGCTTTATTCAAATTAGGCGATGAGAGGAAAGACTTTATAATATTTAGACTGGGTTTACCAATATAAGTTAATATATTATATAACTGATTGGTCTCCTTAATACTAGGAAAACTCGCTTGGATTGCATGTCATTGAAATTGTTTACGAGAAAGCATGTTGTCAATCATACTAGAATTAAAACTATTATTAAACGCTTTTTGTTATATTATATTGAGGTCCTTCAAAAATTATTCTCTGACATTGGTATCTTGGAGAATCTATGTATCATACTGTTGTGAACTGTTATTTTATGTAGATATTAGTGTGCGGAAGATTTTTAATGGTAATATCTGACTATGCTAATCATTTACTGAAAGAAAACCATACTTTCAATAATATATTTGATATTTTTGAAAACTAATGACAATACTTGATTAAAACTGAACCTATTGAAAACATTCGAAATCAATCAGAAAATTCCGAAAATTCACTTAATCGTCAATTAGACCTAAGGTCAACACGATCACTGAATCTATTCAGTTCTTAAAATAACTATGTTTGGATTTCATGAAACGCGTCATAAATTTCTGTATATACTGAAAATTTGAACATTACCGTTTCATTCGATTAAAAATAAAACAGAATAATATATTTTCAATGAAATAAAACTATGGTATTTAGATTTTCACTCTATTAACACAACTATGACCGGTTTCACCACACTGTGGCTTCATCAGACTGATACTAACTAATGAACAGAGTTGTTCGTTATATAATATTCTTATTTCCTACTTAATATTACATTAGGTACAAGTGCGAAGGGCATTGTGGAAAACCCATCGGAGTTGCTTACTTTATGAATTGAAAAGATTGAGTAATGGAGAAGGATTTATATCTAATTAACTATTAAGTAACCTACCTGAATTCTTTTCTTTGTTAATCTCTGAAATTTCCGATAGATTGAGTTTTGTCTATTATTTACATTGTGTAAAATTTTGAAATTATCATTGAAGTTATGGTTTTCTTCGAGTAAGAGATTAGAATAATGGGAATCTGATTCATAATAATTAAAACTACATTTGTGCTCGGATAATCTAACTTTGAAATTTCTGAAAGTTCTACCAATATAAATTTTATCACAATCCCCGCAAGACAGTTTATAAACACCGGATTTATTACCTTTATCAATTTTAGATTTGCAGTTTTTGATATGTCGTCCTAAAGAATTATCAGTTCGGAATGCTATATTGAAATTATAATGCAAGAGGAATGATTTTAATTTCAGACTAGAATTACCAATATAAGTAAAGCTGTTGTATTTTGTGTGAGAACTCTTTATACTTGGAAATACTTCCTGAATTGCTTTTTGAAATTTTTTGCGTGAAATCATGTTCTCAATCATACTTGTAGTGTAACCGTTATTGACTGATATTTGTTTAATTATATTTAGCTCTTTTATAAAATTATTTTGTGACATTGGGATATTAATGAGTCTATGTACCATACTATTGTAAGCTGCTAATTTATGTGAGTAAGGATGTGTAGATAAGCTGTTGATAGTAATATCCGTGAAATCATGTTCTTAATCATACTAAGATTGTAACCGTTATTGACTGCTATCGATCAGTTGTTCTATTTTATTTTGCCTTAAATAATTCAGGTATTTATGTTATACTGGTTTACATTTCGGTTCTCAAAACCCATATAAAGACGTGCGACATTATGAGAGTTTTCAATATTATTCAAAATAAAACTGTATAAATAATAATAATTAATTTTTCAGTTTGTCATTCTTCTAACTCTTCTTTTATTACAATCTTTTGAACAACCTAAAATAACTCTGAACTAATTACAAGTATTAAATTTTTGGCACAATTAAATGACATTTATGATAATCTCTTGTTATGAATGCTCTGACTAAAATATTTGTATTCCACATCCATATTAGTATTTCTTCCTTCTTTCACATGTACATTTTGAAACTTCAAAAGAGTTTGGAGTAACTCGTTTTTATGGTCGGAGATATGTCGCTTAAAGTCGAGTGTTTTACTATCATCCCCATTTGAAAAAATATATGAGCGTTTTGAATGTGTTAAGAGTCTCTAAACCTAAACATTGCTTGGAGACTAAAATCTTCAAAAAACTTACATAAGGCAAGTATAATGCTGTCTTTACTTTGTTTCAGCAGGTCTATGTTTAAATCTCCAGCAGCATAATTCATATCACCATACTTGCTCAGTTGACTCCCTGATTTCTTGGTACCAAGATGAGTGATCCACCATATCTCTTTCTTCGCGACTCGATAATTTTGAAGTCAAATGATCGTTCTTTCTCAACCAGTGCTCAGTAATAGCTGACATACTCACATCTATTACATTTTAAACCAACTGATAAAATTTTCCCTTCATAGATTTCTTTTAAGGAAAATATTTAAAGGCTTTATTTTTTAACTGATTTCCCAATATCTTTTACAATTTTTTATGTATGGTATAGCTGGGGACATCATCTCCACGCTTCTTTTGAATAAGAGCCAAGGTGATCAGACGTGTTAATAATAATGTAACATGATATTTATAGTTTCTTTTTCGAATTGTGCTTAGATGATTATTGATTATCTTTCAGAGTTTCCATAATCAACCAGTATGGTCAGATCACTAAGGTACAGATAGTTCCGCTTTAATTTAGGCTGAAATTTTTACGTTTGAAGAGTTTAGTATTATTCTCCAAAAAGTTATTACTTCTTTTGAGGTTGGAGTATTTCTTTCCAACATTGATCTGTAGATTCTTTCATTACAAATTTTATTTTTTTAGATATTATTTTGATGTATAAAATGTGGGAAAACAGCAATTGTTATAAATGGCTATATTTAAAAAATATTCCCTGCACAAAAAAGATGTATGTTCCAATTTCCAAGAATTTTCTTTTACGAGACTTTCCCTTTTCTCGGTAAAATTCCAATTCAATAGTCCTATGAAAAAAATGTAACCATGTGTTTAAATTCTCCCGAACAGATAAAAAATGAAGAAGTTATTGCGATTAGCGTTTTTCAGGAAACTTCCTGTATATCACACTCAACACTATCTTGAAAATGAGGCAAAATGTGAAAACGTCTATTGCACCAAGTGGGCTATACACAGAAAATATTAACATATGAATGGTCGGAGAAAGAAAGTCACTTAAGAAGGTTATTATTGAATTATAACTTATCCAAGTCCTTTGTTCTGATTACTACTACGCTCGTAACGAAAACGTCGAAATGAATTAGACAAATTTTGAAAACTTTCATTAATTATTTCATTATATAGAATCGAATGAAAACTCTGTGACGTCAGACCAACTTTATCTAGGCAGGTATCTTTATTATTGAAAGAATTTGTGTTTTTTTGTCGAATTCTCCGAGTAGATTTGTCATCGCGTCTTCGAAATTACCTAACATTCGCCTTCTTCAAGTTATGCTCAAAAGCTTCTAACCTTGAAGTTTCCGTATTTTCTTACCTTCCTTACTTTATTTCTATGTATGTAATCAAGTTAAGCGTTTTCATTCACCGGCATCGGCTCTTTCGTTTTTATGCTGGTACAACAATTTCGACAAGTAATAGGAGAAGCTAAGTGTTGACATTCAACCTTAGAGGTCACCGATATATCTCTATTCATTGAAATTGATTTTCCATATGAATTTCGAAACACATTGTTTCAAATAATTGATCGATGAAGCCTGAACTACGTGATAGTTGATATTCATAATGAATAATAAAATAAAACAAGTTACTATGTTTTGACTATCACTAATTTATTGATGTATAGAATGACAAAATTTTTTTTTACATTAGTTGGACCGGTTTCGGACATACGTCCATTCAACAACAAGCTAATGAAAACTGAATACTCATGTACAATACAGGAATTACCATCAATAAAATGATAGTAGAGGTCACAGTAACTTGAATAATGGTGATTGGCAGGTAATTAAGTCTACCTGGTCGTTAAGGAGCTTAACCCTTTCTACCCTAGATGCCTTGAAAATTTCCATCTATTCAAAGAAATTGAGTTTATAAGATTTATCACAGGAATTAAGAATTTTTAGCTGTTGAAGTTCTTGAAAAGGATGACATTCATTCAGACAATGTGCAGCTAAAGCTTGAATCATATTTCTGATGTAGGAATAACCGGAAATGTTCTTTGTATCTAGCCTTGAAAGAGCTTCCTGTTTGACCTATATAAAAGGAATTGCACTCAGAACATGTTAATTGGTATACTCCTGATTTTTCGAATCTATCTGTTTTATCTTTTGTGTTGAAAATCAGGCCTGACAATTTGCTAACTGGTTTAAATGCAATGTGAACTTTTTTACTATCAGACAAAACTCTCGCAAGCTGTTCTGACATCTTCCCAAAATATGTTAGAGACATAAATTTTTCGGGCTTTTCTCTCTTGGATTGGGGATATATCATGTTGAATGTGTTGTTGCGTATTTTTCGATTAATTAAACTCTCTATTGTTTTTATATCGAAGCCGTTGTTCTTTGCTATTAACATAATGGTGTTAAATTCTGATTTTCGGTCCATGTCCGATAAAGGCAAAGAAATCGCTCTGTGAATCATGGATTTGAAGGCTGCTATTTTTCGAGAATACAGGTGATATGAAATGAATCTATGGGTATGACTTATCCGTGTACGATGGTTTTCTGAAGATATTAATTGATAAACGGTTATTATTCTCCCGGGTAATTGTTAGATCTAAGAAATTGATTTTACTATCGACTTCTGTTTCTACTTTGAACTTAATTTTAGGATGAATATTATTAATGAAATTCAGGAAGATTTCTAGTTGTCTATTCGTTCCAATGAAACAGGCTAAAATGTCATCAACATATCGTTACCAAAATTGTATATACCTTTTCGTCAAAGGTGACGTGATAATTTTACTGTTTTCCAAATTAGACATGAAAATTTCAGGTAGAAGGGGACTGAGGGGTGAACCCATAGCTAAACCATTATTTAAAGTATATCTTATTATTGAACTGAAAATAATTTTGGGTCAAGCATAAATCAAACAGAGAAATTAACTCATCTTTACAGACCACGTTGAGATTCCTTGCGTCTAGAATACTTGATATTAGGGGGACACATTCTGTTGCAGGTATATTCGAAAACATATTATCTACATCTAATGATATTAATTCTGCGGTTGGTGGCATGAGGAAATTATTTATTTTATTCGATAATTCTAATGAATTTTTATAATATATTGTGAATGAAAATCTGAAATTGATTTGAATTTGGTATTTAGTTGCTTAGCAAGTATTTGTGTTGGACTATTGGTATATGACACCACTGGACGAATGGGGTTATTTTGTTTATGTGTTTTAATGAGACCATATAATCTAGGAATTCTAGGATTCAATTAAATCCATCTGTTTCTCTCGAAGCTACTAAAAAGTGATTGCATATCATTAGCGGCTGCTCTAAGTTGTTTCTGTATACGTGGTGTTGGGTCTTTATGAACGAGTGTAAGCGCTTCTTTATTAATGAAATCTTCCATTTTTTCCTCATACTGTACTTTTGAAATAACAATTATAGCATTCGACTTATCTGCTCGCGTGAGTACTAATAAATTTTCAGAAATTTTGCGTTTGATATTTTTGATTAAAATTTTATCTTTCGAGTTGGTTTGATTTTTATGGTTCTTTGAAATTCTCTCAATTTTTGCCTTTTCCAGATTGCCAGTACTTAAGGTTCTCATTAAAATTTCGGATTCCACATCTAATGTTTCTAAAGAGTTAGTCAGTATTTCCGGAACAAATTTAGGACCTTTGGAAAGAAGATCTGTTTCTTTTTGAATTGAACATCAGATAAATTAACAACCCTTTGACTTCCCGAAGAATTAACTCTATCTATTATGCGTGACTCAAGTGTGACTGAAAATTTTGATTTGAGTGATTTTAATTTTCACATACAACTTTAACTTCATAATATCGGTTTGTAAACCAGTAATATACCTTATGCTAGACCTCACATATTAAGTAATTTTCTTTCAATTGGGGAAAATGAAAGGTGCTCACAAGATGTATGTCGAATTGAAATTATGTATGCAGTTCACACCCGATAGAAGTGATACCTTCAAAATTGTGAACTTCAAGATAAGGAAACAAATATAGAATTCCAGGGGTGGTATTTTTATGTCTGTGAGACTGGAATTGCTGCCATGTGCAGCTGTATGCTTATAACCCATAGCCGTATTGGCCATGGGGGCAATTGATTCAAATTGCCACTGAATTTGAATGAGCATTCGGTTAGATCTGGTTTGAAAGTTAATAGTGAAGAAGCCGCCAATGGGTATTAACCGATTATTGAAATATATAATGGGTAACAATGGAAAAATCATCATCTTAGTTAGAGTTCATGCAAGTTTTACCGATTGTACCTCACCCATCTAGGGCTGCTAACTCTATCAAATTCTCAACTCTATAGGTTTCAAACTCACAATAGGAAGAATATGCTAATAAATGCGAATTTGCAAACCTGCTTAAAATTGGCGAAGGTCAATAACCTGCTAATAATGATGGTTTGGTGGACCTACCTTCGTTCCTTCTTCTTCTTCTTCTTCTTTAAATAGGACGATGTCCTGTTTTTCTGTTACAGCCCCTGCTGCGAACCGGAGCTTCAGCACTCATGCCATCGCTTTTTCGGTCTTCCTATGGGTCTTCTAGTGTTGGGTTTTTGTGTTTTTGCCCACTTCGCCATACGTTCGGGGCCCATTCTGTCTACGTGATCTCTCCATAGGCGTCGACGTGCTCTTGTCCACCTCACCACATCCTGGACTCCTAGCTCCCTTAGCGTATCCTCATTCCTTATTCTATCTCTGCGTGTAATACCTTTTATAGCTCTTAGTGTTCTCATCTCTGTTTACCTCATTAGTTGTTTTGTTTTTGTTGTCTCAGCTCTTGTCTCAACCGCATATGTCATCACGGATCTCACACAGGTTTTATAGATTCGGACTTTGCTTTCTGTGCTTATGTACTTATTCCGCCAGATTACATCTCTCAGGAAGCCAGATATTCTCGATGCTTTCATTGCCTGCTGTTTTGCTTCTTGTAATAGTTGCCTATCGCTCGATACTTCTACTCCTAGGTATTTAAAGTGTGAAACTTGCTCTATTATATGGTCGTTCACTACTAGTTTGCATCTAATTGGATCTTTCGCTATTACCATCGATTGGGTTTTCTGTGTTGATATTACTATGTTATATTTTTCTGCTGTTACTTTGAACTTTTGTAGTAGGCGTTGTAGGTCGTCCTCATTCTCGGCTATTAGTAAAGCATCATCTGCGTAGCACAGTATTCTCATAGTTTTGTTACCCATCCTATACCCTTGGTTCATTTGGTTAACACCTGCTATTATTTCATCCATGATTAAATTAAATAGACATGGGCTGAGGCTGTCACCTTGTCTAATGCCTGCGTTAATTTTGATCTCGCTTGTAAGTCCCTGTGTAGTTTTTACTTTCGTCTTATTAGAGTTATTTAGTTCTTTGATTATGTTTATGTATTTATTGCTTAAGTTTTTATTTCTAAGGATAGTGATCACATCGTTCATTCGAATTCTGTCGAATGCCTTTTCCAAATCTATAAAACATATGAACATCGGTTTGTCAAACTCTATGGACTTCTCCACCAGTTGCCGCAATATAAAAATTGCATCCGTTGTTGATCTATTTGGTCGGAATCCCTGTTGTTCTTCAGACACACCTACTTTGTCATATATCTTTTGCGATAGAATTTTAGTGAGTAGTTTCGATGCACAGTTAAGGAGTGTGATGCCTCTATAATTTGCTGGGTTTGTCTTCACGCCTTTTTTGTATATGGGTATTGTTATGCTCTCTCTTCATTCTTCTGGTATCTCCTTGTTGTTTTCAATTTTTGGAATAATTTTGTTTTTTTTTGTTATTTCTGCTCCCCCATATTTAATTAGTTCGTTATTTATGTTGTCCGGGCCGGGTGATTTTCTATTTTTTAATTTATGGATTACTTGTTGTACTTGTTCTAGGCTGATAATGTCATTTTCTGTTTCTTCGTAGAGTGTGTTTTGTTGTTCGATTTCTCGTTCCTCATTGTTACCGTTATCATTATCTCCCAGGTATAAGTTCTGGAAATATTTCACCCACTCTTCTGGTTTTATTACATTGATCTGCAGTTCTTTGGTGATTGGTTTTTTCCTGTTTCTCAACATGTTCCATACCTTTTTCTGTGCTTCTCGTAAGTCGTGTTCCATGTCATTTGTAAATCTTTCCCAATATATTTTTTTTAATTCTTTAATTTTGTTCGTTGTTCTATTTCTTTCTGTTTTATATCTTTGGTACTCTTCTGGTGTTCTGTGATTGACATATCTGATATATGCGTTCTTCTTTTTTTTTGCTAAATCTTTGATTTCCTGTGTGAACCATGGTTCATCTTTTCTATGACTGTTTATATTGATTCTTCTCTCCCCAATGGCTTCTTTTGCGCTGTTAATTATGTTGTTTTTCGGTTTATTCCATGCGGCGTTTATGTTGTCTGTGTCTACTATAGGGTTAAGGTTGATCTTTTCCTCGAGTCGTGTTTGGTATAGAATCTTAGTACTTTCGTTTTGTAAAGATTCAATGTTGAATTTAGTGATGTAGTTAGGCGGTTTTTTTTTCTCTATTCTATATGACAGGCAGTACTTGCAGATAACCATTCCGTGCTGTGTTCCAACATTCGCTGATGTCAGTGTCCGTACGTCAAGTATTTCTCGTGGGTGAATTTCCCTATTGGTGATCACAAAGTCAATCATAGATTTTTGTCCTCTTGTGTTGGTGAATGTGTATTTGATTTGTTCTTTGTGGTCAAAGTACGTGTTATTTATTCGGAGTTCATTATGTGCACATATCTCGAGAAGTATGTCTCCATTTTCGTTTGTCGCCGCTTCATTAAACTTCTGCATAATTCCGGGAGGAGTATTCCTATTCTCGAATTAAAATCTCCCATTATAAATATTTTTTCTGTTTGTGGTATTCTGTCTAGTCTGTCTTGAAGTGTTTCGAAAAATTCTTCCTTTCATTCTTTGGTTTACTTATATCTGGCGTGTAAATGCTGATAACATGGGTTTTTTTCCGCTAGCTTCATGGATAGGTGAAGTATATTTTGATTGATGTAGTTTACCTCTTTGACTGCGTTTTCAAATTTCCTATGCATTAGTATACCAACACCCGCTTGAGCTCTTAGGTCCTTGTCTACTCCACTGTAGAATAGTGTGTAGTTTTGGTATCTCATGCTGCCTTTGCCCTTTTTCTTTGTCTCTGCAATTGTACATACGTCTATTTTGTGTTTCTCTATTTCCAATATTACTTCCTGGTCTTTTGTGTTCCACGATGTAGTGTTCCAGCATGCTAGTCGCATGACGTTTTTCTTTTTTGATAATCGTGTATACCGTTTTCTTGCCATGTTGTTATCGTTAATCCGTCCGTCATCCGAGGCTGTTGTAACAGTTCTTGGAGCAATTTTAGTTTTTTATAGAATGGTAGGGTGCTAACCTTGCCCTTCAACCCTCCTCCTTTGTCCGGGCTTGGGACCGGCAGTGAAGTCGACTTTGGGCTACTCAATCCACCCATTGTCGACAACCCAGGCGGAGTTTCTTCTTTCCTGATTTCACTATTTGATATTGTTAGTGAAATATAGTTTCATGAAAATTCATACCTGGCTAGATGTGTTATTCTAACGCCCAAAAAATGGACAGTGTACCGAAATCAACAGAAGAGTTTCAGAACTCCTTCCAGGCTTAACCGAATCATATGCAAGCATGAAAGAGAACTCCTGCAATTCCCTTCCGAATTTCTGAACCTCAAGGCTTGAGGTTTACCTTCTCATGAGCTGACCTTGAAAGAAGGTGCTGTTGTGATACTCCAAATAAATTTAAATCCAGTCAGAGGATTATTGAATGGGACTAAACTTATTGACAGAAAAATGCATGAGAACAGTTTGGACTTACAAATTAAACTGACCCCAATGTTATATTTATGGAAGGAAATTTCCTATGAAAGTGGCTTCCTCCGTAACTGTCAACAAGTCGCAGAGGCAAACTATTGAGCGAATAGGAATCTACTTGCCTGAACCATTTTTAAGTAATGGTGAATTTTACGGAGCTCTGCAGAAATTGAATTCAAGAACCGACGGACAGTCAATATTGTTTGAAAAAGGATATTATGATACCTATATCCTATTATGTTCAATCTTTCTCATCCCTCCAATGCAAAACTAAGGCAAGATCACAATTAATACAATTTTCTTCATTATCCAAATCTAGATCACATTCAACTATCGTTCGACTAGAGATATGAAGCAAACTCCTAAATCAAATTCATCCAGATTTATGAAATTCATGTCGACTTTTTCGTTACCAATGTAACACAAAACATAACTCACAAAAAATTCCTTCGATAAGTTAGAATTTGACAATAAGTTTTTTAAGTGAATTTCTTTCTCAACGGCAAGAATTTTAAGATAGGCGGTTCTTACTCTTTTTTCAATACGTCCAAGTTTTCTGGAGTGACAATTCAAGACGTCTGAGCACTGTCATGTCTTTCAAGAGCTTGAACTTTTTCAAAAACAAAAAGCTTGTATATCTGTCTTCGTAAAACAGATGGTACAGTCGTCAACTGTTTCTGCAGAATTTTATCGAGCAGATGTCGCTTCTACACTCATCAAACCATTCAATTCCGTTTCTTCGACAATCTTCCTTTTGGGAATTTTCGGTTTTTCGATTGAAGCGTACTTGCACAATGTTTTTGTTTTTTTGAGTTTGGTAAACTTGCGAAGCATTGGTTCATCACGATCTGGAAGATCGTGATAGAGTCGAAATGCTCGAGCACTATTTCTCTTAGATTGAAAAGTGGGTTGGAGCATGTCAGTATTCATTGGATTTTCGTGGTCCATACTTGCACCTATTAATTATTCGTGAAGTACTCGAAAGGAAACAATAACAAGAATTAGCTGGACGGCATCTCATATGTCATAATTTCTCATTAATAATTGCGAATAATATCTATTATAATGAAGATTGCTTTGTGATTTTAAATGGTAGGCATATTCCGCTACAGAGCTTACTTCACGATTTATTAGAATCTTATGTTACGTTTTGAGTCATTTTTAACCCAAAATACGAAATAATGTGAATTATCCGAATTGAAATGCTGCACATTGTCTGAATGAATGTCATCCTTTTCAAGAACTTCAACAGCTAAAAATTCTTCATTCCTGTGATGAATCTTATAAACTCAATTTCAAATAAAATTCGATGGAAATTTTAAAGGCATCTAGAGTAGAAAGGGTTAAGCTCCTTAACGACCAGGTAGACTTAATTACCTACCAATCACCATTATTCAAGTTACTCTGACCTCTAGTAGCATTTTATTGATGGTAATTCCTGTATTGTACATGGGTATTAAGTTTTCATTAGCTTGTTGTTGATAATGGACGTATGTCCGAAACCGGTCCAACCAATGTAAAAATTTTGTCATTCTTTACATCAATAAATTAGTAATAGTTAAAACATAGTAACTTGTTTTATTTTATTATTCATTATGTCATTTAAATCATTAGTGAAACTTTTTTAGCCGATACTATTCAAAATTGAATAAATAATCAAAAAGAAAATGAAAACAAAGGGTTACCATTTGAATAGTCCAAATGAAGGTCAACTTTCTGTAATTCCAGAAGTGACAGACCAATAAAACCTTCAGGCTGTTAGAATATCATTTTCAGGAACTACAGGCGCTATATCAATATTTCTGTACAGAGGTCCATTGATGCGATAGAATTTTTCTTTTTTCACATTTTTAAGAGAATATTGGAGATGACTATTCAGTGTTATATATTCTTAAAAGCTTGTAAAAAATCCAATCTAACTTATCGCAAATATATAATGGTACATAGTAGGAAAATTAATTTAATTTAATCTCATAACCCGCAATCTGAACCCTTCGAAAGAATTCTGTTAACACCAATGGATTCTGCGTGCTGAACAAATAAAGGTTGAGGAGCTCCTGGAATCATATGATACACACAGGGTGCTCCAACAGCCTTCTCGGGTAACTCAAACTTCTGGTTCTTGCATTGATAATGTATTTACAAACCTGAAAAAAATTTTACTCTCATAAAACGGTTGATTCACACATTTCTGAACATTTAGGTTAGATTGTAGCATTCCCCAAAGAAATTAAACTCCAAGCACACGGTTTATCTGGGTGAGAAAATTGACGAGAATAACACTTACCATTTTGTGGATCGACTCAAATCGAATAAGTGGGAGTGTCTGTCTGAGAAAACCGTCAAAATAACTTTTGACAGTTTTCAGGAGAACTTTCTCGTTGTCTTTAACGATTGATTTCCTAAAAAAAGAATAAGAATATCTGAGCAGTCAAAAAATAAACCAAAGAAGGAAACACAAGAAATACTTACCCTACGAAATCAAATTGAAGCCGCACAGACCATAGCATCTGTAAGAAAAGATGAAGAATACATTGAACTTTTGAGATTCCTGAAAAAAGAACTGAAGGGTCGGATAGAAAAAGAGATTAAAGATGAAGATTCGAAAAAAATCATGGATTCCGAAAACCAAAGCAAGGCTATATGGGAAACCATCAAATCTAGAACAAACTCAAAATGCGATATCACTAACAATTACACCTTACACCTGACGAATTGAACAAATTCTTGGTATAAATAGGAGAAAAGCTGTCAAAGGAAATAAACACCGAAACTTATGGCAGTGAAAAATTGATGAAAGAAGCTAGTTCGATGTTTTTCACGGCCACCACTCCTGGCGAGATCGTTCAAATTGTTTCAAAAATGAAAGGAAAAGCATCCCGAGATATTTATGGTATATCAGTTGACTTACTCAAAAAAAAAACGGTGCACCACCTTGCTGAGCCACTGAGTCACCTAATCAGTCTTTCTTTCGAACAAGGGATCTTTCCACAACAACTGAATGTAACTAAGGTGATAGCAGTATTCAAGAAAGGAGATATCCATAAATGTGGAGATTATAGGTCCATTTCTGTTCTGCCTGCTATATCGAAAGTTTTTGAAGCTGCCAAGAAGAACCGATTAGTCAGCTATATGAACTCTAGAAAAATCTTTAACGATAACCAACATGGATTCCGGGAAGGAAAGTCAACAACAACTGCATTAATGGAAGTAGTTGTGTTTGTTCTAGAGGCTTTCGATGATAAGGAGGATGTCATTTTCGCGAGCCTGGATCTCAGCAAGGTTTTCGACTGCATAAATCATGACAAAATACTAAAAAAACTAGAATACTGTGGGGCAAGGGGAACTGTATTAGATCTTTTCAGGTCATACCTGCAAGAAAGGTGTCAGATAGTGGAGTGGAAAGGACAGAGGTCAGTTAGTAGAGAGATCACCAGAGGAGTTCCGCAAGGTTCCATATTGGGACCAGTTTTCTTCATTATTCACATAAACGATTTACTTGAAGATGTACCATGTGAACACGCCAAAGTATTCGCAGACGACACAACGCTAATAAATAAAGCAAAAAAAGAGAAATTCTTCAAGAGAAAGATGAAAAATCAATTGCGAAAGCGAAAACTTGATTTGATTCGAATGAACTCGCACTTAATTTAAATAAAACGCAAAAAATAATACACACCACCAAATCCGTAGAAGCATCCTCTCTGAAGCTGCTGGGGTTTGTCTTGGACAGCTCATTCAGTTGGACTCCTCACATCGATTTGTTATGCAGAAGACTGTCAACTGCTTGCTTCACGATAAGGAGAATCAGACATATTGTCGATGAGAAGGCTGCTTTGTTAACTTACCATGCACACTTCCATAGTGCTTGTACATATGGCAGTCTTCTTTGGGGATCCGCTGTGGAGGCGGAGAGTGTATTCCTGCAACAAAAGAAGGCAATGAGAATATTGGCTGTTGAATCACCGACAACGAGCTGTAGAGACATTTTCAGACAATATAGAATACTTATCGTTCCATCGTGCTTCATGTTTGCAGCTGTCAGTCATTTTCATGAAACAAAAAATGAACGCGATAAACATGGAGACACTCATCACTATTCCACTCGTGGTCGAGGAAGATTTGTAGTACCTAAACATCGTCTCAGTAAAACTCAAAGGTCTTTCAACTTCATTGGAACGAAGCTATATAATAAGCTTCCAAGTGGCTATCAGAGCATGAACCAGAAGCAATTCAAGTGTGCAATTAAAAAATTTCTTTTAGAAAATGTGTTTTACACTACTGAAGAATTTTTAAATTATACTGAGTAATCTCTTGTACTCCTTTCATGACAGCATTTGTGTATGTACCTATTTGTTTTTTAGTTGTTATGTATGTATACATATGTATGGACAATTTATGTGACATTCCTTATATTTTGTTGGAAAAAATATAAAAAAACACGAAGAGGTTCATAACGAGTAAAGCAAGTAAAGTGAAAACTGTATATCTAATGTAAATAGAACACCCTGTTCATCTTTCATCTCCACTCCACTGTGTGTCGCCAATGTATATTTTCCTTTTATTTTTTTACATTTCATGTATAATCTTCGAGAAAATTTTAAGCATATTATTCATCAGGCATATGGGTCTATGATCACTGAGCCAAGAAATTAACACACAATTTCAATATTTCAAATTTATTTTTCGGTAGGCAACTGATTATTAACCCATTTTTTTTCGGGTATGTCCGGACTTTTGCCAACAGAATTCAATAATTTTTCTTGGCGCATATATTCCTCTCAGGAAAAATACAATGGAAGAAATAAATTGGGGTTTTGCAAGAAAACCACCACATATTGATAACAGCAGTTGTCAATTTTTGCGAGTAACATGTGTTCCTTCCGTAATAATGCAACGCCAATCACGAAATTTGACCCCGGCAGAATGCGGTGAACCTGTGTTTGATGACCTAGATTGGACTTGTACACGAATAGGCCAAAGGATTGGGGTGTCGCTTTCAACTGTTTCCAGAATGATCCACAGGTACAGGGACACATTCATGAAAGGAGACCTGGGCAAGGACAACGTCCCAAAGAGTTTGGCTTGAAGCCACGTGTCGCAGCTCGAGGCCCAGCTTTAACCGCAGCACATCGAAGACTCCGATTGAATTTTGCCAGGGAACATGTCAATTGGTTGAAAGCTGACTGGGAGAGGGTTTTGTTCTCTAGTGTACGTACGCGAAATGAGAGATATGCCCAGTGTAACTTTTCACCTACCTATGGTTTTGGTAGAGGTTCAATAATAGTGAGGGGTCTTCGACGTCCGCCCTGATCTGGTTATCGAAAGCAATGGAACCCTGAATGACCAGATGTACGTTAGAGACATCTTAGCACAACATGTTGTACCATTTCCAGCAAACATGGATGAAAACTTTTTGTTAATGTATGATAACGCCATACCTCACCAGACTCATACCATTAGGAACCTTCAAGATCACGAAATCACTTCTATGGAGTGGCTTGCACGTCAATTCAATCGAATATATCTGGAACATTCTCAATAGACGATTAAGAAGCCAGCAAAACCAGCAAGCTATCGTGAATGGGGTTGGGAACAGACTGAACGAAATTTGGAAGGAAATTTATCAGAATGCTATAAGATTATTGGTTTTGAGTATGAATCGTAGATATCATGTAGTAATTCTCCCCAGTGGTGAAAATATCCGTTATTAACAGGTTTTTGGGGTCTCTGACTTCTTCCATAAGTTCTACATATTTCATTATTAGTTTTATTTCGATTTCTGACTACCACTTTCATTTAGATTGTTCGCAAACATTCCTCAGTCAGGGTGGATTACTGGAAAAATAATTCAACAGCATATTTAAACTTTATCTGGATAAATTTGAATTTTCGATTCTGTGCGTTCATTTCTTGGCGCAGTATAGTTGATGGTACTTCTATTTTGCCTTTTCCTTATATATGAAATCTTGGGTTTTCAACAGATTTTAGATTCAATATTGCTCGATTCCCATCAGCAACTTTCTTTAGCATTACTTTTCTCATTAGAGTTTAACTGAACGTCGAATCAACACTCACCTCGAATTTTCAGGTTCATTAGTAAATAATTTGGGAGCTATTTAAGAATTTGGAAACTAATAAAATTCAAATAACGCATTATAGTTAATTTTAATGCGTATCTCAGGGTTATTTTGGCTACTTGGTCCAGCTCCAGATGCCGAATAGGAGATTGACCAGACATACCTATTAAGCCTGATAAGAAAATTCAGTGAACGTATCAAATATCGACCAAAACCTTACTATAATAACCAGCCGCTAAAGTGAAGGAATTAGCTACAGTGCAAACGTACTGAGTGGCTACAGGAAATGTGTAGCCTGGGGACACCAGGCAACCCCTGCTTGTAAGATGTCTTCCCCAGTATCGTGGGGCAGTTCCGTCGAGGACGAACTATTCTCAAGGAATAAAACGATTGACACCGTCATCGAGTAGTCATTCTCTCGACAATACGTACATTTCTATACATTCTACATCAAACCGCCATATACAGTGCTCCAATGATGGCTAAGGTTAAATTTATACAATATTATTTGCAACACGATTGTGAAGTAACCTGCGCCGTTGCAGACACAAGATATCATGACATTAATCCAAAAAAACAAGTTTTTCGAACTATAACCACGCCTTTTGAAAATTGTTCTACTGAAGTATAACAGCGGTATTATGTCCTTTATTTTCAAACTGATAAAGTAGCTCCAAAAATTAAATAATTAATATTTTTCCCCTTTCATTTAATATTTTAAAATTGCAATATCATTCATATTTCCATAAATTGTACAATTATAAAAAAGAAGTAAAGTAATGTTGAATATTCCTGTACATGTAAATACTGATAATATTCGTTAACAATACGGTTTTTGAAAATCTCTTCGAATTCAAGAAATTCGTGCACCTGTATGCATAAAGGTAAGGACAAGCTGAGTTCGCATTTGTGACGTATGCTATTCATGATGACCTTAATTCTGGAATTTGTATGAGAATATACGACTTAGAAACGCATTTGTCATAAGCTACTCCGTCACACAAAAATGTTATTCTTAATTCCTTTCCTTTCCTACAAACTCCAGAGTTCGAATGTTATAATTGAATGTTGTGTACGTGGACTCTGTTTGGCCTCACCTCAAATTCCTTTTTATTTATTTATTTATTTATTTACTATACGGGAAGGCCACTTCACACATAGTAAGAATTATAGATGACCACAATGTCCAGATATCAAATTCTTTTTAACAAAAGCGCAGGATATAAAAAAATAATTTAAAGATAGAAATATAGAAATTACACTATATTGAGATGTTATAAACACTGAATTTTTTTCAAGAATTCCTTCAAAGAACGACAAAAGCACAAATCGATATTAAGGAAAAGTTACCATTATTCAAAATTCTTTCCATTGGGGCGTTAATCAGAAAATTAGTACGACACAGAGGGATCGAAAACACTTCTCGTTCTTCTTGGAGATACATGAAAAGTAACCCTCTCAAGTATCTCGTTGCAATCCAAAAATCCATTCAAGCATTTAAACAAAAATATCAAGTCCCCTGTCACCCTTCTATCAGCCAAAGTTTTCAGTTCTAGCTCAGATCTCATAAAAGAATCATAGAAACTGATCCGTGAAATACACATTTTATACGAGACATACATCAAAAATTTGTTCTGAACTCTTTCGATGTTGTACGAATCAGACTAGTAGAAGGGTGACCATATTACAGATCAATATTCAAGAATAGGTCGACAGAAAGAAAAATAAAGTAGCTTGAGGGTATTGATCTCAGAAAAATCGGCCGAGTGCCGACGAATGAATTCAATCATCCTCAACGACCTACCTATGATATAGTCAAAGTGATTTTTAAAAGTTAACCGATAGTCTAAAAAATTCCAAGATCTTTAACGCAAACAGATAGTCGAAGATCACAGGATTGTTCTTATGATGAAAAGAAATACATACGCACTTTAGTATATTAACTGTGAGCATATGATCCGAAAACCACTGTACCACGGAAGCTAGGTCAGCTTGAAGCTGAATAGCATCGGGCAGGGTGGAAACTGATTTGAACAATTTGAGATCATCCGCAAATATCAATACTCTCGAATAAAGGACAACACTGTGAACTCCGTTAATGTAATGCAGAAAAAGAATGGGTCCTAAATGACTTCCTTGGGAACACCATGGGAAACAGTAATAATGAATGATTTGAAGTTTTCAATTTTGACATTTTGGTTACGTCCCCTGTAATAACTTTTCAGTCACTTGAGAAGACCACCCATGAAACCCGCAGACTCGATAACACTATCCATTATTATGTGGTTCACCTGAGCGAAGGCCTTGACTATGTCAGTATAACAACCATCGACCTGACCACTCTTCTGTAACTCATCACAAATATATTGTACATATGAAATCAGATTAGTCATGGTAGATCTTCCCTTCATAAATCCGTGCTGTTGTCCACAAATAATTTAACTAATGGAAAAATTGACCTCATCTAGAACTATACTCTCAAATATCTTAGGTATTACACTCATTCTACTAATTGGTCGATAGTTGGCCTCACATTGCTTATCTCCAGATTTGAAGAACGTCGTTATGAAACCTGACTTCCACTCAACAGGGAAATCTCCGTTAAATAGTGATAAGTTAAATAAACAGCATATTGGAGCACAATGACTTCGCACATAGCTTCAGAAAAACAGGGCTGAGACCTGAAGTTTTCCCAGGGGATAAATTAGTAATTTTATTCATTACGTCATCAACGGTTATCGACAACTCACTCAAGATCGAAGTGGTAACATAATTTACGTCGGAAGGAATGAAAGTGGGATTAGTGTCATTGTAAACCTTAGAAAAATGTTTGGCAAACAAATTTACAATGCCTTCGCCAGTATCAGCCATTTCATCATCAAGAAACATACATGAACGAAGTGAAAAGTCTTTTTTTCTTTTATTAATATAGGACCAAAATCTTTTTGGATCTGATTTCATAGCTGCTTCGTTGCTCTTTATGAAATTGATATAGCATTCATCAATTGCTACTTTACATTGTGAACGCAGTTCTGTGAAAGATAAATAATCAGAATTCGCTCCTGTACATTTGAATTTCTTATGAGCAATTTAATTTAATGCTCATATATATCCATACAGTTTTAATACTGGAAATGATATTGATTTGCGGTAGAATTTTGGAAAACGAACTTCTGGCAAGTTACGACTCGAGCCTAACCTGCTACAAAATAATTTGTGATAATAGGTATTTTGCATCAAAATATTTGATCAATATTCTCATAGAAGATAAAGTTGCCTTATCTTATTTGACCGAGTAGAACGGAGGAAATAACACCGAATGAACGATTTTTCGATTTCAATAAATAGACAACGAAGATGTTGACCCATAATTGCCTCCATTCTTGTGTTTGGGTATCACTGTAGTTTGGAAAAACATCTTGTGAAAGTATTGCTGCATATGTAAATGAAAGGTTATGAAAATAAATTGAAATGACTATACTAGTATAACACATAACGTTGGTGTATAATACTAATTTTGACTATACTAGTATAACACAAAACCTTGATGTATAATACTAATAATATCACCTGTCCACCAAAATTTCACTTTTTCAGTCTCGTCGTTCGTTTTGCTAACTATGTTAGCATTATCATGAAACAATAATCTATCTTACTAATTCACATATTTTTTATGAGCTGAAAATTGTTTAATGTAAGTTTAGTGGCTGCTAAACAGAATAATCTTTGGTACTCTTTATGTGCACACGACACTAACACAACATAAACAGACAAGCTATTGCTAGTGCAATAGCGACAGGGAAACGAGTTTCTCCTCAGGTTTTTCATTCGTTCATTGAATCATACGCAAGATAGTATGGTTCCCTGTTAAATTTTCCTGAGCTCACACTTGTGTTATTCTGACACACACCAAAATTATAGATATAAGCATTTATTGTAAATACAATTATTGGAATTCTTGTAAATCCTCTCTTTTTCAATAGAATATATATATATATATATATATATATATATATATATATATATATATATATATATATATATATATATATATATATATTCAAAATATCTCACGATCATTTTTAATACCACGATTTTATTTTCAATTTTGAAAAGAAAATTGAAATTGTACGAACAATGGGCTGTTAAAGCGGGGTCGGTTAAAATCGAATGTGATATAACTACCATTAATGTGCTCTCTTTTTATGAAAAAAAAGGTCAAAGCAAAAATGTCTGATAATCGGGCTACATTTCAATAGTATATATATGTTAGTAAACTCCATCATAGCATCTATTAAAAGACAATCACGACTTCGATTTGAATGTAATTACATGGCCTCTTTGCTAAAAATCGAATGCTCAAAAACCTCAGTCTGTCTTCTGGAGATGATAACAATATGACAATTAATATAGTATATAATTGCTGCAACTTTGTCTTATTAGCAAGGTAATTTCAGGAAAACTTTTTCTGTTCAGACCAAGTCTAAGTTCATAGAGTCGAGATTTCAGAGTAAGTTGAAAACAAGAACTATCTTGGATCTTCCTGCAGAATATGATACATTACAAATTACTAATAATATTTTAGTGAAAGTAGCTGGTACACTTGCGTTGGCGATGTTCATTTTTTTTCGTACTGTTGCTCTTACTCTAGTATTTTCTACAGCTGAAAACTGTTGTATTCTTTCTTAGTAAACATGGTATTGATTCCTAATTGAATAATGCTATGATAATTATCAGTGATCCTTTCAACTCAACTCCAATTCCCTGGCTACATGTCCCCTTCAATATAGTTCCCCCACATATCTGAAGACAATCAGTATTGAAAAATTTGGGTGAAGTATCACTCACTTCCGGAAGTTTTTCTAATAATTCACGAACTTTAGAACCTTCCCGTTTTGAGATCTGAAAAAAATTTCCTCCCTTGGTTTTTTTCGCACTCCTTTCCATGCGTTAACCATTTAGTAATGTAAATGAAGTTGTTTTCAAGTTCCTCATTTGGTGTATCTTAAATCGTTTAAGAACAGGTCATGACCGTTGTAGTAGTATGCTTTCAAATGGAATTCTGTAGATAGTCCAAATTTCGAGTATGTTGAGGCTAAAGAGGCTATAAGTCATTTAGTCTTGTAATGTCCTATAATCCATATGGTTTTCAACATGTACACATGTATGAGATTCCTTTCTGATTTCGGTTCAGACTTTAAAATCAATTTTGTATCTCTGACAAAATTTTTATCTGCTTTCTTTCTTTTTAGTTTTCAGGTTAGTGCCATCCTACCATCCTACATCCACTAATCGACGTCCTGGTTGTAATGAAGAATGAAACGTAAACATTATCATTCTGATTCCACACAGACTAGCTGTTACTGATGAATTAGCGATGGGCCAGACAGTATTTTTCCTCAAGTTTTCTCTTCCTGTTCTCTTGAATCAAATGAAAGATTATGTTTGGTTCTCTCGATTCTTCTGAGCTTACACTTTAAGGACGATTGTTGGAAGCTTAGTGTAGTCTGAATATTTATCCATTCTACATACTGTGCTTTAGCTAGATCATGTTTTTAATTCACATCAAAATTTGACATTAAGCCATTTTTTATATAGAATTTCTCTTCTTTCATTTGAATAAATTAATTAATAAACATAAAGTATAACATTCAATACTTATTTACTGTATGATAAAAATAAATTAAACTATGTATTATACTATCACCAGAGATTAGATGCAAAATTAATAAGGGTGCAAGCAAGAGGTAATAAACTAAAGGTAATAAACTAATTATGATAAAAGCAGGAATTATTTAAAGATTTCAAATAGAGACGCATTCCAAGAAATCTTTCGTTCCTGAGGTATTCTGTTGATCTTTGGGTGGAAAATGGTGGCCATTTTCAATACAATATGAAGCGAAAGTAGATTCGTCGGTTCTCTCCAAATTGGAATTCTGATTTTCAATAAATGTATGTACTATCTTGTAATAGTATAATACATAGTTTAATTTCTTATTATCATCATGAGTAACTATCACGTAGTAACGGCGGAATCAATTAACTATTTGATTTATTTGCAGTAATTGTAATAGTCATAAATGAATAATATAAACATGTCTAATTATCTTTGAAACCTTTTAGTTACGGAAATTTGAAGTTAAATACAAAAGAATCAAAAATAAATATAAACATTCAAGTTTTATATGCTACCTGCACGTCACGTCGTGTGCATGCACTATACCTGCGTCTATCATTACTAGACCATCTTCATATAACATCTTCCTCTCAGAACGCATATGGCAGTTTTGTATTGCTATAACATGAAAAGTGATATTTTCAACGTTAATATCGAACTATCAAGTCCCTACGTGATCAAGTTTGTGTATGGCAGCCACATAAATAAAACTTTTGAGATTTCAAAGCAATCAATCGAAAAATTTAATATCGAGGATGTGATTAAATACTCACTTCGAATAAAAAACAAATAATAAGATAAAAAAGGAATTTAGCACAAATGTATGGGGACTATGTACCTTCATTATCAACAATAAAATTTTTGGCAAATGATTGTGAAGCATTTTCTATGAGATCATTCAAAATGAATTATCACATAAGAAATGAAGAAATCCACGTCACTGATATGAATGATAAAGGTGATAAAACATGAAAAACAATCGCAAGAGCATTTCAAAATTCTAGAATAGAGTATTTCAAGTGTAAACGTGCAGGTATTTGTTTCTTATATCCAAATTCCCAAAACTTAATATCAATGTTTTGATTAGATGAATGTGACATTTTGAAATTTTGGTTGAAATTATGATTTTCTTCAATTAAATGGTTCGCATAATTAGAATTTGTTTTTTTATTGTTGAAACTACGACAATATTCATTGACTAATGTTAACATTTCTGTAGGTTCTGCCAATTCACATATTTTACAACTACTGCAGCTAAATTTGTATACACCAGATTTCTTTCCTTCATTTATTTTACTTTTATTATTTCTGATGTATTTGGTAAGTTTTTATTGGTTCGGAATGAGATGTGTAACATGAACTTTTCCAGTAAATGTTTTAAATTATGGCTAACTTTCCCAACTTATAAAAGGATATCATTTTTGTGTTGATCTTTAGATTATGGGTACACCAATTATATTGTCTTACGTTTCAGTTTTTTGTCAAGCAATTCAGTTGTCATATTTGGATTGTAAGCATTATTCAGAAAAATCTGTTTAATATTACAAAGTTCTTTGTCGAAATTATGTGAAGATAAAGGAAGGGATAATGCATGAATCATGCTGTGGAAAGCCATTTCATTGTGAACCGGATGAAACGAAGTATTGTTAATTACGATGTCCGTTTATGAAAGATGGAGAATTTATTAAATCTAAAATCTAAAAAGTTGATTGAATCATTTTGTTGAATTTCGGTAGTGAATTTTATTCTTGAATGGATTTAATTTATAAACTTTTCGAAAATATTAGGCTGATGTTCCATACCAGTAAAACATACAATGATATTATCCACATTCCAAAACCAATATTGAAAGAGGGTTGTTGCGTACTGTAGTTTCTAAATTATCCATGAAAACTTCTACTAACAGGGAGCTGAGTGGATTTCCCATGAGGTCCTCGTCCGGGCGGTTAAATGAAGACACAAAACAAAACAATTTTGTTTTACACGTTTCGTATTTTATCTATTAGTTCAAAGGAATTTTTAATAGAGTATTTGGGTTTAAATCGACAAATTCATTTTATCAAATCAATTAACAAATGAGATATATTAACTGCAGGAGCTGAAATATAAGAAACAACTAGACTAATAGGGTATCCCGGCTTATGAAGTTTATTGAATAATTGGGAAGCTAGTGAATTATTTACAATTAGGTTGATTTTGGCTGCATCATCCAGTGAAAATTTAATTCTCAAAAGAAATTCTCGATAGATTTTGAGATTTGAGAAAGTTTTCCTTTTAGAAATATAACCAGTTGTGTTTAATACCACTACGGTATTACCTTTATCTGCTTTGTTAAAACTATTCTCATTCGATTCAGTTTTTATATAATGATCTTGATTGGAATCCTTGGAAACTCTCGAGTTCATTTTAGGTAATTTGGAAATTTGACCCATTTCATTCGGTTCAACATATAATGGTAGCTTTCCACAGCATATTGAATGTTCAGATCTAATAAAAAGCTTTATATTAATTTGTGATAATCCTTGAAATCATTAGATATAAACTTTTCAACATATTATTAAATGAATAGGTAGATTTTGACAAAATTCTCCTTTGCTTAATTTGTTTCCGACTGAGTCATTTAGATGATAGTTCTGTGAACTGCCTTTGGTGGTTTTACTCACTTTATTTCAATGTTGTAGATCATATATAATTTGTTGTACCTTAGTTTAGTTTTCATTTTGTATTTATCTGATGAAGGCGCAGTGTTGTCGAAACGCGTTACTATAAATTCCTCACATTTTCTTGAACACTATAAATTAAATATTGTTCAATGTCCGGGTATGGCCTATCATAGTTAGCAGAAAGAAATTGAGGTTTAACAAACTTCTGCTTATAATTGAACACTAACACCGAAATCCGGTTTTAATTCGCAAAATAATTTTTCTTGTTCAGAAAATGATAACATATCAAATGTTTAATTATTACTTCTGTTTTTAGGGTAAAGTTTCATATAAAATTCTGTTTTAAAAGAAATATCTCCACCACTTCATACTTAAATTAAAAGTGATTTCATTTTTTACATATAAATAACAAACTGAATTCTAACCTATCTACCAATAGATAGATTACATCAATATTTCTCATGTACGTCCAACTCGAATTCACTCAAATTTCAAAAGATTCACATTTCAAAAGTTGACATTCACGATACATGCTCGATTGAAAATTTCGAAATCAGCGAAAATCTCAAATTTATCTGGATGATGCAATTGAAGTTAGTATAAAATTGATCACAAAAAACTTCGTTTCTGATATCAAATAGTTTATCTGCTATTATGGCTAGCATCAGCCGTACAGCGTGTCAATAAAAGAAACTGTGAATGTACAAATGAAGTAATATAAAACATTAAAAAAATAGTGGTATTTACCGACAAACTTTCAAAAACATCATAAATGATTTTCAGAATATACAATAAATTTGAAAAATTCCTAAAGGGAATCACTGAAGAAATCTGTCAATGAATAATAAGACTTCTTCAGGAGGGTCACTCAACACAGATTTCATTTTCATAGGGGGCAAGTTTCTTATCAGCGCTGGTAAATGGTAGTTTCAGAACAGAGAAATGAACATTTTTTTGGATGTACGTATAGTTATATCTCTCGCATAGTAGATCATTTTTCTTTCGGGTACAGTAATGATGATCTCGAGTGAGCTTTCCAAACAGATCCCTATTTCTACAGATAAACAATGCGGCCTCGTAAATGAACAGACTTGGCAGGGTCAGAACTGACACCTGAGCAAAGTGAGGCTTACAGCGGATATTCCTTCTGAGGTTGAGTATCGCCCTTATCATCCTTTTCTGCAAGATGAAGACTCTATTGAAATCTGCGGAGTTCGCCCAGAAAATAATTCCATAGCGAAGACGGGACTCGACAAAAGAATTGTAGGCGATGATGGCAGTCACCTTATAGACCTCCATGCTGAAGATCCTCAGAGCATAACAGTACCTACTCAGCTGTCTCATTAGATTATCTATATGGATCCTCCACTCCATTTTGTGGTCAATCTCCATGCCAAGGAACTTAATGTGGCTCTGTGACTCCAGATTATACCCATCAAAGTTCAGTTGTAGTTTCTCTTGGTGTCGCCTGTATGAATATTTCACGAGCTGCGTCTTCTCGACATTAAGTTTCAAAAAGTTGTTCCTGAAATATTCTTCCATGTCGTCAAGTTTTCGACAAACTGCATCTTTCAGCTCTTGATCGCTGTTCCCCGACATGTGACAGGACGTATCATCAGCAAATTGCACTGCTCCATCGCCCAGAACGTCCGCCAGGTAATTTTTATGCAGAAGATAGAGCAGAGGCCCCAGTATAGACCCCTGAGGTACTCCTCGCTCTCTAACATATGAATCAGACACTACCAACTCTCCGCTTCTGTTCATCTCGGAAACAAACTGTCTTCGATCTTTGAGATATGATGACACAAGTTCTGAGGCTGTACCCCGTATACCATATCGTTCTAACTTTTTGACCAATAGTTCAAAATTTACGCAGTCAAATGCTTTAGAGAGATCGACACACTTCGACAAGGTAGGTTTCCATCATTAAGCGACCTCATTATGTCATATAGTGCTTTGTATACTGCTCTAATTGTGGAACGACCTCGGCGGAACCCACATCGACAAGGTAGGTTTTCCATCATTAAGCGACCTCATTATGTCATATAGTGCTTTGTATACTGCTCTAATTGTGAAACGACCTCGACGGAACCCATTTTGCGCTTCGTGCAGTATGGAATTCTTCTCCAAAATCGCCATGAATCTCTCAAATAATTTTCTCAAAAATTTTGCTTAGTACATTCAATTCCGCAATGGGCCTATAATTTTCAATCTTCGCCTTGTCTCCCTTTTTGTAAACTGCCTTTATTCTAGCTTTCTTTATTGAATCTGGGAATATTTCACAATGCATCGACATATTAACTATAAATGAAAGAGGCTGTGTGATGTACTTGGCCACATGCTTCAAGACTATAGTGGGAATTCCATCCGGGCCCACAGATTTTGTGTTCTTCAGAGATAAAATTGTCGAAAGTATCTCCTGCGGGTCCGTTGGGTACAAAAATAGGGTTTCATTGTTATTTCGTATTAAGGTAGGCTCGAATTTTGTATTGGTACTTTTCGGTTTGCAAGCATTCATATAATGGATGTTTACATTAGTTAAAATCTGCGCATCGCTTTCCCCCTTCCTACGATCTAACCTAATCTAACCTACGAGGAACATTATTTAGCACTGTGATATTCCTTGCTCTTTTATTTGTACCCTGCGTTTCTCTAATGACATCCCATTCTGCCCTACTCTTCTGACTGGAGTTCTCAATGTAGGACATATTTGCCGCTTTCTTTGCCTGGGTTATCTGCCTGTTACGGAGTTTGTCAAACCTGCTGTATGTTTCAGCATCAATTTCTCCTCTTCATTTCTGAAAGTACATCCGGCGCTTGATTCGACATTTCTGACGAATATCCGCCGTTATCCAGTCGAATTTTTTGGAATTTCTCTTTATTTTTTTGTATTTAAAAACTTTGCCCATCTCAGTCTCAAGGGTCTTCAAGAATTGGTTATATGCCTCATTCACATCTGTCTGTTTGTATACAGAATTCCAATTCACACTAGAAACTATATTCGCAAAGTGATCCAATTTGGCAGTAGAGTATACTTTTACAAATCTCTCCTCGTCCTTCTTATCACCACCTGTGATTTCCGAAATCTTCAGATACTGCGCAGAGTGCAGCGATAAGGCAGTTGCCACTAGAAGCGCATCATCTTCAGACTCAAAGTTGACGTAAATATTATCAATCAAAGAAGATGATGTGGATGTCACTCTTGTAGGGGAGAAAATTGTCTGGCGGTAGTCATAGCTACTTATCAAATCCAAAAATTCCCTGCTCAATTTACTATCTTATTCTAGACGAATATTAAAGTCTCCACATATTGCAACATTAAAGTCTCCACATATTGCAACATTAAAGTCTCCACATATTGCAACTTTATAGTCCCTGTAATATTCAACGCAGTGATCCAACATTTCGCTGAGATAATCGAGAAACACCTCAGTGGTGCCCTTTGGGGGTCTATAGATGCACATCACTAAGAGTTTGTCTTACTAACAATACTTGAGCATTCTATATGTGTCTCCTGGCCCTTTTGTTTCAAGTCTAGGACTTCTTCGAGTTCTAGATCTCGCTCATTTCGTACATAGAGACAGCTCCCACCATTTCTCTCGACACCCTTAGAGTATGCGGAAACCAGATGATAGCCCCAAAGAGCCGCCAAGTCACCCTCTCCCGCTCTAAACAAGTGTTCATTCAGGCCAATTATCTGCGGTTTCTCCTTTAACGTCTCAAGAAATTCCTCAACTCGTCCTATCTTGTATTGCAGGGATTCAACATTTTGACGTAACAAGTAGACATTAATTGTGGTCCATTTTTGATGTTTCTTATTTATAGCTTTTGAGTATCCAATATCCTCTGCAGAAGACGTGGTAAGACCAACGTCCCTCATTTCTTTGCTCCCTACTTGGATTGGGGTACTAGACTCCTCAGGTTTAAGAAACTATTCACTGTTGTCCCTGCTGGCCAAAATCTAGCATCCAATATGATATTTTTTTCTCTCCTTGGCACATCAAAACGGAAGCAGCTGTACTTCCTTTCCTTCCTTGTTTTAATTTTTTCACAAGTGCAACCATCCTTTCCACTGTCTTGAACAAATTTTATTTTATCTTGGGGAGTTGTATCAGTGGACAGGCCAGATACAAATAGCCAGTCATACTGCTTTGCCATTTTGAGACCCGAAGCACCTGCCTTGTTTCCTCTTATTGGTGCTGGACGACTGTTTTGGTTTTGTTTTTTCTTGCTTGTTGTTGAGTACCGCCATTTTCCAGCATTTACCCTCACATTTGGCGAAGTGAAATCCTTAGGTATTCCGTCGTCCACTACATCGTCATTTTGCCCATCATTGTTCCTTTCATTGCCCATGATACCATCATGATATTCCATTCTTTCATTACCAATGTTTAACGTTGGCTCTACTTTCTTTTTCCTTCTTGTGACAGTCTTCCAATTGGCCGACGGACTTTCCCCGTCGACTTCATTTCTAATTTTTCCAGCATTATATGCATTCTTAGTACAATCGCTAATTGTGTCGTTTTCCATATATATCAGATCCCTCATAACAGCCCTCTGTCTACTCAGCATGACGTTGTAGGAATCATCATCAATATTAATGGCCTTATCCATTTCCCGAGGGCCTCCACATTATTCTCAGTAATTGAAGGGAATAAGAATACAATAGTTTTAGTCAAAGCAAAAATAAAAACAATTACTAATTCAATATATTTTTCTTTATTTTATTAATCAGATACGTTATATACAACAGATTCAACATAAACATTGCCATTAATGTTTTTCAAGGACTTCCTTAAGTAAATCATTCATCGATACTAAGAGAACTCTTGGGTCATCCACTAGACCAGCACCAACCATAGAATTTATAAAAAGCTGTTGGGCTAAGAGCTCAGCCAATTTTGGATTCTCCTTCGTGAGTTTATATAACTTCTTTATTATAGTATGTCTACAAAAGAACATAATAAATAATAATACAATATATGTACCCCTCCATTTCTCAGATTATCGATAATTTATCTTGGAATTAAAGAAAAAGAGATTTCTAAATCATGGACCTATTTTTCCATCTCTTGATTTCATCTGAGGAGAATGATGGGGTTATAAACATGATGAAACAGTTGTGTGATCGATTTTCAGTAAAGGATATATCCTTGTAGGATTTTCTGATCTACCATTTAGGAATAGGTGATTGTTTTCGAGTTCTTCTATGTAAATCGATACATTCAATAATAATAATAATAATAATAAAATCGATCTCCGCTACAAAATTAAGCAACCAAAGCGTTTAGGAGGTTGTAACCCATGCATGTAACTTAGTTTACATCAAAGAATATGGGTCCAAGAAAGTAAAAATTCCAGAACACATCAATCTGTCTCTTCAACAAGTTTTCAATGCTCAAACCAAAATAGATAGGAATTTGACCAATGCTAATTAAACAGCAAATATAAAAACAAATGTGAAAAAATGATCCCAGAGTATTCGAAATACACCTCCAACAGTAAATGAAAAGGACGCTATGAATTTACCATTTATTTGAAAACCTCTGATTCAATAGATCCAACACGAAGAGAAGGTAGAATTACAGTAAACTACATTAAATAAAGAAATTGGACCGAATGACGAAATAGGCGAGCAGAGAACTACTTAGAACAACAGATTGATCTTTCTTTTCAAAAAACTCCCGATACTTGAATAGCGCGACTATTAGCTGACAAACCATGCGACTTATGTCTTCAAATACAACAGTCGTATGACTCAATGAACGGAAGAAAAACCAAAAAACTAAGGACTCCATATATATGAACTGAAATGATAAAATATATAGAAGAGATTGCTTACTTGGGATTTATTTCCAAACAAGGTTGTAGAATACCATATCGTCTTTCTTCCGAAAGCTGATGGCTCTGGGTTCTAATAAAATGTCTAGCTGCTGCCATTTCTTCTACTGTAACTACACACGGATGATTTTCCAGACGAGTAGTAGCATTAACAGCAACTGCTTTTCCTGACAATTTATCTTTTAGCCATGAGGATAGTTCGTTTATTTCACTTCTTCTCAAACTATCTTCACCTGATGAAACAATATCGGTTAGTAGATCCTATGATTACTTCAAAAATGCAGACATATGCGAGAAGTAGAAGTAAATAGAATTGAACTTGTATTTTATTTGTTGATTGTTGAGATTTCTACTTAAAAAAGGCATAATTAATAATAACATATTATCTGAGAGCCTCAAATGTAGATAGTGAAAGTTGTTTTGAGGAAGACATGATATGAATACAACTTAAATACAACAACATTTATAATGACGGATAATAAAAGAAATAATGAGAGCAGACTTTGGCTCATGTAAGGTAACTAAATCTATGATACAGACTAATGGGAATAACATTATATTCATACTATTAGAATCAATAAAGCATGTTCCAAACATTGACCCCCACTTTCCCCACTCTGTTATTATCACTAAAAACTAGAAACAAAGTCATCATCAATTGAAGCTTTATTCAAGTAATTTTAGTTATACGAATTTATCCAACGTAATTAGATTCAATTATCCTTCCAATAGTAGAAGTTGATCTGACAGTTAGCTCCTAGGAATATGTATACATGACTTTCTTGCAGGATCTCCTAATGATGTGGTGGATGAGATATAGACACACAAATCCTTCGCTCAGAAACAAGTGTCTCTTGTTACGAGCTTGAAGAAAAGAGCAGCCAATAAGTCAGGCAACCCCCTCTCCCCCTTCTTCAGAGTCGACAGTGCAGGGAATGGTAAACCCCCATACTGTTCAGGCGATTTAAGTCTGAATCGAAGTTTCAAAATCATTTTGCTTAATGCTTGTATGTTTTTCTATGACTCCAGTGAAGAGTCTTCCACGCCCTCACATTGTGAAGGCAATATCCTTCAAAATTTCGACTCCAAAAAGAATTTGCTAGACCTTGACATATAAATCCATTGGTCTCGGCATGGCCGTAGATTAGAAAACCGATAGTTTAATAAACTGTAAAGAATGTTACGGTTACACCATCAACAATTTTTGAAAATGTTGAAATATATTTTGAGATATTCCTTTACGAGCATAAAATTTTGGAGCTTTACTAATAAACGTCATCAAACTACATAGTTGTTTTTGTGAATATTTATATCTAGACAGTTATTTATTATTGTTCATTACAGTTATAGTTTTCGAATGTAAAATAAGGAATCTGGCTGACTCTAAACAGGAAATTTGTTTTTCATTGAAGCCTTGATGGTAGTATACACAACCAAATTTATATGGAATCACTTGGTATTTCACATTATTGATTGTTTTTAACCATGGGTCTTTGACTACTTGTGAAGAATGAAGTTTTTTGTTGTGAAAAAACTGGATTGTATAATAAGAAATGTTGAATTATCACCACATGTTCAGGATATTATACTCAGTCGTCACTGAGATTCGAAACTGTGAATTTCAAAATTTAAAAAACCTATCATCATAATTGAAAATGCCTTACGTTATCCGATGTGTAGAGGGGTAGAATTTTTGCTCTCGTTGAAAAAGAGGTGACACAGAGGGATATAGAGGCCACAATGGAGGTATCACAGGGGGTGATTTCAAAAACCTACGCCCGATACGTGGAGGTTAGACGAAAAACAGATTTCATTTCATTTCCTGCGAGTGTAACGGCTAGAAATTATGTGGACCTAGTGTTGGAGCCCATAGTGAGACTCTAACGAGGTGCCCACAGTGAGAATATCACCCCAGAGGAGGTCAAAAACCAAATCCAAAGCATGCCTAGACGGATTCAGGATTGTATCAGGGCAAGAGGAGGTAATATAAGCTACTGAGGTTGAGTAAAAAATACCTACTCCGTGAGAAAACAATTTTTAATTTTTCTACTACATGCGGAAAGTCTCTTATTTTCTTTTATTCGTTTCTTTCTTGAAATAAACCTTAATTTATTTCTTTCTCCAATTGAAATATCTCAAACAGGATCAATTCTTACAATCCTTCGAAATTTCCAAAATCCCTGAGGCTTCCATATGATTTTGGTTGTGTGTAGTTTTCTTACGATTCATCGAGTAAAATTACCATTTTCTTGAAATATCATGTGTGCATGAGGTATGTCAGAGAAATTTATCTTGTAATCACATACATGATAAACATCTCTTGCCTGTGCCATATATGACTTTCCTAGTTTATTCTTATTATTTTTAGAATTTTTTATTTATTTATTATACGCTACTGAAATCAGATCAGAAATCAGTCTTATTTCGTGACATCAAAGATTCCGTATTATTGCGTTTAGGCCTTCCTTCAGATATAAGCATACTAATACACTTCACTCTGATCTCATTGTAAAACCTTCTACAATGTTATCAGATTTCTTTGATTACGACGTGAGAAGGAATTCTAAACAGGAACTACTATGAAATACATCTTACCTAGGTTTGTCAAATCAGATGCTTGCTTATCGTTTCTCATATCCTTCTCCACAGAAACTAAATTATATCCTTTGAACTGCTGTAGTTGCATAAGAACTAATTCATCATATGGATCGAAGCAAAATAACACTTCTTGTTGTCTCTTTTTAAGAGATTCATAGTATGGTGATGACTCAGCCAGAGTGCGACTACAAGAAATACAAAAAAACACATTAATTAAGGGAGTATTTTTCTCGGAAAGTATACACTACAACAAGTGAAGTCTAAGTATTCAATTTCCAAAACATATATTAGGGATCTGTTAATCAATTAGCTGTATAGAAAAATAATAAAGTACTACAATAAAAACTTTTTACAATGACCTTTGAGGAAATGAATATTGGTCGGTAGGAAAAATTTTAAGAGAAATAGTGAAACAACTATGTATTTTTTTTGCATTTTCCTTTATTGATCAATATACGTATATATGTAATTTCAACTATGGTTTCTACATTGTACAACATCTGTTATACATATATCTCTATATTTACATAAAATATCTGAATAACAGACATACTATTTCTTTAAATAATCAGAAATTGAGGATATTTATTTTAGTTCATTTTATAACTTGAATGAATATAATCAATAATTGAGAACCATTCATACACATGCCCAGATTTTCAAATGTACTATAAAAAATGATTTCTAGGTCTCTCAACCTTGCGGACGCTTCAAATATGTTTGAAATATTTCAAATTTTAGATTACTCAGGCTATGCTTCATCCATTTCTTGAATCACTCTTAAAAAAGTCTCCTATAGTTAATTCAGCATTTTCTGTTGGTAAATTCTATCAATAGATGCAAGCTATTTCAAGTAACAAATGTGTCCTTTAATGATTGAAAACTGCTGTGCGAGTGGAATGTATATCTTGTTCAGAATCATCCAAATGAGTATCACCCCGAAAATACAGCTTTCATAAAGTTTTGAACCCATATCATGGCAATTTTTAGGGTAATATTGTTCCCATTTTTTTTCAAAAAGACAAAAGAGCCTGTTAAGTTCTTTACCCACAATAAAGTAATATGTCTATTTGGCGATAGTATTTTTAAGAAATGAGTGCGTTGGATTTTGTCACTTGTACCTGCGGGTGTTTTGGCATTGATGTGTATCGAAAAATTCTAATGATGAATGCCAGTAGTCGTTTAACAAATTGGTCACTTAGTAAGAGTAGAATAAAATAAAATACTGGCAATTCTAACATTGTAGCTTAACACATGTGGTTCCTTTATAGAAATGAGGTTTTACTATGTATTGAATAGTTCGGTTAAATAAAATGAAACGATGAGAGTAATGTAGTAATGACTTTAATATATTAATATACCTATTCCTGGTATACCACTATTTCATCTAATTCTAAACTGATTTATCAAGGATGAGAAATAAATTCTAACAAGATTTATCCTATGATCCCTTCCATTTATATACTGAAATGTTTACCCTAAATATCATCCACCAAAGGTGAAATTTTTTCTAATCTTTTTATAGCTTAGCATATATTCGTAAAGGCTGGTTTTGAAATGTCTGCATGTCTTATTTATGTAAATCAATAGCATCCAGAACAATTGAGTAGTGCCTTTAGTTTTATTATTTTAAACTAGACAATCTTAAACTATTCTCATTTCTGAAAGCAATATTCACATTTATTATTGGTAAGAATGTTTCAACTAGTTCAATCATCTATGCTGTATATTGAAATATTTTGGAAAAGTAACATACACAGCTAATAGGAATTTTTCGAGATAAATCATTATAAATTGAGTAATCAAGCATCATTATGTCGATTATTTTAAATCACAATCAATACAATTTAAAGATAAACCATAAACTGGATGTTTTGTATTCATGAACATTGAACCTTCAAACAATTGGCAGATGCAGGAACATACTTCTTGAAACATAGTTCATCGAATTTTTTAATTCAATTTACCAAGTTTTGGTTAAGTCATTTAACACTTGGAATCACCCAACGTTTCAAGAAACTGCTTCGAATTTAAGATTTTTTGCAGTGAGACACCTAACAACTTGGAGGAAATCCAATTGCAACATGTACTTGCAACCCAAAAACTTCTGTATCTGCAGATAAGTCTAACTAATTCGTAGCTTTAAATATTCAAGAGCTTTCAGTTTTTTCAACTCAACAATGAATATTTTGTGTGTAGTTTTTTACCAGAATTTCTCAACTTATTTGTCAATTACCCATTTATGATCGAGCATAAGATAAGAAATGTACCCTTGAAATTTTAATTAGTTTAAGTAGTTTTATGTTAAATTTTCAGATCCTCCTATAGTGGCTATAGCCCCAAATGCCGACATTGAAAAGGAGTTCCCCGAGTCCAGAATGTTTAAAATATAGAACTCACTTATAATACAATTTTATCAGCAAATATCTGAATATGAAATATAATAATGTTGTGCCAAAGTAAACTGAATTACAATATATGATATAAGAGTATACTCTCATAATTTATATTTTTGTGTGACTAACAGTAGATCAACAATCGGGCGTACTTGCCAAAAGATGATTTATTATTCATGTTCAACGCAACCTAAAGAAATATATTTAGACACTGTAAAGATGATCAAAACCTAAAAGTCACCCGTTGACCTAGAAACAATTAGTGAGAATTAACGTCTTATCGCACAGATATAGAAAAAAAATCGGAAAACTGTAAGTTTGTACTTACATCTCGAAAAAAATGTTTTGCTATAATGAACGTATTCAACTTTTTTTAAGAAACGCGTAAAGGTATCGAGTTGAAATTCATACCAGATACTTAGGTCAACAACTTAATCAATCTGTGAAAGAACTTTTCAGTCAACGCCACCGGAAATGCGGTTGTTTTCATTCAGCTGCTTACTTCCGACACTCCCAGTGGAATCAAAACCTTGCGTTGACCTAGAAACATGAAATTTATCGAGGAGCAATGTTTTTCAGCACGGATTCTGGGGAAAACCCGAAAACTGTATATTTGTAGTAACATAATTAAACACATAATATTTTGTTATAACGAACGTATGCACTTTGCTCTAGGAAGCACTTAGAGATAGCGAATTGGAATTGAAATCAGATATTGAGATCAGTAATCCCATCGATCTGTGAAAAAATGAAATTCTTAACTCAACGCAACCGGAAAATATGGATGTTTATGTCGCATTCTACTGCATATTTCGACTCTCGCAAAGAAATCAGAAACTATAAGGTATATCCCGTTCAACTAGAATGAAGAAATTTTGAGAGAGTGTTGTTCACAGTGAAAGCAAAAATACAAAAACTCTAGATTTGTAGTTGGAGCACAACGAAATTGTAATAAGGAACTTATTCGCATTTTCTCAGAATCTCGTAAACGTATAAAATTGAAATTGATTAGTCATTTTTCTTGTCTCAAAATTAAGAAAGCTACAAGATGCAATGTCTTAAGGCACAAGAAAAGGGAAACTTTCGAAAACTGTTCATTTGTAATTACATAACAGAAGAAATATTTATTGGTGACCAAATAAAAACGCCCTCGCGGGAGATAATAATGTTCCAAATTATGCCACATTTGAAAACTTTGAACTTGAAATGATTTGTAAGGAGATGTAGGAGGAGATTTAGAGTTTAGCGGAAACGCGGTGCTATTGATCGTCTTTGTATCAAATATCTTCGAACTATTTAATTTCATAGTAGAATTTCTAAATTAACATCAATGATATTTATTAATTTCTTCAGTAAGTATGTAATTTCAAATTTATATGGCACCCTTAGTGCATGAGTCTTATTCGCACTTGATGGATTTACATGAATGGAATTACGATATACAATGGTAGCCAGAATACGTGCTGCAAAAAATAAACATTTTTAGCATTCTGTACGTCGAAAATAAATAAGAAACCCTTACTTACCGTTAATTGACAATCTAGAAATTGAGAATCAATGTGTCACAGCACAAGGGAAAAAATCCGAAAACCCATGAATTTGTAGACGTACCACGAAAAGAAATTATTTTCAATTTTTTTATCAACATTTTTTCTCAGGAATACGTGAAAGTATGAAGTTGACATTAATAACTCACACTCGGACGTTCAATCCCCAGTATCTTTCAAGAAATTAAACTTCTAAGTTATAGTTATCAACAGATACGGCCGTTTAAAACCATTTGCAACCAAAAAAACATTAATATGTAAAAAAAGTTCTAGTATAATATAGATGGAAGACGCGATTCGCGAATCCGACTCGCATAAACAGTTTTTTCTGGATGATGTGGTTAAAATCTCATCAATATTTCATATTTGCACTTATTGTTTGTTTTAGCATCATGGGCTATGTGATTTTGCAAAAGAATAATCAAGACAACCAATAATATGGTGTTGAAACATTCATTCAATACTAAAAAATGTTAAGAATCTTCATCATTAATTTCAAAATTATCTATCAGATATACGAGTTTCATTGTTTTTGTACTCTTTTTACCTAACTGAATATGTGGAAACTGAAGAATTCCACTTTTTGTATATTAAAAACATTTAAATCGTCCTTCATTTTTTAACTGCAGGTCCATTTTGTCTTAATCCACCCCTGGTGCTGTTGTACTTTGCAAGAAAAAGTTTGATGATCAAATGCATATAAAATTTTTGTATTATAACGTAAGTTATCGACAAGATCCAATTGACTGTAGAAGCTATATTGACAGAGAAATTGGACCTGCATGCTAAACGCTACAAAATACGAGGGCAGAAATTATCTTTCTAGTGGCACCTCTATGTCAAGCCATAATCTTTTCAAATCATCTTCGAAATTTTTCATCAATCAGCAAAGCATTTACCGTATTCTTCGATTATCAACCGAACGAAGCGCATCCTTGTACCAATTATATCAAGCACAGATTCATGCACATCATACTTCCACATGTAAGTTCAATCATCAATTTAAAAAATGATCATGATAAGGAAATAGTGATATTAGTGATAACCATCATGACAGAAGACGCATTACATTGTGGTACAAAAATCGTCTTTATTTGCGTAATTCAAATACTATCATCCATTGTGCTTCATATTCAAGATAAATTATTCTAACTAAAGATTTCATATACTAATGCAGATTGAGGTTTTAAATGCATACCTGGGGGCAGCTAGATAAAAAATTGTCCTTTCTTCCTTCGCCCTAGTTATATAGTCCGTTAAAGTAATTTTTTTTCCTGAATCTTGATGAGAAGATTCAAATAACAATAGTTTTGCTGCTTCTTCCTAAAGATGAAACTTCAACAAGGCGTTAATAATTTTACGATTTATTTACCTTTTCATTTCGATCATGGTTTGTAATTATGCCTTCCTTAATAAATGCACCATAATCACTATAAAACTTTTCATATTCCTCAGGCTTCTTTATCTGCTGGTCTTGCAGAAATTTTAAAATTCTGCTTGTTAATACATTCCTGAGTTTCCTAAAAATTCAATAAATTGAAAGTAATTCATACACACAATTAAATTAGTGATTGATTGATTTATTCAGTATGTAAGGCCACAAAAGTGTGGATGTGCATGTCAAGTAATAAATAACAAATAAATAAAGCAATAACATACGAAAATATGAATAATAGGATCAAAAGGAAGATCATTAAATCTAACTGTCTTCCAGAAATTCTGCTACAGTGTAATAACTCTTTGAAATCAATAGCTTTTTCACGTTTATCCTAAATGGCTCATATGCCAGAACTCTGTACCTAAATGGCAATTTGTTGAAGAGTTTTGATCCCACATAAAGTGGTGACTTTTCGAATTTGCTAGTGTGATGGAGCGTAGTTCTAAGCATATTTACAGATCGAGTACCATAATCCTGGCTTGCCGAGTTCGTCTGCAACTCATTTAGATGTTTCTTAGTTAACGAGAGGACAGCCAACATGTAAATGCAGGAAAAAGTGAGAACTGAATTTTGAAGAAAATATGGTCTACAACTATCTGTAGGCTGTAATCAAAAAATTACCCGCATGAGCTTCTTCTGACACCTAAACACCCGGTCGCGTCCCGCCGAGTCCCCCTTAGAAATACATTACTAGACAGAAGGCAGTACGCTAAGGAATAATAAATTGATAACAAAGTCCTCTGATCCAGTACATCCCTCAATCTCAGAATGGCAAAGTGAGCATAATTGATCCTTTTGCACACTGTATCTATATGAACATCCCAACATAGGGTTTCGTCGATGTATAGCCCAAAAATCGAGTTTGAGTACTAGATTGAATATTACTACTATTCAACTGAAAAATTCCTCCTTGACCTTATCTGAGGGAGAACCTCATCACAACAGTTTTGCTCTGATTCAACACCAGTCCGTTTGATCGACACCATGTGAAGAACCGCCCCGCCACACTCTCGACTTTCGCAACAAGCTCCTCAGGAGTCTGCGCTGCTAGAGCCACTGAGGTATCATCAGCAAACATAACCATAACATCACTACGAATCACCTCAGATAACTCGTTGACGAACAATAGAAAAATGAGTAGCCCCAGCACAGACCCCTGAGGCACGCCGGTGCCCCCTTCATAACTCACAGAATGTGAACTGCCCACCTTAATGTAAGATGACCTATTACTCAAACAAGATCTAAGCCACTCCTGCATAACACCCCTGAATCCCAATGCATAGCATTTATTCAGTATAAAGTTGAAAAACAAAACCTCAAATACAATTGAAAGATCCAAGAATTTCATGAATTTAAGAGTTGCTGTTTCGGGTGATCTCCCAGCTTTATAACCATGTTGTGCTTCAGCCAGCAGATTATACACTACTTAAAAAGCCAACAATTTGTCACAAAAGACTCTTTCCATCACTTTTGATAGTGTGTATAAGGCAACAGGCCTGTAGTTCATCAGATCGGTCCTGTCCCACTTCTTGTAAATAGGTACAACAGCTGCCATCTTGAGCAGAGATGGAAAAATCCCCGTTGACGCAGATAAATTGATTAGAAAAGCAATCGGTTCAGCTATGACTTCTCCTAAAGCTTTTAATATCCTCGAATTGATCCACTCGGGAACGGCGCTTTTAGTGTTTTTCAAGTTTCGGAGAACAAATTTGACATATTTGTCGTCAATGGGACTGAAGAAAAAAGTCTCTTCAAAAATTGTGCGAGATGTGCAGGTTTTTGGCCTATCATTGCCGAAATGTTCTCAAAGTTTGCACTCGGTCTTTTTTGAAAAGAAATCCGCGACGAGATCAGCTATCTCACTGGGGTTGTTGATCGTATTCCCTTCTTTGACTACTTTTTTTTATACTGTGTGTCCTACCCTCACCCCCCAAAGTGATTTTTCTGTTATTGTTATTAAAACAATATCAAACCCTTTGCTTAGTTTTGGAAGCAGATTTAGATAAGTTTCACAAAAAACCAAGCCCAATGGGTCTAGTATCTGAAATATTTGAACATAAAATAGCATAACCATAGAATAATCGAGGACCAAGGATGAAATTATGGAAAACCAATACAATGTTCAACTTGAAATTTTCTCAAACAACCTGACTACCCTCCTGCGATTAAATGGTCTTCATAATGTAATGATATAGTTTCCACCAAACTAAGCATTATATACTCTAAAAAGTTCAAAAACGAGTTCTCTCAGAATAGGACACATGTTATACCTAAGTGATTTTCATCACAACAAAAAAATGATGCCTTGTAATTATCTTTGATTAGAACAACAAAAGAAGTTAATTGGAAAATTCAAGCTCACGTTTAATACCAGATGGTCAGAATCCTTGCATCTGATAGATCGCGAATAAGTGATCCTGATGATGATACAAACGGAAACGTTTATATTCATAAAGGGTATTCGAATTTTTCACTTTATATCTCTATAATTAACATTATAAATGTATCCAATTTATATTCCTTACAATCAAAACATGCGTAAACAATCCAATTCGTCATGATGTAATTTTTAACTGTGGCTGTGCTGAGGCGGCAAAATATTTAGAATTATAATATACGCGTTTTATAAAAATAAGTTCAAACATTTTTTTTGCTATTGTGTAAATGTTTCCTTCTTACGGATGAGTATTTGCTAATTATTATAATACATACTTCATCGGGCATTGCAAAGTTATATATATAGTAAATTAAATTGCTCAAAAATTAAAATCTGTATTTAATACTCACATAATTAAAGCGCTGTTTTGCAATAGTTCTCTACTTAAATTCAAAGGAATATCTTCTGAATCTACTACACCCTTCACAAACCTTAACCACTTTGGAAGAATATTGCTTGTTTTACTCTTGATAAGTACTTTTCTGGTATACAAAGCTACGCCTGTTTCTGCTTCTCTAGACATCTCGAATAGTCCTGTAAATAGCAATTCCTATCATTTAAGATTTCTTAGAAAGTTAAGTTTCTGCATACATTAATAGACATGCGGCAATGGTAAACACTTACAGATAAGATTTATACATCAGTTAATATTGTATTAACCGCCATGTTAATGTTACGAATATATTCTTGGAAACACCAATCTCAAAATCTTTTATACATGATTTTTCCCCAATAGAATAACTTCCCAAAATAGTTGCGAATAAACACAATCAAATACAACATGATATAAGATCAATTTCTTCATTTTTACCATACATAACATACACTCTTAAAATATATTGAAGGTTATTTTACACCTGATAATTTAAATTTGATAACAAACATCGATCCAAAAATCTACTTAAAACAATAAAACACTCAGACTTGTTTATAAGCTTTGCTTTCTACATATTCTACATATTGAATATTCTTCAAATGAGCCTTCTTAAATTTTCAAAGATAGTTTTTGAAGTTTTCTTGTTTATATTTTGTTAAACTATTGTTAACTCTGGTTATGATGAACATTCAACATGAAAATCATTATATACCTATAAAAATATAGTTTCAATAATATTTGACTCTTTAGTACATAAAAATATCTTCAGAAAAAGTTTCTAATACTAACTGAATAATGGAAATTGAATTCAAGAATTGTATTGATTGGAATTTTGTTCATTTAAAGGTTCTGCCTAAAATATTATATACACCTTATTGATAGTTTTAGATACAATCCAGTGGGTCCTTCTAATCCAACATCATATTTCAAGCAATGTATTGTCACCTACAGTGTTACAAGTTACAATCTACTTCTGCTTTCTTTTTCATGTAAATGTGTCCCTTGTCCCACAAAGCTTTCAGTAGAAACCGTTTTTTTACGTATCCTGTAGCATTCATGTTTTTTTCAATTGCGCCAATGAAGTGATACTTCATTTCTTCTGCATACATATATACTCTGAGTTTTTGTTTTGATTTGTAACGATTACCCCAAATTGAGTTCCAGTAAAACAATAACTTTTTTTTGATTTATTAGAAAAAAAAGACAATTTGTTTGCACAGATGTTCAACTGATTCCTGTATTATCTAATTGTTGACTGACATTATGCGGATTTTCTTCAACAGCTAATAGAACATCATGTTGAATATTTTCAATTAATTTTGGTCTGCATCCTTCAGGTAAATTTTTAAGAAGTTTATGTTTTTGCTACTTTCTATCTGTATATGTGATTGAAAAGTTCCCTTCGTTATAAGATCTACGACGATCTGTGTAACCATCATATATTTCGATACGGTATTTTTCATTAGAAGCTTATTTAAAAATAATCCTCTACTAACAGTCGAAGTAATCGTTTGTCAGAACTGTTTTTAATTATTGTTTGTTATTAATTTTTTTAAGCTAGCGATGAGGACATTTGTCAGTTTTTCAATTTCTTTCTGTGTTCTTTATAATAACACCATATTTGTCTCCTGCGCAGAGTTACCTAGGTTCAATCCCCACAAAGTCGGTGCGATTTTTCGGATTCTGGGAATCGTTTGAGTATCCATCTTTCGAAGGAGATGTAAAGCCGTCGGTCCTGTCTAACAGAGATATGTTGGACATTAAAGATCCCTTCCCCCGATACGAGAGGGGTTCGGCAAAATTCCCGGGTTAGTGAGGTGACAGAACTTCCCGGCATGTCATTGGCCGAAAGGCAAAAATAGAGCACGTTAAAGGAATAACAAACAAACAAACAAACAAAACCATATTTGTCTTCTATAAAAAAAAACAACAGTTCTTATTCTTCTAGTGGTACTTAATTCAAGGTAATTTCTACAAAGAACGGTCACTAAGTTGAAACGGTTCTACTGAATCTCACCAAAATCTAGTAGAATACTGAAAAAAACAAGACCTTTCCAATGATGTATCACATGCCATAAATAATTTATTCGGAAAAAATATTGATGACGTTATATATTTGACAGATGTCAATATAAAAACATAATTTTATCAGAAGGTAGGAAAATCCAAGTTAACCTGTACGAGCGTTTTTTTTTTATAAAACCTGAGGACTTCCTAATCATAAAGGGGAGTCCATACATTTTCCACACTAATAGGACGACACTCATATTTATATACTGAAAAAACTTTTGAGAATACAACATAGAGTCTTAAATCTGTTTTCCTACACTGGAACATTTAATTTAATTTTACTGTAGTTGTAAGTTACTTCCGATAGGCGGTGACCTTTGATAATATACACATGTATGAATTATTAGATGTAGTATCCAAGATCACCGTTTATCAGACGCTTTATGTCTGCTTTATTAAATATACTACGAGTCAATTGAAATGGATAATTGTAATTTTCTTCAAAATCGTTTGGCAAGAATAGTTTTTATTGATTTTATTCCAAAAAAAGTCTGTCCGTAATATTTGTAGAAGAAGAAACTTTTATTTGTTCCCAATAATAATAATTTATACATAAGTATGGAACATGTCAATAATTTGGTAGTATTGTGTGTATATATAAAACAATATGCCATGAAATAAAACAGAATTGAATTTACAGACTTCAAAAACACATTGAAATTTTAAATAAACGATAAAATAGAATCCAAGACCACACAACAAACGTTACTAACACATTAAAATTATTGCAATGCATGGTACAATACAATGTCAGCTAAAAAGTAATCCTCATGTCAAAGTACTCCTGTATAGAATAGAAGGCGCTCTGCAGCAAGAAATCACCAAGCTTTCTCTTAAGACAGTTTAGAGGCATGTTTCTTATTACCTGAGAGAGATGATCGTAAATTTTCACTACATTGAAATGTACGTTTCTTTGTAGGTAAGAGAAATTATAACGTTCACAAAGTAGATCCTTTCCGTTTCTTGTGATATATTGATGATCTCTAGTAATCTGACTCACTAGATTCTTGTTCTTGCATACAAATAATACAGCCTCAAATATATACAGACTCGCAACAGTAAGTACAGACGCCCTGACAAAATGGGCTCTGCAACTTGTATTTCTTTTAAGGCCATACATGCCTTTGGTCATCCGCTTCTGTAGACGAAAAATCCTCTCCTAATCAGGCGAGCCTGCCCAGAATATGACTCCATATCTTATCCACGACTCCACATATGCGTGATAGGCTATCAAAGAAGTTTTTAGGTCGACCTCAGTTCTCAACACTCTAAGGGCATAACAATATTTACTCAGTTCTTTAGTCAGATGTTCAATATGAGGTTTCCAGTCTAGTCTACTGTCTACTGTTATTCCCAGGAATTTTATTTTACTTTGTGCTGATAACTCACGATCATTATAATCTACAACGAACGGTTCTCGATCCTTTTTGAACGCGTATCTCATTATTTGCGTCCTATCAGTATTCATTTGTAGGAGGTTATTTGTGAAATACTCCTCCATGGTTCTTATCATCTCACACGTTTTACGTTTTAGTCCCTCTTCATCAGTTTCAGATACGTTGCAGGAAGTATCGTCTGCAAACTGAATAGCAGCCTCACCAAGCAAATCAGCCAAATCATTTGTATAGAGAAGGTACCTCAATGGGCCCAGAATCGATCCCTGCGTCACCCCTCTCTCTATTTGATAGGTTTCGGATCTGACCGAGCGTCCTCTCACATTAGTTTCGCATACGAACTGCCTGCGCTTTTCCAGATATGAATGCATAAGTCTCAAAGACACTCCTCTAATTCCATACCGCTCCAACTTTGCCAACAGGAGTTTGTGATTCACACTATCAAAGGCCTTTGATAAATCAATGCAAATTGTGAGGGTTTGGTTTCCATTATTCAATGAATTCAAGATTTAGTACAGGACGCTATAGACTGCTCTTATGGTGGACCTGTTTTTTCTAAAACCGTTTTGAGTCTCCTGCAGTATGGAATGTTTCTCAATAAATGATATAATCCGCTCATATAACATTCTCTCAAAAATTTTACTCATAATGTTCAGGATGGCAATAGGCCGGTAGTTTGCTATTTCAGCTTTGTCTCCCTTCTTGAAGACAGCTTTAAGCACATTTCAATGATTTCGGAAACACTCCACTCTCCAAGGACAAATTCACTATATAAGAGATATTATGTTTTATGTATTCTGCCACATGTTTCAGAACTTTTATCGGGATATTGTCTGGCCCAACCGAACTTGTGTTTTTCAATGACATGATTGTGGAAAGAATCTCTTGGGGATCCGTGGGGCGCAAAAATAGATTGGACTTTATTGTTGGAATAGTTTGGAGATTAATGGAAGGTGTTCCACCCACAAGTTTACAGGCGTTTTTATAGTGGTTATTTACATCATTCAATATTGTATGGTCATCTTCATTATTCACACGTGGATAATTCTCAAGTATTGTGCTGCTTTGCGAACTCCAGTTTTTCCCTAGGATCCTATTTATAACTGTCCATGTAGCTCTATTTTTCTCATTCGAGTTTTGTATGTATGACCCATTTGCAGTTTTTTTTGCCATTTTAATTTCTTGATTTATGAGTTTTACGTAGTCTTTATATGCTTCAATAGAAATTTCATCTCGATTCCGCTCAAAATACATCCTGCGCTTTATCTTACATTTATTCCGTATTTCTGCTGTAATCCACTTAAATTTCTTCTCATTTTGTTTAATTTTTTTGTATTTGAATACATCACTCACCTTCATATCAAGAGTTTTCATAAAAACATCCTAAGCCGTATTTACATCGGTCTGTTCATATACAGAACCCCACCCCACATTCGCCATCAATTCAGCAAAATGGTCCAGCTTTGGTTTAGAATATATTCTTGCTACCACTTGAGGTCTTCCATTACTTCTCGTAAGTCCTCTGATTTTAAAATACAGAGTGATCAGAAAGAGCACTGCTCACAAACACCGAATTTTGATCAAAAACATAGTTCACAAATATATTGTCGATACGTGTCGCTGACGTAAGCGTCACTCTAGTGTTGGAAAATACTGTTGGCACGAAATCACAAGTAGACAGCAGGTCTGAAAAATCTCTGGATGTTTTATCATTCTTTTTCAGGCATATGTTAAAATCCCCACATATAGTATTTTCGAATTTTCGATAATGCTGAAAGCAGTAGTCCAACATGTCATTAAGATGATCTAGAAAAAACTAATTGAGCCCGCTGGCCTCCTATATATACACATTATTAACATATTATTTTGTTTAACTCACAATACTTGAACAGTCGATGTGGTCTTCCACGCTCATTCGCTTCAGGCTTTCCACTTCCTCAAAGCACATATCCGGTTCATTCCTCACATATATCCAGCTTCCTCCATGTGGTGATGTAGTTTTAGAATACATGGACACTAAACGATGACCATCAATGACCGCCAGGCCTCCACTACCCTCCATAAACCAATGTTCAATCAGACTCAATATTTGTGGTATATCACACAACGTTTCCAGGAACTCCTCTAAACGGCCTATTTTATTTCTGAGCGGTGACATATTCTGATGCAGCAATCTTCTGTCACCTCGACATGAACCCCATTGGTACAGTTTACTTCCCCTTCCATTGCCTGAGTAGTCCATTCGTTTTTAGGATCTATTTGCTCCTCTACTTGTATTGCTTCTGATAATTGCTATGCTGATTCACGGATTTGTTTTCGTCTTCCTTCCATTCTACTGATGAGAAGTTCACAGTTTCTATAGAAAGTATAATGATCTACCTTTGGACCCAACCCAAACTTCCTATTATATGTAGTACAATTTCTGCATTCCATTTTCTCATTTTTAAATTCAACAGAGACATGTGTATCACTACCACATTCGAAACAAATCTGACTCAGTTCGCAGTCCTTTGCTACATGATTAAAGCCACCACACTTGAAGAACCTTTTTATCGGTATGTGCTCAAAAACTTGGTGCGTCTCATAGTCCAGGCAAACATAGCTCTCCCTCAACAATGTCTCTGATGTTTCATGATCAACTTCAAGTATCACCATATATCGAACTTTCATTTTTTTGGTTACTATGAGTTCAATTTTTGTACTCTGTTTAATAAAGTGCCTTTGAACGTCTCTAAGTGCAAGTACATGTCACTTACGCGCAAACAGCCGTCACATTTCTTTCCTTATTCGGTGGCGGGCTCACGGCTTGAACGTGTTTTCTGTTCTCGTGATCTCGGGGTGCTTCTCGACTCGAAATCATCGTTCCGGGATAGGTGATGTTGTTCTGCGAGCAAGAAAAATGTTGGGTTTTATTCTGAGGAATTCTAAGAGCTTCCCGAACACCAGTGTTCTCAGGGTTGTGTATTTCGCTTTCGTTCGGTCTAGATTGGAATGTGCCTGTGTTATCTGTGATCCATACTATGTGAAATATAAAATTGCATTGGAAAGCGTCCACAGAACCTTCCTAAGGTACCTGACATACAAACAGGATGGAGTATATCATATCCAAGGAATGCCAGGTTTTCTGTTAACGGATCGTTTTTCTGTGTTGGAGCTTCAAACTAGAAGGAAATATTTGTGCTGCATGTTTTTATATGGACTTCTGAATAACACCATCTGTTGTTCATGTCTGCTTGACAGACTAAAATTTTTGGTACCAAGACTCGCTGGCAGAGGCAGTGTCACTTTTTATGTCGTTGGAGCTGTTACGGATGTTTTATTCAACTCACCTATCAATCAAAGCTGTCACTATTTCAACACAGTGGCCTCTTCGATTGATATCAGTCATTCTCAAGCTGCATTCAAAAGAAACCTATTAGCAAAACTTAGTTCACGCACTTAAATTGTTTTGATTGTTTGGTGTGTATTTCTATTATTTGTGTTTGCATTATCAATGCGTTCTGTCATTATTGTTTTTTTTTGTTTCAAGCAAATTTGTCTATACTTGTTCGGCCTTGTAATTGGGAGTAATTCTGTTGAGCTTGTATCAATAAATAAATAAATGAAATGGTTTTTGTTTAATAGACACTTTATTAACTTTGTTTCCTCTAAGAGCTGCTCCAGACCAATTATTTCTAGCTGAGGCAAATTATCGGCTGTTGTCTTCACTGTATAATGTTCTCCCAGTTTGTTTATGGTTTCCTCACCTATTTTGTCCCTTTCATCTCTGTTGTTGCACTTTATAACAAGACCCCCTTTTTTGTAGCTATTATTTCAGAGATGGCCACTTTGAGTTCCGCTGGTTTAATAAGTTCCTTGAAACCGTTTCGTTTCCTCAATACTGTGTTGAATTTTGGGCTGTATTATTATTGAATGTTTACTGCGCTTTAGGACTTCGGCCATGGTAGGTTTCCTCTGACAAGCTTTCTCTCTCTTTTCAGTCGGTCCTCCATGGTCCGATGTGGAGTCATTTTCATTGATGGGATGACTGTTCTCAACAGAAATGTCTATCTCATCTGGAGACAATGAAAACTCTTGTCTCTGCTGTTTATTCGCATCCTACAATATCTCAGAATTTTTCACTGATTTTGCAATGTGAAGAATTTCAATTTTCTCTGCCAAGTCTTCCTTCAATCTCATATAGAGTCCATTTCAGCAATTTTTGTATCCGCCTTCAGTGATTTTTGAGCCAAATATTTTTCTTGGTCCTGCAAACTTTGCTTTTGTATTTCTAATTTTTCTTCCAAAATTTCAATTTTTCCTTCTTTCTCGAGTAGTTTATTTTCTAGATCAATTTCCCTGTTTGATCGCACAACCTGAATCGAAATATCCGCTTCCTGGTTCAGCATTCTGCGTTCCTCAATACTCTGCTACAAAGTCCTCAGTTGTCTTTTACTTTTATTCGATTTTAATTTCAGATTATCAGTCAATTTCATGTTTTCCTGCAGTTTAGTCTCCATTTGTTTTTCATACTCGCTACAGTTCTCTTCAAGACTTTTATTCTTTTCTCTCAGCTTCTGCATGTGTTTTCCCTCTGTTTCATTTCCTATTTTAGTTCAAGTACTTCGTTCTTCAGTTCGTTATTTTCTTCTGTATATTTCTTGTACTCTTCCTCCAGTTCCTCCGCAACTACTTTCTTCAATGCAATATTTTCTTTCAGTATGTTCTGCTCATGATGGTTTTCGCAGCACTCTACCTTATATCCATCAAGCACTTGAACATTTTTCATTCTTCCAGAGCAGCTTTTGTGGTAGACATTCAACCATCCTATGCATACATAGTTTTTGAATAGTTTTCTACAGCATACAAAAGATTTTCCGTTCTCTGTATCGTCCCCTTCCATCTGAAGTGGTCTTCGAATTTAACTCTTATCTCACAAGGAAAACTGGAGCAATATGATAACACCGCTGGCTCTACAACCCGAAACTTCCTTCTGAATTTAGAACTTGGCAACGCTGTTTATTTAAAGCAGTCGAAACGGCAACGGAATAAGATAAGATATCAACTCAACAGATGTTTCACTTTTTGTATTCAAAATGTTCATCGATATTCAATGAAATAATCAAGTTTGTAATGAAATAACCCATTTTTCAACACACTTGGGCCATTTAAAATGAGTTTTTGTTTATCACATCTTCACTTATTCGCCTTCAGCATACTTCACAAACACAATTAAGGAATTTTAGTCAATTTTTTATACCCGAAAACAATTAATACTCACGGAGCGCTTTCAAACACAACCATGCATCATCAAACAAAGTAAACACAGTTTTGAACATTGTCTTTAATATTAAACAGAAATTATGAACACAACAACCGAATTGAGGAATTCATCGGTTCCGCACATGTTCCTGAAATTTATTCTTCTTCTATTTTTTCTTGAGTACAAAATAATATGGTAATTTCGATCGATTGTAGTAACCTCCAACAGTTTGTTTTTCGTTATGGACATAAAAAAACTTACTACTGACAATGCCTTAGCAATAAAATAGTGGAAATGAATACACCACATGATTCGATAACTTTCAATGTTTCTAAATGTCATTAGCAGGGCAGTTAAAAGATTTCGTGAAAATGTTGATGCAAATAAAATTCACGGGAATGGAAGGCGCTTCACTACCCCAAGACAAGATCGCTTATTGGTGACTTCATCAGGCGGAATTGTACAAAGATTGCAAGAAAAATAGGAACTGCTACTGGGATGCACGTTTCGGTATTTACAATTCGCCAAAGGTTTCATGAACGAGGGTTGAATGCTCAAATCGCTGCTGGTCTCCGCAATTAAAGTGGTAGCACCGAGTGATATGGAGAAATATGGATAAATATGCCAATTGGAGCATGGAACATTCGACAAGATGCATGATCTATGATGCATGGAAATTTCAACATGGAGAGAAACCGATTACTGTTTTTGAGAGCCAATATGGTATACGGTGGGCATGTAACAGTCAAAGGTGACATAACTACCAATCCATGCACCAAGCTAGTTATTTTTATCAGAGGAACTATGAAAGCACAAAGATATAGAGACGTCGCCCCATAAAGTTGCGTTTTACCTATTGTAGTACCACTTAGTGATGAAATGGGCTATTATTTCATTTTTATGGACTATAAGGCACGTTTTCATCGGGCCAATATTATCACAAAAACTCTAAACCTCCACCATATTCACTAAATGGACTGGCCAACACGATACCCTGACCTAAATCCTACCAAGTACATATGAAGTGACTCAGGTTAAAGGAGTTGCTAGATAGGCTAGCAAAAGTGCCTCAGGAATTGGTAACGAACTTAATGAAGAACATACAAAGAAGAGTACCAGCTAGTAGAAGGAATCATGGAGGACCCACTAAATAGAAAAAATTTCTTTCTGATTTTTTATAAAAAATTATAATTTTGTATGAACATAAAATTTTCAGCAGAATAATAGAGAAATTTATTGTTGTTGAATTTTTCATAAAATATGATCACAATGTCTTGCAAAATCTGTACTGTAGTGTAAAAACGAAAATAATGAACTAACCATGTCAATTGACAGTGTATCTTCACTATAAAAAGGTTATTGTTTCCATGTGGTAATCGATTTGAATGATGAAATGTTATCTTTGAATACATGTTAGCTTGAAAAATAACATTCACATTTCATAGGTAAATCATTTGTTGTGAGTCTTCTGATATGAATCCGCACTGGACAAGAGAAGGAAATTTTGATGAAAAGTTTGAATGGAAATCAATAATCAGACAAAACAAAGAGGGGTTTGAAAACCCAAATAGGTGTAACAAAACAAATACAACAGTTAACATTTCAAATATCCTCACACTAGAATTGGGTTATTGGACTAAGTCATTATGTCTAGAAATTCAATAATAAAATCACATACCTGGTTTTCCTTCAGGAAAATAGAGAAGTGCTCTTATAGACAATGGAACATCTGCTTTGTAATGTAACACATATCTAGGCACATCGTAGTTACCACTTATGTATCTATAAAATTCATGATGCTTCTCCAAAGGAATATCTTTAGGATTCTGCAACCATAATGGTTGGATGATATTGGTTTTTGTGCCATTTAAAATAATAGGGCTTCCCACAAAATTACTGTACTTTTGAATAATCTTCTTAATGGTATCTTCATCGGCAAATTCCCGACATTCCGTTTTCAAATGTAGGACAATTTTTGTTCCCAATTTCACTCCTTCAACAGGTTGAATTTCATATACTCCCGAACTTAAAAATAAATAACATTATATCATTATTACTATGAGTTTAATACAATAATACTAATCAACAATAAAATGTATAATTTTCTATAGGTTATGATTTGAATTTATTTCTATTTTCTGAATTTCCATCAATTTTTTTCAAAACTTTTTCCTTAAATTAGTTTTAATTTCTTTAGGAAGTAGGGAGATCAATTGAGAAATAGTTCATCTTCAGAATTTTCTGTCAATGATTTATATAAAGAGATTTCACATGAAAGATTTAATATAGCAACTGTTTAAAAATCAGTTGAAACCACTCAAAATATTCAAAACTCAAATATTTTCCTAACATTAATCGAAAAAATTGCAAATATCATAATTAAAAATAGATAAATCAAATAACATTTATGTTGTATCAGGACTAACCCATCTGAACTCCATTTCAAACCTTCATGTCCTGAAGATCTTGTATAAACTTCAACTTTATCAGCAACCATGAAGGCACTATAGAATCCAACTCCAAATTGTCCAATAATATTACTGTCATCACTCTTCTCTTTATTTTTCAACTCTTCTAAAAATTGCTGAAAATTTTTATTATTTATCATAACCGAAAATGTAGTTTTTACGCTCTCTAAAATTTTACTTACTTTTGAACCAGACCTGGCAATTACTCCCAAATTAGATATAAGCTCATCTCTCGTCATTCCAATACCAGTATCCTTCAATAAGTAATAATGAAATGATCAAATGCAGGAAATGAAATTACAGATACGAAATAATACAGAAATTTTTCTAGAAAATCAGTATTTATTGTCAAGACGATGCGTTAGGTTGTAAAATGTTCTCCATAAAATTTGAAATACATTTTAATTAGTAAAAGAAAGCACCAACACTAAATGCCATAAGCAACAGAGCCTAGAAGAATCTCTTTCAACGAGATCTAGGCCATCTGACTGGAATCATGAACGCAAGTCGGCCGCTCCAACAAGATCGAAGATAGAGATTGTAATGAGGAAACTAGGTAAACCCACAATTGCAAACCCATCGGTCTACTATCTACCATCAGCAAGGTTGAAGAAGGAAACATCTTGCTTATGAGATCACATGGAAGAACAGAGTAGAGTAGAGTAGAGTCCACCAGCATTGACCTGTTTGACATTGCAAAGTCCAAGATCTGACATGGAGGCTTGCTCTTGAAAATGTTGAAAACCAACTTCCCCCTTGCCTGGTGCACCCAGTCTTATCTACAAGACAGAACCTTCAATTTCTTTACCATCTGATGAACTGGCATAGCAATTTGGGTGCTACCAACAAAACCATGATATACAAGAGCATCATCGGGCCTATGATGGCATATGCTTGGCAGTTTGGGGATATGCAGCCCCAATTCGAATCGTCATGCAAGTCCTGCAAAACAGACACTGAGGATGGCTGTGGATGCCCCACAGTATCTCTGAAACCTCCAGCTACATTGGGGCCTGCAGGTCCCAAACATAGTCAACTTCTGTCAAACAGTGATGAAAGAGTTCCTAGTAGTTGGAATTCACTCAAATCCACTGGTGAATGTTCTATGAGTCAGCTATGAAGATAAAACAAAAAACTACAAGAGGCTCAAGGTAATGCTTTAAGAAGACCAAACAGTTTCGTTTGCACAGAAATTCAAGTCCATCAGTCTGTTATCCATAGTATCTATGGTGGTTTGATTCATCAGAGATGAAGCCAACAGGAACAAGCTAACCACCATCGGTCTGTTCTATTACGCAAGAACTCTTGATAGGTCTTGGGATGGTGGCTTGCTCTTCCGCTTTTCTTGCGCTCTGGCTAGAAAGTATATAAAAACATGCCATAGAAGGATCATTATAGGTATTGTGGAGTTGCAGAGCGATTAAAGAAGCTATGCTCTACTTGTACCATTAGAGTTATCCCATCTGCAGAAAAAATTTACCAAAATTAATTAAGTAAAAACTTAAATACCTAAGATGCAGAGCTCACTCATTATTACACGTAGCAAAGAAAAGTGTGAAATAGGACAATAGTATAAAGCTCCACTGCATATAACTATACAATTAGAGAGGCCACGAAAAAATCTTCAAAAAAGTTTTATGAAGACATGAAGCTACAAAGCTCGAGATTGAACATAATTTCATCCAACAACTAATTACCTGGTATTATTAGTGGTAAAACCTACAGAGGAATTCACAAAGCAAAAAAAAACCATAGAAATACTACTAGAAAGAACTTTCAAGATCAGTAAATGTTAATACAAGCTCTACAAACCATCTTTAACATAAAGGCCACAGAGAAGTTCTGAACAAAATGATTTTGACATATATATACAAAAATCATGATATTTTGTTAGAGGAGATGTGTTATATTGACCTAAATGGACATCCAATTTTATGAAGTTTAATAAAAGATCATTATTAGAGATTTAATTTTTTCACTATAGCATTTTCATTTGATGACACAAATAACTTTCCTCAAATTTGTTGGATACTAAATTTTTAATTTTATTATTCTCATGACTGCAAATCTTAGTTGACTGGGAATAATCTGCTTATGTTCAGATCTAGATTATACAGGGTGTCCGTGAATTGCGTGTACAAAGTTATACTACAGATTCTTCAGCTCAAAATAAGTCGATTTAGGTTGAAAAATTATGGTTAATTAAAAACATGTTCGACTTTTTAGGGACACTCGTGAAACGTCAAGGACATTGAGTGGATCACTAAAAACGTGAATAAAGCTCCCGATTATGCATACCAAATATGGTTTCTATCAATCAAGTCGTTCCCGAATTATTTGAAAAATAAGAAAAAAATCTTTGGATTTGGCGACCTCTAGCGACCAAACGAAGAAATTTTTCATATAGGTAAGTTGTCCTATATCGACGTATTTCGAGCTGAAGAATCTGTAGTACAAAATTGTACACGTGGTATAACGTACACGCAATTCACAGACACCCTGTATAAAGATTTGTATATTTAATCTCTTACCTGAAGTGTTAATATTCTACCATGTTTATCTGTATCGATGAGAATTTCCAAAGGTCTATCAGCTTCCTCCAATGAACTAACTCCAGACAACAAAGCATATCGGAACTTTTCTAAAGCGTCACTAGCATTCGATATAAGTTCTCTCACAAACACTTCTTTTTCAGAATATAAGGATTTGGCAACTATATCTAGGAGCATTCTAGTTTCAGCTTGGAACTCATATTTAGCTTTTCCTAGAAAAATATATTGTAAGAGCATAAAAGATTACTTCTGAAGAGAATTTTTTGGAATAAGCACATTTCAATCTAACCTTCCTCAGTGGCCTGAGCAGCTTCAACACTGAAATATCTCTTTGCTGAATAGTCTGAAAAATATTTGCATTCATCATATTACGGTATTCAAAATCAAATTAAATCTTACTTTTATAAAGCGGTGCGGCGGAATTTCTATATGTAATTTCCTTTTTTAGCATGAGTCTTATTGCACTCAATCTTGTTAGCCTCCGCAACGGAATCGAAAACATTATTATAATCTCAAATTCCTCTAAGCAAAACTATAACCAAAAGCTGATAAGAAAACAGTTTTAAACAAAATCAAAATATTCCAACAAACACTGACATTTTTATTTTAAAAGACCTAACCAACAAGTTTTATTATACTTCTTTAATCTTTATCTACTTCTTGATGAAACTACAGGTACTAGAAAGAACAAGAACACTATATATAGACACAGATGTATGGGATAAGTTGGACTGATTTAACACTATCACGGTACTATTTAAACTGAATCGATATACATTCCAATATTGAGTCTCAGTCACACAATAATTATTGTACTGAATTCAGTTATTACAATCATTTCATTTTCCACCACGTCAGAACCACATTTAAATATATAGTACCCAAAGACCTTAATTGGGACAGACAGTAGAAGTGAATAATAGCTATTTACAAAGGCCATTGAATAGTTTTCTGAAGAAATCAATTATGAATAATAGTTTCTATTGGAAAAATGGATATTTTATATGATGAAAAAGTTTCATTTAAATTAACATTACCGTAACTATTATTCGAACACTATTTTGAAAAAATTTCAATTTTTCTGTGCCATTAAGTCTTTCGTACGGTAAGTAAGAAACTCGAGAATACCATACTCAGTACTTCAAACTAAGACCGAGGTTAGTGGGGGTGTCCCAATTTTGAGCGTAAATTCCTAAGAAATTCGTTAAATAATCCGTGCTACTGCGCATCTTCTATTTTTCCTCGAACCAAAGAAGATAGTGCATACATTACTTGTTTGGCGCATACCATATAGCACAATAATAATTATTTGGTTTGGGCGAGCAGGTGACCAATATGACATAAACTGCTTTCACTTTTCCCATACGAGTATTTTAAGATTAGTTGAAGGTCTTAAGAATAATCGCTGTTTGTACTGATACTGACTTTTAAGACATCTCACCATTGACTAAGTATACTGTATTTAAATGTATATAAATTATCTTTGTTCTCACATACTTCATCTGTTCTCTAAATGACAGCTGCATTTATTCAATTACTTTTAAACGTCAGAGTTTATTGCTAGAACCAATATGAATGAACTTAATATTAGTGGTGATATTAGTAGTAAACATGTATAAGGTTTAATTAATTTAACATGAATTACATATCATCTATATAATATATAAAAATGTATGTATATATGTATACACTTTATGCACTACTACACCGTTCATCCGATCGATGTGAAACATTGGGTTGTGAGTGCACTCGCAAAGGTTTCTGGTATGGGTCCCCTAATAATGCCCATTGCAAGCCAGGAAATATATAACGGCTTTTTTCCTGGTTATATTTATTGAATTATTTTGGTTAGCACCATTTTGGGTGATTTTGAACTGTCACTTACCGCTTAAAGCTGAATACTTGTTCAATCCCCCATTCAAGGGAATTCTCCTTACCTCTAATCCCCATAGAACGGACAATTTATAAATGGATAAAAAGTTATCTGTGTATTTTATATGGACTTAATGCTATTCCATGGTTTTCAACTTTCGAACAAGAACGGAAGTGGCAACGAAACGACAGACTGCCAGTTTATAAATGGACCACAACTAAACATTCAGTGTCATTGAAACTAAAGGCCAAGTTATAAACTAGCAGTCCGTCGCCATTGCCATTCTCGTTCGAAAATTGAAAACTCTAGAATAGCATACAATTCGTATAAAATATATAAACAACGTTTTATCTAATAAATAAATAATAAAATAAACACATAACGCTGTATCCATTCATAAACAATAAATAAAACAAAAGGTTTGGTGAGAAGAACACAAAAGTTGAGAAGACGTCATACTGAATTCAATAATAATATTAACATCATGGCATGGGTATCAAACGCTGAGAACACAAAAATAAAACAAATAAAATTAAGAATAAAAACTAGAAATAAGCTTTTCCTCCTTCACTCTCTGGCATTAATATTTTTTGTTCATGTATAAAAAATTGTTGACGAAAAACACATTCTAATTTTAAATGAAACAAATCTAAATAACTTTCAATTATTCATTCGATTGATCACCTTTATAGCAACTACGATTACAAGAATATTAGTATTAATGATAAAATTGATTAATAGAAACAATAGGATTGTTCACGACTATAGTTCCGAACCCACTCTGAAATGCGCACAAGCGCACATTTCAACCTCATCAAGACGTTTAAATGAGTAATATGGTGCTTCTAATATAAAATACATTAGATTTCAAGCTATAGTTTTCTCGAAAGGCGCCGTAACCTTTCAATAAAATAAACTATTTTTCATTGGGTGCAGCTAGATATGTTAAGAATTGTTAAAATACTCAAAAATCCAATAAAGGCAATGCACACAAAAACAAAAAATAAAGTGTTCTTGAATGCATCCTATATATACGTATATTTTATTCTATGGAAGATACCGTGTCTATCTACCTACCACGATTGTTGATTTTGTATATAAATATAACATAAGTATTGAATATATCTTAGATTTTTTCTTTGCCCGGGGTCTACCGAAAATTTTTAGAGTGAGAATTCATTGTGTTTTGTGCAGTCGTTTTAGTATGTTTTGTGTTTATCTACTATCTATTAAATCTACCATAGTAAAGGAATATATTCTGTGATTCCCAGTTTCGACTGGTTCTTCTATATCTATTTGATTAACATGGTTTTCGTTTCTATCTTTCGTTTCTTTTAGCAGCATTATTTACATCATATATTAATCTTAGTCTATATTAAATTAGTAGCTATAGAGTATATTGATGTTATGAGGAAAGGTGCCTTTTCATTGGAGCTTTTGATGCTCGTTTTGAGCGTCAAAATGGTCATGGGACCCATTTTTCTATGAAATCTTGACGCTCCCATGAAAAGGGGTTTTTCAGCGTCAAAATATGTCATTTGTCATTTATTTTAGGTTGAAACACTTAATTGATGAATATGCAATCTATTTTTTTATTGATTTGGTATCATCAGTGGAATCTTTAGTGTTGTATATTGCGAAATTGTTTTTTCAAAACTTCTTACTATGTTGTTGGAGTATCGAAAGCTAGTATTGCACAATAACTGGACGACTATTAAAAGAGATTCAGCCATTTCGTATCGAAGAAAACTGTTTTTCTTAGGTTTACCTCTATCAACCCTTGGAAACCGAAAATATAAACTTGTCTGTTATCTCTTCTGGCGTCTGCCGTTATAAAGTTCAGAAATTCTCAACTTTCTAGCATCAATGCTGAAAATCACGTGTCTTTCCGAATCAGCATCAAAACGCTCTAATGAAAAGGAACCTACTTGATACAATCTATGCTACAAGCTATGACAGAAGTACAGAATCAAAACATTCCTCGGGTGGCAACCCTGGTGTGACCTCCTTGATGGTCTATAATTTTTAGAAAACGATTTTAGTTATATTATTTACAGTACCTATTGCTGTTCAAGTAATGTATAAAACAATGAGGGAAAGGCATCACAATATTTCATAAACATGACCTGCATTTCGTATAGTGTAAGTACATATTTATCATTTTAATTGGCATTTATGTTATGGTGTAGATTCCTCCAGGCATTATCGGTTTCACTACTATTTCTTTTTATCATCAGACATTCATATACGTATTATTGGAGAATATGTAACATCGATTGGGTTAAATTGTGATTTATATTTTTATTTTTATCCAGCTCATTGATTGTGATGGACAGATCAATAGTGTGATGGTAGTTGCCTGTACAAATTTTTGAAACAACTCAGTATCTTCAAGATGGAATCCAGTATTGTCTGTCCAGTTTGTACCCTCTTTTTGAGGCCTGGCATCACTTTGAAAACTCATCTAAGTACTCATCCAAAGCAGAAAGTCATAGATGCTCTGGTCAAGTTGGCTGAAATAGAATCAACAAATACAAGCAGTAACTTGGAACAAGAAATTTCTCCTACTACCTCTGCTCAACCAATAAATACTATTGCAAATACAACATGGAATGCAGCTGCTGCTCCCCAGGTAATTGATATAAAATTGAATTTGTATATTTGATTGAAATACTGGTGTAATATTAATAGAATTATGAATTTTTATATAAATACTTACATACATACATGTACAGGGTGTCATATTAATAATTAGAAATATCTATCTTTAGAATTGAAATCTCCGAATTAAAATGTGACTATTGAGGTACAGGATTTTTGTAAAAATATAAAATCTACTTGTGCCCAGTATTCTACAATTATTAGTGTTTTTGGGTCATAGAATTGCATTGATTCTATAAAGAAATGTCAATCAGTATTAAGAACATAATATAATTTATTGAGATTTTTCAAATGAGTAGATGCATACAGCAGGATCCTATCAGATTGAAACGATTAATTCAAAAACAGATCACTATTCAATACACAAAACCTGAATCTACTTTTCTTGTCATGTTCACTCTAATAACAAAAAATAAAGAATTTTTTCATCAGGATTTTTTAAAGAAATAGATGCATTCAGCAGGTATTGCTAGATTGTAACGAATAATTCAAACCAGTACACAAAATCTGAACTCATCTTATCATACACCCTAATACCATGAAATTATCAGCATTTATCTAATAATTCAAGTGTCATTAAAATAAATTCAGCCTCTAAAAGTATCATTTTGTTATAATCTGAATCAAAAACAATTTTATTTGAAACTGCAAAAGAACATAAAGCATATTTTACCTAAAACCTTCTTATTCATATTATTATTATTATATTTCATTTTATACTCATTTACTTCAATAAGCTCATCAATTCTTTTACCAATCAATTTTCTAATTTTATAGTAATATTTCTTTTTTCTTTCAACACTTTAGAAAAGATATAATAATAATATAATATCATCATTTCTTTGACTGAGTTAATACCAAAAAGTTTGCATGATAACTTTAAGAAATTAGAATTGCATAAGAAGACATATAGAAATGCAAAAAGCTGTGATTCTTAATACATGCAGGATAGCGAGAAAATTTATGTCAAGTATATTGTAATTGAGCCTATGCCCTTTGATTGCTGAATCTGGGAAAGGTAAATTATATCCAGCCAACAGCAGAAATAGTGCACAAGTCCATGATAATGGTAATAATATTTATTTCTTCTCAAAAAAATTATTTCAGACTAAAACAGATGCAATAAGAGTGAAAAATTTTAAAAACTAGAAAACTGGGAAAAAATAATTAAAATAACAATAAAGTATTGAAAATACTAAAAATTAACAGAAATTTAAGACTGTAGTACAATTAAAAAATATTTGTGACTATCGATTAATTGTTTACCTCATCTGTCAATACACCATTGATAGAATTCATTTATGGTGTAAAGTTCCCATTCAATAAGGAAACTGTGGATTCCTTTTCTAATGAGTCTTTGGACACTCCACATCCCTGAAAAAAATCGAAGAACTCTGACCTGACCTTCTCACAGGATGAGATTAAATGAGAGGTACCTACTACTTCGACGAAACCTTCAGGGTCGTCATTCCACCAAAAGACCACACCCCACGCCTTACTAACCCCACAGGGCCCCACCTGATTTACGGACGGGTCCAAAACCGGGATGGGTACAGGCATCGGCGTTCACGGCCCGAGGGCAAACATTACGATAGCTCTGTGAGACATCATCGTAACAAACGCAGAGATATTTGCTATTCTCCGGTGTGTACAGGAAAACCCACACAGGAACTATTGAGATGCATATATCTACATATGCTCTGACAGCCAAAACGAAGGCTTCATCCAAACTTCTTGACTAATGCAGAACAGCCCTTCGGCAACTCAGTGCTACAGAGTTACTCTGATTTGGTGCCTGTCCCATTAGGGCATCGAAGGAAACGCCTCGCCAAAAAGGCAACAGCTGTCAGGCCGATGGGACCAGAACCAATTTTGACCATCCCATTGACCCATGTGCTCTCTTTCTTTCAAAACTGGAACTCCATTGAGGCCCAGAACTAATGGGCAGGCATCTCGACTGAGAGGGGCTCATAATAATAATAATATAATAAAAACAGATAGGAATTATTATACAGTCTCCCACCTGCTGTATATGGATGACATCAAATTATATGCTTTGAACAAGAAGCAATTGGATGATTTTCTGAAGACTGTCAGTGAGTTCTTGGCAGATGTTCATATGAGATTCGTGCTGAAATCGATGTTGAACTTGGGGAATCTAGTCAAGGCAATTAACACCAACGCCATTCCAGTGTTGCTTTACTCATTTGGAACAATCAGATGGACTAAGACAGAACTGGATGATATTCAAAGGCAGACCCGAACCGTATCTGTGATATGAACAACTTTGAAGCGGAAAGAAGGAGGACGCGGACTAATAGATGTTGTCAATTTACACACCGAACAGATAAAAAATCTCAGAGAATTCGTCTCTTGAAAAGCACTCACTTCTGACCTCCATAGAGTGGTATCGTTGGCTGATAGGGGATATACACCTCTAAATCTTGCTACCAGAGATGACCTGCTGAATCTACCGTTCCTATCAGATAATGAAAAACAAGAGCAATGGTCAAGAAAGAAATTGCATGGACGACATCAACATGAGATTAATCAACCACACATCGACAAAGAAGCCTCCAACAAATGGTTGATGAAAAGAGAATTATTCGCGGAAACAGAGGGATTCCTTATGGCCATCCAAGACCAAGTGATCGCTACAAACAACTACAAAAAATTTATAATGAAGGACGGAATATTACAAACAGATAAGTGCAGAAAGTGCCATATAAGATCGGAGACTATACAGCATATACGTCCGGATGCGGACAATACGGACTATCTTCACAGGCATAATCAAGTGTGCAACATTATCCATCAGAAACTTGCACACAAGTACGGACTTCTGAATACCTTCCAGCCATATTACAAGTATCAACCGGCGCCCGTATTGGAAAATGACTCTCAAATTATACTACGATAGGCCTGTTATCACTGACAGAATGTTGACGAATAATAGGCCGGACATAGTGGTGTATGATAAGAGAGCCAGAACAGCAATGCTGGTGGATGTCGCCATACCGAATAATAACAATGTGCTGAACAAGTTCCAGGAGAAAAAGTCCAAATACACAGACCTTGCTATTGAGATCAAGCAGATGTGGCACCTTGATAAAATAGATATTGCTCCTGTCATTGTATCCTCGACTGAGTTAATACCCAAAACTTTGCATGATAGCCTTAAGAAATTAGAATTGCATAAGAATACTTATATAGAAATGCAAAAAGCTGTAATTCTTAATACATGTAGGATAGTTAGAAAATTTATGTCAAGTATATTGTAATCGAGCCTATTCCCTTTGATTGATGAATCTGGGAAAGGTAAATTATATCCAGCCAATAGCTGAGATAGTGCATAAGTTCACGATAAAAAAAATATAATAATAAATTTTATTCAATGTGAATATAAAAATCACAAAAATTCCCAATGCAGAATACGTTCTGCAGCATTGGTACTATTAAATGAACATCTATGAAACTAGAATAAACTATCTTAGATATTTTTTATATATAGACACCTAAGTGCAAAAAACACTTGTATGTGTTAGGGGCCGCAATCAAAGAAGAGGGTACATGATAAAAAGTCTGTTGGGATGGTAGTGGGAGTAGGCCTATTGACGGGACAACAACTCAACAAACACCTACACGTCATGAAACTATCAAAAACCACCCAGTGCCATGGTTGCCTAGAAAATGCGGAAACAACGGAAAACATATTCTTCGAATGTCCCGCTCATAAGGAAACCAGACTGAACACCTTGGGCGCTGAAACACCCAGCCAGCGCCCAGATGATCCAGTCTTGCAAGCTTCATCAGGAAGTTTTTGCAAGACAAATAACAACAAAACACAACACGAAGAAGCCGTGCAAGAAGAAGGAGCCACTACCTGATGAATTATCAATATCACTTGCAGCGCATTGAAGATATTCAAACAACAATACTGCATGCTGTTCTCAGAATGAACAAGTGAAGCAGATGGAAATAATGTATTATTTGTGTTTTGGAACTGCTCATAACAATCCACTTAGTTCCTCACTAACATAAGGCAATGAAAAAAGTAAAGACCCCAGAATGTAAGGATACAGTTCCTCCTAAAAAGTCCTCTACAGGACTCCAAATAACACATGGAAAATTATTCTTAGGTTAGTTAGTATGGAATCTGTTGGACCAACCCTCCGCCTAAGAGTATCTGGCATGAAAATCATGTTCGAAAATAGGTCGAGTTGCACCTCATCAGGAAGTTGATCAAATTCTCTGTATGATTATTGCATTGCGTTCAGGTTGGCTCTTCATTACAGTGTCCCTATTGAGTGACTTATTCAAAATGTTTAACTGAATTGATTCAAGACATCATGGCGGTATTCTGGTGACCACCCAAGAATAATCAAAATAACTTCTATCCATGTTCATACAATGATATAAACGATTCTCGAAGTCCTTTCTAACTTGCGACTACTTCAGGTCTCAAAACTCTGCATTCAATAATGATTCTCATCCACAGCTCCTTCAAGTTTTCAGGTTGTGCGGCATAAACTTTCGTTTTAAGATGCCCCAAAAGAAAAAATCTACAGGATTCAAGTCACGTGGCGTGGCTGGCTACTCAACGTGTCCACTCCTACCATTCTACCGACCTGAAAAAGTATCCTGCAAATATTGTCAAATACAAACGTTGAAATGTGGATGAGCATCATCTTGCTGAAAACGTTTTTCATTATCTGTAAGGGTTTCTTCAGTTTCCAAAATTTTAGCAATTTTAGGATTTATGAAAAATAACTATTTCCTTCGAGATTACATTGAATGAAGAAAGACCTACAAGATGGTTTCCATTAATTTCTGCTCAAATGTTCAATTTCGAAAGTATTTAACTGTGAATGTCTCTCTGAACTGATGAAGATTCTGGGTATTCCAGTATCGTCAATTTTGCCTATTCACTTCACTATTGAGTATGAAGGTGCTCTCGAAAATGTTATATAGATCAGGATTTTGGTTCATATCTTCACTTAAATTTTGGACAGTTGTAGCTGGTACGCCAGGTAATCTTCTGAAAGGAGTAAAATTTTACATCTCCCACTTTGCCACTGCAGTTGCCTTGTTTCATACTGGAGCAACTTCATGTTATTTTTACCAGTTGTTAAAAATTATCATTCAAAAATTTTACATACTTGTCTTTTTGAACGATCCACATTGAATGTTCAATATTTGGATATTATTTTGCTTGCTCTTAGGCTATAAAGGAAACATTTCTGTATTGTTTCAGTCATTTTCCGTTTTATATTTTTGTTTAATATTAAATCTCAATATCTATTAAACTTCATTGAAAATTTTCAAATTCAATGAGAAGTAAAATCAAAGGAGAGGTGAGCTATTGGAGGAGAGAACAAAACTGATTCTTATTGTATCCTATAGGAAGGATAATTGGAGCTATAATTAAGGAAAACTTAACATTTCTATGTTTTCTGGTACTGCAGCCCATGCGGGGATTTGGCTTTTCCTCAACATTAAAGACTAGTCTTTCTCGAATGCTTGACTCTGAAATTCGTGGATTATCTTCGTAGATCTGCCCAATATTACTGAGTGTGTACATCATTGCCTTAGGCACTTCTACAATAGTATTTGGGACTTGTTGAAAGAGACAATGTATGATTCTTAAAGATTTTTCAACTCATTATTAGTTTGGATTTTTCACCCTATTCTGTTAATGTAGCATCAAATTTAATTCTCACGCTTCTCTGTTTCCAACCTCGATTTTGAGGTTTTTTTCAGCTCCATAACATGTCTCCTAGATATGTGTATCAATCTCAGTTTTCACTCTCTTAGTAGTAGAGTCGTCAGATGAGTTTGAGAAAGCAGTATAGGTGCACCTATTTCCACCCTCTAATCTCGCTATTATTACCGCTGTCAACTCGTTGTCCTAAAGTTGTAACCATTGCATTTCTCTATTCTTTTAACACTACTATCTCTTTTCATTATGTTATTAACTTTCTCCAATATTGCCTTTCCGCTATATTCGAGTAGTACCATATATGTAATATCTTCATTGATACCTAAATTGAAGAGGAACAATTTTTACCTAAGCGATATGGCCATACTGGCTCGTTAAATGGAAGTCCTGAAATATAATCAACAAGCAGGGATGTACCCCAATTGACAAATTCGAAACAGAAAGTATGTATGAATATATTCACTCATTAACATGTCTGATTACCTTGGCTATTATTAAAAAAAGCGTGCAGCAGGTATCCTCAGCTATACCATACATAAAAAATTGTAAAAGATATTGGGTCATCAGTCAAAAATAAAGAATTCAAATAATTTCATTAAGAGCGATATATAAAAGGGAAATTGCATCAGTCGGTTTCAAATGCGAAGTATGTCGATAATTACTGATCATAGGCTGAGAAAGAACCATCACATTCGTCTTCAAAATCATCGAGTCGCTAATTTGTCGCGAAGAAAGGAAATAATGAATTACTCATCTTGGTATCAGGAAATCAGGGCTCTTGCCAGGGCGGACGATCAATCGAAAATCCTAATAATTAACAAAGAAAAACTGTCATATCAATATACAGTTCAACAAGCTGATCCATTGAGTAGTTTCTTATAAAATTAAGGGTGTCACCCGAGCAAGTATGCTGATATGATTCATGCTGCTAGAGATTCTAACATAGACCTGCTAAAACAGAGAGAAGACAGCATTATACTTGGCCTTAAATGAGTTTTTAAGACTTTGGTCTTGAAGCAATATTTAGGTTTAGAGTGTCGTCAAGAGACTAAACACATTTAAAACGCCAATATATTTTTTCGAATGGGGTAGGTACTAAAACACTCCGCAATATATCTTCGACATAAAAACCAGTTACCCCAATTTCTTCTGAGGTTTCAAAATGAACCTGTAAAAGAAGGAAGAAATACGAATATTTCAATGATGAATGCAGAATTAAAAAACAAACTTCGTCTTTCATATATGTTGGTGCCCAACTTGTTCTGAGAAAAATTGATAGAAAGTTTAATGCATCCTACCTGGAGCAATAGATTAGAAGGAAAAATACATATCAAAAAGATATTTCAGAAATGAAAGAAAATTTGATGTCTTGGCATAGTTGAAGACATGAGAAGCATAACGCGAGTAAAATTTTACATAATGTTTTCAAGAGTGAATAATGTATTTAGGTTGAGGATAAATTAGCAGATGAGAAAATATTTAGTAAACAAAAGCAATTTCAGAGATTACAAATAAAAGCAATAGCAACAATATTTTTGCTTGGGATTGCCAAAGCTGCATGCTTTCTTTATTGGGGGAATAAGTACATAGAAGAGCTGTCTAACAGAGAGCAGAACCTATAAATTCAATGAAAAAGAACAGAGAGAAGGTAACAGGCTCAAATTTTCAAACTAAGTTACTAAGATCATCATCAAAAGCTAAAAGGAAATTGAATGTAAAAGATCTGTTGAGACAGATTATATCAAGCATAGCCCAACCTATCAGTATTATGATAACATGTTTGACACTATATACTTAATACAGATTTCAAGCATAGTTAGTAATCTACATTCCCACTACGCTGTACTGCCGCCCACATTCGCTCCTAGTTTATGATTGCCTTTTTTTGAACATACTATTCGCGTTTATAATAAGAGTTTTTATTATTGTATTGTTGGATAATTCAATTTCGTCAACCTATTTCGCACGCTTAGGAGTGGCTTCTCCAAAAATGCTGATACTCAAATTATGTTGTGATTAAGATTTCAAATACAAATTTTCATGGCTCCCACTTTAAAATTCAAAAAATTTCTATACAAAATTTTAATTCCCATTCCGCCCCCTCAGAGTGAAACCTTGAAAAAAAGCTGTTTCTGAAGTTCAAGGTATTTCCATATGAAATTTCATCAAAATCCGTTCCATGAAAGCATAACAAACAGACAGACAGACAGAGTTACTGTTACATTTTATATTAGTATGGATTAGTAGAAGTAGAAAAATGCATATATAAAAAAAATAATGATACGCTCTAATCATTTTCATCTACACTGTAGAATTTTTCAAAGGCGTAGGGTAAACTAGAGCAGTATTTGGAGCCCTGAAAATCTCTTTTACCTTTTCCAACTATCTTATCAAAATATAAGTTTTTTCCCAATGAGATTTTGGTCTTGCTGAGATAGCTAGGAAGCGTATTGTTATATGGCAGGATTACAAGGATCCTGAAATTCTGTGGATTATAAAGTTGTGCTGTTCTGTTTATTTTCAAATTCAGTTGCATATATCCAAACATTTTTCATAGAGTGACTTAATGGATGAATTAGCATTAGACAAATTGTACAAGAATCATTTGTGATAAAATATTTAAAATAAGTGAAGAATCTGAAGAAAATAAAAAACAAAAAACAAACATTTTATTACTCATATCAATTTCATTGATGAAGTATATTAATTTCCGAATCTGATAAATCAAAAATATTTTTATTACAGATACCTGGTTCATTTCAAGGCAACCATGTTTTTATCTATCAACAAAGTATGAGCACCTCACAAACGAATACTGTGAACCCCTTAGCTCAACAGTATATCGTACCAGCAGTTCTGAATCCTCAAATGATGCCGTATGTTTATCAGCAGCAACAACTTATAATGTCAAGTGGCTCCTGTATTCCGCAAATACGTCTTACACCTTTTGAATCAAATTGTCCCTCTGTAATGGCAACCCCTCAATCGTCTTCAATGTGTTCAACTCCTAAAACTATAATTGAAGAAGTAGACACTAATTGTCAGAATGAAAATGAGAACATTGATGAACTTCAAAACTCAGAATCACAATCAGAAATTTCCACAAAAATTGATGAGTTGCCTGAAGATCAGAAGAAGGAAGAAGAGGAAGAAAAGTCAGATTCAAAAAATCAAGAAGACCCAAATGATGTATGTGGGGAAGTAGAACAAATTGGTGATGAAGTACGAATAGATGAAACAGTTAATGAAGAGCAATGGCAAGGTTACAGTACTCCTGAAGACTTAAATAAAGCGTGTCAGACTCATTCAGCGCCTAGCTCGTCTCAAGAGACCAATTTTAACAAGAAAGAAGAATATTACTACTTCAATAATGAATCTGAAAATGCAGTAAATTATAATTCAGAAGCTCACTTGGATTCTATATATGAACAACAAAATCCAATATATAATAGTACTAATATCTTACAATCAACAGAACACCTTGATTTCGTAGATGTTGATGGGGTACAGGTCATTATTGGCGATTTTGCTGCAAATTCCATAATATCGCCAGTAGATAACTTTGAAACTGGCAATGAAGGAAATGTACTCATGAATATAGGTGAAAATGTTTCAGACAGAACACAAAAAGAAAATTTCAGTAGTAATCCAGATGTCGAAGAGAATATTTCTAGAGGTAGTGCACATGTCAATATCAGGGCAGATGAAAGAATGCCTCCTAGAGGAGAGTTGTCAGGGCAAGAAAGTCTTGGCGGAGCAAGCGATATTAATTGGAATAGATTACATTATAATGAAGGTAAGCAGCATTTCTTTGAAGGATTTATTCACTATTATGAGAATTTCAAAGTTCATGTTATGTAGTTTTTTAGCTTAACACTACTTTTTCTCAGGAATATGACAGCATGAATTATTTGGCTGGTTTTCAGTTTATTAGTGCAGTCCATTAATTCAAAAAATTAGGACTTATCTTGGAATGAGTGATAATAGGCTATAAATTTGTATATCCCTTTATTTTGGCATTCCAAGGTTTTTCTCAAAAGTTTAAAAAAATTTTATGTCTTCGTCTGAAATAGTTTAGGTTAAAGTTCACAAAAATCGTTTTTTGGCAGATATCACTTCCTATAATTTCACTGATCTTTACATTTATCAAAATTGTAAAGTATAACGTCCTCTGAATTTTGTTCTAAACATTTTTTATACAAGTGACTGTGAGTCCTGGTAAATGATACTTCGTTTAAAGTTAATCAATCACTTCTTATTTCATAATTTCATTAATTAATACATTATACCAAATAGTCACGGTTTTATATGTTTAGTTATTCAAGAAGATAGAAGGAGGGCGTCAGAGAAGAAAATTATAAAGATCAAAAGAGTTTGCTCTTTATACTATTGTCTCATTCTTGAGTGTCTCAAAGAAACGCTATTTTTTTCACATAACACTTACTATATTATTTCATTATCGTTTCCACTACTGATGTGTAGTTTTATTCATTCAATTCTTTACAGATCTGAAATCCATGTGCATAATTATTCTATAATTTTTTTGTGATAAGGTTGCATGCGTTCCTTATTTTTGATTTTCAGTTGGTGATGTAACACAAATTGTGTCTGACATCCCCAGAAAAAGTATCAAAAATCCGGTGAACATGCTGGCCACTTAACTGGTCCGATGATACCAATCAATCTGTTTCTAATTTGGCTCTTTAGGAATTTGGTAAAAATGGTTGTGTTTTTTGTTGAGGGGCTCCATCTTGCTGCCACTACTTCGTTTGACGTTTAGCAATAGGCAAACCTTCTAATAACTCAGAAGGATCATCTTCTAAAAATTGTCGGTAGTGTCTCGTCACTCCACAAAATATGATTGCCTAAATTAGGATTATCAATGAGCATTATAGTCTTGAGGGCAATGAAATGTAATTTTTGCTCAAAGTCGGCAGGTCGTAAGTTTTGTAAGAGGTGAATGTTACTTTTTATTTACAGTGGTTTAATGATTTCCATTTCTTCTGATAATTTTCTCACTGAAATGTGGTGAAAGCCAACATGCGCCAGAACATTAATTTCGACACCTTCACTTCTGATTGATGAACGTTTTATTTTTGAAGGAAACTCTTCCGTTCTCGGTTTCGCTTCTACACGAGAAAAAGTTATTTGTGAAGCAGACACTGTATTGTATACTCCGTAAATGCGCCTTATAACAAGTTATATCAATACCTGTATTTCCCATTTGGTTTTCATAGTGAACTTCAACTTTTTTTGTCGGTATCTCAAAGTATGACTAAGTGTAATTTTGTTTTTACCGAAAAAATCACTTTGTATCAATATACTGGGTGATAAGGCAATAAAGGTAAATTTGTTGAATGGTTTACATTTCTTAATCTTTCCTCAAATATAAAACAGATGGTATCTTTAGGTTCCAGCATTTTCAAAAATTACCAAATTAATTTTCACAAAGCCCATTCATTCATTTATCTTAAGATCTATGATAAAGATAACTGGTTTGAACATCAATGAGATGAAGCTGAAACGCGCCGATAAGGTTTTATCTCTTTCAATTATTGACAACTCTATCTAGATGTAACGATTGTAATGTCTGTATAGATCCGTTGCTACTCTTCCAAAAAATAACTGTCACAAAACAATTTGAAAGTAATCTTCCATGGAACAGTCTATCTGTCTCGCCGGGCTTGCGACTGTTTTTTAATCAGAAAGTTTCGCCATTGACCACTGCTAGTCATCTGCTTGCGTAGGTTAATTCATTACAGACAGTTAAACTGCACTGAAGACATTGGCATCCAGCAACACGTCACTTATGGTGCAGGCATCTCATTCAACCCTTGCCACTCAGGCATCTCATTCAACCCTTGCCACTCAGGCATTGACGGCAATAAAAAGGTGAACTCATTGGCCGCCTCAGGTACTTCGAATTCACTAGAGCAGAGCCTAGCCTCGGAATTTCCAGCAAGGATGGAAAATGATCAGTGGTTGGACCTGAAAATACGGGATCACTAGTTTAGCCCCATAGGTCTCAGGCACTCTTGGCTTTGCATCAGTGGACCTTCCACTGCGAGAACGTGGCTTAAACTCTCTAGGTTAGACCTGAGAGTTCTAATTGCCATATTAATGGGCCACTGTAACCTCAGAAATCCCTTCATACAGACTATGCGAGGAAGAGGTAAAGTCAATAGAACACGTCATGAGCGAATGCCCAGCTGCGGACGCAATCAGATTCGAAGAACTGGGATCTCATAAACTGGAGCTGACTAAGTTTACCAAGCTTTCACGTGCTAAGTTTCTAATCTTTATAAGAAGGATGGAGCTTGGAGGTGAAATTTAAAGTAGTGCCACAATAGACCACTGGGTCGCAGTGGCGGGGTTGTCAACTAGTCCAAACTCAAATCCGTATATCTATCTATTTAATCTCCAGAATATCTTCAAATATATCAAACACATAATCCAACATCTTTATTTGATAATAAAGGCATGAGAAGTCACGCAAATGGCATAAGACAATATGACACTTTTTGATTGCGCTATGTTCATAAACATATCAAATTCAAACTTGGATAGAGCATTATTGAAAACGCCAGGAATGGGATAGAGAGCTGCAAAACGAATTCCTTGAACTGATAACAAAATTTTGACTAGCAGCTCCTGATCAAGGACAGAACACTATATTTTGCAAGCAATTATGGAAACAATTCACACTGCGGAAGCATCAAATCGGGGTTATAAGCTCGTGACCAGCATAATCATTACCTTCATTTTATCAAAGCTTTTTCGATGAAGCCAGGACATTGAAACTTAGAATCGACGGCAGTTTATAGATCATGACGAAGAAGATGCTGATAATGAGTTTGAAATTTTCGAATGGCTGGAAAACGATAAAGAATGAGACATCTCCTTTTAATTGCTAAACTTTTTGTAAATCCTTCCAGCAAGTAAGCTACAATTGTAGTAAATATATAATATGTAATTGCTGAATGAAGATATAATTAATATGTACATGGTGGGCCATTAAGTTTTCTGAATTTGAAAACTCAATAAAAAAACTAAAATAGATACGCTAATAAAAAATCATTTATTTAATAGTAAAAGCATTGGAAAGTCAATTTTTAAAAATTACATCATCAAGGTGTGATCCATCTCGACGCAGATACTCTTCCAACCTGAAGCTTAAATTAATTAAAACCCTCTGGCACAATGAACGAGAAATTTGACCCACTTCACCTATTATTGCTTTTTCCAATTGTTGAATTGATGCTGGTTTTCCGTTGGAGTTTTGACCTTGGGTTCTCCTCTGCCCAGCAACGGCAATTTTGTTTATTAACATGCCCATTTAAATGAAAATGTGCTTCATCCGAAAACAATATGTTGTTTAGGGTTCGAAAACGTTCCCACATTGTTAAGGCCAACGCACCACGTAAAATTAAATCATTCGGCTTCAAATCTTGCACTAATTGTATCTTGTATGGTTGTAATTTAAGATTAAAATGTGCCGTAATGATGTTCTTGCAACTGTAAGTTCAGCAGATCACCTACGTGTTGAAAGGCCTGGGTCGTTACGTACAGAATCGCTGACTAGATTGACAGTTTCTCCCGTTCTTGTTGACCCTTTTGGCTTCTGATTTATAGCTAAACCTGTAACCTCGAATTTTCTGACCCATTTACGTTTCAAACTTTCACTTGGACACTGATTTAAGTCATGTAATTGGTACTTTGTCCGAAACAAACGACGAACAAAACACACGAATCATTGTTTTTATTCTAGAATTTTATACAGAATGCACGTTGTTCACCCGTGAATTTCTCCATTGTGACTTAATTTCCAAGAACCAAGCTACGCATTCCTACCATTCGCACCTCCTTCCTCGCCGCCGTTCGGCTCATATACCATTTTCAAATTCGTACATCTGTATGGCCCACCCTGTATCTACTCTACTTTTTATTTTATATATTACTTACAATATTGAATGTAATGTATTAATTTAAAGATTAATGCAATTAATCCATTATTATGTATTTTTGAGTTATTAAGTAACCTTATACAAGCTATAATTTGCCGCATTACATTGCATTGAGCCACGTATGAATAAACGTTGCGCTCTTTATTTTTGAAACGGTGGATTGTAGAAAACAATGTTTAAGAAAATCCAATTTTTGCTACTTTTGTCCTTGAATATCTTAAGACGACACGAGATTTCATGAGTCTTTTGAGAAACCTTTTAGAATGCCAAAAAAATACTTATACAGCTTATTATTTCTTATTCTGAAGTGAATACTAGGTTGACTGCACTCTAAGGTATCGAAGAATGTAAAAGATCAGAGTTTCAAGTCAGTTGATAAGAGTAATCAACAACATAAAAATCAATCAAATTTTCAATATTATACATTGTTTCTAAACTTGATACTCATCATCCAACTATCTTTTCGTATTAACCTTTGGTGTGAACCTTTCAGAGAACATGACTTCATGGCCTATCATTTCAAATCAGCAAGTTATTCTGAACTGAATTCGTTTCTCTCAAATGTTAATTGGAATAAGCTGTTAGATGTCGATATTATAAATGAAATTTTCATAATATTCTTATGACAGATATGGAGAAGTTTGGTCCAAGACATGTATAGCAAACTTACACATTTGAAAAAAAAAAGAAATATACAAAGTTACTATGGCTATTTAATTTTCTTTTCTGAGAACTGAATGTAAAAAGATGGCTAATATTGATTATATAAATAGAACTGACAGGAATCTCCACAGCAATATCAAAACTTATTCGAATTTTGTAAACTTAAGAAGAAATGACAAGAAATAACCCTTAGAAATGGTTTTGAGTGATACTGATTGCAATACTGATATTAATATAGATAATTGCAAATCTTATTGAGCTGGAGACAAATCATCTATTGATGTCTCAGAGACTGAAATATTTGATAGATTTAATGATGGACTTTATTAACGGTTCTAGACTAGTTCTGCTTCAGCCTTGCCATTAAAATTATTATTCAATAGGTCACTTGAAGATAGTGTTTTCCTACAAATTGCAAACTGAGTTTCATAAAACCAATTTTGAAATCTGAGAGATATAAAGAACTATAGCCCCATCAGTATAATCAGTGCTATTCAGAAACTCCTTGAATTACTGATGTGTAATAGTCTAAAATATAAAATCGCTATCAAGATCACTGAACATTTCTAACATTTATACATGAGGCTTTGGGAATCGGTTTAGGTATTGATGTTATTTATACTGACTTTTCTAAAGCCTTTGTTCATGTCAAACTATATATCCCTATAAATACATAATAACCTGCTGGCTAATGTTTTCAAAACGTGCCAATAAAAAAAAAGTGTTCTTCTCATTATAGGTCATCGTCTCGAAAATTATTGAATTATCCACAAATTATTTAATTACACAATTCTCCTTAGTGGAGTTGACCATAACCACTCAAGACAATACGTAAAATGATCGAGATTTTCAAATATATATATATTTTACTTCAATTTTCATAAACCTGGTGTTTGATATGTGAAATGTGCTTGGAAAAATGCCAACCAATGGTTCAAACAATTCATGTCTTTTGGATTTATAACTATCAGAATAAAATCGTAAAATAATATCCCAATATTAACAAATCATATGAATGCATATCGCTAAGTTTGCTGGAATAAATAAATGATAAATAATTCATTTCTTTTTTCTAGGTAGCTCAGGTACTTCTTACGATTTGTTAGGTAGAGAAGCCTGGGAAGATAGTTCAGACGTGGATTGTAACCAAAATGAAGAAAATGAGATTCCTTCAGTTGTTAGTTACACTCCACCTTCTCTGAATTTTAAGTGTTCCCAATGTGAGGAGGCTTTTTCTTGTCTACAGGATCGTAAAACTCATACCCTGGAGAAGCATATAGTAAAAGATGAAGAAGATAAACCAAAAATGAATATTATCGGTAGTAAAATTGGGAAGAGAAGGGTGAAGAAATTAGTAGTAAAATTAAAATCTGAAAGTGATACTAATTATGATACAGTTTTCACAAATAAAATAAAAATAGAGAACTCTGAACAAACATGCATACAAGGAATGGGAATATTAGAAGATTTGATATCTAATGAAAATGTAAGCAATGATTCAAGGACTGTTTGTACTTTATGTAATGCTGTTTTGTCAGATGCTAAGGCTCTGAAAGAGCACAAAGTAGAAATTCATCGTATTCCCAATGAATTTCGTTTTAAGTGTTCAACTTGTGAAGAAAGCTTTCCCAATGAGTATAAATATACTGAACATTTAAGGATACACCCTCTAGAATGCAAAATGTGTGGAAAGCTCTTTTTCAGAAGACAGAATATTCAATTGCATATGAAGAGACATTTAGGTATTAAACCTTATAAGTGTGATGTATGTGAAAAAGCCTTCTTGACTAAGCAAAAGTTGGAAGAACACCGTAATGTGCATACTGGTAAGTAAAATTCTTCACTAACTGATATCACCTCATATCTTTACACTTCCATTCTTTCTGATGGTCCGCAGTGTACGCTCTCATAACTAATGATACCCAATTATGCAACTCATTTTTAGTATAAATAAATCAGTATAATTACAAATTCCATCATCATAAAAGTAGTAATCTGTCAAAATATTCTTATTTTGAATGTTGTGGAATTGAATTGATATTATTGCATTTGTCAATAATTGGAAGTAAGATTTTGTTTAGCATCTTGAAAACTATTCCTTTAATTCAAAAGTAATATATTTCAATTATAATTGTAATATAGAATTTTGAATGAGAATGTTATATAAGTTTGAATTGATGATGTTATTGTACTCGACTCCAGACAGTCGATTCACGCATTACTTCACTGTAACCCAATAGTTATGTTATTGTTTGATGATTGATTGAAAAGCAATCCCAACTTAAGTTCCTCAAGGCAACTACCTCCACGATAATCAGCCGAGTCTTGCGCTATTCCCTTCTTCCTTGTGATTAGTAGAATGTTTAGAATGGATACATACAAATTCACTTGACCTGAAAAACTTTACTATGATAAGCTTATTGCTTGGCTTTTTTAACCCGGCCAGAGTGGTGACAAAATGTAGCACGGAGTATGTGGTAGGGTATGAAATACCCGTTTACAAAATTGGTTGTAAAACTTGGAAAAAGTATCATTTTAATTATAATAAGCCTTTAATACAATGTATTTAAAATATAACATCTGTGCCATTTTGATAATTTCTATATTTAACTTTATTTGAAATAAATTACTTTGAATTTTCAAGGAAAATTCAAGTTATATGTAAAAAACTTAGAAATATGCTAAAACATGAAATGAGCAATTAAATAAACTAAAAAAAAACACAACAAAAAATATTAAGAATATCTTAGGAACTGGAATTAAAATTAGTGCAGTTTTTGCAAAAAAACGTTCCATCCTCCATAGAGATAGCCTTTCCACAGCTTGCACATGCGTATTTTTTCTTCCGACCCTTTTTGTAAGAGCAATCTTTGCATCTTACATAACCACCAGGAACATTTTAAATCGATGAAAGTGATTCATTGATCTGGGAAGTTATTCTCTGACGTATATAGGTTAGAATATTTTTATTTGGTCTTTTCGCAACTTCAGGTAAACAGAAGCCAGGCCTAAGTTACTGATGAAATCGGTTCGTTTAGTGTCTTTGTGGTGATTTTTACGGAAAATAATATTTGAATTTACGGTAGTTATATTCAAAATCCCGTAAAAAATAGTCATAGGCCAGCGCTTGCTATTACGCGACACATTGTAACTACTACGCAGTTCGTCGACAACATCTACTCCAGTTTTCGTTGAATTGTGGAATGTTATCATCTCTGAAATTTTCTGGACTCCTGTCGAGTTATTAATTTTTCGTGATGGTGAAGGCTTGACATGACTATGACCACTTTATGTTTTTCAGGGGCATAGGAGACCATAGAAACATCCTTTTGATGACCGAACATGAAGCTTCCTGTGTTTTCGGTCTTCAAAAATGTGACCGGGATACATATTTTGTTTTTTCTCACAGTTCCAATCGACGTAAGCCTGTGCTTATTCAGCAAATGTATCATCAATTCGTAACTGGTAAACCAGTTATCAAAAGTTATATTGCGATTTGTGGACGATATGCGCTGGACTAGTCTTTATACCACGTCAAAAGCCTTGTGGCTTACAGTATACGGGCCTGAAGGTTGTTTCCCTGCATATACCTCTAAATTCACGGTGTAGAAAGATTTTGCATCAAGAGCTTGGACTTTGACGCCGTTCTTGGCAGGTTTGCTGGGAATATAAACACGAATTCACATCGACCCCTGAATGCGAAAAGCATTTCATCTATTGTCTATATATTTGTGAGGGGTGTAACCTTTCTGGCAGCAGTCAACAAACTTTTCAAAAATTGTTCTGATATGGGCCATGTTATCATGCTTTTTACGTTCCTTTCTTGTTGATTTATTATCAAATCGAACACAGTTTTGCAAAAAGATTGCCTAAATATGTTCACTCCTGTTCCATCAGGCCTTCACACATCTGCGCGACTCTGGCGACTTGATTTATTGAGACCGGCAATATAAAGCAACCCGACAAAAGCATCCAACTCTGTAGATGTTGTTTCCTTCATATTGTACAATGTAACATGATCAGTGCACTGTTTGTGTCTTTTGGCTATTTCTTCGTTAGTGTGTTTCAATATGATGGCTTTTCACAATCTCATCAATTACAACTTGCGAAATCATCGCTGTATGTGTATACACATATAAGAATTTTTATTCAAGGAGCAATATTCAACTTTCCTCAGAATGTTAAATATTCTTTCCTGGTTTTCCGATCCACCCTTCATAATCATCGTCAACCACGGCCACATAGCACTGGTACAGCTCGGTCGAATGTCATGAGTAGGAGCAATAGACTGCAGTTTCAGTCTCATTTGACCACGTCAGTATTGCATACCCCCATACATCTTTCGACAGATCGCTTCCTTGCCGACAAGGTGTGTAGCGTTGCGGTAAATAGTCGAACTAGTGTGACTTCTTGAATTGTTCTGTTTATCTACCTTTTGTGTCAGTTCGTTGGAGGGCGGAATAACATTTACATGTTTTGTTACGCTCCAGCGGATTGAGATGAATAGATGGCAGTCTGGCCTAATGTTGTGAATGGGTATGCAATACTGACGAGGCCAAATGAGACCGAAACTGCAGTCTATTGCTCCTACTCATGACATTCGACCGAGCTGTACCACTGCTGTGTGGCCCTGGTTGACGAGGATTATGAAGGATGGATCGAATAAGCAGCTCCTTCAGGGAAGGATATTTAACATTCTACGGAAGGTTGAATATTGTTCCTTGAATAAAAATTTTGTTCACTATAATGGTCAGATTCTTCTTCAGAACTCATCTGAAGTAATTTCTAGTACTTCTCCCAACATGGACCGAAATCGGTTTTCTTCTCAATTAAAATCCATTTTCTATTGTAGCTTACAATTCAAGGAAGAAAGTAACTCAAATTAGTAAAACAAGCAATGTTAGTTTTTGTCACGAAATGTATACAACCACTAGTTGGCAAGGTATCACATACCCGCACTCAGTTTGCGATCGTGTAACTCGAACGCGGGTCGTCGCCACACTGCGATCACGCTACTGTCCCTTTCCGCACTCCTTTAATTCCAGCTTCAAAAAGCGGCAATACATTTCAAAGTGAAAAACAAAAAATACACGCAAATAAGTAAGATCGTGGGTATGACATACCCAGCCACACTCTCGCCGGTTTAAGGCTGAAATCGAAGCAAATGAGATTCTAGCATCTCCAAAAGCAATATAGAGCTATTATCTAAATCATTTTACCCAGCTGACATCAAACTGCTCACAGAAGCAATCAATTCCTTTATTTACCAGTATGAAAACTGAACATACATCTATTTCATGAAAACCCTAGTTCATGATATGAGGAAATGTCAAAAATGGGAGCACAGGAATGAGCCTGATTAATTTATTTATTTGAATGAAAGGAAAGGTTACAAAAAATTGGAAGACAACATATTTCATAATGTCAAATTTTGATCTAAGTCCAAACAGAATTGGAAAAAAGCACATTATCTAAAATGAATAAACATTCAAAACTCTAACCTCCCATGTCCACCCTTAGGGTGTGAAGATAAGTTTTTCATTATGATTTGAGAGAAAAGATCAGAGTGAAAACCCTGTCTTGCCTGTAACTGATACATTAGTAACAGGTAGTTTGTGAGTGAGTTGCGAACAAGAAATGGAATCAGAATTTTTTTAGTAATGTGTTTATGATTCATACTTTATTCTAACCAGATTTTTAGTTACGCTGCCTGGGCAGCGCAAGCATGTAGGAACTAAGCCCAGGTACTCAGTTCAAATCTGAGTTCGAGTTATGAATGTTATCCTTGAACAAAAAAGTGAATTTGACAAAGATATACATAGTTAGGTACATGACCTTACTGCTAAACCTATAATCATCGAAGACCAGATAACTTGTAATCCACAGTGGTGACAGTTTTATCATTGCACGGTTAAGGGTGAGTGGTTCGGAGTTCACTATAAACAGGTCCTGAAGAACTGTAGAAAGAAAAGAGAAGGTTTTTGGTTAGTAGCCTGATAAATTAATCAATATAAATGTTCTGACCATTATCATACGTTTTTGCATTTTCTATTTCAAAAAGGCATTATATAAAATCTAACCTACTCTACTCATTTTTACTAATACAGTTTATAATAGAAACCAGTAGTTATTTTCCGATACTGGTACTGGTACCTCATTGATTGTTAGCTATTACAGTAGATTACAATGTCTTCACCTTTCCTCAGTAGTAGCCATTTTTGATAGAGAAACTTTTTTTTGTCATTTTCGTTTCGTCAAACAATTCAAACTGAGTTATGTACATTTGAGTTCATGATGTAATTGTGATGTCTGCGTTAATGTGATACGTAGTAATGCTATTAAATAATACATTGGTGTGTATGTACTATCCATGTAAAAGTAAATGTTACACACCTAACAAGCTTGTTTTTCCAACATGTATTAGCTTTGAGATTAAATAAAATACATAAACTCTTGAATGATGGGTATTGCACGAGCGTTTTTCTCTGACGTTCTATTAGCTATATAGGTTTCAATTTAAAAATGCCCTCTAGAGATAATATATACATTGCAGGTAACGCGCCGATCAAATGCACTTTATGTGATGAATCATTCCGGAGGCACTCCAATCTTGTGCAGCATCGCAACCGGCACCACTTGAAAATGAAGAAGAAAGTTAAAGACTACGTATGCCATTGTGGTGAATATTTCCATTCAAGAAAGAAATTAGCGTGGCACAAGGAGATTCATGATTCCAAACCAAAGGCGTGTACAAAATGCAATGAGAAGTTCATTCATTTGGCCAGCTTGACGAGGCATATGAGAAAGGCTCATAATGAACGGTATTTACCGAAAGAAGAAAGAAGTAATGAAAATGTAGAATGTCCTATCTGCAAAGGTAAGGTTTAAGTATGATTTCTTTTGTATTCAATCGCTTTTGTTAGTAACTAGAAAAATCTTAATTGTTGTCAGCACTCTGTTGGCAGTTACTCTGAAAAGCTTTTCAGGATTAGGAACCACATTTTCAGATTTTTTCTCTGAGTAGTCTTGCTTCTTCATTTCATTTTTTTTAATATACTTGATTATGTCCCTTTCAGTTATTCAATGCCACTCCATCCATTGAGTCTCCCTGAAGACCAGAATATTTTAGACTGCCAATATTGTTCTTTATCAGTGTATTTTAAAGTACTCTATAACGAAAAATTGGTAATTATTTCTTCTACAAGCAGTTTGCACAACAAAATACATTTGGTATCTTCTTCAGCAATTTTTTGCTGCCTAGCAAATTCTGAGAAGAAAGTGAACACAACCAACTCTTGATGTTTATCAATATTTTATGGATGGTTGAAATGAAAATAGGTTAAGATGGTTGCATAACTAATTGAGGCTACACACGTAACTAACCTTGAGAAGCAATAATGATTAATCTATTTGTACAAGCAAATTAGCATCCGTAGGAAAGTTTTGCGCAAGTATCTTAATTGTGTAAGCGAATCGTAGAGAGTGTTGTAGTTTATGGAAGAAAGCATCAATCGTTAATTTTCTGTATATCGTGAATAAGTTCTAAGATTTATCATCACATTATGGGATCCGAAGATGAACCAAGAACCACAAATGAAATTCAGATTGTGCCTTTCAGAAACAACCAATTTTATTTCGGAAAACGCCAATTCACAAAATAACCAAATATGATTTGGAAAGCGCCGAATGTAATTCCATAGAGGAATCGAACAATTTTTATGCAACCGCTGGCTTGGTTGGTTTTTCTATAAATGAAGATATGAGATGTCTAGGAAATATGAAGAAGGAAACTTCATTAGCTGTGACAGTGCCAGAGTTAGAGGTGATAGTCGCAGGAATGGTGATGAAACATACGATCGACATATGCGGGATATCAACTTCACTGTTGAATGAGATATTTCCACTTCCAGTAGATTTCTGTGTGACTTAATTAATATCTATTTGGACGAGAAAGTTTTCCAGAAAAGCTGAACTACTCCAAGTTCATTCCGGTATACAAGAGAGAGAATATAAATGATGGCAACTATCGGCCAATATCGGTTCTGTCTGCAGTTTCCAAAATCTTTGAAATGGTACTCACGATTAAACTGGTGGCGTTTTTGAAGGAGTCCCTAATAGAATAAGCTCAACAGGATATTATACAAGCAAGATCTACGACAACGAGGGTTTGGCTGATGCTTTTGACAGATACTTGCTTGCGATTTAAGCAAAGCATTTGACTATATTGTCATGGATCTCCTGCTGAATAAAATGGAACAGATTGGAATAAACAGTATGGTAGTGGATATTTTTCGCTAGATAGAAAGCAGAAGATTTTGAAAAATCAATATTGCCCTGTTAAAATTATACAGTGTAAAGTTTCCCAGGGAACTATACTGGTCCCATTCTATTCGTCATATATGTAAATGATCTGCCCTTAGCAGTTTCATCGCTAGTGATCAGTCTGTACGCAGATGATACCACTAGTGAATTAAGAGACATTTCCAGGTTGACTCTTACTAAGGCTGAAGGGTGGTTTGCCTGCAATGGTCTAAAACTAAACAGCGATAAGAGTCAGGACTAATATGTTGAGGTGGCTGGGTATTGATTTGAACCGAACACTTGGAGCGCATATGGCTTGTCCCTTACAAAAAATTATCTACTTCAATATTCGCATTTGCTACGGAGGAAGTGTGTCCCCTGGCCTACTTCTCTTTCTTCCATTTTGTGGCTACTTATAGCATAATGGTTTGAGGATACTCTCCACTGTGAGGCAGAGTTCTACTAAAGCATAAGGAAGCAGTTAGAATTTGGTGTGCTGCCCCATGTACTACCAACTGCCGTGAATTATTTAAACACGAGAATATTTTTACAGTCACACCCCAAGTTTTAATTCTGCTTTGCCTGAGATATGTCCATGAACACAAGGATAGGTTTCCATGTATACAGCACTCGGGGCAAAAATGACTGTCATCAAACGTCATAAACTCAAAAGAAGCCAACTGGGAATAAACTACTAGTATAGTAAACTCTGCAATAAGCTACCAGGACGAATAAAACGCCTTCCCTTTTAAAGATTTTTAAAGCAAACAAAAAGAATACGTTTGCAGTGGACTGTTTACTCCTTGGAAGAGTACCTCAAGTCGGATTGCTTGCGGTGGATTGGTAGATTGGAATCTTTTGTTTTGGTTTTATTTTATTTATTCGACATGTCATGTAAGTCTTGATGACAAAGATTCAGTTCAGGATAACCAATTCGGAAAGCGTCCAATATGATTCAGTAAATATCAATTATAGTTCAGAAATCACCAATTGTAATTACTTGAAATAGAATTCATTTCAAAGCATATTCTTCGTTTCCTTCTACACATTTCAAAGCATATTCTTCGTATATATATATATATACTTATATATAGTATATATATATATATATATAGTAAATATATATAGTATATATATATATATATATATATATATATATATATATATATATATATATATATATATATATATATATATAATATATTATATATATATATATATATATGTTTGAATCGCTTCCTGTAATAGTTTTACTACTGTTCGGGGTTTTATTCCATGATCCACTTTGGTTTAGGCAACGTTCTGACCAGTTGTCCCTTGTTATCGTCTGTAATTTGGTAGACGTCTCGAGCGTTCAAGACAAGTCCTTATCAAAATTGGATATCTTTATTTCTATAACAAATATACTGGCTTGGTAATCGGCGGCAAAATAATCACAATAAGGCTAAATAGTGCTCTTATGAATACAATATTCTAAATGGTGAAATGTATGCCACCAAATCTGAGCTTTGAAAAAATCATATTTTTGTCATTTCCTCAAAGTTGAAATTCTGTGAATTAATTGTTGACATAATATTGAAATGAAAAAAACATCAATTGATTGTGGAATGAATTATATACCTCACTTGATCATATGTATATGTATAAAAAAAAAGTTATAATTTCCTCCCAAATAAAAATGTGTCATAGTATGGGTCGCAGGATACTTTGAATAATAAGAAACGTCAGTTGGGTGTATGTCGGTGGAAAATCCATGTACTGGCGCAGTGAAATATGTGGCACCTAAAATTCTTTCATTGATATTTCAGAAAAAATTGAAATTTCATTGTAATGATCCGTCGCAATCTCTTGCAGGTGTTTTCGTGAAATCATCTCTGGAAGTGCATATTCGTACACATAGTGGGGCCAGACCCTACTCATGTCTTATCTGCAACAAGGACTTCACAACACGTTGGAACCTCAAACTTCATAAATGGACACACGCTTCACGGGTTTCAAAACCTTACAAGTGTGATCAGTGCAATGGAGCTTTCGTGCGAGAATCTGATTACATTTCTCACATGAATTCACATAAGAGTATAAAACCTTACACCTGTAATTACTGTGGTGCCAGGTTTATTCGTAAATACAATTGTCAACGTCATGTTAAGGAACATGAGAATGATAAAACATATAATTGTACAGTATGTGGAAAGGCCTTTCATCGATCATACTATTTGAAAGATCATATGAGGGTTCATAGTGGTGTTCGACCTTACAGTTGTCACGTGTGCGGTAAAACGTCAACTACTAAATCGAATCATAATAAGCATGTTCAAATACATCATGCTCGTGAACCAGTTAGTACGGAAAATTAGTTCAAATTTCATTTATTTGTCATTCTTTTACTTTTACACCAATTTTATTTCACTCTGACTATTTGAATTCTTTTTATTTGATAATTTTATTATTTTCACATTTTTTAGCGTTTATATATTTGGGAAAATCTTAGTTAAATTTTATCATTCACCTGTTCAAAATAACATTAGGTTTTTAGGATAGTTTATATGAATAATCGTCTATGAAACTCAGAATTTGAAATTATTTCTCGTTCGCAAAATACTTCAATGTTTTGATTAGAAGGAAAATATTTTATTTCAAAAGTTTTATCATGAATGATAGGGTAACCAATGACAATTTTTATTTTTTATTTAATTTTATTTAGAACACTAATCTTTTATTTCTACTGACATAATTTATGATTTTTATCGTGTTCAGAAAATTTTAGTATTTCAATTTGGCAGTGTAAAGTTTATTATTCGGCTTTTTGAAATTATTTTATATTTCTACTTTGATTGTTTTTTGAACAATTATAATCATCTGCATCTTCAAAAGGAAAATTGAAAATATTTATATTCATCTGTGAAGTTTTTAATTTTTAAATTAAAATTTAAATTATGGAAGTCATATAGGTTCTACTCATTGTGGGACTGAAATTTATTCCTCTATTTTAATGAGTTAATTTGAAGAATATAATGAACAAGATTTTCTGTTGTGGTGATTTTGTTGAAGGTAATTTTTCAGATTAATATAACAAAGTTAAAATTCTAGTTATATCTTGAGAACTATAAGTTGAATAAAGCATGATGTTGATATTTTTGTCATAAATTTCTCATCAGCTAGAATTCTAAATGTCTATTCCATTATAATGATGATTATCATTTTTGCAAGTGAAGGATGAAAAATTGAATTTTTTTCATGCAGGATTTTCAATTTTAAATCATTATGGTCCAACAGAGTAAGAGCAAAATGTAAGTCTCAATATTCACCTTCCACTAACAAAGTTTCAAGGTTCTTCAAAAGGTTTCTCAATGAAAAAATCTTGTAAATTATGCTATAGTTAAATCGTGGGAATACTGAAAGCACTATTAATATAGTCATAATTTTTCTATGTATGTATTAAAAAATTAAAATTGAAATAATACATCTCAAATAGTGAAAATACTACAGTCAACCTACTTGTTTGAATTTGAATTGAGAAAAAAGATCAAATTCATATCTGACATTGGCAGCTAACTTATAAACGTTTCAACGAGTTGGCAATTGAATATTAAAAGTTTTAGAATTTCCTCAATCAATTAGCATAACTGCCTACCTCCCCGAGAATATTTCTTCCAACATAGCTAGGTGTTTAGAGGGTCATCTACAAAAATTCTGAATCCTTTAAACTTATATGTCGTTAATTTCCTACTAATCATATTTTCTCATTCATTTAAAACAGATGAAATAAAATAATTTCCTGATTTAATTTTTTTCCAAAAGTTTTGCACTTTTATTATAAGTGTAAAGCATCGTTTTCAAATTTGTCAAGAATGAATGAATTTTAAATTATTTTAATTGAAACGACGTACTCCTCTTCAACCGATTAGGATGTTTTTGTGTTCTTACTTAGTATCCTATTCATATTGCAAGTATGTATATTATGAATTCATTATTATGTGATTTGTCCTTTTCAAAAGGTCATAAATTGAAACTGAGCATGTTGATGTATGTCTTAGGATTTTAAAAATATGAATACTAAGTATTCAGTTTTATATAAATAAGTAAATTTTATTGAACTTGACTTACTTGTATATTTATACATTTAGGTTTTTATTTATATATTATTGTCAATTTGTTTGAGTACTTTTAAATTAGTTCCTTGAAAGTTACGGTGCAGTTGCAATTATTATAACTTTTCAATTATATGTATATAGTTTGCATGTTGTATATATCCAACAGAATTGTACAAGTTTTGTTTATTTATTATATTATAAAATACAAATGATAGTACCTTATCTGTGTTTCAGTATAAAATATTGTTTCAATTATTTTCTCACAAATGAAAAATTGTTCAGAATTTAATTGTCTATAGTAAAAAAAAATAGAAACATACATTATGCCATTTGAAATAACAAAGAAGGTGTCAACTTCCAGCATAACCGAAGTGCCACAGCATTGAAAATATTTTCCTAACAAGACAAAAAAAAAATGTCTTCAATCGGTCATTCCTTCCCCCATATACGTTTAATGTACCATCTCGCGTGGACACCCGGTATATATTAAAAGACAAAATAAAACCATGAATAAGTTTATAAATATATGATGCTATCCGATTACTATTTCTACAACTGGTGTTGGATTCTTCACTAAAATATCGAGATTTTAGGTCATAGATGACTGTAAGGGATTTGTAAACCATTCTAAGAAGAAGAACATTATATATGGAAGCCTGTACAAGCTTGGACTACTTGAGGCCTACATGCCATCATCTGAAATTGTGATGACAAAGGTTAACCGCAGAAATAGCCTTGAAGATATAAGTGACTACATAAAACGATAACTTCCAGAGGCAAAGCCTCAATGCGAAGAACGAGGGTTCCAAAGTAGTTAATGAAAGGATACAAGGACTTCAAAACAAGTTTCTAAAGGTTCTATTCAAATTGCATTATAAAACTCCCACTGCTGAACTATACAACAAACTTAATTTACTACTGCTGAGATCCCTGAAAAAATTTGAACAATGTAAACAAATATAATAAGCATCACAAAAAACATAAAATCAATACTATATTAATAAGACGTCCAGACATCCATGAACACAATACCAGAATTAATGATAACTTGTTCTTAGAACTAGTGAAGACTAATTGGATATAATGATCCTATAGACCAATGCATACTAGCATTCAACCAGCTACCAACAGAGTTAAGACAAATAAAGAAATAAAGTCGATTTATTATAAAACTAAAAGAATTCCTATTTTGCAACAGGACAAATATTGTTTAACCTCTAGAACAACTTTGCTGATATGAGGTTTCATATGTACTTTTGTCCCTTTTATATTTTTTTAGATTATCCTTAGATTTGTGTTATTATATTATTCTTAGATTCTTCTTCATTTAATTTTTACCTTTTTAAGGAAGATTCTCTCAACAGTTTCTTCTCATCAGTTGCTAACAACATTCAAAGTATGTGCAAACCGTCTAGAGAAAAATCACTTGAATTTATGAGAAACCAAAAACGAGATTCGCCTACTAATTCCAAGTTCATCCATCTAATAAGAGAAAGTGAGCTAAATGACATTGTGAGAGGCCCATACTGCTGAAGAGAGTATATCCTATTTTTTCCACCTTCATGTACAACATAGTCAACAGGGCTTTTTTCCCAGAGAATTGAAGATTGCGAAGGTGGTCCCAATTTATAAGAAAAGCGATATCAACGACCTCAACAACTATAGACCGATATCTATTCTGCCCGCAGTATCGAAAATATATGAGGAAATCATAAAAAATAGACTGGTTGATTTCTCGAACTCAGTACATATACTAACTGATGAAGAGCATGGCTTCCGGAAGGGTAACTCAACAACAACTGCCTTAGCAAACCTACTGGTGGCTATAGCAACTGCTCTGGACGAAAACTCTTATGTTGAAGTGCATTGCTTGTGATCTAAGCAAAGCCTTCGATTGCGTAATAAAGAAATTCTCCTGTCACATTTGACAGGTAGGAAACAAATAGTCACATGGAAGGGGGCTACATCTCATGAGGTCGCAGTGGATGTTGGGGTCCCCCCTCTATCCTGGGACCTTTTTGTTCACAGTTTTCATCAATGACCTGCCTTCAAATATTTCTTGTGTTAAGACATGTATGTATGCGGACGATACGAACCTTCTGAATGTAGCACCATCATCTGAAGAGCTGAAACTCCAAACAACCAAGTCACTGCTCCAGGCTGAAGAAATGGTTCAATGCAAATGGTCTCAAACTAAACAAGGACAAAACTCAAATCATAAGCTTTGTCAAAACTATAGAGATAGCACTACTATCAAACTACTAGGAATAACATTTGATGGGGATTTGTCGTGGTGTTGTTACATATCATTACTTACAAGGAGATTATCCACAGCCATATTCCCAATCAAACGGATGAAGGCAATATCAACAGAGGAAGTATATAAACTGACATACTACTCAAATTTCCACAGTGTCGCTACATATGGGATATTACTGTGGGAATACAGTGCAGACATGAGAAGAGTTCTTCTGAAGCAAAAAGAGGCGGTTAGAATTTTATGCAATGCCTCTAAAACTACAAGCTGCCGAGAGCTCTTCAAATCTCAGCGAATACTGACAGTGACCTCGGTGTTCATACTGGAGTGCTTGAAATATGTCTACGACAAGATCAAGTTCTCAACCAATTCAGAATTCCTTTCATATAATACAAGAAAAAAAGACTGCCTCTCAATGGAGCATCACAGACTGAAGAAAACTCAGCTTGGAATCAACTACCTTTGTATCCTGTAAACTTAAGAAACGAAAAAAGACACAAATTCATCAACCAAATTAAAGAATTTTTATTCAATTGCACTATCTACACACATGAAGAATTCTTACAACTCAAATTTTGAATACATCTGTGATTACTGTTGTTTGTTCCTTAATCTTATTAATTTGATTTGTTGATGTCCGAAATTTTATTGTAATTTAATGTGCGCTGTAAACATTCATGTCCCTTTTTTGCTTGTTTTAACTTATATATTGACTAGTCATGTAATACTTTTCTTTTCTGATGAGGATAAATAAATAAACAAATAAACTACTTGTTGGTACATTGATGTCATTGACTTATAATGGTATAGTTTGTGTATATTCCGGTAGATTGATATATTTTCATAGCATTTAAAGTTACAAATAATCCATGTAATGATTCATATAATAATACACAAAGTAGATTCCCAACCAATGCCCTGTGAACAAATATTACACGACAAATCGTTAATAAACCCAATTTTACTCGAGAAAATGTCAATGTTCATTTGATCCTAAGGCTGCAATCAAGCACATCAATAAACAAAAGAGTTCTCATCAATTTAAGAAAAATATTATATTACAGCTGTCATATGTGTGCTTCAAAGAATTCTGCCAGTGTATAGAATCCACCCGAAATCAAGAATTCCCTTACTCTATGCACTCTTGGATTTGAAATCATTTTTGAGCGAATATATGTGATTGAAGCATTTGATCCCAATATAGTTAGGATCATTTTGACATACTGAGAGTCTTGAGAATGGTAAACGCAGAAAGCTTCTTATTCTGGTGAAGTAATCATGCACTGTATCATTTGTATTAAATAGATGCTTGTTTTTCCAAATATGCAAATTCGAATGATACACATACAGAGAAGGGAGGGTTAGAATACCTTCAGTTCTAAATAGCTCCTGGAAATGACTCAAGCAAGGCTGTCTGAACATAATGCGGATTATCTTCTTCTGTACTATGAAAGCCTCCTGCATATGTGCTGAAGATCCCCAAAAAATTATTCCATATACCAGTGTTCTCTCAATCCATTCCTGGTACATCAGCTTCAGAACCCCCAAACTCATCACATCTCTCAAGTATCTGAACACAAAAGCTGCCCTGTTCAATTTACAGGCCAAGAGAGATATATGCTCCTGCCATGTTAATTTAGGGTCTAACGTAATTCCTAGAAGTTTGAACGTATCTGCGGCAGAAATGCTTACTACGTGAGCTTTTATAAGGCAAGAGGAATCAATTGATGCATTTCTCGGCAAAAATCTCATGTAATGGTCTTTGAAACATTCACAGTCAATCCATTATAGAAGCACCAGTCATTGAAATTTTGAGATGTAACATTGCTCTGACGAATAACTTCCGGTATCGATGGCTCAGCAACAAGCATACTTGCATCATCAGCAAAAGAATCAGTCTACCCGACTCAATATTTATATTAAATATGTCATTCAGAAATATGATGAAGAAAAGGGGTCCAAGAATTGAGCCCTGGGACACGCCTTATCTTATCAGATGTTTTCTTGATCTCACTCCATCCACCACATCAGTCAGTGTTCGATCTGATAGGTATGAATCAGCCCACTCTAAAGAAATACCTCTAACTCCAATACTATAAAACTTGAGTCTCTGCAGTTTTTGATTCATATATTCAAAAGCTCTTTTCAAATCATAAAAATACCGACTATTGAATTTCCTTCATTAAGTTGTTCATAAATATGTGACATGATCTCCAGCAGAGCAGAAGTTGTTGAACCTCCCGCAATAAATCCATGTTGAGATGTAGGAAGTATTCCCATTCCATCCAAAAAGCTATAAAGACGACGAAAAAATACAGATTCGAATACCTTTGCAAACTGCGTTTGAACACACAGATCTAGAGTTTTCTACTTCCTCCCAAGATCCCTTGTTCTTGTATAGCATTATGCATTTAGACTCCTTCAAAGCATCAGGAAAAATACCCACTCTGAAGGACTCATTTATGAGATAAGATAATGGTCCCGATACCTCTGCTGCCATCTATACCTGGTGAGGATTTCTTTGATGTTCTCTGAATGACCCCGAAAACTTCCTTTTTCGAACAAGGACTTACGAAAAACGGGTCCTCCCGTATGTTCAGATGAATATTTTCGAGCTGTGCATTACATGGAGGCAAATCTGAGAAGAAATTGGCAAAGCCATCTGCCAGACCCTGTGCACCCAAAATCCTCATCCCTGCAGCATTCCTTATCTCAGGTATTCCCATCACCCCCTTAGGATTGCGATGCTCATTTATGACCTTCCATGACTCTTTGGCCAAATTATCACAGTTTATAAGTCTTCTATTACACCCATTCTTTTGCCTTCTCAAAATTACCTGACCATAAAAATATTTAAGTTGTTCATATATGTTCTTATAAAATTCACTACAATGTTTTGACAAAGGGTGCATTTCATTGAGAAAGGAATTAAACTGTTTTAAATCCTTATTGATCATGATTGAAATATCCACCTGAAAAGTGTCGATACAGTCAAGAAACCCTCAAAGGAATAACTTTTCCAATAACCAGAGTCCTAATTTTACATTCGAAGAATCAAGTAATATTCAATCGACATCGAAAAATTCAGAGAATAATTTTTACGGGTATCCAAACCCTGTACAAATAAAGAGCAATTGTATTAAGAATTCAAAAGAAAATTTCCGCAAACTAGTCTCAAAAGATTAATTGACCCAAATTATTCCATATATAATACAAATCAACTCCCTATATAGAATTTGAGAATCCTAAATTTAAACTATTTATTGATAAATAGAACAAAAAGAAATTTCCAATAAAAAGTTTTAATACCGTTGTCACCAGATAAATGATTTTCATCCTTTTATTTTATATAAATTTCATAAGAACCATGATGGATATATAGGTTCAGATTTTTCAAATGAATATGGATTTAATTTAGATTTTAAAAATCAAATAATAATTAATGAGTACTGTCAAATATATCAACTGGCATGTCAAATTCCGACAAGTATCTCTGAAAAATCTTAATTATTTAGAATCAAGTATAAGCAGTTAATTAATGAAGATATTTCAAACAAATAAATATGGCCTTTAATTACCGGGTTAATCCCTTAATTTTACAAACCGAATTGATAATCCACAAATTCATATAGAGTAACTTCAGAATCAAATAAAAGATATGTTAGACAAAAATGATTAGACCTAGTATATCCCGTGGTCTCTTCCAGTAGTATTTTTTCCTAAGAAACAAGATTTATCAAATAAAATTAAATGGCTTATGGCGATTGATTATAGAAAACTAAATGATTAAACAATTGATAATAAGTACCCTTTACCAAGAATTGGATATTTCAGATAAATTACAAAAGAGAAAATACTTTACAACCCTTGATTTAGTTCTTAGGTTTCACTTTCACCAGATAGAATTAGACGAAGAATCGATTGAAAAAACGGCCTTCATTGTAGAAAATGATCATTTTGAATATTTAGGAACGCAATCTGGACTTAAAAATGTCCTTGCTACTTTTCAGGAAAAATGAATGAAAATTTGAAAGAATTTATAGGAAGAAATGCTATGTTCACATGGACGGTGTAATAGATTTTTCAGATACAATTGAACACTTAGCAGATATCATAATATCTTAGAAGTATTCAGTAAAGATAATTTAAAAATACAATCAGATAAATGTCCCTTTTCCAAAATGGAAATTGATTTTTTCGGCTCTATTATAACTCCAGGAGAAATTAAGCAAAACACAAATAAATTAAATGAACTTGAGAAACTATTCAAAAAGTCAAAAAGAAAGGAAAATTTCTTAATTTAGTAGGATATTATCGTAAATTTATTCCTAATTATTCAAAATTATCAAATCCTTCTAATGAGTACTTTGTAATCAATAGAATATATTTTTAAGTTTAAAAGGAGGTTGCCCGTTTACATTCATTTATTGTAATCAACAATTGTTTGAAATGAATAAAATAAATATGTTTAAAGAAAGATTCAAAATTGATATAAATGATGCTAAGTATATTGAAACTCTTGAAATATCTAAAAGAAATTTATTGAATTATCCTGAATTGAGATACCCAGGTTTTGGTAAGTCCTTCGTATTAACTACTGACGCATCCGGTTACGCGATACATTTTATTTCAAGGTAACGTACCTAATCTTCTTATCGCTTTCGCTAATGGAAATAAAATAAAGTACCATTGTATGGTCATTTTAGCATTTCAGACCGTATTTGTACGGAAGAAAATTTATAATTTCTACAGATTATAAACCCTTAATTTGGATATTTTCTTGAAAGGAACCAAGCTCACTTCTTATGATATGGAGGATTAAACTGAAGTAATATGATTATCAAATTAAACACGAAAAATGTAGTACTAATAACGCAGATGTTCAAAGTCGAATTGTTTCAGAATCGAATAATAAATCAGCATATAAAAATTTCCTAAAGGTTGTTTAAAGGCTCCAGAATTAGGCTCTTATACCTACAATGTGCAGCAAAAGATTTCATATGAAACGAGGCATTGACTTCATGTAAATGATTGGTGGTTAACACGTGTAGATATAATACGTCCATGTATTGTTATACTGTTTATTTTGGTATAAAATGGTAAAATCGTGAGTTAACTTTACAAAAATCGGATACCAATTAAGGTGTGACTAACGTAATTCAGTGAATTTAAATGATGACTTTTCGCTAAAAAAGAGTGGAAATTGTTTTGTTTTCCGTAAAACGAATGAATAAACTGTTACCCCCATTCTTCAGTCGCGTGGATGACCAGGTATGAGAGAATAAACAAAAACTATCAAAGACACAAGATTTACAAATGTGTATGACAGAAAACGCATATAAAAATTAGTACTGATTTGACATTAAAAATTTGATTTCCATAAACTACTTTAAGGTTTTTCAAGCTAACTGCTCGCAAAGAGCTTATCCATCAAAAAACGGGTGGGCAGCTGTTTCATCGACAGTTGCAGTTTGAATGAAAATGAAAACGAGCTTTTGAAAGAAAACGAAACTTTGAATGAAATATTGAGGAATTACAGATAGAGAGAAAAACGAAAAGACAGAGATGGAAAGAAATCTGAAGGAGATTATGAAACGGAAAAGATGACTGAAGGATGAACAATTGAACACATTACACCGGAGTACATGAAACTACAAGAACAAATTACAGACTTACAGAAAAAAATTAATCTCTCAAGGCAGTTGTTGAGGTAGGATTGGATGAATTATACAATGATGGGAAGGAAGCTGGGAAAAAGGAGCTGAAATGGTAAAACTCCCATTTAACAGACGAACTGGAAGAAATAAGAAACTAACTACAATTGGAGAGACCTCGATGGAGCAGACTAGAGCAAGAGTCCCTGGAAAATTAAAGAATTCTATCGGAAAGACTAATGACCAGCATTGAAGAAAGTTCAAAGCTCCACAAGCAATTACTTGAGCTAAAAAAACATCAATTCATCGAAAAATCGAAGCTACCCGAAAATGATTCTGTAGACTCAGTCAAACTTAAAGAAATTGAAGAAAATGAAATTATTTTTGAACAGAAACGAAGTCAACAAACGAACGAAATCAAATAAACTTCATACAGAACTGGAATCACTAAAAGTTGATGTGAAGGAGCATAGTTCAAGAACTCCTTTTACAGGGAAGAAGTGGAAAATCGAAAACAACAAAGTATCCGAAGGGGGACGTAGAAAAACAGTAGCACTAAATTAAGGAGAAAACAGGAAGAAAAGCAGGGCGGAGGTAAAACTAGTTAGAACAATTACTTGAAAACGAAAATGAAGATGTCATTGAGCTCTTATGAAAACTATTTAAGGACCTAAGGGAAAGCTTGCCAGCTGAGCTGACTGGCTTTAGAGCAAATGACAGGTAACCCTACAATAGAAAAAAATGGGGTTAACTACCAGCTTAAACGAAACGAACGAAAGGAACCAGGAAATCGAAAGGAGGATCAAAATACTTCAAAATTCTATGTGCAGAATATGAAAGAAAAGACAAATGTAGGTGCCAGGAGATGATAGACTTGATTTAATGAATAAAAATAGAGAAGATTCAAAAGGACAGGACCAAACTCTCCAGTAGACACAACAAACCAGATACCAAGAGGAAATGATAACCAATCTAAGGGCGATTGGCAAAAACCGCCAAGAAAAAAGACATACCATTTATGGCACAGGTGCACAAAGTGAAGCAGGAATTCTGAGAGCCTATATCCCAAAGACTCATTTGCATCTTTCAAAAGTAACTATAAAAAACATTGAGAAAGATATCATCGATTATTTGCAGAATAGACTGCCAAATGTTAAAAACAAATGTGAAGAACTAACTGTGAATCAGGAGATTACAGAAGCTACAATATCAGTATTCCAGCGGACTGCAGCTCGTGCTTTCTGGAGAGTACTTTCTGGCCGAAAACTCTGGTACTATCTCGAATATCAACATGTTCAAGAATTAGTATCGATAACATGTTTACGAACTTACATAGCATGAGTTTCAGGGGATCGACAATTAACCTAGATGTACCTGACCATCTAACTCAAATTCTCAACACATCAGCATATTCTGTGATGGAAAAACCTTTATGTAAAAAAATTAGAATAATCAACAAGGAAAATACTCGTAGACTCCTTGATATCGATTGGGTGGTATAATAGATGGGGACGCTCAAGAATTCGTCAGCAGTTTTCATTCTCTTCTGACGGGGCAACAGCACTTATGAACTATGAGAGCTTCCGAGAAAGGAAAGTGAACATAAATAAAGGCAAGGACTGGCTGATCCTCTTAGCAGACTGATGAACCTCCCATTCGACGAAGGATATTTTCCAATTGAAATGGAAATAGCACGAGTGGTGCCAATACATAAAAAAGGGAATATCTGTGGGAATTCTACCATTTATCTCGAAGATGTTTGAGGCGGTCATCAAGTCAACATTGGTTAATTCCATTAAGTCGAGACACCTACTCAGAAGCTGCGCATGGCTTTTGGGAAAAAATCCACAACAATCTTTTGACGATGAGGAGGAAGCTGTTCTGATATGTCTTGACCTCAGAAAAGCTTTCTACCGTGTCACTCACGATAAAATGCTGGAGGAACTGGAGTATTGCGGTGTCAGGAGTCCAGTTCTGAGACTCTTCGAGTCTAAGCAAGTCGAATGGGGCGATGTTGTCTCCCCTGGGTGGAAGATCACATGTGGGGTCCTCCAGGGCTCCATACTTGGACAGATCTTAAACTTAATCTTCATGAATGATATAACATATAATGTGAAGTCAGACCGGACCATTCTTTCTGCTGATGACACAAGTCAAATCCATAAAACCAACAATGCCATTAAATTTCAGGAGTCAATAGAGGTGTCACCATCAGAGTCCCTTACTCTATTAGGGTTTACATTAGACCAGTCATTATCCTGGAATTATCGAGCTGAATAAATTAATGAACAAAATTGTAAGAGAAAGGAAGGTACTGCAAGAATGGAACATTAGAATAATCTTACCTTTATATAAAAAAGGGGACATAAAGAATCCCACAAATATAGGGGGATAGTATTGATCAGCTTGCCAGCAAAAATACTCACTAGAATAATTGAGACAAGAAAGGAACAAAAAGAGAATCAACTAGAAGAACTGGATTCAGAAAAGGTAGAAGTATACAGAACTCCATATTTATAGCTAGACAAATCACAGAGGAGTTCATTGATAAGAACAAAGAAATTCACATTATCTTTATCGACCTAAAAAAAAAAACAATTGAGAGGATGTGACGGAAAGATATATAGACAACTTCTCTATCTAACAGGTATGCTGCTACTTTTGACTCATTTATACAACTTTTTTATTAAGACTGCCCAAACACTGCCTTCCAAATGCAATCTTCATCATTTCGATAATTTCCGCGCAACTTTTTTTGAGTGAAACAAATTTTTAACACAAGTTCGTTGATTCGGTCTTTTCGCTATTTTTCAAAAGAAGAAATAACGATGAATGCCAGAAAGCCTAACGACACTGACAAACAAAGGTGTTACGTCTGAACAAACACTTTCAGGGAATTCGTGAAGACTTTGGCGGCAATGCCCCACAGAGGTCGTTCAGATGTTTTAGCTACGAAAAGGCCGGAGGATACTTCCGCGACAATCCTCGTGAGACATTACATTTAATTTCATAGCATTTTCCAGACTAGTGAAACAAGGTACTCAGTTTTGATTTTGGACCGTTTAAATTTTCTACTAATCAAACATCTGGATAAGATGAAAAAGTCATTGTCACGAGTCAAATTATTGACCTGTTCCTATTAAGATAAGCTGCATAATTCTCATTTATGAATTAAATAATACTTTCAAGGAAAAATATACAATATGAATAAAAAACACAACCGCATTCCGTTATAAGAATGTGTCAAGTTCACTTTCACAAAACGGAATTAGAAGAATTCCTTTTCGATTGCTACTCATGTTATTGTATCATTTGAAGTGTTGAAAAAAGTTCAAGGAGCAATATTCAACGTTTCGTAGATAATTAGACTTCTCCGAAAGGTTGAATATTGCTTCTTGAATAGAGTCTTCATTTATTTATTATTTATACTGGCCATCTTTCACTAATAGAGTCTTCATTGTTTTCAATACACATACAGATGTATATGGTAATATACTTAACATTGAAATCCGTAGATTGTCTAATATCCCTCCTCGAGAAGCGAGTTCCCCGAAATAATATTTCGGCAACTATAGCAGTAGCAAAATTCAATTAGGTTAGATTTCCAATTAAAACTCGTCAGTTTTAGTATCAGACTTTATGCATCACTGGTTTTGTGCTCTGAATTGACGATAATTGTAATAAGAAAATCGAAGAACTACCTCATCAAGGTGGGATATTTGGAAATCACAATCTACGGATTGTTGCATGTTGCCTCTTCATTGAAGTTTGAACTTGATGTATCAAAGATAAACTGAGAAAGTGATGCTCAGAAGAAGTGCGAAGAGTTCAATTCGAGATCACTTCAAACCTTGTTTCTGCTTCAACGAAAGTAATTTTACCATTAAGATTTCCTAAGTTGGGACCGCAATTTGTTATACTAAACTTTGTGTATTTTTTGAATACGAAATATTTGTAAATGAAAGCGCAAACCAACTTGTGTTGCTTTATTTTAATTGTTTAGATGCTATTATTTCTAAATCCATATTATACCTCTGTGATCAAGAAGTTATCCGACTTTTCAAATAAAACACAAACTGTATTTTATTTTCATTTACAAAGTACTTTTTTTTGACACCAATACATACTAACATTCCTTCCAATCTTCAAAATATTTCTTGTGTTTATTTTCGGGATGACTTCAATCGCCTTCTTGGTTGCCGCTTTTATCTTCTTAATATAATCGAAACCATTACTTCCTTTTTTTTGAGTCTTGAGACTAGTTAGAAGCCTGGCTGTTGCGGAACAATATTAGTGAAATTTTTGGTGGAAAAGTTGCAAACAACCAGAGCCGCGATAGTTCAAAATGTCATGTTTTTCGATTTACTTTGACATGGTTCTTCGATCTCGATGTTCAGTTGATTGATCAGACATTTTCGGTTCGTTAGCGTAGATCCATGTTTGATTCTCCGTAATAATACGTTTGACAATCCTCTGGTAGTAAGAATTCAAGTTGTCAGACACCTTAACACAGTGTTTTCGTTGATTTTGCTGTATTATATCTTTAATGTTTTTGACGTGATATTCATAACTATACGTTGAATTGAAGCCTTCATCGTCATCAACGCGTCATCTCTTCATAGAACAATTTATTCCTCACGTAATATGATATTGCCCTCAAATGTCTTTTCCAATATTTCCAATGTTTGGGAATGTGAGAAACCATTTTGGAAACGAAATTTAAGGCTTAATTTTTGAACCCATGTTAAAAGCATAGAATGAACTTATGTAGACAATAGTCAACAAACATATCTAATTATTATTTGTTGCTTCTGCCATAAAATATGAGACCCATGTCAGTGAAGGTAAAAAATTAAACATTCGGATAATTCAAATAGTTTCAAATTGAAAAGTTCTACTTCAGAACCAAAAATATATTCGTTTACGTCACCGAGTGCGAAAAATGTAAATTCTGTGTGAAATTTAGCTTTTAGATAACTAACTTTGTAGGATTCACTGGGATACTTTTCCGATACGAAGAAAATAATTAATCAGTAATTTCACTTGTAATGATCAAATAACGTATTTGTTTATTTATCAATAACAGGGGCAAAAATTATTCACTAGCATTCGTAGAACATGAACAACAAACTGAATCGTCCACAATTTTTTTCAGATTCTTCATATATTCAATGTTATTCTCATTCTGCAACCAGTCATTGACGACATCTTGAAAAATGGGGTCATATTGTGTTATTATCTTGAAAAAATTCACAGCTTCAGACTGAAATAAAAAAAGAACAAATTCAATGTTCATTCACTTCCTCATTTGTGCAATTAATTCTAATTGAACTTTTGAGCGACCTAACTATAATATTTTCAACCAGGTTAAACCAGCAGCTTCACTTGACTGATATCATTATTGCAAGTATAAAAACTACACAATAAAAAATTCGAAAAATTACGATCAAAATTAGATGACAATATAACTCCCGATATGGCGATGGGCGACGCCATTGGGACGTTATTTTAGGAAACAAAGATAATTTATATGTCGCAAACCAATAGTATTGGTTAGGTTAAAAAGCGGTACGGGTAAAACCGCTTAGATATATGTAAAATGTTATCGCCATTATTTTGTGATATAATAAAAAAATTAACTTGCAACACCGTACAGGTGAACAGAGCACGATGTATATTGCAGCCATCTCGGTAACCGTTGGTGTTAAAAGAACATTTTTCCGAAGAAGAAGAGAAAGGTGAAAACCGCATTCTCTTTAGACTTTTCGTTTTCCAGTTATCAATGATAATTGAGTTTGTTGTCCAGATTATATTGAAATCTTCAGTATTATTGGAACTAGAGCTCCAAAACATTCTACATGCATTTTCTTTTCTAGAATGCGATGAAGAAAGTTTAGGGTTTCTTCCGACAGTTATGGCATAATGTTGTATTTTTTTCAAAAACGACCATATTTATTCAAATTGCCCAATTTTTCCCATTTCAAAACCTATAACATGAAAGTACTCTTCGATTTTTTGAGTACCTTCTGCTAAAAAAGTTTCACTTATTTTGGTTTGTGATTACATTTTCCTATCCTAGAACGTGTTTTACACAATATATCTGGACGAGTTTCATCATACCTATAATACCAGACGGGAACATAAATTTTATGTGACACCTCGTGCAGATAAATCCATTGGCCAGTTAAATTTTTCTTTCTTGGGGCCTAGACTGTTTAATGCTTTGGCATTGTCAATAAGAAATATTACTAACATGAGGAAGTTTAAATTTGAGCTGAAGAAGATTATCCTTTGTAATGGTAGGGATAAAATTCATGACAACATAGAGTTGAGAAATTAATATATTTTTTGTTGAATCTGAGTTTTTCTGTTTGAGTTTTGTTTTCACTCTTTATTTTGTTTAGCGGATCAGTGTCGGTGTGTTAGGTTTACTTAAGGAAAAAATTAGATTAGTACACTGCAGACAGTCATATGACTTTGCGGTTTTATGTTTATTTTCTGAGTTTAAGGTCAAGAACCTCGTTTTTACAACTTATGTACACACAAAATTGTAAAGGAAAATAAACAATATTATTATCGTGGACTTATGCACTATCTCAGCTGTTAGCTGGATATAATTTACCTTTCCCAGGTTCAGCAATCAAAGGGAATAGGCTCGATTACAATATACTTGACATAAATTCCCTAACTATCCTACATGTATTAAGAATTACAGCCTTTTGCATTTCTATATAGGTATTCTTATGCAATTCTAATTTCTTAAGGCTATCATGCAAAGTTTTGGGTATTAACCCAGTGGAGGATACGATGACAGGAACAATATCTATTTTCTCGAGGTGCCACATCTGCTTGATCTCGATAGCAAGGTCCGTTTATTTGGACTTTTTCTCTTGGAACTTATTCAGCACGTTGTTATTATTCGGTATGGCGACATCCACCAGCATTGCTGTTTTGGCTCTTTTATCATACACCACTATGTCCGGCCGATTATTCGTCACCATTCTGTCAGTGATAACAGGCCTATCGTAGTATAATTTGATAGAGTCATTTTCCAATACGGGCGCCGGTTGATACTTGTAATATGGCTGCAAGGTATTCAGAAGTCCGTACTTGTGTGCAAGTTTCTGATGGATAATGTTGCACACTTGATTATGCCTGTGAAGATAGTCCGTATTGGCCAGTTGTTCACATCCGGACGTGATATGCTGTATAGTCTTCGATCTTATATGGCATTTTCTGCACCTATCTGTTTGTAATGTTCCGTCCTTCATAATATATTTTTTGCAGTTGTTTGTAGCGATCACTTGGTCTTGGATTGCCATAAGTAATCCCTCTTTTCCCGCGAATAATTCTCCTTTCATCAACCATTTGTTGGAGCCTTATTTGTCGATGTGTGGTTGATTAATCTCATGGTGATGTCGTCCATGCAATTCCTTTCTTGACCATTGCTCTTGCTTTTCAGTATCTGATAGGAACGGTAGATTCAGCAGGTCATCTCTGGTAGCAAGATTCAGAGGTGTATATCCCTTATCAGCCAACGATATCACTCTATGGAGGTCAGAAGTGAAAGCTTTTGCTGAGAAGAATTCTCTGAGATTTTTTATCTGTTCGGTGTGTAAATTGACAACATCTATTAATCCTCGTCCTCCTTCTTTTCGCTTCAAAGTTGTTCGTATCACAGACGATTTTGGATGATGGTTGTTGTACTTTGTTAGCATCGTTCGGGTCTGCCTTTGAATATCATCCAGTTCTGTCTTAGTCCATCTGATTATTCCAAATGAGTAAAGCAACACTGGAATAGCGTAGGTGTTAATTGCCTTGACTAGATTCCCCGAGTTCAACATTGATTTCAGCACAGTCTTTAGACGCAGACTGTATTCTCAACGAATCTTCTCCTTTGATTGTTTTTGGTCTAGCAATCTGGCTTGTTGGTATCCAAGATATTTTTATGTTTCGCCATCCCTCATGCATTGTATAATATCACCGTTTGGAAGTTGTGTTTCACCATCTATGACTTTCCCTCTTTGAATGTTCAGGGTCTTACATTTTTCAATCCCGAATTGCATATGAACATCTGCCGAGAACTCACTGACAGTTTTCAGCAAATCATCCAATTGCTTCTTGTTCGAAGCATATAATTTGATGTCATCCATATACAGCAGGTGGGAGATTGTATAATAATTCCTATCTGTTTTAATCCTAAATCCGTATCCTGTTCTATTCAGCATTGAGGACAATGGGTTCATAGCTAAACAGAACCATAGTGGACTCAAAGAGTCTCCTTGAAAAATTCCACGACGTATGGGTATCTCGTCGGTTTTAATTGATTTATTGTTCATGTTCACCTGCAGAGACGTGCGCTAGTGTGTCATTGTGGTCTTCAAGAATTCTACCAGGGCTGGGTGAATTTTGTATATCTGCAATACTTCAACAAGCCAAGAATGGGCGGTACTATCGAATGCCTTCAGGTAATCGAGAAAAACTGAATGAACATTCCGATGCCCTACGTGTGGCTGTTTCATTATCACAGAATCGATGATGAGTTATTTCTTGCACCCGTGGTGCATCCTTTCTGCTCCTCTGCTAATATATTGTTGTCGTCAAGGTGTTGGTATGTTCGATTGGATATGCATGAGGTGAGTATTTTGTAGAGTGTTGGCAGGCAAGTGATTGGCCTATGTTGAGACGGATCCTGTGTTCTATCGCTCTTAGGTAGCATAAATGTAAAGCCTTGCGTTAGGAAAGTGGGTGTTTTCTTGGGATGTTGAAGAACATACGTGAGCTGTTTCGCTAGGGCTCCATGGAGCTTATCAAACTTCTTGTACCAGTAGTTGTGGATATTATCTATACCTGTGGCCTTCCAATTGTTGGTCGCTCCAATTACTATTGTAATTTCTTCCTCTGTTATTCCATCGAAGTCCATATGTCTGATATCAAGGCGTTCTTTTCATACGTGATCCATTCCGCATCTCTATTGTGTTCTTTGGGGTTCGACCATAGTGATGACCAATAGTCGGTCAAGCACTGTGCGTCAGGTACTTCTCTGTTATTGTTGGTCGCAGTTTTGTTATTTCCCTTATGAAAATTGGCAGCGTTTTGGAGGAACCTTTGGTTTTGGTGTTTCCTTTCAGTACACTTGACGTATCTTGAAAGCCTCTTTGCTTTTGCTTGGAGTTTCTGTTTCAAAGTGTCCATATACACGTCGATGTGTTGTTTGTGATCAGGGTGTTTTGTGTTCGTACCAATTTTCCTATAAATTTTGCGTATATGTGATTTCAAGCGCCTTGAGGGTTTTCTGTTTCTCAGGAATTCTGTGAGGCGACCGATTTCTGCTCTAATATTATCAATATCCTTCTCCAGTCGTTTGTGCCATGGTGGTTTTCTGACGCTTTTTGGCTTAGCTTGAATCAGAGTTGTGGGGATTTGTTGTTTGTGAAGTCGAAGAACCGCTACTGCTTCACAGTAAATCAAAGTGTGAATTTTCTCCAAGGTGTTCTGGTCAGTGTATTCTTCAAACACTGAGTTTACGCTTGCTAGGATGATATTGGTGTTCTTGTTCTTCCTGAGTTTGGGCAGTTTAGATCTTTTAGTTGGGTTACTACCACTGAATTCAGTTATTGCTCTGTTGAGTTATGATCTTGCTAAATACATATATTCGTTCTGCTGATTCGGCTCAGAAAGGCGTTTCATGTTAATATTCGTTTCCGTGGCTTCGATGTTATCTGTAACACTTTCATTGACTCCGGCAGGTATACCGTTATGAGTATCATTTTCGCTTCTGAATTCCTTTATGACCTCTTCTCGTATGCTTTGCAGCGTTTCTGAAGAAAGTAGCCTGTTTTTAACGATTATATTATTATTTATTATCGTGGACTTATGCACTATCTCAGCTAGTAGCTGGATATAATTTACCTTTCCCAGATTCAGCAATCAAAGGGAATAGGCTCGATTACAATATACTTGACATAAATTTCCTAACTATCCTACATGTGTTAAGAATTACAGCTTTTTGCATTTCAATATAGGTATTCTTATGCAATTCTAATTTCTTAGGGCTATCATGCAAAGTTTTGGGTATTAAACCAGTCGAGGATACGATGACAGGAACAATATCTATTTTATCGAGGTGCCACATCTGCTTGATCTCAATAGCAAGGTCTGTGTATTTGGACTTTTTCTCCTGGAACTTGTTCAGCACGTTGTTATTATTCGGTATGGCGACATCCACCAGCATTGCTGTTCTGGCTCTCTTATCATACACCACTATGTCCGGCCTATTATTCGTCACCATTCTGTCAGTGATAACAGGCCTATCGTAGTATAATCTGATAGAGTCATTTTCCAATACGGGCGCCGGCTGATACTTGTAATATGGCTGAAAGGTGTTCAGAAGTCCGTACTTGTGTGCAAGTTTCTGGTGGATAATGTTGCACACTTGATTATGCCTGTGAAGATACTCCGTATTGGCCAGTTGTTCGCATCCGGACGTAATATGCTGTATAGTCTCCGATCTTATATGGCATTTTCTGCATTTATCTGTTTGTAATGTTCCGTCCTTCATTACAAATTTTTTGTAATTGTTTGTAGCGATCACTTGGTCTTGGATGGCCATAAGGAATCCCTCTGTTTCTGCGAATAATTCTCCTTTCATCAACCATTTGTTGGAGGCTTCTTTGTCGATGTGTGGTTGATTTATCTCATGGTGATGTCGTCCATGCAATTCCTTTCTTGACCATTGCTCTTGTTTTTCAGTATCTGATAGGAACGGTAGATTCAGCAGGTCATCTCTGGTAGCAAGATTCAGAGGTGAATACCCCTTATCAGCCAACGATACTACTCTATGGAGGTCAGAAGTGAGAGCTTTTGCTGAGAAGAATTCTCTGAGATTTCTTATCTGTTCGGTGTGTAAATTGACAACATCTATTAATCCGCGTCCTCCTTCTTTCCGCTTCAAAGTTGTTCGTATCACAGACGATTTTGGATGATGATTGTTGTACTTTGTCAGCATCGTTCGGGTCTGCCTTTGAATATCATCCAGCTCCGTCTTAGTCCATCTGATTATTCCAAATGAGTAAAGCAACACTGGAATGGCGTAGGTGTTAATTGCTTTGACTAGATTCCCGAGTTCAACATCGATTTCAGCACAGACTTCAGACGCTGACTGTATTCTGAACGAATCTTCTCCTCTGATTGTTTTTGGTCTAACAATCTGGCTTGTTGGTATCCCAGATATTTGTATGTTTCGCCATCTCTCATGCACTGTATAATGTCACCGTTTGGAAGTTGTGTTTCACCATCTATGACTTTCCTCTTTGAATGTTCAGGGTCTTACATTTTCAATCCCGAATTTCATATGAACATCTGCCGAGAACTCACTGACAGTTTTCAGCAAATCATCCAATTGCTTCTTGTTCGAAGCATATAATTTGATGTCATCCATATACAGCAGGTGGGAGATTGTATGATAATTCCTTTCTGCTTTTATCCTAAATCCGTATCCAGTTCTATTGAGCATTGAGGACAATGGGTTCATTGCCAAACAGAACCATAGTGGACTCAAAGAGTCTCCTTGAAAAATTCCACGACGTATGGGTATCTCGTCGGTTTTAATTGATTTATTGTTCATGTTGACCTGTAGAGACGTGCGCCAGTGTGTCATTGTTGTCTTCAAGAACTCTACCAGGGCTGGGTGAATTTTGTATATCTGCAATACTTCAACAAGCCAAGAATGGGCGGTACTATCGAATGCCTTCAGATAATCGAGAAAAGCTGAATGAACATTGCGATGCCCTACGTGTGCCTGTTTCATTATCACAGAATCGATGATGAGTTGTTCCTTGCACCCGTGGTGTTTCTTTCTGCATCCTTTCTGCTCCTCTGCTAATATATTGTTGTCGTCAAGGTGTTGGTATATTCGATTGGATATGCATGAGGTGAGTATTTTGTAGAGTGTTGGCAGGCTAGTGATTGGCCTATATTGAGACGGATCCTGTGTTCTATCGCTCTTAGGTAGCATATATGTTAAGCCTTGCGTTAGGAAAGTGGGTGTTTTCTTGGGATGTTGAAGAACATACGTGAGCTGTTTCGCTAGGGCTCCATGGAGCTTATCAAACTTCTTGTACCAGTAGTTGTGGATATTATCTATACCTGTGGCCTTCCAATTGTTGGTCGCTCCAATTACTATTGTAATTTCTTCCTCTGTTATTCCATCGAAGTCCAGATGTCTGATATCGAGGCGTTCTTTTTCATTCGTGATCCATTCCGCATCTCTATTGTGTTCTTTGGGGTTCGACCATAGTGATGACCAATAGTCGGTCAAGCACTGTGCATCAGGTACTTCTCTGTTATTGTTGGTCGCAGTTTTGTTATTTCCCTTATGAAAATTGGCAGCGTTTTGGAGGAACCTTTGGTTTTGGTGTTTCCTTTCAGTACACTTGACGTATCTTGAAAGCCTCTTTGCTTTTGCTTGGAGTTTCTGTTTCAAAGTGTCCATATACACGTCGATGTGTTGTTTGTGATCAGGGTGTTTTGTGTTCGTACCAATTTTCCTATAAATTTTGCGTATATGTGATTTCAAGCGCCTTGAGGGTTTTCTGTTTCTCAGGAATTCTGTGAGGCGACCGATTTCTGCTCTAATATTATCAATATCCTTCTCCAGTCGTTTTTGCCATGGTGGTTTTCTGACGCTTTTTGGCTCAGCTTGAATCAGAGTTGTGGAGATTTGTTGATTGTGAAGTCGAAGAACCGCTACTGCTCCACAGTAAATCAAAGGGTGAATCTTCTCCAAGGTGTTCTGGTCGGTATATTCTTCAAACATTGAGTTTACACTTGCTCTTGTTCGTCTTGAGTTTGGGCAGTTTAGGTCTTTTAGTTGGGTTACTACCACTGGATTCAGTTATTGCTCTGTTGAGTTCTGATCTTGCTAAATACGTATATTCGTTCTGCTGATTCGGCTCAAGAGGGCGTTCCATGTTAATATTCGTTTCCGTGGCTTCGATGTTATCTGTAACACTTTCATTGACTCCAGCAGGTATACCGTTATGAGTATCATTTTCGCTTCTGAGTTCCATTATGACCTCTTCTCGTAAGCTTTGCAGCGTTTCTGAAGAAAGTAGCCTGTTTTTAACGATTGTTCTTCGTTGATCCGAAATTCTCTGCTCGGATATGTGCTGTAATTCAGGATATTTTTCTATGAACGCAAGATGTAACGCGTATCTGTATGCTGTCATTTCCGATTCCAAGTTTGTAATTTTGTGATAGGAACGCATAATTAAATATTATTATTATTATTATTATTATCAGTTCCGATAACTCATTTTATTTTATATTTTGGGTAAAAAACGTAAGAGAAAATCGCATTTTCAATTTATCGACGTAATTTGTACAGTGGGCGACTATTTTGGTTTGTGAAAACATTTTCCTATCCTAGAACGTGATTTACTCAATATATCAGTCCGGATAACTCATATTATTTTGTATTTTGGGTAAAAAAGACTCAAAACGCGACAGAAAGTTGTAATGAATCGTGAAGTAAGTTCTGTGGCGGAATACTATTGAAAATCATAGAGCAATCTTCATATAATTATAATGGATGTCGCAATCATCAACGAGAAATTAGATTAGGTACCTACCTAACCACTCATTTTTATTACTGTAACGTTTCGAGAATTCAAATGTATGGAAGACGAAGATTAAGTGAATACATACATGACACAAGTTTATTTTCAATCTAACAGAAAAAGTGCTCGAGCATTTAGACTCTATCGGGAACGATTTCCAGATGAAGAAGAGCGCTGCAAGTTTACCATATTCAACAAAATCAAGAAAGTGGATACATCTGTTTCAGTAACCGAAACATCGAAATGAAGAAAACTACTCATATCAAAATATTTTTCATAAAAATTGTGCCTACACAATTGGCGCCTCCAATACGGCACATGTTCATTTAGAAAGGCATCTGAAGGAATATCTAAATAGGCGATTCTTACTCTTTCATTCAGCATGTCTAAATTTTCTGGTGAAGCGAGGTAAACTCAATCCCGTAGGTTATTCCAGAGTCAAAAAGCAGGAAGGATCAAATCTGGGGAACGGGCTGCCACCTAACATGGTCATTTGTTTCTATTAATCGATCACCAGATTATTGTTCAGCCATTATACATTCAAAGCTCCGCTATGAGGAATAGAAGTATCTTGTTGGAAGTAGATTCTCCTTGTTCTTCGGAAGAAAGATCATCAAAAAATCTCGTAACCCTTCAATGAAAATTATTCTTATCAAGCGATTTGAATAAATGGTGCACCAGATGTTCACACCGAATCTAAGCTGAAAATTATTGTTCATTATGTTATGCGCACTCTGCTGGCTCGAATGTCTAAAATTGTTTCTATTGAAATTAGAATTTTTGTGAAAAGTACACTCATCGGACCGAATGATGGTTCGGAAAACAGAATAATCTAAATGCATTCTATTAGTTAGAAAATTCGAAAACTCGAAGCGTCTAATACTGTCACTTCAAGGGCTTCAACTTTTTGAAGAACATGAGACTTGTATTTATATTTTCATGAAACAAATTGAACAGTCGGCGCATACGTTCCGGTTTCTGCAGAAATTCGTCGAACAGATGTTTCTGGGTTCGCTTCTACACTTAACAAGACATTAAATTCCGTTTCTTCATTAATCTGTGTTCTGAGAGTTTTCGTTTTTTCTTCATCGACCGTATTTGCGCAAGTTTTTTTTTCGAGTCTATTCCTATTAGATTGAAAATAGGTTTGTATCATGTCTGTGTTTCTGTTTTGATTTTGGTTTTCGTCTTCCATAGTTCTTAATTCAGCGTGAAAAGACTCGAAACTAATTAATAACAAGAATTACTAGGTAAGTATCTAACCTGTCATAATTTCTCGTTAATTGTGTATGACATTCATTATAATTCTATGAAGATTGCTATGTTGCAATAGTATTCCGCCATAAAGCTTATTCAACGTTTTGAGCCATTTTTACTCAAAATACGATAATATAAGAATTATCCGAACTGAAATAACGATCAAAACACTCTCTGAGACAGAAAACTCTTATCACAATCGCAAACAGCCACCATTCTACGGAATACATCGATGAATTGGAAATGTGAGTTTTCTTCCGAAAATTTTGAATGTTTTCTATTTTCCTGGCGTTTTGTAGTACTCAAAATTGGAAGTAATCGAAAAAAAAAATTGGGGTTACCATTGAAAAATGTCGAGGTGAAAGTGAACTTCCGGCATTTTAGGCTATTAGAATATCATTCAAGATGTAATTCGGTTTTTGATTCATTGAAATTGATCAACAATTAGGATCTATACCTTGGGCGTCTTCACGGAACACCCCATATTACATTTCTATGCATCATGAAATAAGTTGACTTAAGAGTTCATAGAGGATTGAGAGTTATTCAGTGAGAAATGTCAAAATGATACAATAAGGACATTTTTATTTATCATCCTTCGTCCTAGCAATTTGTATTCAAACAATATCAGAATGAGTAATTGGATATACTGTGGTATTCACAAAAATTTGAATAGTATATTTGGAAAGAATCACCAGAAGACAAATAATACCGATCGGAGGGAAGTAAGATTATTTATTATAACATACTATGCTAAAAATGTTGCTCTTCAAATTTCTGTGATTTGCTATTTGCATTGCAATGATGAGAAAATCTGGCAACATTTTCCAATATCATCTCACAAATTTTGTTTCAATTATTCTTACCTATCGTCTACTTTTCGAAGTGAAGCTTTTAGTCGGCCAATCGATAATCGATAAGTGGAGGAGAAGTGAGAGTGAATTTTCGAAGAAAGCTCACGTTACATGAAAGAAGCAATATGACATATATAGAAAGAGACATATTCCGATGCCATGAATGTGGAGCAAATGAAACGACGTATACATTACGTGTCAGAGCGATAGAATAAGATATTTACAAATGTGCAGGAGAGAGATCGTGCATGCGCGTTGATATTCTATCACATTTTTAACACGGAATGTCTCATATTCTTTATTTCTGAGATGTTTCACTCTTATCACGTGATGACTAGCATACTGACTGCCTTTAAAGAAGCACCTACATGTCATGGGCGAAAAAAATGTCCAAGCCTAGACGATCTGTGGAGTACCATACTGAACAGCATGTCTCCTTCTTTTGAAAAATTAGGATGGTTGAAGGTATGGTAGAGTTCAGGAATAATGAGAGGATGCGCAAAGGGTCTAATGAAGCCTAGGTACAGCGGTGTTGTCGCACTCTCGACCCTTTACAAATATTATCACATATAGGGGGTGACCCAAATTTGATATATATTGTGAAGCCTTCTAGGTAACCGTTGGAGCTAAAAAAAATAGTGCCACGTTTGGAGCATTATTTCAGAGAGAAGGAGACAGGAGAAACCCGTAATCGACTCAGATTTTTCTTATTCGAATTATCAAAAAACATTGAGTTCTTATAATTTTCCAGATAGGATGAAATCTTCTGTATAATTGGAGCTCCAGCTTTCAAACAAGGTCATTCTACATGCACTTTTTTATATAGAATGCGATGAAAAAATGTACACACTTGCAGGCAATTCAATAACCAATTTCCAAATTTGGCGCCTATGAGTAAAACAAAATTTCGAAGGATTAGAAGCAATTTTCTGCAATTTGGAGGAACAAAATACATAGAAACTAGAAGAAAACCAATTCTCGAGGACGACGACGATCAAATTAATACGCTAGCGTATTTTCGTGCCAATCCACATACGTCCATTAAGTCAGCATCAATGGATATTGGATTGAGTTATACTTCCATTCAAAGGATCCTTAAGAAACATAACATGCACCCGTATTCTTTTATCAGACAAAATTGAAACCAACTGACCTTCCCAAGCGCCTAAATTTCTGTGAGAATTTATCAATTCGGCTTCAAGAAGATGAGACAATTCTGCAAAAATTTATATGGTCTGATGAAGCCAAGTTTAATGAAAGTGGAATAACCAACAGGAGAAATCGACATTTTGGCCCACAGAAAATCCACATTTCATTGAGGTTATTGATTTCCAAAATAAATTCAGCGTGAACGGTTTTGCAATTTTAATGAATGATTTGTTGGCTTATCACATTTATGAGGAAAATCTTAATGGACAAAGATACCTGGAAATTTTGAGAGGAACATTAGCAAACTTTTTAGATATATTACCCCTTAACATTCTGAGGGATTGCTATTACCAAATGGATGGTGCACCAGCACATAAAACACGAGCTGTAGATCGGCAGATAACAGAAATGTTCGAGGATAGATGGTGGGGTAATCAAGGACCAAATTTATGGCCTCCGCGTTCTCCGGACCTGACGCCCCTTGATTTTTATTTATGGGGCAAAATCAAGAATGAAGTGTATCTTAATCCTGTAAGAAGTAAAGAAGAGTTACTAGAGCCCATTCAAAATGCTTTTCGTAATATTGATACTGAGGAAACTAGGAGGGCAACTCATCATGTTCGTATACGAGATGTCAAGTGTATCGAGCAAAATGGGGTCTATATTGAACAATTATTCAGATCAGATCAGTCTGGATATCCCTGTATATAATAGTCGTTATTCAATCAGAATATGTTTAAATATGTAGAGACTGTAAGTATTTCATAAAACGCTTCTATGGATCACGAGATAAATTGGCTCAGATTTCATAGAAAACTGAATCCTTTCAGAGAAAAGGGTTAAATGATGCAATTAATGCATTATCCTATTCGAATATAATCCTAGTGTTACTAAGTTATATTCACAGAATTTCCAACTGATTAATTAATTGGATAATTCTGTGTGATTATTCGTCCGACCAAAGACAGTAGTAAAAAAAATGCAGTGTTAAGCTTGCGACTATCGTTCTTGAAATTCTGCCAGAGAGAAATGGCTTATATGCAAATTATTAAAAAATCTACATGTTAGTGTTATATTCGTGCTAAAAGAAATGCTTTCGTTGCAATTCAAAAATCACACAAATTGTAGCCTGAAAGGAGGCAATCCGCTTTAAATATTTGCGAAAGGTTGGACCATAATGCTATCAATTTTAGGGCATTCCAGAAACTAAGACCGTATAACATATATATATATATATATATATATATATATATATATATATATATATAAAAATTATCAAATTAATGGAGAATCGCAATTAAAGTAAAAACATTTTAATTATAATTGAAATAGTTGCTGTTAACCCAAACATATCAACAAGGCAAATTTAACACGAAATTTCTCATATTCTGTATATTCTAAGAACATTCACTTCTATCACGTGTACGTGGTGACTCAAATTTGATGTATACTGAAGCCATTTCTGTAACCGTTGAAACTAGCGAAAAAATGAGTGGCACGCTGTGTAGTTTTTTTTTTTGGAGAATATGAGACACGTAGAAACTGCATCCTGTATAGATTTTTTATTTTCGAACTATCAAAGAAGTTTTCGTAATTTTCCATTTATGTAATAATATAATTGGAGCTAGAGCTTTAAAACAAAGGTATTCTATATGCACGTTTTATATAGAATGCGTTGAAGAGAGTACATTTTATTTTAATGGTTGCGATAGTTATAATATAAAGTATTTTCTTTCAAATACGAAAACTCGTTTTTCATAATTTATTTGAATTGCCTAATTTTTCCCATTTCAATGATATATAACATAATAGTCATCATTCTATCAGAAACTCTTTATATAAATAAAAACTGTCATATTCATATTCTATGTACCATGAGATGAGTTGGCTTAGTGTCCATAGAAGACTGAGAACTTCTCAGTGAGAACTGTCAGGATGATGCAATGATGGCTTTGTCCCTCACTAACACAACTAACATACACTGCGTTTTCGAATTCTGAATATACCATACCATACATAAAATGTGATAAAAAAAACCTAAATTGTGACTAAAATACCCTAAATTGTGACTAAAATACCGGATTTGACTAACGCCCGATTGTGGAAAAAAAACTATCGTGACGAACAATTCAAGAAACAAAGTGACTTTTTGTTTCGTAATTACGCGCTGTGAAACTAACTTTACTTTCAAATAGAAAACAAAACATTCCACGCAAATGAAGTTGTTATAAATTTAAATTTAACAAAATATACCTATCTCAAAGGAGAACAGGCGAGACATTCTTCGGAATGATTAAGCCTCTGCTTTTTCATTGTTTATTACTCTGTATGTATGAAATCAATTGTAATAAACTTTATTATTATTATTATTTGACGATTTAGAAATAAATGGAATCAAGAGGATATTGTGATGCAATAAATTAAATATATTATTAATTGAAATTGAGCCTTTTTCACTAAAATAGAAAAAGAAACATAACCAATTAAAATTCAATATAAAACGAGGTTGTTGAATACATAAATATTCTTAATAAATTCTTCGAAGTGCATCTAGTACATGTTTCTATAAGACCTCTTGAAACTTTCTCAATACTATGTGTGTAATCTGTTCAACATCAACATCTCGGTTGGATTAATTGAGTCTTCGAAGAAAAACCATAAAAAAATCTGGCAGGGTCAAATCTGAAGGCGGTATAGACCATCTCATGGTACTGCGAGTAGTTAACCAATTATTACCAAAATAATTACTCGTATGGTAGCTCTCTTATATTTGTTGCTGAAACTTGGTCATGCATAAAATAAATGTTTTCTAATTCGCGTAAAGCCATACTCTCAACTAAACACTCTATATCAGGGGTGCTCAAACTTGAACTGCTGGCGATCTACCTCAATATTTTTAGACTACTTATAATAGACTCTGAAAGGCTGCAAGTATGTGTGATGCAGGGTTGTCGACTTTACACGATACATCTTACCAACCTTCTAGGTAGGGTGTACCGTAGCATATAATGATATTAGCTTTCCGCACAGTATATATTATTTTAGTCAAGGTTTGGGTTAGGTTCTTCTCTATAATATCAATGAAAAACTCATAGTTATTCAAAATAACGAGTAAATAGGTTGTTTCAGAACGAAAGAGTTACATATGGTGTTAAAGTTAACTAAGGGTGACTTTCAATGTTGAAGCGTGGCACTGCATGTCCTCAGCATACTTTCCATAAGATGGTACGTAACCACTGAATGCTAATCACAAGCATGATGACATATGATCTTCAGTTAGTCGATTGCGATATTTTGACTTAATTATCTTCATTTCAGAAAGTGCAGACTCGCACAAGTAAGTTGACCCAAACATTGTCGTCAGTTGAAGGTCGATTTGCCTTAGATTAGGATATTTATCTTCAGATATAAAACACCAGAAATTTGTATCAGATGCTGTAGCTTTGAGATGTATATCCGATATAATCTGCACCAACTCAACAACAGAACATGAGTTCATATTAAACTGACTTGCTATTTCAGTAGCTAATTCCTCAATGTTTTTACGTGAAAAAGGATAACTCATAAATGATGCTATATTTGCCAATTTACTGCAATCATAAAAACGCATTTTGAATTGTCCCAAAATATTTGATGATTCAGCCTCATATGTATCATAATTCAACTGAGGAATCCTTGCTTTCAAAGACGGAAAATGTTTCAGATCCTTTCTTTTCAGTTGATCTATCGCTAATCATCTCAATAATAGTTTTTCCTTCACCTTGAAGCTCCAAATAAATGGTGTTTAAGTGCATTGTGATGTCAGTCAGAAATGCTAAATCAGTCAGCCATTTTTCGTTTTTCAACATCTGAGTGTCATCACCTCTTTCGTCTAGAAAAGCTGTTATTTCGGGTATTTCTTGAAACCTTTCTAGGAATTTTCCGCGACTCAACCACCTGACGTCCGCGTGAAGAACTAAATCAGTGTGTTCAGCTGTTCACCTATCTTCCAACTGCAACTTAAAGAGCCGCCGTTGCAAGCTACGTGCACGGATGGAAATCACAATTTTTGTTGCAATGCCCATAATTTCCTACGTGTTTAAAACTTTTGAACACAAAACTTGTTGATGTATAATGCAATGGAATGAAAAAAATTAAAGGAAATATTTTTTCCAGTCATTGCTGGTGCTCCTTCGGTTGTAATGCACACTAATTTATATATTGGTAGCTTGTAGTTTTTTTACAAAATTGAAGAAAACGTCATATATATCTTCGCCACGCGTCTTCCCCTTTAGAGGAATGATTGTCAAAAATTCTTCCTTAGCCAACATGTCATTGAATACCATCCGAATAAAAATACACAGCTAGGCAGTGTCTGTCATATCGGTGGATTCGTCGAACTGTAAAGAAAAGTATGTGCATTTTATGATATCATGTTTTAGTTTATCTGCCATATCCTTACTCATGGCCTCAATACGCCTTGTGACAGTCGGACGAGATAGCTGAAGTTCTCTGATAGCAAACATGATTTCTGTTTTATTTTTAAAATCTCCAAATAAAGTCTCACCCGCTTCAATAAATGCTTCCTTCACAACCGATCCATCTTCGAATGGTTTCTTGTGTTTCGCCAATATATAAGATATTTTAAATGACGCCATCGTAGCAGTTTTTGATTGTTTGGCTGGTCTTGTGAACATGGTTTGTTCTTTTTTCAAACAAGATATCAAATCATGTACTTTTAGTTTGCTTAATTCACTCTGTGGCGGAAAATCCTTCTCATAGTTTTTATGGACCGTTTTATGATGCCTCTCTAAGTAACCACGCTTAGGTATTGCAACTGACGCACGACAATAAATCAAATGCACTTATCCTTCACATACAAAAGAAAAATTCTTCCTCCCAATCGTTATTAAAATGATACGTTTTAGATTTCTTCGCTGCACTCATTTTGTACTATTTAATAATGAACTTTGTATCGACGTAGTATTGCCTTCAAGTTACAATTCAGAATGACTCCAATTCCTGCAGGCGCAACATTTATATCGGCGTGAACGAAAGTCTCGAATGTTCCCGTCAAACGCGCCGCCCGAAATTTCTAGAAAAGCGGCAAGAATAAAAAACGCAGCTTTTCTTTGACAAGTATCGCGCGTTCCTTTGATAAAGCCGCCTTTTGCCGCTAGCAGAGTGTTATTTTAATACGTAATAAATTTTTGTAGTATATTTACCTACTTATTAAAAAACTCTTTCTTTTCGAGATCTACTCAAAAAGCACTCGCGATCGACTGGTCGATCGCGTTCGACAGTTTGAGCACCTCTGCTCTATATGATGCTCCAATATTTCATCATAATTTTCAGCGTTCAAATTTTTATAAAAAGTTTGATCTGCTTCGACCAGGTATCTGTTGATAGTTGTAGGTTAAACACAAATCGACCCTCTTGAATACCTCATCGCTAGATGTGGATTTTCATCGGCCTAACAATGTTTATTATACCGGTTAATAATTCCGTCGCTTGATATTTGAGCTTCATCCGTCGATGTGATTTTATTGTAAAATAAATCATCCACTTGATCTTCATTTACATACCATCGGCAGAATTCTAATCTTCTTTCGGAATCAACGTTCTGAAGTTTCTGAACTCTTCAGTATTCATAAGGGATAAATTCATATTTTCATTATATTCGTCTTGCACTAGTTTGTGGCACTCCTATTTCAAGTTCTATTTGCTAATTCGATATGTTTAGGGTTAATGTCACTGTCCAATAATATTCAGATTATTTTCTTGGTCTTGGTTTTTAGATTGCCCCAAAGCTGATATGATTATGAACCACCTTTTCGCAAATATTTGAAGCGGGTTGTCTCCTTTCAGACAACAATTCATGGTCATTCTAAATTGCAACAAAAGCAATTCTCTAAGCATGAATATAACACTAAAATGTCGAATTATTTTCTGGTTTAAATTAGGATGGCTATAGTCGCAAACTCGATACTGGATTTTTCACCACTATCTATGGTAGGAAGAATGATTACACAGATTATACAATTGGAAATTATTTGAATGTCAAAAATTTTATCCAGAATTTTTGTAAATTTTGGTTCAATATTTGCAAATTAAATAGGAAAGATAGTACCCTTTGCTTGGGACTCATAGTGTTTCTGCTTCTGCAACTAAACATAACTGCCATCACCTGCATGATCCGATGTGATCATTCGACCCTCCCGATCGGAAGGAGAGGATATTGATCTGTTGTGTTTGATTATTTTAAAGACTATTCAGGGGATACAAATGATTGTGTTTCTAAATTCTAACTTAACCTCACCTTACAATAAACATTAGCAATGGCTGTCGATTAGTATCGTGAAAAGTGTCTCAGATTATGTATTATTTGATGATCTTCTCAGTGATGCGTATGATCTTCACTTCGAAAAGTAGATTATAGGAAAGCACAATCGAAAGAGAATTTGCGAAACAATATTGAAAAATGTTACCTGATTTTCTCATCATTGCAGTGAAAATCGCAAAACACTAAAACTTAACCTCTGTAGCACAGTTTTGAATACCTATCTTAATTCCCTCTGAACGGTGCTTTTTATCTTTCGATGATACCTGTCCCCAATATATTATTTAGATTTTCATGAGTAGCTAACTATTTTTTCAAGAAATTTTTTATTTTGGTCAGCCTTTTTGATTTCGGAAATGTCCTACCAAATTTTTTATCAACAAACTTTTAAACCTTACTTCCAACTTCTCATGTAGATCTCGCAATTTTTCAGTGCGTTTTATTCCTCATTTTCAGTTCACCATGGAAATGAAAATTGATTTTTAATAACATACACACAACCAAATTTATATGGAATCACTCGGTATTTTACATCATTGATTGTTTTTAACGATGGATCTTTGACTACTTGTGAAGAATGAAGTTTTTTGTTGTAAAAAACTGAATAGTATGATAAATAATGTTGAATTATCACCACGTGTTCGGGATATTGTACTCAGTCGTCACTGAGATTTGAAACTGAGAATTTCAAAATTTAAAAAAGCCTATAAACATAATTGACAATGCCCTACGTTGGATTGTCCGATGTGCAGAGGGGACGAATAATTACTCTCGTTGAAGAAGGGGTGACACAGAGGGGTATAGCGGCCACAATGGAGGTATCGCAGGGGGTGATTTCGAAAACCCACGGTCGATACGAGGAGCTACAATCTCTGCAAAATAGGCCTAGAGAAGTCGTAGGAAGATCACTTCTGAAGAACAAGACCGATTTTTGTGCCAAATTGCAAGAAGAGACCCTAGTGCGTCGCATTTCATACTCCAAAGCTAATTTCTGGAAGCAACAGGCATCAGTGTATCAGTCGAAACGATACGTCAAAGACTTCGTTCAAGGAGTTTATACAACAGAAGGACCTTAAGAGTTCCAAAGCTAACCAAACAACAAAAATTAACAGACATAATTGGTGTATCTGTATCGAGCACCAAACTTGGAATATTGAGAATTGGCGAAATGTTCTTTTTTCGGATGAGACCTATTGGTGTTCGATCAGATGACCGCGGGATTCGGGTTTTAAGGGGTCGGGAAGACAAGCTAGACTCCGAGCAGCAAGACAAATTCCAAAATACCGAGGGGACAGTGTGATGTTTTGGGGTGGCATTATGCTGGGAGGAAAAACAGATTTGATTTCGTTTCCAGCAGTGTAACGGCTAGAAATTACGTGGACCTAGTGCTGGACCCCATAGTGAGACTCTGGCGAGATGCCCACGGTGAGGGTTTCACTTTTATGCAAGATAATGCTCCTCCGCATACCAACAACCTCGCGCAAGATTATCTTGAAACAGAGGGAAGCGCTATTTTGGACTGGTCAGCTTGCTCTCTAAACCTAAATCCTATTGTACATTTATGAGATAATCCCAAAAAGAAAATTAGATCGCGCCAGGATAATCCAAGAACCCCACAACAGCTCATCCAAGCCAGCACAGAAGAGTGGCAGAATATTATCCCAGAGAAGCTCGAAAACCTAATCCGAAGCATGCCTAGAAGGATTCAGGCTTGTATCAGGGCAAGAGGAGGTGATACAAGATACTGACATCGAGAAAAGAAGCACCTACTCCGTAAGAAAACAATTGTCAATTTTCTTACTACATGCGGAAAGCCTCCTATTTTCCTTTATTTGTTTCTTTCTTAAAATAAAATTTATTTTCTTTCTTTTCATATCTCAAAATGATCAATTTTAACAATCCTTCGAAATTTCCAAAATCCCTGAGGTAATATTGAAAATATCGGGTGATTGCATATAAATTTGGCTGTGTGTATATACATAACATATATAAACTTCATAATTACAAATACCAACAATCACAATCGAAATACAATCACAGATCGGTCATAATATAAAACATCATTCGAAAGGAAAAGATATTAATGAATTCAGAAAAACAAACGATAATATCAAAAGGTTTTGCGTGCGTTGATATCTGGCAACCATTCATCTAGATACTAACCGCGCCGACGTTGTTTGACTCCAGTGATCGTACTTTACACTAATTGACAGAAAGCATAGTGATGAATTCTCGAATAAAGCCCATTCTTATGTCAATATCCGATAACACGCGTAATTTGTTGCTGCGAACACATTGCAGACTTTTATTCAGGGAGGAATATTCAACCTTCCGAAAAATGTTAAATATGCCTCACTGAATGAGCTGGTTCTCCGATCGTCAGCCAGGGCTATAATACTAGTGGTCTTTTTTTGTTGACGTTTAGATGTGTTACTGGCATGCAGTACGTTCTTTAGTCAATGCTTCCATTCGTAATATAATACTAGATAAAATAATAAAAATTATTAATCAAATTTGTCATTACCACAATCGGTTCAGATGGAAAGTGCCTACGAATATCATACATTTTCCAATTTCTTTTTCAATTGAAACTTCAACCGATATAACGAATAAAATGAAAAAAATAAGGATTTTCGTTGTTCACTGTACTCAAACTATATTATCGAATTATCAGGGAAAAAATTATCTGCATGCTCCCGATTTTTCAATTCGTCCTCAGAACGACGCTTTACTCGAAAAAATAATTATTAAAGATATAACATACTCAAACCAATAATGCTTGATTCGTTATTTAAAAAATAATGTTGGTTTATCGTCATTCACTTGAATCACATGTAGCAAAATAAAATATTCTGAAGAAAATTTTCATAAAACTATCTACTCTCCCGAAATTTTTTCTAGAATTATAATTTACGAATGTTTGAATAGTTATGCTTGATGAAGCTTAAATTTATAATCTTGCAATGTGAACTGAATTATCAAGAATTATTGAGTTTTATATACGAACCTGCAGTGGAAGAGGCTGCTTATTGTTTAAATATACAAACACCAACTCCATTGTCTTTTTGATATCATTTTCCATGAGATCGATATCAGCCAGAAGATATGCCAATTTTTCTAATATTATCATTTGCAATTTGTAAGACTGTGTATATCTATAAGCAGATCCTCTGTCCTTCATATAGCTCTCCCGGGATAATTCTGTTAAAATTTCTGAAATCCTGGGAAGTATATCCTAAAATCAACAATTTATTTGAAAAACGATCAATTAAGTTTCATAGGAATACGTTTAATATAATAATGAGAGAAAACTTTTCTTGTCACTTTTTGATTTTTCAGATAACATTCTTTTGAAGCCCACATTGTTCTAAATAGAACAAACGGTATAGTTCTTTTCAACTACAACACATTTATACCAACACTGCTTACAATCTTCGAAACAGTATTTATTTTCGATACTAGCTACAACACGCGTTGTTGCTAGCTCGCAACCACGAAAGACGGCCGGCGGCAGCGCAACGTATGGTCTACCCGATATTTACGCGGAAAATGTACTCCTCCTGCTACCCGATGAAGCATGTTCTGGTGCTGGCGAGACGTTCAAGACACAAACGCGCCGGCGTCTGTATTTGTTATAGAATGTTTTGAACCATCATGTTCTGAAAATTCCTTTACGTATGAAAAGCTACATTAGACGAGGTTTGTAAATAAAGTAATTAGACTTTCGATGTCGCTTCCGATCCGTCAACGCGTGAGACGAGACGCTTTGAGCAGCGTCAAGTGCACATGTGATTCGAATCTAGTATGAGTTTAAACTTGATGCCGTCAATTTTTAGTCTGTAGTGTTAGTTTTCTTGAAACTGTTCTTTCTTGTGTGTTCTAAAAATGAGTGGCAACAGTGTGCTATCGAGTTTTTTTTCAAGCTTGAACACAATGCTACAGAACATTGCAAAAACTTCGGCAGGCCTATGGAGTGTTTCGTCAAGGACCCAGGCTTTTCAGTTCATTAGATTTGACCTGAGAATTGGAAAAGAAAAAAATTTGGCAAAAATGGTTCCGAAAAATCTTTTTCAAGACTAAAAGAATCTCAGAAAGGAAAAGAGTTTTGATTTTTTGCCATCGATTAAAAATGATCCCTGTTTTCTGGAACGTTTCATTACTGGTGACGACTCTTGGGATTACGACCCTAAAAACAAACGCCAAAGCATGGACTGGCACACTGCAGTCCCTTCAAGATACAAAAAAGCACGAATCAGCAAGTCAAAAATCGAATGCATGCTGATAACCACGGAATCATCCACACAGAGTTTGTTCGCAAGGCCAAACGATAAATCAACACTTTTACCTAGACTTGAGTCCTTGTGACTTTTTCTTCTTTCGAGAATTAAAAACCACCTCTAGGGAACACTGAAAAAATCCAAACAGCAATAGGCGACCAGGTGAAGACTATTCCACTATCCGAGTTCTTGCAATGCTATGATGATTGGAAGGACCGTCTCTAGCGCTGTGTAGCTTTATCAAGGGAACTATTTTGAAGGAGGCAATATTGCATTGTGATTACATGTGAATAGAAAATTAAAAAAAAATCAGTCTCACTATATTAAACTCTCAAAAAACTGATATTGGGACGACCCAAAACCGAGGTCTATTTTTTTTGTTTATTTGCTAAAACTGTCTTTATATTCCTCAATTTCAATCTGATTGAATTTAATTATCAATTGTGATAACTGTATTTTATAGATCCACCTACATAACGTTTTATATAGTTCATCTGAATTCGAAATTACAGCAAATGACCGCCTTCATTTGCCAGAATAATTCAATAATTTCATTTTGAATTCTCAATGTAGTGAAATATTACGTATTTTTAAAACAGCTTAAAGTCACCCGAAAGCGTAAAAATCGAGACGAAGGAATTCATCTAAACTCGGATAAGAAATCCAGCGAAAACAATATTCGACTTTAATACCAATATCTATTAAATACCCTTTCATATCCACGATCCCACACAACATCTGGTATTCTGTCAGACTGTAGTCCTCGCGTCGAGAGTAAGTAGGATAGAGGAGAATACGCGTGTAAGGGCTTCTGGGCCACGCATATATAAACGCCGAGATCGCGACATGATATGATTATTGAGTTTTCGAAGCTCAGTGAATTTACTCAGTAAGTGCTGTTGGTTCAATTGTGGATATTTCGGTTCCTCCTAGGGCTCGAAGTGGTTCAACCCACTCGTCCCTGGGAGGAGACGACGACCCGTTCCGACCCTGAAAAGACAACTCGGAGTGCTCGAAGTGGTCCAACCCACTCGCACAAAGATCATTGTATTTGTGGAAATTGGTAGTCGATTTTCTCTTGGTACGTTTTTCTCTTGTGGGTCTCGAAGTGGTTCAACCCACTCGCCTGCGGAAGACAAAATCGGATTGACTAGGAGATGTGGAAACCGCGTTCTCATGACCAGGAAGAAGTGTGGTCGGCGTACGCCTGAGGCTTGAAGTGGTCCAACCCACTCGTCTTTGGTGGCTTAGGTATTCCCAACATTATTTGGGGTACGTTTCGGAGTGGTCCAAACCCACTCGCATAAAGAGACGTGCTCACAATGGTAATAATATCTCTCCTCCGATGCCAGGACGGGGTTCCCTGTGGAGAATCCGTATTTTCTCATTGTTTCAAGGATACCAAGGTTAATGCGAGAGAATTAAGTTGAAGTTATTCATTTTTTTCTTTCCCGTTTAGCTTGTGTGAATCGGAATTAAATTTAAAGTTAATTAATCGTGCGTAACATTAGTCCAGAAGGATGGAAGACGCGAATTGTTCCCCTCCGAGAAGCCCGACAAGGGAAGAGGAATTGCAGATCCCGTTGTGTCCCACAGGTAATTATTCTCCGAATCCTTCCACACAATTTCTGACAAATATTTAATCTTTACGAATTTCTTGAAATATATGCCCCGTATTTTCTTGATGCATTGAGGACGCGTTAAAATAATCACGTATCAAAATCAAAATATATTTTACATGTTACAAATGATCTATTTTAACTGCACTGACATTTTCTAATATTTATTTTGAAGAGTTGTTTTCATAGACTAATTTAAACCATTATTTGTTTTCATAACTTGGCAAATTTGGAATGTACTGAATTTATTTTATATTGTATTCACAGTTGTTTTCCTAACGTGACAATTTAATTGAAGTTTACTTAAATTCTTTAATATTGATTTCAACATTGGTTTACCTAACTTGCAACATTATTGAAACGCAATGATACGATTGTATACTGATTCCAATAACTTGGTAACTATTCGAATTATAAATGTTATGAAGTTTAATTTTTATTCGGAACTTTTATAACTCAGAAAATTGATCTGATTGAAATGTTACAAAACAATTTATATTAATCCAAATCTTCCGTTTTATAATTTGATGAATGATACATTCGAACGTGAGAAACCTTAGTTGAACGTTTACTTGAACTGTAACGAAAATACACACACCATTGAAATTGTTGCATCACTTGGTATTCAGAACTCCACAATCGATTAAGCAGTTCGATCGCAGTTTCCTTGTCAACATATGTTTTTGGACATATAAAGGGAAAAAATCTTATCTATGTAGAAACATTTGAGTTTATTTGACTATCAGTATTCATTCAATTTCTATTTCGTTTTCACACTAAATTAATGCAAGTTTTCTGTGTTTCTTGTTGATTTTCGAATCTTTTAATTTATTGTAATGGCTGCTGAATGTCCTGGACGCTATTTGAGTGATCATGAAGTGGTAAGAATTGAAACACTTCTAAAGGAGGATTGAAGCCAACTTTACGTGGCTAACTTGTTGAATGTTAACCAAAGCACTATTTCAAGAGCAATTAATCGGTACCACGAAACAAGGCAATATGGAAGAAGGGCTGGACAGGGAAGAAATCGGATAACAACACCAGTTGATGATCGTTGGCTCCGTTTAACTGCACTAAGAATTCGGCACTGTACAGCTAGAATGCTACAAAATGAACTTGCACTTTCCAGAAATGTGCATATTTCATCGTAAACTGTTAGGAACACGCTCAGAAAAGACGATATCAGACCAAGGGTGGCTTCTACCGGCCCGCGTCTCACCAGAGAGCATCGAGCTGCACGACTTCAGTTTGCGAGGGAACATGCAAATTGGGGTATTCCCGAATGGTCGAATGTTCTCTTTTCCGACGAGTCCAGGTTCTGTCTAGTATCAAATGATAGACGCATGCCTGTATACAGACGACCTGGGGAACGGTATCAGCAATGCAATATCCGGCAAACCGAAAATTTCTGAGGGGGCTCAGTGGTGTGGGGAGGCATTTCTTTCCATGGTCGAACTGAGTTAGTCCTAGTGAATAATGGAAGAATGACAACGGCCAGATCCATCGCAGATATCCTTGAACCCCATGTTGTACCCTTTGGCCCATTGATTGGCGAGAACTTCATTTATATGCATGATAATGCTCGGCCTCATGCAGCTAGAATAGTTACAGAATTTCTGCTAAATGCCGAAATGGATATTTTAAGATGGCCAGCCAGAAGTCCCGACTTGAATCCCATAGAGCATGTTTGGGACAAAATGGGGTGGCAAATTCTGCAACGTAGGATGCCTTGTAGAACATTCCAACAACTGGAAAATCTGCTTCCTGAGATTTGGAACTCAGTGACTCAAGATTACATCCAAAATTTCTTTGAGGGGCCTCCGAGACGTATACTGGCAGTAATTACGGCCCGGGGAGGAAACACTCGATTTTGAAAATGATTAGTAACCATTCGATGCTAGTTGATTGGTCTGTTCGCGAATATTTGAAGATGGTAGAATTTTTCAATTTTTCATTAACTTGAAAATTGTTGATATTTTCTATCACAAACTCATCTCTTTTGAATGATATTTTCTTATTTTACACTTTTGAAAGTTACCAAGTGACTCTTGAAAGACCAACCTAAAAGTTTATATAGTATTGTCGTAAAAGTAGTGTGATGCCACAATTTTTGTGGGGAATGTATTAATATTATTCACTGTAACAGAATCGTAACTGTCCAACTATGGGGAAGGGTCTTAACTTCAAAATACTGACTTGATGTTCGATACTCCTTAGCTCAATAAGGGAACTTTCCCTGCATTTTGATGTAATAATCGCCTTTGAATTAAATCATGTCTCATTAGTATAAAGAAATGGCTTTAGGGACGATAAGCATGTATGAACCTACAGACATTGAGGCTTGTATGTTGTTGGTGTAAAAGTTTCGAAGAATGTCTGAGTTGGTGGATTGTATGTGATGTTTGTGGTACATACAGGTGTATGATTAGAGGGCATGATTTCCTGGTTGGAAAATCCGCGATATGGAAATAGAGTATGGTCTGCAGTCAGTGACATAATATAATTAATATAGCCTATTGGCGCTCAGTTGAGCAAAAATCAATCACGTACGGCTTTACGGGCCTACCTCTAGTACCATATATAACGTTTTAGTACTATACGAATTACTGAATTCGATTAAAAATAAAAATCTTATAGAGTTCGGAGTATCAGGGCAACGACCTATTCATAAACATGTTATCATATTACCAAAACCCTGAGATAGCGGTCAGTTACCACTCAAAATATGAGTGAGGGCAAATTGGGCCTGTATCTAAATGATCTGACATTGCATAATATTTATTCAAAGACGCCCAAGAATGCAAAGAAAAGAATCTGTTTTTGATTTTCTAATTTCCTTACCTATGGTTTAAGCGACGAAGAATTGGTCGTATCATATCAAACCTCACATAAAACAATTTGAATAGGTTACTACATATACATAACACAACAAAGAAAAGGGTCCTATTTTATAAAAAGAACTTCAAGGCAAGTTCAGGTACTATACTCTACGCAACCGAAAGAAAGACCAGGTCAAAACAAATACAGCAGACGCCAGAAGATTTAATAGCTCTGTAATTGGCCGAATCATGTTTAGGGGTGGGATCTGAATGTTAGCAGTCTGTACAGGTACGGTCTCGGTCCATCGGATAGAAAATTAAATTTTCATTATTGTTTTGGAAGTGTTATTGATCGAGTGTTGAAAAGTGAAAATATTATGTGTATAATGTCGTCTACGGATACTGCAGATGAAAGTACTGTTGAAAATTAGTCATTTTACTTTGAATGAAAAACAGATCATTTTCAACGTCTATAATAGACAAATGCAAATAGATTTTGCACCTATAAACGAAATCGTCGAACAAGTGGCAAATATTGTGGCAGTTAGTAAAACTAGTGTTTACAGACTCATAGGAGGATAAGGAGAATCATTCTTTTTCACAACCGAGGACGTACCCGAAAAGGGTGAAAATTGCGGATAGTGTTACTGATTTCGACAAAAATCTGATTAGTTGGAAAGTGCATAAGTTTTTTCATAGAAATGAATTACCTACAATAGATAAAATATTGAATGAAGTGAACAGTGATGTTGATCTGCCAAATTTTAAAAGAACAACATTCCGTAAAATATTAAAAAAAATGGACTTCAGATTCCAGAAGAGGGGGAGGAATGGTTTACTATTGGAGAAAGAGGAAATAGTCTTGTGGAGGAGAGACTATCTTAAACAAATTAAAAACTACCGCGAAGAGAATAGAAAAATCTATTACCTGGATGAAACGTGGGTGAATGCTGGGCACACTAAATCAAGTGTTTGGGTAGATGCATTGGTCAAAACAGTCAGACAGGCTTTCCAAGAAGGTTTAGCGACTGGATTGAAGAATCCCACAGGTGAGTGGTAGTTATATTATGCATGAATAATTCATGTATAATATAATATGATATTCATGATTTTCAAATGATACACAAGTTCTGTTGGTTCGTTTTTGATTGAAATCGCTAATTTCTTGATAAACTTATTTGATTTTTATTCTGATTCAAATCTTAAATGAAGGTTTTCGAATACTCTTTATGAAAATATTCCTGTTATTCCTTGCAAATTATGCTATAGGGTAAAGCCCTTACATACTGTTCATTATCCAGTACCTGGTACCACAACAATCCTGTTTCGAATTGTTAGCATTTCTTTCAAGGACGTTCTATATCATGTTTTCAATCTATATTTACAACAGCAATAGGATAATTCAATTTGGACGAATAGATGGGATCTTATTGAGGGTCTGTTGCTACTTCTGGGTTTTTCTTTATCTCTATTGCTACTGTAAATTAACTTAAGTAGGCTGTGTACCACCTTCCTGTCGTCAAAAGGTTTATCGGTTATTTAACTCAATTCTCTAATTATCAAAATTAAGTGTTTTCTTGAATTATGAGATTCCCCATGATTAAGTTAGATGAAAATAGACACATGCAATCATTAATAGAAATCATTTTTGTCTTTGCAGGTAAAGGCAAGAGACTCATCGTTTGCAATATTGGAAGTGATACTGGATTCGTTCCTGAGGCACTGTGGTCATTCGAATCGAAGAAATCTAGCGACTACCACGAAGAAATGGATGGACCCAACTTCGAAGAATGGTTTGAAAATGTTTTACCGAAATTGGAAGACGGATGTGTCATCGTTTTGGACAATGGGTCTTATCATTCTAGACGCACAGAAAAACTCCCGACATCTGCCAGTAGAAAAGCCACTATTCAAGAATGGCTACGTTCAAAAAATATTGCTTTTGGGGATGATTTGATTAAAGCAGAGCTTTTTCGAATAGTCAAAACCCACAAACCAGCGTATAATATATATGTAGTAGATGAAATAGCTCGAAACCAAAATAAAATCGTGTTGCGACTTCCGCCCTATCATGGTGAGCACAATCCCATCGAACTGGTTTGGGCTGAGATGAAGAATTATGTGGTATCTAAGAACACATCATTCAAATTCCAAGACATGAAGAAGCTTTTCGCCGAATCCATTGAAAGGATTGATGCTGTCAAGTGGCAAAACTGCATTAAGCATGTCGTACAGAAGGTCGTACCGAGAATGTGGCAATTAGATCACATAATAGACGAACAACTTGATCCTATTATTGTCAATCTCGAGAATAATTCAAGTTCATCGTCTGAATCTGATAATGACGATGATAATCCTTGATGTCCATTTTTATGTAACTCTTGTAATATATATGTTTCAATAATGTTCTACTACCAGAAAATATACCTACAACATCACTTGCGTATACATTGCCTGTTTTTATTATAATTCAATCAGTCATATCCGAAACTATTGCGTGAATACTTCATTTTAGAATGAAATTCTACATCACTGATGTCCATTCCTTAATTCAGAGTTCAATTTCGTGATCAAATGGAAGCCAGTCTCTGGATTCAACCCGGTGTGACATCACGTTCATGCCTCGTGCGTTTGTTTTATTTACACTCTCTCTTTTCGTTGTATCAAGTATAGACTATCACATGGCTTTTCATTTGACCGATTTCATTCAGTCTCAGGAGTAATTAATATGGGGGAAGAAAATGATGAATCAGGTATTGCAATTTACATAAAAGAGATGTATTTTGCATCGTCTTTTATAGACCGGGGTTGGTCTATAATGTTTCAATATTCCTAGGAAAATTACAATAAGGTAACCCAAGGTATCAATATGATGCATATTGAAATCACAAATGGGCTTACGCTGCGTAAACTATGCATCATACATAAAACATTGTACAGGTTGCGCAAATATTTTTTAAGTAAAGTTCACTGAAAAAAAAACTTGGACTCAGGGGCAGTAGAGTCATAATAAAAACAACCTTTTTTTAAATAGGAATCACAGGTAACTTTACCTTTGTGGGATGGAATATTTTTCCTTTTCGAAAATATATAACACATGTAGTCAATTTCCGCATTCACAACCCTTTTCTAGGAAAATGATTCAGACCACAGTATTTATTTGTGGTCTTGTAGATTGACAATCACTTCTGATCTTCATGAACCTTTGATTGGTACTGAATGCAAGTTGAAATGATAATTACTTTTTCTGAAATTTTCCTTCCTTAAGTACCCGAGTAAGATCAATCTGAGTCTATGGATGCTGCATTGGTAATATTCCATTCAGAATGATTATAAAAAGATGCATGTAAAGGAAGTATATTATGGTAAGAAATAAGATCAATTACATTGAACTTTTCTCAAACGAAAACAAAAAAAAACACCATTCGAAAATTTTCAACAAACGAAGTAAAAGTTCCACCGGTTTAAAATTTTATCGAAGTGTGGTCATTGCTTCCAACGCATGAATTACATCACCGAGAAATACTAGGACAGGCTGAATAAGTACATATTGCTATAGGAGCAAGGTATTGCCTGAAATTCTGTTTCAACTCTCCTAAATTGCAACTGGTTCTCTTGTAGAGAAAATCTTCAATATAACCCCAACGAGAGAAGTCTAGGGGCGACAAGTCAAGTGGCAATTTCACTGGACTTCTAGTTCCTATACAATTATCCCAAAATTCAGTTTTAATAGGTCAGTGACGGCACTTGTTGAGTGGAAGGAGGCATCACCATGTTGAAAGGAAGTATTCGGTCCTTAAGCTAGAGGCAATTTATCGAGAAATCCTCTAATCATATTGTTATTCATGATTTCTTTTTAACGACCACCATTCTAGTTTTATTTGCTGGCCATTTTCTTGCTTCGCGAGGAATATGGTTATATATTCTTACTATGTAGGGCGCAGCATTTTGTATGTAGGCCAGACCAGTGCGCGGTGGCCTGAGATCATTTTGCCCTCTTGTTTTATATTCATGGGAACCCTCTTGAAAGAGATCTCCATTTCTTATTACAAACATTACCGGCTCATATATGTAGAGGTTTGTGATAGTTGGAATTAATCTTTCTTTGAAATGCGACCTACAGGATTCCATTTTAGTCAGATTTAAAATTGTCCTTAAACATCTTTTCTGAAAAATCAAAAGCCTGGAAACACACCACGAGCCACCCCAAAAGACAACACCATAGCGCAACCGACTTTCTACTTATGCTCTATAAAATAAAATAGCAGTCGCGAGATAATCTATGTGCTCAGGGGTGATTCACTCTAACGCCAAGAAATCGAATGTGCTCTGAGGAGGTAAATGCCCCATTATGGTAAGTAAAAATTTCCTTTTCCATTCCTCTGCCATAACCAAATTTTACTATTTGTGTTTTCGTCATGTTCACTTTGAGGCCATTCCAAGAAAAGCATCCATGGAGGTCGGACATCATATTTCTCATCTTTTGATCTATTGATTTAGGGTCTGACAGTATTACTGAGGTGTTATCGGCAAACAGAACCACCGCCTCCGATACGACTTCAGGTAAGTCATTAGCATAAACAATATATAGCAGGGGTCCCTGTGGCACTCTTTTATGAATAGGAAGTGTTTTGAGGTAATAGTATCACCAATTTTGGGATGGCACTCTACAACACACTGAGTACGTCCAGTCAGAAAAGATTGTATTAGATTTAAAGGAGTACCTCTGACTCCCACCAAATATAACTTCTCCAGCAGCAGGTCATGACTAACACTATCGAAAGCCCTACTGATATCCAGACACGTAAGTGCTGTCACTTTACCCTTATTCAAACTGCCTAGTTTTGAGTTATTGCTTGATATATGGCTTTCAGTGTGGATTTTCCTTTCCTAAAACCATTTTTGGTTTCAGCAAGCACCCTATAAAATTCAGAAAATCAATAACTATTGAAAATAATCCTTTCAAGTATCTGATCAATATTACTTAAGACAGCTATGGGCCTATAGTTCTCAAATAAGTTTTTTTTTTGAATATGGGTCTTATTGTGGCTGTCTTAAGCGCCTCAGGATATATCCCACTGTCAAATACAACATAATCAATGTGTGCCATAATCGTAGAAATTTCCCCAGCAACAAACTGCAAAGCTTCTATAGGGACCCCATCCATGCCGACTGATTTTGTATTCTCCAAAGTCCTAATGACACTAACAACTTCATCTGCCTCAACTTGCCTCAGCACTAGACTATTACAAAGATTATGCATACCACCATTTCTTCTCCCAGATTCATTTTCCCCACCAGTAACACGTATCTTCTATAGTATTCATCAGAAATCAGCCCTTGCGTCTTCATTTGGTAAAGATGCATCTTGCGTTTGGCGGAGGTACGAATACCTAATGTTATCTACTGTTTACGTTTGTTGGTCGGATCTGAAATGGCAGTAATTCTGGACCAATCCAATTCTGTTTTTAGGCCCATCAGTTTCGCCTGAGAATAGATTTTAATCTTTTTGGAATAAACATCATTCAAGCCTGCCGAGGACTTTACCGGCACTTTAACAAATTGAGCATCATGTGAAGATAGATCACAATGAACAACCAATCCACGGCAGACTTCAGAATAATTTCGGAAAATATTATCAATCAAGGAGCTATAATCCCTCACCCTATATGTGGGCTTAAATATTGTCTGTGTCAGGCCATATGGGTTCAATACATCAATACATTTGTTCCGAAAAGCATAGTCTCTGTCAAAGTGAACGTTGAAATCCCCACAAAATGCTACCCTGTATCCCCTGTATTTGTTTAACCTACCAAGAAGTTGATCCATGGTGTCCAGGAAGATCTCATCACCAGAAGGTGGTCTTTATATGCTACAGCAATTATTTTGAGCTTTCTACTTACTCCTGCTGAGATTTCAATGAGATTATTCTGACTCAAATCTGTAATTTCAGGTTCCTCATCCATTGCGCAGCTAGAAGCAGCAAAAATGCATGATCCCCCATACGGAACCGACCTGGAAGAATGCGATACAAGCTCATATCCTGTCATATGTACTCCCTGTAGGGTATCGTCAGGAAACCAATGCTCTGTAAGGCAGATTATTTGTGGAGATTCACTTAGGTTATCTAGATATACCTCAAAGACCAGTATCTTATTTTTCAATGATTGTATGTTCAGGTGAAATGAATTTATATGTGCAAGTTTGTTCTTTTCAGTATACCTTCCATCACACATCTGTCTACATTTTGATAAGTTTTCTTTCGAGTGGTTGCACTTCATTAAATTCTCGCCATTATAGCCTTTATTTTTCGAAATCTGGATTATTTTTGTTCTTTATTGGTAAAATCTGATGTCTTAGAGTATGTTTGTCCGATGTATTAATTGGTAGCGTTTGATCCTTTATTTGAGCTACGAAAAATGCTAATTCTTCATTTGCTTTTAGCGTTTTTAATACTAACGATTTTTATATATATATATATATATATATATATATATATATATATATATATATATATATATATATATATATATATATATATATATATATATATAGGGTGTTTCGAATAAGATGTCATAAATGAAGGATGCGAATCCTGAATGATTTGAGCAAGAAAGTTCGAAGAACCAATGGTCAAAAATGCTTCGTTGCCGAGATACAGGGTGTTAAAGTTGAGAAAATTTTTCGATTTTCTCTCGATAAAACCTAGACTTCTCAAGATTTCGGGCTCAAATTTTCCACATAAGCTATTAAACACAATCTGAATCACCAGGTGAGGCCAAATTTTGGAACAGTATACAGGGTGATACTTTTTCATGGGCCATGTTCCATTTTACCCTCGGAACTTTTTTGGTACGCCACTGGCACTAACAAAAATAAAATCGAATAGAACATTCAATTTGAAATTTTTTGACTCTTGCATTTTGATCGTAACTATCACCGTTTCTGAGATATTAATTATTGAAAATAATCCAATAGTTTTCCCATATCGAAGCCATGGAGATATTATCTTAATAACTGATGCAATTTTTCAGGAATTGAGCTAAAATTTACATCAGATATCTCCTTATTGTATGTTTATAACAAAATGAGGCAAAAATTCTGACAGTATACAGGGTGTTATTTTTCACGTGCATTTTCCTCTTTTGCCCCTGAACTTTTTGTGGTGCGCTACTGGTATATTCTGAAAACAGAATCAAACAGATTATTCAATGCGAAAACTTTTCTGTTCCTTGTATTTTTCCGTATCTGCCACCATTTTCGAGATATTAATCAAGAAAAGTAATCGTATAGTCCTTCCGTATTGAAAGCTTGAAGATATTTTTCATGTTATTTCGGCAATTTGTGAAGACCTTGAGCTCGAATTTCAAACGAAGTTCACATTTTAAGATCTGCACCACTAGATTGGTAGGATTTATGAGAAAGTATAAAGGGTGATATCATTTCCTGATCATTGAATTCGAATTCAAAATGTGTTTTATTGAGTGTATAAATCGGAAGTAAATGAATAAACAACATAAATAATCGCGAATGATTTCAATAACAAAAACTCATAATGATGAAAACAGATACGGAAAAATACAAAGAACAAAAAAGTTTTCGCAATGAATAATCTGTTTGATTCTGTTTTCAGAATATACCAGTAGCGCACCACAAAAAGTTCAGGGGCAAAAGAGGAAATGCACGTGAAAAATAACACCTGTATACTGTCAGGAATTTTGCCTCATTTTGTTATAAACATACAATAAGGAGATATCTGATGTAAATTTTAGCTCAATTCTGAAAATTGCATCAGTTATTAAGATAATATCTCCATGGCTTCGATATGGGAAAACTATTGGATTATTTTCAATAATTAATATCTCAGAAACGGTGATAGTTACGATCAAAATGCAAGAGTCAAAAAATTTCAAATTGAATGTTCTATTCGATTTTATTTTTGTTAGTGCCAGTGGCGTACCAAAAAAGTTCCGAGGGTAAAATGGAACATGGCCCATGAAAAGTATCACCCTGTATACTGTTCCTAAATTTGGCCTCACCTGGTGATTCAGATTGTGTTTAATAGCTTATGTGGAAAATTTGAGCCCGAAATCTTGAGAAGTCTAGGTTTTATCGAGAGAAAATCGAAAATTTTCTCAACTTTAACACCCTGTATCTCGGCAACGAAGCATTTTTGACCATTGGTTCTTCGAACTTTCTTGCTCAAATCATTCAGGATTCGCATCCTTCATTTATGACATCTTATTCGGAAACATATATATATATATATATATATATATATATATATATATATATATATATATATATATATATATATATATATATATATATATATATATATATATATATATATATATATATATATAGCGTTTTAATACTAACGATTTTTTTATATATTATTTATATATTATTTATATATATATATATATATATATATATATATATATATATAGGGTTTTACCCCGACGAGTTGCCCATATATCTGTTCATGCAATCAAACTGATTTCATGAAAAAATATAAATCCACCACCCGGTAATTAATACCATTGCCAGGCAATGATTATAATCAAAACATATCCTGGAGTAATTATATATTAGGATAACGTTAAATGTTATGAGAATATATCAATCTACCAGAATATATACATACTATAGCATCATCAGACAATGATATCAATGTACCAACGAGTAGTGTCAGAGGATTTCTCCCCGGAAAAATCCAGTGTACGGACCTTAGTCAAGTAACACTGAATGTTACTCATTAATAGTTTCCTTTGTGTGAAGTGGTGAACGATCGAATAGAATACTGCTCTGAATATAAATATGACAAAATTGTCAGTTAATTATATTACATTTATATAAACAAATAAATAAAATATGAAATGAGATTCTGAGCAGTATAAACTAAAGAGAAAACCTATGACTCTACCTCATTATTATTTTCGGAAAGAAACCTACGAAGAATATTACAAGATTTGATGACTGTTATCTTTTGTAACTGTTCAAACAAATTTTTCTTCAGACCCAAAATCTCAATACTTTTGTGAAGATTTCTAGGAATAACGCCTGTTGTAGAAATAATAATCGGTAGAATAAATATTTTCTTCATTTTCCCCATTTTTTTAATCTCGTCGCCAAGCATCATATATTTAGAAATTTTTTCATTGTATTTATTTTGTATATTACGTGTGTCGGGTATAGCAATATCAATTATATATGTTATTTGATTCTGTTTATCATTAAGAACGATATCTGGTCTATTGTGTTTTACAGCTCTGTTGCAAAGAATTGTTTTATCAAAATAAAGTTTATATTTGTCATTTTCACAAATAATCTCAGGTTCATATTTTTGAAATTTTTTCTTTTGGGAATTAGGTCATGTTTAATTCCTAGATTGAAGTGAATAATATTAGCGACGGCATTATGTCTTTCTAAATAATCTGTTGAAGCAAGGACTGAGCAAGATGATAATATATGAAAAACTGTTTCTGAAGAACAGAAACAACTGCGGCAAGAATCATCTATATTTTGTTTGATGATATGTTTTCTATAATTCCTCGTGAAAACAACCTGATCCTGGATCGCAATTGCCAAGCCTTCTGTTTCAGCATACAATTCTCCAGATACTAACCATTTATTCGATGCAATTTCATCAATATAATCATTTTTCAATTCTTTAGGTGCTTTCCGTGTAATTCCTTCTGCATCCAACTTTCTCTTTTAGAATTATCATCAAATATATCAAAATCTACCTTTTGCATTGTCAAGTTCAGAGGTGTAAGATTATAATCTGAAGCAACAACAATATCATGTAATTTAGACGTTCTCTGTTTATCATGAAAATGGGAACGTAGATGAAAAATCTGTTTACTATGAAGATTATTCAAATCAATTAATCCACGACCTCCAAGATGTCTAGGTAGTGTAACTCTCTGAACAGCTGACTTTGGGTGGTGCTTATGATATTTACAGAGCATTTTCCTCGTTTGACATTGTAATTCATTTAGATCAGTTTTAGACCATTTAATAATTCCAAAAGAAGATGTAAGAATAGGAACAGCATAGGAGTTGATAGCTCTGAAAAGGTTTTTACTAGTTAAATAACTCTTGATGATAATTCTAAGTCTTTTGTAATATGAACTTCTAATATTTTCTTTAGTGCTGCTATGGTTAATTGTCTTCTCTTGACAAAATCCAAGATATTTATATGTATCTCCTTGATGCATTGGCTCGATTTCGATATTGGAAATCTTTATATAACCAGAGGTGATCTTTCCTTTTCAATAGAAAGATTTTTACATTTTGGAAGCCCAAATTTCATATGAATATCATTGGAATAGTTGAAAGTAATCTCAAGTAGACTTTTTAAATGAGATCTGGTTCCGGCATATAATTTAATATCATCTAAATAAATTAAGTGACTTAATTTGAATTCAGTTAATAGACTCTTTATTTTGAAGCCGAAACTAGTAGCATTTAATTCATGAGATAATGGATTGAGGCAAAGACAAAACCAAAGAGCACTTAAAGAATCACCTTGAAAAATGCCTCTTTTGATTGGAATTACTTCGGATTTTAACGATTGTTTTGAAATATTTAAATGAAGATTGGTTCTCCAATTTTTCATTACAAATTTAAGAAAATGACGAAGTGTCTTATCAATTTTATAAATTTCCAAAATTTCTTGAAGCCATGAATGGGAGAACTATCAAAAGCCTTTTGGTAATCAATGAAGGCTGTATGAATATTTCTCTTCTTAGTTTGAGCTTGATTCAAAGCAACAGAATCAATTACAAGTTGCTCTTTAGTACCAAGGTGTTTTTTCTACATCCTTTTGATGTTCGGAAAGAATATTATAATTCTCCAAATGTGCATAAATTTGTTGGGTAATACATGCAGTTAGAATTTTATATATTGTTGGAAGGCAAGTAATTGGTCTATATTGAGACGGATCAATAGTATTATCACTTTTCGGTTTTAAATAAGTAATTCCTTGTGTGAAAAATAAAGGAGTAGCTGAGGGGTTCTTTATTATAAATGAAAAATATTCAGCCAATTTTTCATGAACGCAAGAGAATTTCTTGAACCAAAAGTTATGAATACCATCAACACCTGGAGATTTCCAATTTTTTGTGTGTTTAATAACTGATGTTATATCTTCGTTTGAAAATTTTTCAAATTGCATGCATTCTATTTTAGAAAATCGAGACCTTTCATTTAAAATCCAACTTGCATTGGAATTGTGTTGCCTTGGCACTGCCCAAAGTGAAGACCAATAATCAGTTAAAATATCAATTTTAGGAACTCCATTTCCAGAAATATTTTCATTTGAACCTGAAATAAATTTGTAAAAATGTTTTTCATTATTTTTGAATAGTTTGTTTTGGAATTTTCTATCTGAATTTATTTTATATTCACGTAGTCTAATGGAGTATACTGAAAGTTTTTGTTTTAAAGTATCGATGTATTCTATCAATTGTCCATTACTTACCTCATTATTTTTATGGGTTTTATATTTGAGGAATATTTTTCCAATATGTGCCATAAGTTTTTTGATCGATTACCTCTGGAATATTGAGTCAATCTTCCTAAATCACATCTGATAGAAGAAATTTTACCTTCTAACCTTTTTTGCCATGAAGGTTTTTCTTGATATTATAATTAGATCCAAAATTTTCTAATTTGTATCCAGAATGTTTAACTACTGTAATAGCGGCACAATATATAATCAGATGAAGTGTATAGATATTCATTACTTTAACAAGTTGCTTTGGAAGAATATTCTCATTAAGCTCGTTTATACAATCGAAAATTTTCTTTGAATAATGAATTTTAGCAAGTTTAGGTCTTAAAGTTGGGTCAATATTTTCAAATAAATTCATTTGATTGAGAAATAAATTTTCTATATCTTTGTTATCATTATTTTTAGATGAATTTTCTGATTTATTTTCGATGCTTTTCATGAATGGGACTAGGTTTTCATCTGAAATTTCAAAACTTAAATGTTCTTCTTGTTGAATGTTGTTTTTATTGATTTTAATTCTGATTCAGATATAAAGTTTCTATTTTCAATATACCGTCTTTGATTCGCAATGCTTTGTTCTGAAATACAGCAATTGGGAATTTTTCTTTGAACATATTATATAGTTTAGACATGTACCCTTTTTTATTTGTTCCATTATTTGTTATTTTGTAATAACAAAACATAATGAATTTATTCATTTCATACGTCCATTTCATGCGTTTTATTTTTCATTAATTTTGTGAAGATCTGAATTAGGTGATGAAGTTATGATAAGATTAGAGGAACAAGGTGATTCTACATGATTATGAAAACAGTCATCAAAACTTTTGTTGTTCGAAGAATAGACAGAACAAGTAGAAATGTCAGAACCCTTAGATTTACTTCGTGTATGATATGAATGTATAGTTTTAAAATATTATTCCTACCTTCATTTAAGTTGTTTACCTTATCATATATATATATATATATATATATATATATATATATATATATATATATATATATATATATATATATATATATATATATATATATATATATATATATATATATATATATATATATACATGTAATGATAGTATTATAAACATGTAGTATATTATTCTTATGCATCTTCAATAGTTTGCACAACGAATGCCAATCAATAACTTCAATATGCAAAGTTTTGATACCATTACAGAAATTTCCATAGGTATCCCCAATTTTTTGAAATTGAAATATAGCCCATGTAACTCACCTATAATGTATTCTTCCATAGGTTAAATTAAGTAACCTTCCATGGGTGAAAGGATTTTCAAAATGGGTTGAAGAGTTTAAAAGGTCAATGGTAACAAAAACCAAAGAAATCTTTCCTTTTATATGTTAGTGTAGATGCGGGATTGACTTGGATGCTAATTATACGCACTTGGTAGGAAATCGAAATTATCATTAGAGAATAAACTGCTCATCTACAAAACAATAATTAAGCCCATCTGGACCTATGGAATCGAGATCTGGGGATGCACCAGTAAGTCCAATATGGCAATCATCCAAAGAAGCCAATCTAAAATCCTCAGAATGATTGTAAATGCCCTTGGTACGTTTCAAATCAGACCCTACATGAAGACCTGATGGTACCGTATGTAAAGGACGTCATTAGAGAAAACAGCAACAAATATCACGCAAAGCTTGAGATTCACACAAATATTTTGGTACAACCTCTGTCTGAATCGCAGAACGATCGGCGACTGAAACGAAATTGGCCAGCAGATTTAAAGGAGACTTAAAGAGGACTTGTCACTGGACAGGACCTCATCATGACACTTGGGAGCGTTAGCTCTAAAACCAACAAATGAGCTTATAGAATGTAAATTATTCTGATTGCTTGTAACTACTATTATAATAAAAAAAAAAAATTATACGCACGCACCTACACACACATTAACACGACGAACTTTTGCGAGGCCAAATCCATCCTTTCTTTGACTTGGTCTTCATGTCGAGAGGCGACAAACATACATATGGAAAACCCAGACACGGTACATGCTATTGTCAATAAGTAAGTTGACCAACATTTTCAACGTTTGAGAAACCGAAAAATCATTTTTAAAATGAAATTTGTTGAATCATAAAAAAGAATAAATTTTTGATGGCAAACTCGAATCAATAACTCATTACCAACTAATGCTTCAGTGATGAAATTTGACACAAGTGAAGGTTATGCCGACATAAGAAAAAAATATTACACTCGTTGATGTTTTAAATTGAAAAATTCTTCTACTTTTGGATCATAAAAGAAGTAAAATTTACTAACGAATCGTTTAATATTCGGCAAGAGAGGTTTTGCCTAAGAGACAATTGTGAATTGATATATCTAGGCAAACCTATTTTCCTTGAAATACTCTACAGCTACGACAGAACTATAAAATGGAATTTGGAGAATGTGAAATTTTTGTTATATTTCTCCCATTATATTTCGTTGCATGAAGAATTGGAAATAAGGATTTATTTTGGATTAAATGTATGTTCAATGAACTTTATCTGAAAATGCCTGCTTGAAAAATATTTGAATTATTTTACCTTGGATATCGTTACTAAGGTTTGTATCTCAGGTTTCAGAAAAATTTACTCTTTGAAATGTTATTCAAAATTAAGAAACTTCCTCGGAGCCATTTTAAGAAAATACGAAATATTTGGATGTAATTTCGCCGGTTACTTGAGATATCCTTATATTTTTACTCACATTGTCGGAATATAGATTTTTATATATTTCTTTGATTATTATTTCACATAATTTCGAGTCTATTCTACTTTATTTCTCCAATGTTGAATTACACTTTTCTGTAAAATTATTCTAATTTTAATCACGAAAAAATATCGTTTTTCATCTTGAAAATTGCATCACTTTATCGACAATCTTTTAGGAAACATTGGAATGTTCGAGAAAAATGCTGAACAACTAGTTTAGAATGCACTTGAAATCGTTAATTATCTAGAAAATGGTCGCCAATAGGGTAAGTGTTTTAGACGCTAATTTCTTCTATAAAATGAAACGTTTTCCCTTAAATGGCGCCCAGAAAAGTATGCTTCAATGTACAATCTCATGACAACATTACTCAGGCAAAGGTACAATATATACCAGCAAAGCGTGAAGAAGAAGAAGATTCTATTTAGTCCAAATAAATTTGAAAATTATTTTCAGTAATGAATATTCAGTTGATATTACTTTAAGAAGTACAAATTGATTATGGTTTATTTCCATTTTCAATTCAAACCATGTTATGAAAATTGTACAATTATTTTCACCAACAGTTACTCACTTTGCAGTTCTGCTTCTTATAAAATCCTTGGATACTCTGCCTAACGTACACAATAATTGAAAACTATAGCTGATAACTACAGGATCATTTTTATCTCTGAATCTACCTACTAATGGCGACCATATGAGATGTACAATTGGCAAGAGTTCATCTTCAAAATCTTTAATAATCTCTACTCCATCTCTCAATATTTTGAGTACAAGGAACTTTCTTTTCTGTTCTTTTGAGGGTAAGAAATTGAGACTTCTCTTCAATATATCGACAGTCAATTTTATATGATAAGGAGGCTCTGGTTTTCTATAGATTCCATCTGAAAATACGAAATAATAATAAACTATATTTATGAGATCTTTGAACCAAATCTTTCTTATGTAAATCTAATTAGAAAGGTTCAAGATACTCAAGAAATATAATAAATATGATTGTCTGAATAACTGAATATGATAACTTAAATTTTCACATCATTCAATCGAACAATTCAATTGAAGAAAAAACACTGGGCTTAAGTTTCACAAAATATAATAAAGAAAAATATGTTTGACATTTTCGAATTTTAATCCATTTTCAGAAACCAAGAGAAAATTAAAATATTACAATATCATTTATACCTAAGAAACAGATGAGATAAGTTGGGACAAACTGAAATCAAGTTGGTTCTGATCGATGAAACGACTAGTTTAAAGTATGTAAAAACGTGACAACCATTAAAATATAATTTATATACACCACTTTTTTCAACTACAGCAACTCCATCTATGTTATTCATCAAGAGTGAACATTTTATTCTGTTTTATTATTATATATGGCATAATTTGTTATATATTTTTAATACGAATGGGAACTACTGTTATGGATTAAGGTATCAGTAAACGTAGGTTTTTATGAATTTCAAATGGGAATTGGATCGTATCGCAGAATGAATTTAACATTAAATTGACTTTCAGTATCTGTCCAAATCGAAATATATCATCCACATATCTTCTCCAGTAAAGAACGTTCTGAATTAAAAAATTAAGAGAAAAGTTTATTTTCAAGATTTTCAAGATTGGTCGTGAAGATTTCGCTCTAAAGGGGAGACCATTTATTATAGTTGGTATTGAATTTGAAATAAATCTGCTTCAAACTTCTAACACCATCGTTTCTAATCTGACTTGAGGAGTCAATGATATATTTTCAAGTAATTGATTTATAATAATAATAATTTTGAGTTCTTTATGCCTTGTTGATGGGAACAAATTTACGACGTCAAATGAAACTATTATTTGAGGGAATATAGAGTGTTTTTAGCTCTTCTGTTAGTTGTAAAGTATTTGTGATTGGGGATGCCGAGTGATGTCAGTTAAATTTTGTATTGTTCTGTTAAGATGGTTGCAAAGTTCTATCCATTATATTTTGAAACGCAAACCAGTGTTTTTCTTCATTTGTTTAATTATTTATTTTCACCAAGAGATTAGAGAGACTTCTATATCTGAAACTTCTTGATTTCCAAGATCTCGAATATATACTGCTGATGTATAATTCTCAAACAAAAAGTTACTACATGCGAGATTTCGCATTGTGTAGACACATTGATGAAATTATTATTCAAGAAATAATATTTAACTTTCGGTAGAATGTTTAATATCCTCCCTTGAAGGAGCTAGTTTTCCGATCTACTCTTCATAATCACCGTCAACCGGGGTCACAGAGCAGTGGTACAGCACGGTCAGATGTCACGAATAGGAGCAATGGACTGCAGTTTCGGTCTCGTTTGACCTCGTCAATGCCTACCCATTCGTAACATCAGGCTATGCTGCTACCTACTCATCTCAATTCGTTGGAGCGAAAGTAAACATGTAAATGTCACTGCGCCCTCCAACGAACCGAAACAGAGGCTACCTCACCATCGCCCCGCGAAACGGTGAAAACAAAGGGCAGATAGGAATGAGGAGAGTCGATCTTTCGACGGCCACTTCTGTCTGATACGTGAGTGCCGCGTTGCGGTTAATATAGAACTAATGTGACCGCTTAACGTTTTCCTGTTTTATCTGCTCTTTGTTTTCACCGTTTCGAGGGTCAATGGTGAGGTAGCCTCTGTTTCGTTTCGTTTGAGGGCACAGTGACATTTACATGTTTACTTTCGCTCCAACGAATTGTGATGAGTAGGTAGCGGCATAGCCTGATGTTCCGAATGGGTAGGCAATGCTGACGATGTCAAACGAGACCGAAACTGCAGTCCATTGCTCCTATTTGTGACATCTGACCGTGATGTACCACTGCTCTGTGACCCCGGTTGAAGGTGATTATGAAGAGTAGATCGGAAAACTAGCTTCTTCAATGGAGGATATTTAACATTCTACGGAAGGTTGAATATTGTTCCTTGAATAATAATTACATCGATGTGATGTATAGTTATTATTATATGTTTTCGATTCGTTCGAAATTTTAAAAATTGGAGTTGTGAAATAATGTGATTTTCACCATAGTTCTCGAAAATGTTTCTTGGTCTGTATTAGAAACTTATTTTATTTTTTATTATTTTAAGAAGGTGACAGTAGTGCCATATTTTCAAACATAAATAAATAATAACCTTCATCTGATATTTGCTATTTCATTCAACTAGTGGAATATTGTGACATGTCATATCACTTCAGGAGGTAAAAGATTTTAAGTTTATTTTCATATGACAAAACAATCCTTTATAGTTAATTGTAAGTACAAAAGTTCTTATACTTTCGGACTTCAGTGACGAGAATACTGGGGCTAGTATTAAAACTTTCTAATTGTTATAAACTGAAACAAATATATTCTTCGACAGAATCATAGAAGTTATAACTTCAAACAGGAATATTCTCAACAATAACACATTTAATCCATATTTTCATCACTTACACTCAAAGCATTCAATCAAAATATACCTAAACACTTTAACTTATGAGCACATGACACGAGCAGGCTCATATATTCACTGAACGGAAATTCAAAAACAAACAATTGTTCACTGATTACAAAAGATTGCTGTTCGAATAAAGATTATGTTAGATTTATTTATTCATTTGATTGTTTATACCTCTTCTGTCATGGACAGTTAATTCCCCTGAGAGTAACTAGAAATATTCCTAGATATGAGATAATAAGATTGGAAGCTAATTTTAACAAATATATATATCTAACGCTGATAACTAGCACATTCCACATAAAAGAAGCAAAAATATGAATTCAAGGCGAGTTGAACCTACCTTCAGATTCTAGATTTTCTTTTTCAGTCTGTTCTTTTTTTAGCTTCATATCCTCTTGATATAACTCTTCAGCAGATTTATCCATAATCTCATCGGAAAAATTTTTAATTTCTTCGATATCATCTAGACCAGTAACTTTGAAATTCTGCAACTCCTCACTTTTCTTTTGCGCTTTAGTTTTTAAAACAGGCGAAGGTTCATGAACATTGAACCACCTCATAACACTTTTCAAAAATACTTGAAATATTCTCAAGTATGAAAAAATTCGTTTTTGTTTGAATTTATCACATGAAAGAACCAATACCTGCAAGAGCATCAAAATTAAGTGAAAATCTCAAGAGTATTAACACATTTACATGCAAACAATAATTTTAATTGATAGTTTATAGAAATTTTCACTCTTCTCCTTTCTGAACTTCTTTAGTTCAGCAAAATTTCTATACATAATAAAGGCTTCAACATACATACATCTTAGTAAGAAAAATTGTTAATCAGCAATATTCAATTTTCATGTTCTAATGAATTACTTAAACAATGCAAATCATTAAATATAATATCGGTTATAATGAAATAAAACAATTAATAAATTTACAATGAAATCCAATGCAATGGCGGTAAACTGAATCTAGTTAGTTCATATTCTAGCACCTATTACAAAAGAACATCCAGACACAAAATGGGATTCATTGATGGATGGGAGGGCGGAAAAGTCTTATGAAAATTTCCACCGAATATTCCAAGAATGCTTTGAGATATAATTCCCCAAAAAAATTGTCAAAGTAAAGATGTCTGAAAAGTGTAAAGCATATAGAGAAAGCAGTGCCAATTTAACTCTGAAAAAAGCAGTCGAAGCAGCCCAAACGATTTGTCGAGTCCAAAAGACTCCAGAATCAGAACAACTACTCTCTATTCTGAAACGGCATTTTCGAGAAAGTTACACGAATGCAAGGAAAAGTCATAATTTGGAACGTATATTGGCAGCAGATGATAAAACAAGAGCAGTTTGGAAGGTGATAAATGAGGAGAGTAGCAAAACCCGTCTAACACGTGAAAGCGAAAGCACCTTGACAGCGAGTCAACTGAATGACTACTTCTCTTCAGTCGGACAATCTATACAAAGCCAGTGCTCGCCATCCAAAGAAAAATCGAAGGAGATGATTAGAAATCGAAAAACACATACGCCGCTCTTGTCAAGTTCCATGTTTATTCGCCCGACTACTGAAGAGCTGGCTGATGTAGTTGCAAATTTGAAGAGCAAATATTCGTCGGATGTATATAGAATGAATGCGGTGATAAGAGAATTTTTCCTTCCATATCAAATTTCATGTGTAGAATGGTGAATCAGTGTTTGGAGCAGGGTGTTTTTCCCCAAGAACTTAAGATTGCGAAAGTGGTTCCAACTTACAAGAAAGGCGATACAAACAGTTGTAGCAGCTACAGGCTAATATCTGTTCTACCAGGAATATTGAAAATTTTTCGAAGAAATTCTGAGACAAAGGCTGAATGATTTCTTGTATGAAATGCACATTTTAAATGATAACCTACATGGCTTTAGATCAGGTAGGTCCACGACAACGGCTCTGGTTGGCTTGCTGGAGGGCATAGCTGAAGCTTTGGATAACCACCAATGTTCGGAGGTCCTATCATGTGACTTGAGTAAGGCTTTCGATTGCGTGATGAGGGGCCTAGTGCTGGATAAAATGGAACTTTATGGAATTCGGGGAACAGCTTTGTCTATCTTCGAATCGTATCTATCAAATAGGACACAGTTGGTCCTCTTATGTGGGGGAGCTGTCAGTCAGAGAAAGTGGAAGTAGAGGTTGGAGTTCCCCAAGGCTCAATCCTGGGGCATCTACTATTAATTTTATATATTAACGATATGCCAGCTGATGTACCCTGTGGGAGAACTAGTGTGTATGCTGATGACACCAATTTTATGAACACTGCTCCATCGGGCGACGAGTTGCAGCGACAGGCTTTGCAGACTCTCAAACATGCTGAGGATTGGTTCAGTATGAATGGACTCAAGCTGAACACAGATAAAACCCAAATAATTCAATTTGGTACTAAGGCTTCCAAAAATCACACCACTAGCCTCCTGGGATTAACTTTTGATAGTAACCTTAATTGGCAAGCCTACATATCATCACTGTCAGGGAGGCTGTCAACGGCGATATTCACAATAAGGCGTATGAGGGCTGTATCAACACATGAAGTATGTAAGCTGACATATTATGCTAACTTTTATTCCATCGCCACCTATGGTATATTGTTGTGTTGATATAGCTCAGGAATTAACAGAGTGCTCTTGAAGCAGAAAGAAGCAGTGAGGGTTATATGTGGTGCTTCAAGTATGACTAGTTGCCGGCCCTTTTTAGGTCTGAGGGTATACTTATTGTCGTTTCTGTGCTTATACTGAGCTGCCTAAGATATGTATATGATAATAAAGAAAAATTTGCGTCCAATGCAGAATTTCACACCTACAATACCAGGAGAAAGAATGACCTCATTATTAAATATCACCGACCAAAAAAGACGCAAATGGGAGTCAAATACCTGTGTATGAAACTTTTCAATAGGCTACCTGATGAAATTAAGAATGCTGATAGGACCAAATTCGTGACAAAAATTAAAAGACTGCTGTTAGAGGACACAATTTATTCAGTTGACGAATTTCTGAAGAGGGGTGTCTAATGGAGTCATATTCATGTTTGTTTGTCTAATTTTGTCATATCATGTTATGGATGTCCGTTTTTTACATATGTCTGTTTCCTATGATTTATTAGTTTATAGTCGTGTATTACACTGTTTTTATTTTTAGCGGTTTTATGTCCGCCACTTTTACATTTTTAAATGACGTATCATGTGAATAGTTAATGAATAATAAAAACAAACAAACCCCACTCAATATTACTTCCTCACCTATGTCCTAACTCAACCTAACAGTATCATCCCAAAATTAACAGAAATAATGTCTTGTCAAAATCACTTTTCCAAAAGGCTTGAATAAAACATCCTAAGATGTATTACATAATTGTATAGACAAAGAAACAGGACACAGTACTTGTAGTTTTAGATCCAAATATATCTCGAAAGATTTTGCTCACCTCTGTCCTAACTTAACAGTATCATCCCAAAATTAACAGAAATAATATCTTGTAAAAATCACTTTTCTAAAAGGCTTGAATAAAACATCCTAAGATGCATTCACATAGTTTTATAGAAAAGAAACAGGACACAGTACTTATACTTTTAGATACAAATATATCTCGAAAGATTTTGCTTATTAACTTTGAATATATATATATATATATATATATATATATATATATATATATATATATATATATATATATATATATATATACTATACTTAGTAGATAGATTAAATCTGTATTTGAAAAAGCAAATCAAAATAAAATTGACGCTCTACCTCTTCGACAATACTGTGAAGGTTTTGAAGAGTTTTCTCATCTCCGTAAGTAATAACTACTTCCATTACATCGAATACATCTCCTTTGAAACTATCGTTCTTTAAGCCTCGTTCAATATAAAACACAAAATAGTCCATATTATCATTCAACAATGAAATAACATTAGAATAATTGCAGGCGTTTGCTATACACTTCAAGGCCTTTTTTCCCGCTGCTCGAATAAAAAGCTGTTTGGATCCTGAAAATATATAATACAGAAGCAAATTATTTAGTTTTTACTTTTAAAGTGAAGAATAATGTTCAACATCATGAATATCTCAAAATCATTCAAAAAATAATTCTTGTAAAAAGTTGCCTCAAAATCAATCTTCGTCCACTAACATAGATATTTAGAAATTCTGCAAACTAAGAAAATTATCAATTAGATTGAGCAAGGTTGATGGTCCTCGCACCAACCTCACCTTACAGTTTTTATGAACGACCATTATCTAACATCTACTTCAATATTATCTAATAACTGTAATGATCAAAAAAGCAGTTAATTTCTCACTTCTTTATACTTAATAACCAAATCACCAAATATTCAACGAAATATTAATTATCGGTTGATGGTATACAATTATATTTCTTTGATGCCAAAAAGAATGATAAAATTTTGCACATCAACACTGAAATCCTCCACGATCAATGAGCGGAATTTTCGGGTAGTCGCCCGAAAGTAACTATCTACAGATAAAGTGAGAGTATGGAAAGCCTAAGCATAATAGTATGAAAATTCTGGTATTAAAATGATATACACCTTCGAATCACGCCAATAATGTGGATGCTAAATACGAGAAGGAGGAGATAGGCGAAAATAATCGGGTAATTCTTCTAGACATAAAATAAATCAATAAAACAGTAAATTTTTGAAATAGAATAATTGGCTATTTATAACCAGCTGCAATCATCGAAGGATAACAAAAATCATGTATCTGATAGATCTTATATCAACATGAAAACAAAAGGAAGCTACTGAAACCAGGTCCATTCTCGAAAGTTACAGCATAAAAACTGAGCCTGGCACAGTGGGTGAGAGGACACGATAAGTGTACATGAACTACACTTCAATTGAAATATGTAATCTAATTTAGATGATAAACTGATTGAGAAAATAGGGAGAAAAGCACAGATGTGTTCATTAAAAATATCTTTTGTGAAAATATTATTATGGAAACTATTTAGCAGCTAACAACATCCCTATAATAAATAGTATATAAAGCACCGAAATCGAAGACTCAACAGTTGAGGGATAAAATACCGCTTAGCTTGAATCGAGAACTTTCACTTGTTTCGTTTTATTTTTGGTAGATAGCAGCATCTCTTCTTTATAGACAAAAATTTACACAAGCGATTACATGTTAGATAACGAACACAATAATAAATTGCTGATATCATTACGTTGAAAGGTTGAACATTATAATGACTTCACATATCCTAATGGTGATACCCAATAAAGCAGCGCAGTTATAGATCCACTATAGACATAACGAACCAAAACAAGAAATATCCGAACCCTAAAATCAGCTATACATTCGATGACTGCCTTACCATAAACGAAGTGAAAGAATCGTAAATAGCAACGATTGTATGTATATTATTACCTGCTTTTGTCAACACCAAGAATAGTGACTGCATCAAAAATGGTTTGAAATTTTCTTGAAGAACATCGGCGATTATGCCAATCCCATACACATTCAAAGCTGATTGCTGTATGTTATTTTTTATATTTATCAAAGACGGCATTTCATCAGATTCCATTGCCACACTAAGATACCATCGCGATGGATCGATATAATGATGGAAAATCGTTTCAATTAAGTCACGTTTTACTTCAACTGAATTATTCTTCAGACCTGCAAAAATAATAATAATTTCGTTTCAATTAAAAATTTCAAAAAAAATATATATATATATATATATATATATATATATATATATATATATATATATATATATATATATATATATAAATATATATTTATATGGTCTCTTCAGGGTATTCGTTTTGAACTTAAGTTCCTTTCGAAACTTTGGTTTTGGCGACGAGAGATTGCAGTTTCGAAAGGAACTTAAGTTCAAAACGGACGAATACCCCGAAGAGACCATATAAATATGAATCGATTCGTGAAAACATACAAATCAACAAATATATATATTATATCCGTGAATCACATCAACGGTACAAAACGAGCGAAATAATCCCGCTGAAATAGTGCTCTGGGCCTCTGTTTCCGAGATAAAACCTCCCGTCGGTAAATATTCCATGGGACAAATATCTTCCGCGATAAACATCGCGAGGAGTCTACATATGTAAACTTGAGACAAGAAGAATTATTCAAAGATCCGTAGACCAATGAATAATCCTTCCTGAATCGATAGGGTTCTGGAATCCATAGGGCACCCCATGTGGCTTGATAGGATGCTGAGAAGCGATATGCGACACTGATGAGTTCCTAATAAGGGCGAAACTGCAGTCTGCCGCTTAGTTTCTCGACATCCTGCTTAATTGCACTATTGTGGCTCTTGGGGGCTGCGTGCATGGCGGGCAGATTTGGGAACTAGCTCTTGTCAGGAAGGATAATTCATTGATCTACGGATTTTGAATAATTCTTCTTGTCTGTTTATATATGTAGACTACTATATATATAGTTTATCGCGGAATATATATATATAATATAATAAAAATATGGATATTATATATATATATATATATATATATATATATATATATATATATATATATATATATATATATATATATATATATATATATATATATATATATATATATATATATATATATATATATATAAATGAAATATTATTTATTACAAGGTTCGATATATATATATATATATATATATATATATATATATATATATATATATATATATATATAAATAAATTAAATATTGTTTATTACAAGGTTCGAAACGAAAGCGCTGGAACAAGCTGAACATGAACTGAAGATCTGGCTGAGATATGTGTACTGTTAGTGGGCAAGTGGCAAGTATCAAGTATCTAGGAATATAATAAACCCAGGTGCCTTGTTCGAATCCGGGTTCAAATTATGAATGTTGTCCTTGAACAAAAAACTACTGAATTTGAAAAGTCGCCTAAAGAGAACATACCTTCCGAAGACCAGATAACTTGTTATCCTTGTGGTAGCAGTTATCATTGCAGTCAGGAAGAGTGGTTCAGAATTCACTATAATCTGTAGGTCCATCTGTAAATGGGCTAAGTTCCCGAGCACATTGTTGAAAGATGAACAAACAAAATTTTCAGTAACCTGTTTTGCATCTCTTGTAGTAGTCTAAAGGTGCTTTTTCATTAGAGCGTTTTGAAGCTTTTTTGTATGAAATCTTGACGCTATCATGAAAAAGAGTTTTCAGTATTGAAATATGTCATTTCAGGTTAAAACACTTAATTGATAAATATAAAATCTATTTTTTGTTGGTTTGATATCATTTCTGGAATTTTTAGTGTTGTATATTGAGAAACTTTTTTGTCAAAACCTCAAACTATGCCGTTCGAGTATTGAAAGGTAATATGGCGTAATAACTAGACGACTATAGATAGAGACAGCCATGTCGTATCGAAGAAAACTGGCTGCCCTGGGTTTTTCATTGGCAACCCTTGTGGACCGAAAATATAAACTTGTGACTTGTTTCTTTTGGCGCCTGCCTCTATAAAGTTGAGAAATCGTTGTGCAAATTCCAGTACAAATTGTATTTTATGAAGGCGAAACTTCTATTCTCTAAGAGTCCATATTTATCACACATTTATTAACATTCAATTTCTTCTGCTAGCTGTCTTTTGGTGATAAATTTCCTTCAACAGTTGATAAAATATTTATTTTGTATTGTCGCTCTGTGCAGTAGTTCTAGATCTCTATGTCTCCTAAGAACATTCTTCTATTTAGAGAAGGAACAAAATAACAAAAATAACTAAAATGTTCAGAATATGTAATAGTTTATTACCAAGTAATATTCAGTTAACAGAGCATAAAATTATCTTTTGATTTTAGGTATTAAGGAAATGGAAATTTCCATTATTCACAATATGTCTAGTTACGTTTCGAATTCAGTTGAAAAAATTCAAATTGGAGATAGAAGCAAAATGCTCTCTGAAATTTTCTAGCTGTTGCAGGATGTTATTACTTAGTTTATATACTTGACCTTCCAAATGTCATCGAAGAAAAATCTCATCCAACTGGACAACAACTCAATCTAATACATGATCCCACTCGAAAAAAATAAAATAAAACAATGATCATACATATTTTTCTGTAAGTCATATAGATATTAATAATTTTTATTAAATAATTTAATATTAATTAAATAATATTGAAGCAAGTCATTCCCAGAAGTAGTTTAACTTACCTAAAATGAGCTCATTCAGAAAGTATGTGGCCTCTTTTTGTTCTTCTTCATTATCATAAGTCGTGATCAAAAAATCAGAAACAGTTTCGAAGAGTTCCTTCTTAACGAGGTTGTAACATAAACAGCTGAACTGTGTTCTCAACTTATCATCAGTTAAGAATTTTAAATTTTTCCACAGTTCCAAAGATGTACCCCCATCATGATCGTCATCCAAATCTAAAAAGAAAATTTTTAATATTGAGTGTCTACTAGGAGATATAGGGTGATGAAGAAAAATTATCAGGATCAAATAAGCCTGCTTCTCCATATTATTGTTTTGCTATATGGTGTATCAATTAAGATGAAAAAAAATAATTTAAATAGCATTACTCTCGCATCTGTGTAACATTTTATTATTCGAATTGGGCCATTCCAGAGTCTTTTCGATTTTAATTTGGACTATGGCAAAAAAGAACTTCTGCAAAAGCAAAATCACACTTTGTTTATTTATATCACATTGATGATTTTTTAATATCTTTCTTCGTCAATGATCACCATCTGCTTCACATGGCAAAAAGTGTAAAGTGACTATAACAATCAAATGGAAACATACAAATATCAATATGGCTTGTTAACATTCATATCAATTTGATTTGTCATGTAACATCATTCTCAAAAATTAAATCTAAATGAGAGACATACGAACAACGAATAGATGCTATAAGGGTTCGTTTTTCTTTATAGTGTACGGAACTCCTAAAGCAGCAATTACGAGTGAGGTCAGTTAATTGAAAATAAACGTCAATCATTACCTCTTATTTAAAGATTGATTTATTGAAATAATAGCCTTAAATATGGAGCAACACTGTTAATAAATTTATATTTCGAATAATTTATTATTCCTAAAAAATATTGCCTCTTGATTTTTGTCAGGAGAAAATGTGTCTATCCTTCAAGTACCAGATTTGACATCCAAAATGCTATAGTTGTTTATGTTGAATATGGGGAAAACACTAAACGATGTATTTACCTTCTGAAAATTTGGAGGACAACTGAAAGATTATCAAGAGATGTCCCTCTTCAAAAATAAACAGAAAATTCGAATATGAGGAAACCTCAATTCATTCTTCGGTCTATATGTCATGAATCTGAATTGAAGACTTCTAATTTCTTTCTATGTTTACTTTTCTTATCTCATTCCCAATAAATTTCCTGAATTTCATTGCTCTGAAGGAAATGTGAAAATAATTCATTATTTATTTAGTAATGAGCTTCAATTCTCCTCAATGAAAGTTAAATAATCATCTATAAATTTTACCAATAAATATTCTCCTCTTTAGAAATAAACACTACTAACAATGGGATGGGGTAAATAAAATTAACTATTCCAAAAATAGAAAGTAGTCACTATCATGTAAACATATGATTCTTTAATAATAAAAAATTATGTTATCAGGAATATGAAACTTACCTTGGGTTTTATACTCAACAAATATAGATGTGTTAACCTCAAATTCGCACAGATGCAGAAGAATGAGTAAAAACTTTCTGAAACTATCATGTAACTGCAAATTCCTTCCCAATATGTTTATGTAACCAGTGGTCAGTTTGAGTGTGGCAAGTTTTTGTTCCTCATCTTGAAAAGAAGAAAAAATTCACAAATATTCTCACTCAATTTAAAATATTTTTCGATAGGACAATAAGAGCCGAATTGCCTATATATTTGGGATGTGTTTAAAATTACCTGTAAAGAATTTAAATCCTCTTTCTCTAGTATTGTATGGTTGTCTAGTGGATGAAAGAGGTATAAAGTCGCTTTCAGCTCCGCAGTGACAGCATCCTCAAGTCTGGATTATTTCGTAAAAATTCACAGGGATCAGAATGGTTAGGTTTTAACCTGATTCATGGGTATGTAGTGCACCTCCTCGTACTGGTCCCGATCTAACCTAACCTAACTCAGCCTGATTCATGAGTATTTAGTCCATCTCCTGATGGTGGTCACCGGCCATAAGATAGTTCCTGACCGATGTGGTTAGAGTTCCGGCTGTATATACGCATGAAGGAGAGAGAAAACTCTCATATTAACAAAAACAATAATTCACGGTAGAACAGCATGCCACATGGATGAATGGCTGACAATATAGCAAGTCGCTAGCATGCGAACTCTCGATACCGTGCTACTTCCGGTTTAATTCAGTCTTCGCGTGCTATTCCACAGTCCTTTTTCGTGATAATCGTGGGACCAAAAACGCATATGTCCAATTTCCTAGCGAAAAGAATGCCTCCCTGTTGGTGGTCTCTCGAAATCCACCTTATCGAAGAGCAAAGTCCAACCTCCCGTACGAGCGATAGTATAACCTAAAAACATGCCGACACGAAATATAAGCATAGTCTGACGAAAAGTCTCATTCGCTTTTATAAGCTTCCCTAACTACAAATGAATATGTTCAGAACCATCTCCATTGTTGTTGAAGATGTAGGAAATGCAGGCTCGAATTTCATTTTTATGCATGATGATAGTCATCCAGACATCACAGCAGTATCAAGGAATTTTCTTATTTGAAATAATATCAATATCCTTTAGTGACCGGCGCAATTTTCTCATTCAAATCCCATAGAACATGCACGGGATAACCTCCAACACGATCAAAATCACTTTATAAATAGGCAAAAAGTGTTTGAAGCCTTACAAGATAGCTGGAATAACATTCACCAAAAGTAGCTAGACCATTTGATTTCGAGCATGGAAGTAAATACAGCTGCCATTCATGCCAGAGGTGGAGATATCTGTATCAGTTCGACAGATAATGTTTCTGAAACCGGTCAAGCAACTTTCTTATTATTATAGACATTGTGTGTACAATAGAGCTTAAGGGTCACAGTGCAATGATTGAGCGAATCTCCCTAATTGCTAGAGCCCTTAATATTGTATGCAACGTTTATTTGCTACCTCAGCGATAAACGTCTGGGAGATTGGCAGATTTGTTTTCAGTGAAATTTATTTTTTTTTTCAAATTATTATGAGAATCCTTGATGTTTCTTCCTAAATAAACTGTTAATTCTTTCCAGAGAAACTTAATCTAACAATATTTCATGAATTGAGAGAATCTATACAAACCGAAGTGATTGTGTCATACCTATTCCATTGAAAACAGTTGGAATTTCGGAGAATGTTTCCTCGAAACTATTATACATCATATTTATTAAAAACTTGTTTTGATCAATAAATATTTCATTTAATTCTTTCTGGCACATCTGCGATACTTCGGAATCTGGATCTTCTGACAAAATAACAAGAATTTCCACTAGATAACGTTGAGATTTAGGTATGGTCCTGCAACGAAAGAGTACCAGGAAATAATAGAATAAGTTAACAGGTTAGTTATTATGTTGGTGAATTCAAATATTTGACAATTTAACTACGACTTTGATAAACTTAAGGTACTCAGCTATTATTTTCGTAGAGTCTTTTTCTCCTGATTAGTGAAACATTTCACGAGGAGACCTCTAGACCTGTAAACTGGAAATGGGTCCTGTCTTTTTGCAATTTATATTTACACTTCAGAAGTTCAATTATTTCAGAAGATTTACAGATATCTCTGTCTTTTCGTATTTTGAATGTAGTTTTTATTCCTTCACTCTATTTGAATAGCATACTAACCTCTTGGAAAAGGAATTTATATCAATGTTCAAGAAAGTATAGAAGAGGCAGAGATAAGAGCTTTGTTTAATTTTGCTGACAATAATGGTTTTGATTTGTTTGGATATTAAGAGTAACGTACCTATATAGTGCTGCTACTTTTCATTTGCTGAGATGCAGATCTCTAGCTAATATAGAAGTTAAGTGACTGTATCGAAACAAGACATCTTTATTCATCACAATAATATATATATATATATATATATATATATATATATATATATATATATATATATATATATATATATATATATATATATATATATATATATATATATATATATATACATTGTGAGTGAGGCTAAATAGCTTTTAAGAATACAGTATTTAATTAATAAATTATGTTGTCGAACCATTTCCAAATCATTATCTTCATTCTACAGTAAAGATGACTAATTTTGATACGGTCACTGAAAATGCTTGTAGGTAACTAATTAGATAACAATTTATGACGAAGTTAATCAATACTTGCTTTCATGAATACTATCTAAAATAATCGACTTGTTTTCATGTGAGATCTAACGACTTTTTACGGCCAAGATACTGCATTGCGAGACTTTTTTTTCTGTTTTTTAAATTTTGTTTTCGGTGGGAACTCAATTTATCATTAGTAGTTTTATGGTCACAGTACTTGTTTCTTTTGTTTGTGTCACATCATTGGTAAATTGTGGTAAAATAAGAAAGACGATAGGTAACAATGGGTACCTAAAATAAAATTTAATAATTGAACACTAGTGGCCGTAACTTGTTTCAAATTAATCATTTATCAAATTATTCATTGATTATTTCATTTTATCAACTGATAAATCGAAGAATATTAATAAAGATCTACTATATTTGTAACGCTTTTCGACGACACTGTGCTTTCAACAGAGAAATACAAAATAAAAATTGAACTAAGGTACAACCATTTATATATGACAGAAAACATTGGATTATAGTCTATTTGGTAAAGACGTAGAGTAATAAAAGCTCATTAAGTATGTAAATCCTTTAGAAATGTGGTACGTCGGGAAACTCAAAAATGAATGTAGTTTCTATGATTTTGTCTTGGAACATGCACAAATTTATTGCCGGATCTTTGATAGAAACCTTCGTACGAATCTTCAGGAAGAACGCAACTACCTGACTACGATCTTCTCTGTCTTTTTTGTTGCTTGCGAATATTGCTGTCCTCGTTTTGAATAAAATGTAACGTAGATGAATATGTGTTTCACGGTTCTCTTCGAAAATAAAATTGAATCGATTGAACACTAATGTATTAAAAACGATAATAATTTGTTGTGAATATCTAGATTGTTACGTTTACCGAAAATAATCATTTCATGAATTTCATGCATACTAAACTTACGCTTAATTCTATACGTTGAAATATATAATAATTAAATAATGTTTATGATATTTCAGATAACTCAATAATTTATGAATGAACATTTATTTTATATTATAGAAGACTTAGCTAAATTTTCCACTTGGGTTTTAACATTACCCAGCAGAATGTTAAACAATGTATATAAATAATTTCATGAGTTATAAAATGTCTAGTTCTAAATTCAATTTCTTACTACACTTATTATAAATTATAAAAATTGAAATAATGCTTGTCAAAATGCTCATATTATTTTAAGCTGCAATATTTTCATAAAATATTTACAGTTCATCCTCTGATGATGTATCTTCATTAGCTAAATTTACTATAACAGGATCTATCATGGCATCCATAATATGATCGAGTTCCCACATTTTTATTTTCTGTTCTCTTTAATGACGTATTCTATACAATTCTTCCAGTTTTAGGATGTAACACTTTTTATTGCACTGTTGAAATGAAGTTCGACGTCTTTTATCTCAAAACTTGTGTTCTTTCTAGCCACTTCACCCTTTACCTGTGCCTATATTAGTTCAATCGGATTCAATTAGCTGTGGTAAGGTGGAAGGCGATATATACTAACTTCCCGGTTTTTTGACATTTCGCCAATATTATATTTTTTGTATGATTCTTTATGTTTATTTACAATAGATAATAATTATTTTATTACCATATTTTCTTCAAAAGAAATATTTTTATCCGTCAGTCATCTGATGATGTCTGCTGTACGCCATGAAGATGTTGGCGTTAATTCAATCTGTCGCGAATGGTAGCTTGCGTTATCCATTAATAACAGATCCTAGTGGAATCAAATCTTACAACTGATCAAAATATTCTTCGAAAACATCCGCATTCATGTCCTCATGATAGTCTCCAGTACTTTTACTTTGAAATAATAACTTCCCATCCACAAAAGGAAGGCTTCTCGACAATCTTTTATGTTTTAATCATTTTAAGTTTTCTGAACCGTGCACCGTTGATTAACCCAAGTTTCATCCAGTTAAAAATTTTCTTACTTTGGGCACGATATTTTTTAATTGCTCTTCTTCTCCAGCAAACGATTTCTTCTTTATCTATGAGAACTGACTTCCTGCTGTGCCTTCCCATGAGAAATTCAATTCATGCTAAACTTGCCACAATTTGTTTTTTGATATTAAAGGCGAGTCCTGATCTCCTACGAGCACAGCGTGTATTTTTTCCGCAGTGAGAATTTCTTTCCGGAAATAAAAAAAAATGGAGTTTTTCGAATAGAATTCGTAAAGTCTTCCTCTATAACCATTCGGGGCCTTCTTAGATATTTTAGTATAAATCCATTTTCAGATTTTCTTTCCTTGATAAGTTTGTATCTTGTGGACTGTCCAATTCCCGTCATCTCAGAACACATTTTAACATTTTCATCGATTAACGGTAAATGGCCTTGATGCCTTAAAGCATCGTATACATTCATAACATAATTAATTTTTCACTTTGGGAAAGTAGTACGTTTTCAGCGCGTTTAACAGGGGTAAAATTACAAAACTTTACCATAATTTGTGAATTGAACAAAACACTTTCACTAACTACTAACTGATGCATACAAATAATAAAACTGCTTCAAGAAATCTTCTAAATATATATCTATGTAATAATTACCTTTCTTGGGGTTAAATTCGGAGAATATACTTAATACCTTGGCCATCCTGTCACCTAAAGATTTATTACTCTACGGCTTTACCAAATCGACTATAGAGGTAAGTAAAACTACGTTAGCCGAATTTACAGAACTATTATTGTTAAAATCTAACTGTTCATTAAAAAATATGTTGGAAACTTTATATCTATTGATTTTAAGGATTCCAAAAATTAATATCAAGGTTTTTGTAATAGATGAATCTAAGATTGTGAAGTTTTGGGATTATGACTTTCCTCCATTAAATAGTTCACGTGATAAGAATCAGCTTTTCATTGATGAAACTACGATATTTTCATTGCCTCTAATATTGAAATTTCTGTAAGTTCTACTAGTATACATCTTACTACAACTACCGCAGCTGAGTTTATATACACTAGATTTCTTTCCTCTATCTATTTCACTTTTATTATTTTTGATGTGTTTGGATAGATTATAATTGTTTCGGAATGAGATGTGTAATTGGAACTTTCCAGTGAATGTTTCAAATTATGACTAACTTCCCAACCTATGTGAGGCTACTATATCTATATTGATCTTTAGATTTTGGGTACACCAATTCTATTGTGTTTACGTTAAGTAATTGAGTTATAATATTTGGATTGTAATCATTATCAACAGTTATTTCTTTAATAATACAAAGTACTTTCTCGAAATCATCTAAATATAAAGAAACATTTAATAATCTGTCGATCTAACGGTCGAAATTTGCCATTTTATATTAGACAGAATGAAACGACGTATTATTAACTACGATGTCCGTATGACACGGTTTATGAAAGATGTAGAATTCATATCTTATTATTTAATTTGGTGATAGTTAAATCTAAAAAATGATATAATCGTCTTATGAAGTTCAGTAGTGAATTTCATTTTGGATAAATTGAATTCATAAATTTTTTTAGGTTGACATTCGAAAACATTAAAACACAATGATATCATCCACATACCGAAACCAATATAAAAACTTTTTATCTAAAGGGGTGTTATTTATTGTAACATTTAAGTTATCCATAAAGAGTTCTGCTTAAAGGGGGCTGAGTGGATTTCCCATAATAAGGCCCTCGCTCGAATGGTAAAAAGAAGACTCAAAAACAAAGTAGTATCATTTCGGACGCATATCTAATAACAACAGTTTTTCGTATTGAATTGAAGGGTTATTAATTTACGGTAGTTGTAGTAAGATGTTTATTGGTAGATCTTTCAATAAGACAGTCAATGAACATTATCGTAGTTTCATCAATAAAAAACTAATTTTAATTACGCGAACCCTTTAATTGAAGAAAATCATCATTTCAACCAAAATTTTAAAATCTTACATTCATCTAATAAAAACTTGAAATGTATTTTGGGAATCCCTGAAATCAATTATTTATTAATATATGAATTGTTGCCTTAGAATAGTTTTTATTTTGTATTTGTCTGATGGAGGCGCAGTGTCGTTGAAACATATTATAAATATAGCAAATAAAATCAAATCTTCTTTCAGTTATGATAAGATTTTGTAGTTTAAGAAAATACACCGGGAATAAGTACAAATAATCTAAGCCCTAAATAAAACTCAATTGACATCCAAATTACTTGAAAGCAGAGAATACCTGTAACCAGGTATGCATTTGCATAATATAAATCTGAAACCAAAATACCAAATATCGTCTTCTTTTCGGGGCAAATCAGAACACTTGGATGCTGGATGATAATAATTAGGTGTCCTTCTTCTCACTACCTTGTCATCACTTGTCATGCATCGGCAAGTAAGGAGTCAGTTCATCCCTACCACTGCACTTATATTTCTGTACGTAAACATTACCATTTCAGTGTTATTGAGGAACTGAACTAGCAGCGTTGCATTAAAATAAATATTAAACATTACTATTGATTTTATATATACTTAATTCAAGTATTTGAGGAATCTGTGCCGGCTAGAAGTACCTTAGCTGAGGTGTAATAGTATGTAATTTGGGAGTATGGCTAATTTTAGCAAGTTCTCATGGTTACTGACAATGCAGACTTCTAGTTTTATCTACAAAGAAGGTACAGGCGGTGAATTTTCCAATTGGAATTATGTAGATAGTCCAAATTGCGAGTATGTTGAGGCTGAGAAAACTAAGTCATTTAGTCCTAATTTCGACTTCCAGATGATTTTGAACTCATACATATGGTATCAGATTCTTTCCTTTTCTGAAGAATGAAAAGTTAACATTCATGTTCCCATTTTTTTCACAACACACTTACTGACTAGCTTTTACTCAAGTATTAGCGACCGGTGGGACAGATTTTTTCTCAGTTTTCTATACCTTGTTCTCTTTAATCATATGAAAAATTACATATATTTCACCCTTTTGTCCTAATTTTCCTGAGCTTACATTGCCGGGGCGATCGTGAGGGGCGTTTTAAATGATTACACACTGTGCTTTCACACGATTGAATTTTTGACTGACATCAAAATTGAATATTAGCCGTATATTTCTCGAATTTCAAAAGTCGTGGTATTTGCTAACTTTATCAGTGTACGCCCTATCTATATTGTCATCAGCCGGTACCGTGATGTCAATTATGGTCGCTGACTGGTCGAACCTTAGTATCCATCGCTCTGAGCTCCTTGGCCGACCAAAGGAGTATGCAAAGCTGGGCACGGCCCAGATGTTAATAGCTGTTAACATGGACTTACAACTCAGCTTTGATTTGAGAAGATTTTTCATTTCTTTGCTCTTGATGTCCAATGCTTGTTTTATCCCTAAGTACTTGTAAGAGCTCTCGGCGCCTAACGATGGGACAGTTACGACGTTCATTAGTGTCCTCCCTAGCTCAACATCGACAATTTTCCCCTTCCTTATGTTTACCACAGCACATTTCTCAATTCCCATCTCGATCCTTTTATCCTCACTGACCACCTCCAGCTGTCCCCTCATCTGGTGGTGTGTGCTAGAATATATATATATATATATATATATATATATATATATATATATATATATATATATATATATATATATATATATATATATATATATATATATATATATATATATATATATATATATATATATATATATATATATATATATATATATATATACACGCATTTTAAGATCATCCATGTAGAGCTGGTGAGTTATCTTAATAGCGTACCCACTGTTATTTAGTGAAGTGCTGAGTGGGTTCATTGCAAGACAGAAAAAGAGGAGCTGAGAGTGTCACCTTGAAAAATCCCCCGTCTTATCGGTACCTCACTTGGTGCCAGGGGCCCGTTTTTAGATGGAATATGTAGGGATGCTCTCCAGCTACTCTTTAGATGCTGCAGAAACAGTATTATACGATTGGATATTCCATAGAATTGCAACACCCTGCCTATCCAGGAATGTGACATGCTATCAAATGTGAGTATAATATCCAGGCGACTGCATATTAAGGAGCTTTTTACATGATTGTTTCGTAATGATGTCGTCCACTACGAACAGCTCCTTACATAATCTAGCTCCTTCACGACAGCCTCTTTGCTCGGGGGTGAGGATTTGATTACTCTTCACGTATCCGCTAATATGTAGACCCAGAGTGCCAGTTGATAATTTATAGACTACCGGGAGGCATGTTATGGGGTGGTATTTTTGTGGGTTTGGGGATGTTTCCCCCTTAGGGAGCATGTGTGTAATACCAAGCGTGAAGTACCTCGGTATAATAGAGGGGTCGTGGAGGCAGTCCTAAAACAGTTTGGATAGCTCCTTGTGGACGGAGTCGAATTGTCTGAACCAGGAATTGTGAATCTTATCGGGAACAGGTGCAGCTCAGTTATTTGAGTTTCGGAGTACTTGTTTGATATTGTCCTCTGTTATTTCTATGGGACTCATTTCATTCAACAGGATTCTGGCCTCGACCTCATTTAGCTAATACGGTTCGTCATTGTGTGGCGTTTTTTTGCTCCAAAACCCCGAGATCACGAGAACTGAAAACACGTTCGAGCCGTAAGCCCGCCACCGAATAAGGAAAAAACGTGGCGACTGTTTGCGAGTTATTGTCATGTACTTGCACTTAGAGACGTTCAAAGGCAGTTTGTTTTCTAAACATCACTGATGTATCATCACCAACTCTCTTTAAAGAATCTGACAATCCTCAATGGATCTTATTTCTGTGTAAATCTTGAGATCGTCTGCAAAGGCTACGCCACCAACGTGTAGCCTCGCGAGTAGGTCATTTACGAAAATTGTGAACAGAAGCGGACCCAAAATCGACCTGAGGACTTCCGAACTGGCTCAAAAATATATATATATATATATATATATATATATATATATATATATATATATATATATATATATATATATATATATATATATATATCTTCTTTGATGCGAATAAAAACAAATAATACGAATAAATAAATATATAAATCACATTCAACATTATCCGTCATAATTCTTACCTCGAGCATGTTTGGATTAATAAACAACACATTTCGCTTAGTTCTTTTCTAACTTGTGTTATTGAATGTTGGGTCAATTTCCTGTAGTTCATGAGAAATCTGGACAAGAAATTATCAGATTTCGCGAACCATTCTGGATTCCGAGTACCTTCCATATAAGAGTCAAATATATTTTTCTTGGTACCTGATTTAACAGTTTCCTCAGTTGAATTTTTGGAATAATAGTTCTGATGAGAAACTAATTTTGCTTGTACTAAGTTTGCATTATTAACACTATCTTTGCTGTAGTCTTGCATGAGTAAAGACATTATTCTCCCTGTAGCTTTAACGGATACCTGAAAATATTTCAAAAGATAGTTGTCCAAGTCCAAGGGTAAAGTTATAACAAGCAGGGAATTTCCACAAAAGGAATTATTATTAACTCAAATGGGTGTTACGAAAACCATGCTTGAAAATTGATTAATTGCCTTCATTTTCAATTTATTATCCCTTAGAGATCAATGAAGTCTCTTTTCAATACTTTTAATAGACTTAATAGCCTAAGATACGAACTTGTAACGACCTTCACCCATCTGTTTAATGGATGAAAAGTATTTTATATCAAATTTAGAATAATAGAAATTATATCTCGAGTGGGTTGCCTAAAAAATTCCTGGCCAGACTACGATTAATTGAAATTTGAAAAATCACTTTTCATAAAATATTGCACCCATGATTTTAAGGAATAATTTTAATACCAACCGAAAGTATGGAGTGTATAGAATCTACAAACGTTGGGTTGTTTGTTTGATAAACATGTTTTATATCAAAATGAGCCATATTCAATTGCAAAAACGATGATATAGGGTTGTCTGTAAAAAATCTGGCCTGAATAACGGTTATCGAGTATTGAAAGCTGAACATTTTATGCGTGTGGGAACTGTGACAAAGAAGTCCGAGCTGAATATTCCGTGCAATAGAAGAGGACGCAACATTGTAACTAAACGTGACGTGACCGCCGGCTGAAAGTTCCAACAGAAGGGTCCGAGCTAACCATCCCGTGCTAGAGAAGAGGACACACAGTTCAGCTGGTCGCACGAAATTTTTGTTAATTCCATGTGGCTTAATGTAACAATCATTAAATATGTAAAACTCCAGCCTGGAAACTGCAGTTGACATTTTTATGAATAGTGGCAACCAACAGGATTTATCGGGTACCAAACGACATATTCCAGATAATGGAAAATGAAGAAGAATGTACCGAGTTCGAGGATCAACATTTCACTTCTGATGAATCAGATACGCAATAATTCTTATTGATTGGAACTTTTTTCAATAGTAAAATCTTTGTATTAATGTTATATTGTGATATAATTTTTGAACGAAAAACAAGATCCTCAAGTATGTTTTTTAGCATTTCATTTTATTTTAATTTTTGATTGTTCACTTTATTCATTTTATTTATTTTACTGATCTAACAAAATAATTTCAAGATAAGTACATATCGCTATCATATTTATATCTAAAGGAACATCAATATAGTGTGTCTAATGACAAAAGGCATAAAACAGAAGTATGAATTAAGAATTAAATGCCTATTGGAAAAACTATATATTCATTTGTTTTATTGTAAGAATATATTCTTCTGGAGTGATTTCAAAACAATTAAGCAGAAACAATTTCTATACGCCTTTATAGCTCCTAAGGTATACCTATATATATCATATTTATTTAGCATTAGGAATGTGATATATCGTAGAGCCACATATGAAATTTTATATTATTATTTAATATTATATATATTTACGTTTTTTTCTCAACTATAACACCAGTTACCCCAAAATAATGCTCTGTATTTACTAATATATCGCAGTCCTTGTACAAACAAATTGCATGTGGGTTCTTCGATCTGGCGGCCACGCCGTGTGGAGCTGCAATCTAGTGTCCTTTTCTATCGCACGGAATATTAGCTCGGACCTTTGTCACAAGTTTCGACACGCATACAATTTTCAGCTTTCAAAACTCGAAAACCGTCATTCAGGTCAGATTTTTGCAGACTACCCAATATCATCGTATCAGCAATTAAAACATTTTGATATAAAATTTATTCAATAAACAAATAGGTGAAAATAACTATTTTCGATTAACCTGTTTATACCTGCCAACCTAGTAGTATTTCCTGAAAAAATAAACAACCCAACGTTTGTAGATTGTATAGGCTTCATACTTTCTGCTGGTAATGAAGTAATTCGTAAGTACAACATTTAATAAAAAGTGATTTTCTAAATTTCAATTAATCATAGTCTGGCCAGGAATTTTTCAGGAAACCCACTCGAGATATACTTTCTAATATATTTAATTGGATATGAAATACTTTACATCCATCCAACAGATGGGTGAAGGTCCTTTCTAGTTCGTATCTTAGACTATAAATTTTGTTAGAAGTATTAAAAGGATACTTCATAAATCTCTAAGGGATAATAAATTTAAAATGAAGGCTTACTTAATCGTAATTAGTACCTCAAGCGTGATTTTCCTATGACATCTCTGAATGAATAATTCCTCATATAGAAATTCCCTGTTTGTTATTTGATATAAAATATTTTTCATCCATTAAACAGATGGGTGAAGGTCGTTTCAAGTGCGGATCCCCGACTATAATAAGTGACTTAGATAATATATAGAAATTTTTCACGTTTTCATGGATGGAGTTTCGAATATCTACTGAACACTGAACCTCCTACAGGAAATAACATTCTCTGAACCTAATAAAGATATTGAAGAAAGGAGATGTTTGTTATAAATTTAGTATCTTTAGAATGAAAATACTGGGAAGTGCGAAGCACCAGGGTAAATTAGCGTATCATATGGATGATGAACAATGAAATATGTACTGGCTCTTGTTTCCATTTTGATCCTACTGCAAATAATATATTTTTCTCAATTCCATTTTTAAACGAAATCAAATTAAGGTTTTGACAATGACATATCAGACAACAGAAATATATCTTCTATATTTATGGTATGATGAAATTCAACAGATGTGAAATATGAAGAAAACAAACATTATTCTATATTATTTCTTCAAAACTTATTAGGTCAACAACTGTCTCAGGAATATCACAATTCTAGAAAAGACTTCTTCAGAATGAAATTCTCAGTTTTTAGAGCCAAATAATAATATGGAGGTTGTCTTCGAAATGTTTTTACATTTTTAAATATTTTGTCTTCATCTTTTTAAATTATCATAATAATCAATTCGTTGGTAATATGAATTGCTAACAGTACTTCATTTCCATCCCTGGCTCTCATGCCATGAAATTGTATATTTTTAATATTTTCAAATATGTGTATTAAAATTCACTGCACCTCATAGAAGCACGATATATTAATAAAATTGCAATCAATAATTCATATTACAAATGGTTGATGGTTTTCATGTTATGGTATAATTACCTTATTTTCTACAACTAACAATTTTATCAATTCTTTAGTAACAATATTCAACAAGAAGTTACCGTTTGAACGCTTAATACCAATATTCAACGCCAAATCTTACACTTCTATTCAATTACAATGAAATTCAAAATTTTTAGCCAGAAAGTTAATTCCCAAGATCTAAGACCATTTTCAGTTTAAAGAAATAGTGAAAAGTATCCCAGTGAAGAACAAATAATTGATGAAATACAGAATTTTTGTAAGGAGTATTAAATACTAAAAACATACCTGAATTAATTTATATCCAACTGTTTCATCTCTTGAAGATACGTCGCTCAAACATGAAACAACACCGGGCAAAAAATAAGAAAAGCACTCAGCGACTAGACTTCTCAAGACAACGTCTGCATAATCCAAGTCCGAATGCACCTTAAATAAAGCCATCAGACACTGAATCGCCTCTATTCTGTGAAAGAATAAAAGTAATTTCAACTAATTGAATATACTTTATTCCAAAAGATGTAGGGAAGAATTCAGGAACTGAGAAATTTTCATAACTTCGTCGTATTGGGAAGATTTTTTTTAGGCAAAAATTCAAGGCTTATACTTTCAATGACTTATAATAATTATATAAAAGGTAATATATTATAATAATATATTACCTTTTCCGAATTTATTACCAATTTTCCAATTATTATTAGTAATGATGTACGGATTTACTTAGTAGTCTTAGAAATTCTAAGAAACAATATCATTGAATATCTATTGTGGAAATGTCCAGAATATGTTATTTTTCTGTTGAAAATATTATCTACGATTATTATTATAACACTGATCTCACATTGAAGAATTTTATTCAAGGAACAATATTCAACCTTCCGTAGAATGTTGAATATCCTTCCTTGAAGGAGCTGGTTTTCCGACCCATATTCCATATCATCCATATTCATGGCGTCCGAGCGTGCTGTACCATTGCTGTGTGGCCCTGGTTGACGATGATTATGAAGGGTGGATCGGAAAACCAGATCCTTCAGGGAAGGATATTCAATATTTTACGGAAGGTTGAATATAGTTCCTTGAATAAAAATTCTTCAATGTGTCTATACATATAGCCATAATTTCGCAAGTCGTAATTTTTTGAGATTGTACTGTATGCGTGGTTGGCAACCAGATATGAATGAGGAGCGTTAGTCTTTCGACAAACCGCTTCCTTACTGACACGGTGTGTAGCGTTGCGGTGAATAGCCGAACTAGTGTGACTTCTTGAAATTTTCCGTTTATCTACCCTTTGTTATCATGGTTTCCCGGTGGAAAATGTGAGTGGCCTCTGTCTCGATTCGTTGGAGGGCGCAATAACATTTACATGTTTTCTCACGCACCAACGAATTGAGATGAGTAGGTCGCAGTGTGGCCTGATGTTGTGAATGGGTATTCAATACTGACGAGGTCAAATGAGACCGGAACTTCAGTCTATTTCTCCTATTCATGACATCCGACCGTACTGTACCCATGTTGTGTGGCCTTGGTTGTCGATGATTATGGAGGGCGGATCGGAAAACCAGCTCTTTCAAGGAGGGATATTTAACATTCTACGGAAGGTTGAATATTGTTCCTTGAATAAAAATTCTTCGATGCGTCTATATATATAGCGATAATTTCGCAAGTCGTAATTTTTTGAGATTGTACATTGATCTCCGCAAAAATAGGCACTGCAAATAGCGATACTTAAAATTTTTGAAAACAAAAACTTAGCTCTTATACAAAAAGTTGTAGAAATATAGTAAAGAAAAAGTGACCGAAAATATCTATTTTTTAAAGTCATTCTTGGACTTTCAAAATTACTAACATCGTTCACCACGATAATAACTCTTCAAAAAACAAATTAGTCCAAATTTCTGCAGCTATCTGTTCAGATGTTATGGCTGATTTTCGAGAATGCCTTTTTTCAAAGAAACTGGTTTATCTCAAGAACTTCCTGATGTGTCAGCCTCAGAAAACGTACTTTCAAGTTATGAAACGACATAAGTACGACGAAAACGAAAATGATTGATTTTTGATTTTTCAAATTTATCTCGAAAGTTAATCCACCTGCCGATAAAAAGAACAAATCGATAGATCTTTTGAATAAATAAAATTTATTTTAATAAATAAATAATCAGTACAACTTGGTATTATTTGGAAAAAAATCGATTTTAATTTAATGGTTTTTATATTATGACGGACACATCAGAGATTCATTGGACAAAACGCTATATTCTTCAGAAATTCTATTTCATATGGTCATATTTTTATGTTTTGAGAATACAGCTCACGTTACCACTTACTATACAGTGCACTTAAGAAAAGTTATTCATTATGGAAATGAAGATGTCTAATACTAATATGGTCGTTATAATTGTTGGCAAACAACTTATTAGATGTAAAAGTTATCGAAATGCTACTAATTAAAAGAACTGATTTCGATAAAAATGATGCCCTACAACTTTTTGCAGTGGAAAGACTGCGAGACGAGATTCTTTTGTTTTTGGTAAGGTAAGAACACTGTAGGTAAGAATAGGTACCTAAAATGAGTACAGCAAAGATGAGTACTTATGGATATCTCTGCTCTGAATATATCAAAACCACTAGCGAATAGTATCAGTAAACAAATGAGTAAGCCTTTCGAACATCAAATTAATAATAGTAATGGAAATTATAAGAGAAAAATCTCAATAACTAAATTCGATAATTCAACTCTTCTCACACGCAGCGCCCTTGCATCTTCAAGTGTTACCAATTCCATTCCTACGCAACGATAAGCAAGGGTACGAATCCGATCCGATCATATTATGAATATATTTTTCATCTTTCTCAAATTCAATTTGAGATCAACAGGTAAAACTTTTTTTAGCTTGAATGGAAAAATATATAAATTCGAAATCTGGTCATCTACCAGTGGAGACCAGTGTTCTACTTCTCATTATCGACATGATTTTTAACATATACATATGGTTTCAGATTCTTTCCTTCTTTGGGTTGAAACGATGAAATCCATTTAATATTATCGACACGATGCTTCTCTGCTGTTTTTTTTCTTTCTCTATTTCTCAGACTTCTGCTATCCCACCATCCCATATCCACCAATCGAAGTTCTGGTTAAAATGAAGAATGAAGCGAATTCACAATAACTCTCATCAAACTTTTTGGTCTCAATTCACTCACAGACTAGTGTTTATGAAGTTTCAAAATCACACAATCATTCTGTTTCCATTTCTTGTTCATAAGACAGACTAGCTGTGACTGTTACAGCGACGGACATAACAGGTCTTTTCTCCTGGTTCTCTTGAACCCTATAAAAACTTAAGTTAAGTTAACTTTAGGAGCAATCGAGGGAGGTTCGGCATGTTTTAAATGTTAACCCATTCTACATACTGTTTTTTTTACCGATCGTGTTTTTAACTCACATTAAACAGTTGACATTATGATACATAGTATTTTTCATTTGTAATTATTTTATTCGAATAAGTAAATAAACCATTGAAGGCGACTTTTTGATATGTACCTAGGATCACTAGTTCCTTCTTGGATTACTTTTTTGTCCACAGCTCCATTCATCTCAGGAACTCACTCAGATAAGTCACTGGGAACCTCAATATGGTGAAAAGGAGCTGTATTTGTGCTTAGATCCAAATCCATGTTCGTAGTCAGTGGAATTTGCATTCCCTCAATGAATCTTTCAATTGCACGAATATTAAAGGAATATTATAGGTGAAAATAGGTTTATAATTATTGCATTCTACTGTGCCAACATATTCATAAATGTTTGATCATTTCATTTTATTCGGAAATACGCGAATAATGAGCGATATATTTCTTAAACAATAGTATATATTTCAACACATGTTTCACTTCCAGAGTATTTATTTCTACAATTTTTTGCTTCAAGTATGAAAATAATCAACAGCAAGACTTTATGATTTCCTTCTCGAGTAATTTTCTCATTCTCTCATATAAAACTGACTGTATGACCATATTCGACTGATTATGTGTTATTCTTAGCTACAAGATCTGGGACCACAGCCCTACCATCTTTTTTTCGAAACCACTCAAAGCATTTTCGGCTCGGCTATAACTTCGTTGTGTACAATGCTAGAAGCCTGAATTTTCAGTAACCAAGACAGCAAAATAAAAGTAGCTATGTTTCCAAATTACATACTCTCTGCTACTAATGTAGCATATAATTTTTTTTATTTTTATTATCTTCTTACGTTATAAGTGTATAATTTTGCTTCCTACGTTGAATATTCTTATTTTAATTATGATCGCTTGGTAAGAGAAAATATTTATTGCTACACAATTCATTCTGCTGTTTTTCTCTTTTATTTTTCAGATTGATGCCATCCCCCTACCATTAGAGGATCTGATCAGAATGAAGAATGAAGCGTAAACATAATGGTTCTGATTGCACTTTTGTTCACAACACACTCACATACTAGCTGTTATTGATGTATCAGCGACGAGAGAGATAGAGTTTCACCGGTTTCTTCTGATGTTCTTGAGCTTACACTTTATGGGCGATCTTAGGCGGATGGGTGTGTTTTGAATGTTTAACCATTCTATATACCTCGCTTTCCTTCTGGATGGAGTTTTGACTCATCAAAATTTGACATTGTCCAATTTTTCGTTACAATAAATAAATGAATGCCGATGTAGAATCGATAAAATTTCTTCAGTTGGGTGCTTCCTACAAATGTTGAATTTAGTTAGTGTTTAGTCTATAACAGAAGAAAAAGTTTAAACATCCGTTTCAGGCCAGTTTATTTTCAGTTGTTGAATTCACATCTCTTTACAATTTTGATTTAATATATTTATTATTATTGATATATTTTATGTAATAATACACAGTTGATTTTGTTTCGAGGGTAGTATTTAATGAAATATAATTCTCTAGTTTGATACTAATGGTAATTCTACACGTTCTGATGACGCAGGTGCTTATCAGTTCATCGTTTGAATTACCAACACTTGTGAGAGGGGGTTTGCGCGTAAAGATAATCGGAATATTTAAAAAAGAGCTAATTATCAGGTGTTCTACGAAAGTTGAAACGTTACTATTTTTGTTTTATAATCTCGATTTCCATTGATGATTGAAGAGCTTACTTGTTTGTATATTGATATTATTTGGTAATACTTTGGATATGGAAACCTAGTTCAACATTTTGATGCTGGGATATATATATATATATATATATATATATATATATATATATATATATATATATATATATATATATATATATATATATATATCTTCAGCAATTTATTTTCCAGTAAACAGGGTGTCCCAATTTTCTATGACACAATCTTGTATATTATACTGGTATATCTGGAAATATGGTTTCTTCAGATTGGAAGACCACTTTTTTGTTCAAGATTCAGGAGCGGCTTAAACTCTGCTATAATGTCTTTAAGTAATAAGTTTTTTTGGTGAGTAGTTCCGTCACAGTATTTTTTTTTTCCGTGAAATTCATGAAAATAAGCTCTCACATCATCGCATGCTCCTTCGGCCAGAGAAGATGAATCCTTTTTTCCTTTTGTTTCCTCATTGCCCGAGGATAGCTTTATTGATGAATTGAAATAGATTATCCTCATTTTATACAGGAGTGACTCGAAAAAATTATTGAATATTGTAATTTTAAAAATATCATATCTTGATTTTTTCAAATGGAACACCCTGTATTTTATTATTCATGTCAACGCATAAAATATTGTGCTTTATTTTTGCAAGTAACCTTATCTTTCTCTTCGATCATTTTCGAAATATTCGATTATTTGTAAACATTCTTGATGAAAATTCTACAAACCGTATCAAACTCATCAACATGCATTATTATTCGCACAGAAATTATTTTTCTGTGATGATTCAAGTAGTAAAAAATAAAACCTGAACAAGATAATTCCTTTAATGAATGATGAAATCAAGATGATTAAAACGTAAATCGAGGTATGTGTTGTAATTTTTTTTTATCTGTTCCTTCTGTTAGGTGTCCGGACATATCATATTCTGCATTTTACATGGTAAACTTATCAGTGTTTCGTTACATCACCAGCATCGTTGGTCCTTGAATGTATAGGCCGCTATAGTATATATCTGATTGGGCCGCACTTTTTCGACGGGCTCCTCAATAGTGAAAAGTATTTAGATTTTCTGCAAAATCATCTACCAATGTTACTTGTCGATGTACTAGAGCATATAAGACAAGATTTATGGTTTCAACAGGATGGAGCACCGGCACATTACTCACATCAGGTTAGGGAGCATTTGAATCATGTATTTCCAAACAAATTGATAGGACGTAGTGGTCCTGTTAGATGACCAACTAGGTCTCCGGAAATTTTTTCTTGTGGGTTTATATTAAGGGCATCGTTTACCAGATTCCTCCCACAACACAGTTGGATATGAGACAGAGAATAATCGACGCCTTTCAGTCAGTTAATCCGCAAATGTTGTCGAGACTTCAACGGTCTTTCCCCAGAAGGATTGAGGTGTGTCTACAAAGAAACGGGCAACATTTCGAACACTTATTGAAATAGTTCAACACCTTGTAGATCATCTCACCAAAAACCAATCTATTACGTATTTCATACACGACTACTTTAAAATATCTCCATTTCTCTGATCAAGTATAATGATATGTACTAATAAACTCTTCTTTCGCAACCTCTGATTTTATTATTTTAGTTCTTTTTTTTTATTTCGAAAATGGTCGAAGATAATAAGGTTACTTCTGCAAAAAGATGGCACAACATTTTATGTGTTGGCATGAACTACTCACCAAAAAAACTTATTACTTAAAGACATTATAGCAGAGTTTAGGGCGCTCTTGAATCTTCAATAAAAAAAGGTCTTCCAATCTGAAAAAACCTCCCAAGATTTTTTTATAGAAAATTGGGATACCCTGTTTACTGCAAAATAAATTGCTCAAGTAGATTCTTACTTTCTAAATACAATACCGTTCGAACAAAATGAAATCTTCAAGAGTGTACGAGTTACAGAGCACCGCGCCACTGGTGAATCACCCAGTATATATATATATATATATATATATATATATATATATATATATATATATATCAAAATATTAAAACATTTTTTCGTAACTTCAATAATAATCTAGATATCTACAATCTAAGAAATTAAGAGATGTGAGAATTTCGAAATGACTCGAAAACCGAAGGGCGTTTCTCAGACGCTCTCTATTTTGGAAGGGTTGAATTATGATAAGTTACTCATTGTTCCTTAATTTTACACAACAGCCAGAAAAGTACGTAAGACTTTTTTAATATATTGACTTTTAACTCTTCCAACGTCAAAGAATTGTTAATCACGAAAAATCACAAATGATTTGTCATATAGAAGAAAGATCCTACGTACTTATTTAGATGAAATATTCTTGAAAATCTAGTTCAAATTTAAAGTGAATTGGTTGAAAATTGTTTGAGCTAACTTATAAACTGTGATTTCGAGTTGAATGCGTTTAAATTGTTAAGGTATAGAAAGTGATGCTCACATCTTTTCGTTAATTTCACATGCGATTTGAACACATTATAACGACTACGTATAAAGGATCTGAAAAAACTGTAATGAAATTTATCATACGATAACCACAATCTGGATTTACATCAATATCGTACATGTCTTCCGACTGCTTCAAATTTTACGTTGTTGCGGTTGAAAAAGGCTCGGTCCGTTTTGTATTAAACTTTGAAAAATAGGGCTCCAGAGGGACTTTGAGGCCCTAATGAGCCGTTCAGACCAATAAAAAAAATCGATTTCTTTGAAAACCCTAGAGTGGCCTAGCCCCTCAATCAGAGTCAAATGTCCCTAGAGTAGCGGGATTTAAAAGGGGGTAAAAAGATCCTTTTGAAGGCTTCCTGTGCGGCTTTTGACGCCCAACCTCGGGGACATATTGGTCTAAGGGACAAAGTCTCTGATGCAACCCAGAAGCCATAATTCTCAATGTTTTCTTATAATTGCTTACCATTAATGATGAAAATAAAATATGTTTAGATTTCGGAAGCAAGAATTTACAATTTGATTTAGCATCCAATCGTAGATTACAAACCAGAAAAAAGGATCTTTGAAACCTCTAGCTCTCCCCGAGCTTTACCCCACCTTTGGGCACAGATTAATTCGGATTTAGAGGAACCGTTTTAGACTATTGCCAAAAGTTCTTTTCACTGATTTGCCTAATTTGTCTAAACTAAAGATTTGATAAAAATTTCTGTCTGTTATTAGCTTTTTTGGTGTTGTTTATGGACAAAAAACTCAAGAACTTACTGTTTATGTTAGAGTATATATGAAGACAAGATGTAAACAATAACAAGTGAACTACCATACATGATGATGATTTTTCGAGTTTCCTTACATATTAGGTATGTAAAGAAGTTTGTATATTAAATTAAAATTCAATTGGTTCTAATTTTCAATTCTATGATTCTATGTTTACTCGAACATGTCAGCTTTATTTTGTAATATATTGCAATACTTCATACATTTTAACATGAGATTTGCATTATTGTATTGTATAGGAATGATCTCCTTACCACGACAATAAAATACTCTTAGGTGACATAAATCCTTTCCAAATTTGATAAATTGTAAAAATAATGTCTTATCAGTTAATTACAAGCGATTTATATTGCATTTAAGAGATGCACACAAATTGGTTGATAAGTAATAAGTACTGTCTGTAGCCTACATCATAGTTAAATTTTCAAAAATTCGAGGAATTGTGAATGACTTGAATAAATTGACTTAGTATTGTATATTGTGTATAGTTTTTTGTTTGAGTCATAGTTTCCAAGATATGAACAAAAACCTGATAAAGGAATTTTTAAACCCTCCCTTGTCTACATTATTATTATTATTACTATATTACTAAAACTTCGACAAATTATGAATGACTTGTACTTTTGAACAAGTTATGATTATAATTTTATCTGTGATTTATTGAGAGACAGAGAGAGAGAGATATGTTGTGTGTCTTTTTCACAATTTGTATATACATTTCCAGTAGAAACATTTCATAATGAAAGTAGATCTCAAACTTTTAAGTTGGTCATAACAATAATGAAATCTTCGGTTTTTAATATTTCATAAACATTGAATTAATTATTCATGCGAAGTATTTTTCGATGATATTGGAAGTTTTATAAAGGACTCCGTCATAAATTTATCTACTTCTCAGATAAATAATTTTTATAATTACCTCACATCTAAACAGATTGATACCTTAGATAATAATCTGAATTCTTTCATTTATCGCATGCTAGTTCAATTGTGATATAATTAAAATAGATAAATTATTTCTCTCATTCATAAGATAAAGAATTAAATAAATATTTTCAATAATACGAATGTTCGCAGAGAATTATAGTTGTTAAAATATTGGCTTTCTGATAAATAGAGTTGTTTAAATATTCTATTACAAGATATTTAGGAATAAGTATTCAGTATTCTGAGAGCAGGAATATGCTAAAAGGAATGTAGAGCGTTTCGAACCTAGATGAAACAATTAACTCAATCTTTCTATCTAAATTTGGTATTCTGTTAGTTTCACTCTTAAATTCATTTTTACTTCCCAAATTGCCCTGTGCAGATGGCCATCTTATTTAAAATGATGTGATTTTTTCTATTTGGAAAAATATCGGCGATTTTTCAGAAACAGGAGGAGAAAATTGCATTACCATCAAAAATGATTAGTAGTAACAACCTAGTAAAATATTGACAGAATAAAGTTCAAGTGCATAAAAAATAAGTATCACTTTATGAATGACTCAATTGAATGGAACGTAATATAATTATTGATAATCATATATGCTTATAAGCTGCTTACTGTAGGTTTGATAAAATAACCTCCTGATTTTATCAAACAGAAGGTGAGATGCTAAGCATTCTACATCAATGAAATAAAATTATAGAATTACTAAGAAACTACATGGGTACTTTCTGCTAGAATAATCCTCTGCTTCTCCCACAAAACTCGTTAAAAATATTTGTATTTCGTATGGTATAATAGGAAATTATTATTTTATTCCTCAATTCATTGACATTACTATTGAGGTGTGGGGATCTAGGAGAGAATATTGGTTCCTGCTGGTCCTTTCCAGCGATTATTGAATTGTTGATTTAAACATATTCGTGGTAGAGCATTTAAATAAGCTGGAGCTTGTCTAACTAAGACGATGTTCTAATAGAAGCGGCAAATCTAGCAAAATTTGTAAAATCTCTTGTAGAACCTCTAAGTAGATTTTTCTGTTCGATATTTATGGTGAAAACTAGGGCCCTATCAAATAATCGTCAAAGATTCATATCTAGACATAAAACAAAAATTGTTATACATGATTATAATGAAAATTCATTATTTTATTTTTTGAGAAGTTGTCTTCTTCCGTAAACAAAATTTCGCAGTCGACTAACGCATTCTCGTGAATTTTCTGTAAGAACCATCGGCAGAAACTTATTCTTAAAAAAATAAGGTCTGGACACGTTGACTATGGTAAGGATGTAGCAGATAATCATGCAGACGTCAAATATTCAGAGTGCTTCCAAATTTTCTTGTGCTTATTTCAGAATTCATTACTGAATCTCATTCAGTCGCGTGATTTTAATAAAACCATCTGTAAAGTTAAATCTCACTCGGTTTTTTTGAGGGTTTTTGAAGGAACACTCAATATACAATATATAAATAAGGTTGAATACTCTGAATCTCGGAATCTACATAGAAATGAACGCAGACTAATTTGAGCTAAAATTTGATTCAAAAACATGATATGATTCACTACACGTGTCAGAAAAAAAAATTGAAACAAATTTGTTGCAGGGAGACATGAGAAATAGTTGAAAACTTCATCGAATTAGTAAAAATTCAACTTAAAAAAAGCTTCCTCAAATTTTCATTTCCTCAAGGTCGAAGCTATGACTATTACTTAAATTTGTACTGACTTTACAATGATTTACTTCTTATCCTATAATAGAATTCCGAATTGAACAACACAAACCACTTAATATTTAAATCGAAATTTTACTTACCTTAAAGTTCTAAATTTTTCATGTTTGGCCAATTCTACTGCTACATAAATCATTTTGCACAATTTCCTTCCATTTGCTTTCTTGTAAAGGGTCAAAGTTAAATCGGAAGAAGTAGAATTCATCAGAGACTTGATACATGATAAAATGGCAACTTTATATTCCTCCTGAATATTGTTAACTGAAAATTATAGCTCGATTTAATAACATGATTATAAACACATGCACAAAATCAAAGAATATGAACAAATTTCACTATTAATTTTTTTTATTTTTCAACCACTTGAACGTAAATGATTTACGAGGTCATTTACATAACGAATGTGATTTTTTTGAAAATGGATTCAAAATTTCTCACACAAATTTATTTTCTGAAGACTTTAAAATAGAGAGGAAAGTGATAACGAAATGAGGCCTTTTTATGCATTTACGGCACCTCCATTAAGTTTCTCAGATCTTCCAGAGGAATTTCGATGTAGCTCTCTGGAAGAACCTGGAATAACTTTGTTTCCCAAGCATGCCTGATGAAAGTGAAATCGGGATATTGGCCAGTCCAGTCTTAAATGGAAATTTTTTGTTCCTCCAGGAAATTTCTGGTGGCTCTCGCTGCACGGGGGGTAACATGCATCAAGATGTCTACATCATCTACGAGTTCGTGAATATTCCTAACGTAATCGCCTACAGCAAAAGAAGCTCAGTTCGGCAGCCAAATAAAATTCCAGGTCCCACCATGGTAAGTTCGATTTGCTTTCTCCAGAGTACATTAAACTCTTTATGAATCTGGATACAAACTGAACCGAGATTCATCGATGAATAGAAAATTCATCTAGTCATTCGGTTCTTAATCCCATGCTAATCCAGCGATGCGATTCCTCCGGCTTGTGGTGTCAAGTTCAAGACCTTCTGCTGACTGAATTAATTTCTCTGAACGTTCTGTACATGATGAATATCGAAACAGTGCTTCCCGCTACTGATTCATCAATTGGGAAAACTTAAGTATCATTCCATCGACCCTCTTAATATATACATAATATATATTTGTACACTTCCAGTCTCACTATAACGATACCAGAAATGCATTACACGCTCTGAGTGATTTATTATTCTTTTTATTTTTGAGGATATCTATATATCATACTCAAAACATCGTACACCACTTCATTAAAACTTTGTTTCAACACTCGAAGCGAGTTGGCATCACAAGAGGTAATAGTACACTAAATCTAATTCTGCATGAATCTGTCCTCATTTAGTGAATGTTTGCATTTCATTTAATGGATACTTCCAAAAGCGTTAAGTATAATCCTGTTTTCAACATTTCAATCAATTTTACATTCTCAAAATATTTTCTCTAATATCAATCAAAAACATGTTGGGTAACGCAAGATTTTTCTATACATTCCTAATCTCAATGTATCTTCATGTTCTTTTGATCTGGTTTTAATTGATCTTTTAGTTTTTCCAACATACTTCCTTACACCTTGACATATCATATTATTTCATATATGCTGATGGCAAACTATTAGGTTTCTTGGTATCAAAAACAACAAATATATCATCAACATAAACTGTACCACAATCTAGGAAAATATTCAAAACTTTTTATTATTCTTGTTTCAAAACTCATTAATATGTATTGATTATACAAAATCAATTTTATGAAGAATACAAAGGCACAGCCATGGAAAATTCTCTTTCGCCTTTTATTGCCAACATATTCATGATTGAATTTGAAATAACTTTTAAGTCAGAGTTTTGAATAATATCCTAGAGTATGGTACAGCTATGGCAAAGATATATTTGTTGTTTTTGATGTCAAGAAACCCAACCATATATGAAGAGAGATGTGAAGATTGTGAAATGAAGGATGTTGGACAAACTAAAAAATCAATTAAAACCAGATCAAAAGAACATGAAGCACAGTTAAAATAAGGACGTTTAGAAAACATATCAATATCATAGAATAGATTTTGAGAACGTAAAATTGATAGAAATGTTCAAAACGCTGACCTCTGAAAATATCCATATAATGAAATGTAAACATTCACTAAACAAGGACAAAGGTCCGATTCCGTTCAATGTACTCTATAGCCCACAAATAGCGCGTTCGACCAAACAGGACGATGGTTTGTTGAAAGCGTCTAGTAGTAGGGATACATTAAGTATAAATGATAGAACCATGTAGTATTAGATTTAGTGTACTATCGTCTCCTGATGATGCCAACTTAGTTTGCGAAACGTGCGTTGAGTTTTAATTAAAGTTTTGGTGAATTGGTGTACAGTGTTTTTAGTTTGCTATCACGCCAAAGGTTCCAGTCCCCAACTTATATCTGTATATATTTCAACATACATTGCGTGTTCCAACGAAAATTCGACCTTTAACTCTGAAACTCTAGAGTGATTTTATTGAAAAACGCTTAGATAAGTGAATTTTTGTTTTGAGAGGAAATATTTTTGAGGTTGATCCGGAGCATGTGGAATGAACACCCTACTCTCCTCAGAATCACCCAACAGAAAATTCATTATAGGCAAAGTGGATCGAGTGGCAGATGGTTAAAAAGGTATTTAGGTGATTCTATCGAGAAACACTTAGATACCTTCTCGCCTCCTCAGCATTCCCCTACTGAAAATTCATCACAGCCAAAGTGGGTTAAGTGGCACTTGGTTGAGAAGGTATTTCGATTCGCTAGTATGTCTCTACATTATTTGAAAATATTCAAATCAATGATACTTTGAACAGAAACAATCTTTGACGAGCTTTCTTTGATTTTTGACAAAGAAAGAATAAAAAAACGTATTCAAACAACTTTCCTATACTAAATAATCATAATTGCTCAAAAGGAACTGTACAAAATGTTAAAAGAGAATTGGATAGTAACATTGTATGGAGGTGGGTGGAGGTTATTTTGAGCAGTTATGATTATTCAGTATTTGAATTATTTGTCTTTTTGTTGTTTCTTTTCTGTTTATCAAAATTAAAACTAACTTTGTTTCTATTTCAAGAAACGAAATAATAATAAAGTTTTTAATTCTATTTGGTAATATTGATTTAATATATAGTATGATTGTGGTCACCTAAAAGTGTTAGTGCGAGTCTATTATGATGTATAATAATAATAATAAGAATATAATGTCACAATAAATTTTTATTCCTCACAACAATTATATGATTAAGAATAACTGATGGAGATCATTGAAAACATTGTTTCAAATTTCCTTTTAATGCAAAATAGAAATTAAATTTTATGTGAAAATATTAATTATGGAATATGAAAATGAAAAAGTGTAACTGAATTTTAAGGAAATAAATTTAGATCTCATGTCAAACCTTCGATGTACTTAATATTTTGTGGGTTAACGAGGACGGACAAGGCTCATTTTTTTTAGCATCCCTTTGATTATATCATCTATGAAATACAGGGGGATATTAGCCCATATCGGTAAAAAAGTCTCTTCAAGTGACTGAAGTGTTAACCTGAAATCGCCTTATAAACTCCGCTCCAACTTGCTTAATGCAGATCGTATCAGGAGAACGTGCATAGTATTTAACTCTTCTCACTTGGGAGAATAATAAAATTAGAGATACAAGATTTGTATTTCAAGGTAAGAAACCATAAGTATAATAATGTATAGGAAAATCGAAAGCCATGTGACGAATTGAACAATCCAACATGCAGGGTTTTTGCGAGGCCGATCTCAGCACATATGGATGATTTAGAGTATTTGAATGGATATATGTGAAGTATGTATTGTGATGCCTTGATTGTTTCGATGTGCAAGTGGTGTGAAACTTGAACACTCAAGTAATAAAATAACTTGAATTCCAATTCTGGTTTGAACTGCTACTAAATACACAAATAATGAAAATATTCGTTTCGAGAACTGATTTTCAAAAAAAAAAACTTAAAACATACTAGGAAAAAACGAGAACGAACTAGTCATGCACCCCAACACTCGAGTTCCACTTGCACTTGGCGGATTTTTCTAGGGAGTGTACCTCTTTATCATCATCCATCCTAATTATATATAAATTATAAAAAGCGATGCCATGATCAATATCCACACGGACAATTCATGCAACCAGTCTCTTGATGTTGTCTTAACTTTCTTTTATCCAATGCACAATCTGCTTTCGTTAAAACGGTTGTAATAATCTCTGTTGCATTATGAAAGATTCTATCTCTCCGACATAAAAATTGAAATGATAAATAATAAATCAAAAACTTGATAAGTACTAACACTTGAAATCAGATCCGATTCCCTATGATTTCGAAATCAGAATGTGTAAATCACCAACACATCTTGATAACAATTAATACTTATCATATCTCCCACAGAATTAACATATGATCCTTCTATCTATTATTGATTATTATACTCATAGTACGTCTATTGATTAGTTATTAAATCTCGTTGTAATACTACAAGTGTAGTATATTAGCCAATATTATATAGGATCGTACATCTTTCCTACCAACTTTCCATCATTTTTTATTTGAAGAACAATATCTACAAACAATTATATTTTTCCGAAATTTATTTTCTATAGTTATTGGTAGTCATTGCTACATACTACAAATGTCATCAAAATTTTGTCTGCGAACAAGATTACTTTTTTGAATGAAAAGAAAAATTATTCAGTTTCACCATAAAATTCACCACTTTCATCGAAAACATAATTATTATTTAGTTCTCATATTCCCTTATAATTATTATAATTGTTTTTCATCCAATTTCATCTTTCTATATCATATTTCGTATTTCTTTTGATCTATGGAGAAGTTAATAATATAAATATTCAATTATGAACCCTTGTAATTAATCCCAGTAAATATTGAGTAAATTACAATTTATGTATATAAAACAAGTTACCTATTAAAACTATATTCAATACACTTCTGATAATATTTACTTTAAGCAGAGCTTATTTTCATCGTATATGTAGTATAAATAGCATAACTCTATTGTAAAGAGTCCAGTCAAATTAAACAAATCTTAATCTTAGCTTTAAACGGTTTCTTTGGGTTAATGCGTGTCAAAAGTCTCAAAGGTGGTAGAGGAGCTCGACTATAGTGGAAAATTTAAAGTCAGTTGCATTACATATATCTCTTGGAAACTAAGAATCATTCAGAAAAATACTCCATATACAAAATTCTGATTAATAATTCGTTACTTACTATGAGTAAGTCCTAGGACGTACGGTTACCGAACAGTAACAGAGCTTCATGAATTTGCATGTCTCACATTATATTGCATAGTGCACAGTTAGCAATCATTCCAAAAACATTTCATTTTTATTACTCACAGTGAACAATTATATGATAATATTACCAGGCCAGTGAGTCTGAGAGTCTCTTCCTGGTTCTTACATTGATGGGTGTCAAAAGTCCTGAGTTTGGAAAATGAACTACTTTAAAGTAAAAGGGGGAGAACGTCCTATAACTCATACAGAAAAGTACTTCATAAATAAAATAAAAAGTAACAAAATTCTATAGAGAAATGGTTCTATGTATTTTTCTGTTAAGAATAACTAGATTACATTAATCACAAACAGAGGAACATAATTCTCCAAATCGTTCCTGTTTGAAACCAAATTGAAATAATTGTCCTTTAACATAACTTTAAATTACATTCTGAGTAAATTCAATCAAATTCAATAAATAAATGAAATATAATGGGTCAAAATGATCATTGCAAAGTGTCAAATTGGTCCATGTTGTCTACCCAATCTTTCGCATATGCGGAAGCATCTTCCACTGGAAAGTACATACTTGCCGCACATGGAAGATAACTGTATGCCTATTTTACGGTTTCTACAACGTACGTCTTAGCCTATATGACCCACATTCTTGAAACTGGGTCTGCGCGGTCCAAGGTAGTCAATTGTTAAAGTTCTCTATATGCTCCTTTTATTCGAGATCTATCAGGAGAGGCAATTCATTGCTAAGCTATAACAAAACATGCAAATAGACTGTTTATTAGTTTTGTAGTTCAAAGCCTTTAGTGAGTGGTAGCAAGGGTAGGTTTAGTCTGGCCTTTGGGCAAATACTATGAAAGCTAAATAGAGCTAAGAAGTTGGAGTTACACAAAACATGGATCGCTTTGATGACTTCTTTATCTAATACATTTGATATACTTGCTGGTTTGGATCTGATTTAACCATAACGTAATCTAGAATTAAATCCAGTAGTAAGGACAGGTCTGCACTAGCCTTTGTTTGGTAGATTCGAGGAAGTCTAAATAGTGCTGAGAAGATAGAGGTAATACAAAATATGGATCCCTCTGACTCTCTTTGATGAGTGTTTATCTAGTACATTTGATATACCTTCTTTAATTTAGCCATAACGTAATTTAGAATTACACCTATTTTTCATTGAAATTCAGTTTCGATAGGAATAAAAGCACAATTTATGGAATGATGTTACTTTGAAGTATGAACTTTGAGAAAATGAATAGGATCATTTCTGTAGAGAAGTTTCTTACCTTTAATTCTATTCATGGAGTATTTTGCTGTAGTCCTACAACCCTCGGGAATTTCTGACACACTTTTATTCAAGCTTATAGGTACCGTTAAAGACTATTTCCATTCCATTTTTTCCCATGATTGCCCTATTTTTGTCTAATTTGATAAGACTAAAAGGTAGATCCATACACTGGATTTCACAGTGGACAGATAATCAACTTGCACTACTCATTGGAATATTAACGCTATTCGTTGATATTGTTGTGTTGCTCCCATAAATTGTCACATATTTCATTAACGTTTATATTGTAATTAGTATTCAATATTAAGCAATAGTGTTGATTACTGGTCAGGAGACTCAAATTTTCATGAAATCATTTTAATTGCATGAATACAGTTTGTGATGCACAAATGTTCAGAATTCTCAATCAAGGTAAATGATATATTGAGAAGTAACATTGAAAAAGAGGAAAATTTTACGCTCAAATAAATATTAGCTATTTGGTCAAATCATTGGATTATTAATGAATAAAGAGAAGAATAAGCAAATAAGTCGTCGGTGAACGCTATATACAATTCCAGCTTTTATTCTTCACAAAATTCAAGATCAAGAAAATATCGTTGTGTTTGTGTCGAATCCTTCAAAATGATACTAATAACTTTTATTTAATTTAACAACTCTAAATTATTGAATGGAAGCGATATAGAAATTTTCAAATAACAAAAGTAGTATATGAGTGTGCACATTCAAATTTATAAGATCTTAAAGAGCCATATTGATCAAAAACATTCTACCCCAATAACAAAATATCTGTTTCTACTCTCATTTTGGACAAGATTAGATTTGCCGATTGAAAACCAGTTGACTTCGATATCATATTTAAATAGGATCTCTATATCAAGCACAAAATCACCATTAAATACTTCAACTTCTGTATTTATTTCTACATTTCTCTCAAAATGTAAATGTACATGATCCTAACTAGTTTGAAAAGTCCTTTCAAACAAAATAACTCAGGCAATTCTAATAAATATAACATATTCCTTCCTTAAAACTGCCGCCAACTTTAGAGATACTGAATATACTCACTTTCATGGGTGTCACTGTTATAAATCACATGTAGAAGGAATCCAAAAAAATTGAAAAAAACTACTTCGTTGCTCACTTTCGTTTGGGAAAATATATAATTCAGAATGTCCACCACAATCAATTTGTGATCATCTCTCAGGCTGAAATCAAAAGAATTTCTAATTGTAATTACTGTTACAAACAGAAAAAATGTAGATGACTTTCCCACTGCTATTTTATAATTTTATATACGTTCTGTCAAAAAGGTACCGGGAATTGGTAAATGAAACACAAAATATTTATTTTTCATACAGAGTTATTGTATCGCCTTCACACTAGACCTCTTCCGAAATAATATATTTGCGTCAACGAATAATCCAATCATCAAAATATTTTTGAAACGCTTTTTCCGGAATCGACGCGAATTCTCTTTTATGTATTCTATGGATTCAAAACGGGTATCTCGAAGTGGTACTTTGAGTTTTGAAAAAAGAAAAAAAGTCGGCCTTTGCTTTTTAACGATCGTATATTATTGTATAGTATATTGAGTTTGTGTAGTGTACCTTTCGTATATATTGTGTTATAAATATTCAGTTTTCTCTTTTTGTATTTTATTCAATTTATCTTCTGAATTAACTTCAATGATTTTACTAGTTTCAGTTTTCCGTAGAAAGATTTTGCCACTTTCATCAGCCCATGCGAATTTATAGTTTTCTTTTTTCTTGAAATCCCTTACTTTTTTGTACAGCTCTTGAATGTGTGGTGTAATATCCTGATTAATAAATATGTAGCTATTTCCAGCGAGGCCAATGTCTTCTGCTTTCATCTGTACATTCTTTTTTGTTTTCATTATTTGATTTTTTATGGAAAATTCTTTGAAACAGACTTTCAGGCGTTCCCTATTCTTCCCTATTTTATATACTTCGAAGTTCTGGCTTGAGGGTTGTACATTTAGTTTTTGACCATAAGGAGTCACTACACCTTTAATTTGAGTATCGTTCATGTTTTTCGCGTCTATTCCACTGATGACTGCGTTATTCTTGAGATTTTTTTGTTGAGGCGTTCCTTTCAGGTGGCTATTTCTTCTTTCAACTGCTGCTGTTGAGTTTCAAGTCGGTGAAAATTCTTCTTCAGATCTAGTATTTCTTCTTTTTGTTTTTCGAGTTTCTTCATTAGAGAATTGTTTTGTGTGATGAGTGTATTCAATTTCTCTCCTATATCATCAAGAGTGAATTGGCGACCTCCAGATCGAGCCGGAATACAACAAGAAATCAATGATGACGATAATTAGAACTATCAGACTCACTCATCAATTTCAAACGAATTCAATTAAAAGCCAATTGACGATTCTAATGTTTATAAACTATCAACCTTGTTTTACATTGGTTTGCTGAACTGTGTTTTTTAAGTTCTTAAAGCACAATGGTTTTCTTGCATTAAACATCAATAATGTTCACCTGGTTAGTGTATTCTTGGAACTTTTATCAGAGCTGGATCATAGAAATCTTCACTGTTATATATTTCATCAGTAAATCCGTTTATTATAGAAACTTTCAATTTAATTACTTTATGACATAACTAACATGCTATACAGATATAATAAGCAATATGTGGAAATTTTAATGGCGAATTCACGTAGAATTTGGACAACAATAGGCTCTCACCCTCCCTTAAGTATCCGGTACAATGTATTATACATCTAAACCTTCCGGAAGAAATTCTCTTGAAAATTGTGAATCCCGCATTAAAAAATCGGTATGTGGTTCAGAAGAAGTTCGAGGAAAAATAGGCAGAAGTGTATTTGCTTCACCCTATTGAGTGATTCCATCATTAATGTTGATCATGGATCCGGTAATTAGCAACATCATCATTTAAATAATTAATTATTTTATTGATTAATTAATTATCTAAAATTTTGTAAGTCGTATAGGAAAATTCTGGTGATCCCAATATTTGAAGTACAGGAACTTCTGACGCGGTAGTGAATACGACGAAATCAGCATCCATTCTACGAAAACTTTAAATCAGCCTTCACCTGTGCGATCCTAAGAAAGTTCTAGAATTTGCCTCAGTATGATGATTAAATCAGTCACAATAATTAATACACTGAAATTTTTTATGGGGAAAAAGCTTTAATCGATGTTTGAGTTATTGATCGATTGCTAATTTCGTTGCGCTTTGGGAGCACAACCTATTTTCTATACAAACTCTGAGTTTGAACGCGATCTGTCATTTAGTTTGTTTACAATGCTCGATTTTGTCAGTTCTTACGAGTGTATTTTGCGATTTTTACATTAGATACAAACATCAAACAAAGAATTTGTACTAAATTCTGTATTCCAAATGAAATTTCGTATACCGAATCCCTGAAAATGTTACAGAAGACTTGTGGTGAATCGACTTCATCAAAAACACGTGCATATGAGTGGTACAGCGCATTCAACAGCGGCCGAGATGTGGTGGAAAATTTGCTTCGCTCTGATCGGCCTTCAACGTCTTCAACTAAAGTTAACATCGATAAAGTGAAGGAAATTGTAATTGAAAATCGTCATTTAAGTTTGAGAGAGATAGGCAATGAACTCTCTGTGTCTGGCGAATCATTTTCAACGTTAGTTTGGGCATGTAACGCGTTGCCGCTCGATTAGTTCCAAAAGACCAAAATTTTCTTCAAAATTGAATACTTTAGAATTTGGTACCACAATTTTCAGGATTTATGTTTGAATGAATTTGTATCTATATCTATTGTAAAATCGCAAAATACACTCATAAGAACTGACAAAATCGAGCATTGTAAACAAACTGAATGACAGATCGCGTTCAAACTCAGAGTTTATATAGAAAATAGGTTGTGCTCCCAAAGCGCAACGAAATTAGCAATCGATCAATAACTCAAACATCGATTAAAGCTTTTTCCCCATAAAAAATTTCAGTGTATTAATTATTGCGACTGATTTAATCATCATACTGAGGCAAATTCTAGAACTTTCTTAGGATCGCACAGGTGAAGGCTGATTTAAAGTTTTCGTAGAATGGATGCTGATTTCGTCGTATTCACTACCGCGTCAGAAGTTCCTGTACTTCAAATATTGGGATCACCAGAATTTTCCTATACGACTTACAAAATTTTAGATAATTAATTAATCAATAAAATAATTAATTATTTAAATGATGATGTTGCTAATTACCGGATCCATGATTAACATTAATGAAGGAATCACTCAATAGGGTGAAGCAAATACACTTCTGCCTATTTTTCCTCGAACTTTTTCTGAACCACATACCGATTTTTTAATGCGGAATTCACAATTTTCAAGAGAATTTCTTCCGGAAGGTTTAGATGTATGATACATTGTACCGGATACTTAAGGGAGGGTGAGAGCCTATTGTTGTCCAAATTCTACATGAATTCGCCATTAAAATTTCCACATATTGCTTATTATATGTGTATAGCATGTTAGTTATGTTATAAAGTAATCAAATTGAAAGTTTCTATAATAAACGGATTTACTGGTGAAATATATAACAGTGAAGATTTCAATGATCCAGCTCTGATAAAAGTTCCAAGAATACACTAACTAACATTATTAATGTTTTATGCAAGAAAACCATTGTGCTTTAAGAACTTAAAAACACAGTTCAGCAAACCAATGTAAAACAAGGTTGATAGTTTATAAGCATTAGAATCGTCAATTGGCTTTTAATTGAATTCGTTTGAAATTGATGAGTGAGTCTGATAGTTCTAATTATCGTCATCATTGATTTCTTGTTGTATTCCGGCTCGATCTGGAGGTCATCACTCTTGATGATATAGGAGAGAAATTGAATACACTCATCACACAAAACAAATCTCTAATGAAGAAACTCGAAAAACAAAAAGAAGAAATACTAGATCTGAAGAAGAATTTTCACCGACTTGAAACTCAACAGCAGCAGTTGAAAGAAGAAATAGCCCACCTCAAAGGAATGTCTCAAGAAAAAAATCTCAAGAATAACGCAGTCATCAGTGGAATAGACGCGAAAAACATGAACGATACTCAAATTAAAGGTGTAGTGACTCCTTATGGTCAAAAACTAAATGTACAACTCTCAAGCCAGAACTTCGAAGCATATAAAATAGGGAAGAATAGCGAACGCCTGAAAGTCTGTTTCAAAGAATTTTCCATAAAAAATCAAATAATGAAAACAAAAAAGAATGTACAGATAAAGGCAGAAGACATTGGCCTCGCTGGGAATAGCTACATCTTTATTAATCAGGATCTTACACCATACATTCAAGAGCTGTACAAAAAAGTAAGGGATTTCAAGAAAAAAGAAAACTATAAATTCGCATGGGCTGATGAAAGTGGCAAAATCTTTCTACGGAAAACTGAAACTAGTAAAATCATTGAAATTAATTCAGAGGATAAACTGAATAAAATACAAAAAGAAAAAACTGAATATTGATAACACAACATATACGAAAGGAACACTACACAAACTTAATATACTATACATTAATATACGATCGTTAAAAAGGAAAGGAAAGATAAAATGGATAATTTACAAACATATTTGAAGGAACATAACTATCCAGAATTTCTAATACTAACAGAAACATGGCTTAAACAAGAGGCAACCAAATACTTCAGTATATATGGCTATTGTGATGTGTTTAAATGTCGAACTTCAAGGGGAGGGGGTGTTGCAATTTATATAAAGAAGGATATAGAGTATAAAGAAATAAATATAGAAGATTCAGAATATTGCAATATAGCTGCCATCAAAATTAAAAAGCTTAAGTACAAGATTATAGCAATCTATAGAACCCCACAAATTAACCCAGAAGATTTCTTCGATAATCTTGATGAAATCCTTTGAAGATACAAAAATGCAATCATCATAGGTGACATAAACTTGAATATTCTCGATGTTAATAACAAGATAACGACCTACAAAGACATTATTGAACTCAATAACTACCATATAAAAAACCTGATACAGAAGACAAATATAACACGAAGAAACAAACAAAATGGATCTATAATCGATCATGTGATCGGTCCGAAAGAACTACAGTGCAAAATGAATGCTAAAGATACTGCGATCTCTGATCATAAAATGTTATATGTGTTTCTTGATATTAATTCTGAAACTGAAACAAAGAAGGATAGTGATACCACAACGAAAATTAAAAAAATGTCCTACTTTGTAGACTACAAAAAGTTGTATAAATTTGTTGAAGAAAAAATTGAAAGCTCCGAAATAACTTGCCAAGAAGATATATTTAACATAATAAAACAAGCTAAAAATCTTAACACATCAACAAAACAATATACGATCAAAAACATACAATGGATGAACAACAGAATCTGTTACAACCTGAAAAACGCGACAAAGCCTACAAAGAATGAAAAAAAAACAGTGAATCACGAGAATCAGAAAATAAATTCAAAAAGCTGAAGAATGCAGTCACCAACCTTATTAGAAAATCAAAAAGAGGTTACGTATACAAAAAATTGAAAACTGCTGGCAACAACACCAAAAAAATTTGGAAATTTCTGAATGAATTCATGAACAAGAACAAAAAGAAAACCTCCAAAAACACCCCAAAAATACATTTTGAAAACAAAACTTACTACACTGACAAAGACATTGCAAACGAGCTAAATGATTACTTCACAAATATCGCACTATCCCTACAAGGCCAAAACATTATTATGAACACTTTCAATGAAATATGCAATGATTCGACAATATATATGATGAAAGTATCCGAAAAAGCACTTCTTGCAATCATAAACTCCTTGAAAAATGATTCATCACCGGGCCCAAATAATATAACGGTCAAAGATATAAAATGCCTTCATGAGATCATAAAAAACCCATTGCTAAAAACACTCTATGAACGTCTTCGAGTAGGCACTTTTTCAGACTCTTGTAAAATCTCTAAGATAATTCCTATCTACAAAAAAGGATGTGGAAAAAATCCAGGCAATTATAGACCACTATGCAATATACTGATCGACTACTTGGAAGATGGTCATCTTGCTGCTGCTCTGTTCATCGACTCATATAAAGCATTTGACACAGTAAAACATGACATACTATTGAAGAAACTCGAAAATATTGGTATACAAAGCCCAGCTCTCACATATATATATATATATATATATATATATATATATATATATATATATATATATATATATATATATATATATATATATATATATATATATATATATATATATATATATATATATATATATATATATATATATATATATATATATATATATATATATATGACATATATGTTATATATATATATATATATATATATATATATATATATATATATATATATATATATATATATATATATATATATATATATATATATATATATATATTTATTTCGATATATGGAAATCCATTTTGATTTTGGCGACGTTTCGACAAGTTGTCCCTTGTCATCTTCAGGCGTTCGGTAGACGATGTCTCGAACGTAACTGATAGCGGTTAGTCGGTGGTTCTCCTTTTATGTCCTTGTTGTGGGCGTCGGTGGACCTGTTGGTGGGGATGCTTTCATTATTATCTGTTGATGATTCCGGTTTCCTAGGTGGTAAAATAATCTTCCAAGTCTTCAATAGGTTGAGGGTTTCGTCTCTTTTGTTCATTGTTCCTCCTTTTCCAATTTCCACTGCTTCTCTGATAAGACGTTTCTTAAGTTGTTGTGTGGTGCTGATTTGTTTTGAGTTATCGAAATCTATTGTATGACCTGTATGTAATTTATGTAGATAAATGGCGGATGAGATGGATTTATTTTTAAGTGCTCTTTTATGTTTTCTCTATTCTTTCTTTTATTCGTCTATTAGTTTGGCAGATGTATATCTCGTCACAATCTCCGCATGGTATAGAGTAAACTTCCTGATTTTTTAAAGGAATGTTGTCTTTCGGGTTTCTGAGAATGTTCTTCCTATTTTATCTGTTACTCCTTTGATATATGGTTATATAGTTGTGTTCTTTTGTTCTTCTGTGCATATCGTGTTTCTCCCAGTGAGAGTGTCCCTTATAGCTGCTTTTATTGTGTTTTTGTTATATCCATTATTTTCAAGAGCTTTGGTTATTGTAGATAACTCTTCTTCTCTGTGGCTGTCATCTGTTAGTGCTAATGATCTGCTTATGAGCGTTTTGACCACTGATTTTAATTGAGCTGGATGATGGTGTGATGAGGCATGTAAGTATCTATTTGTGTGGGTTGATTTTCTGTATACTGAGAATTGTAAATGTCCGCTTTGTGACTTTGTTAAGAGGAGATTCAGATATGGCAACTGTCTGTTTGATTCTTTTTCAATTGTGAATTTTATGTTCGCATGGATTGAATTCAGGTGAGCTGTGAACGCTCTTAGGGATTCTTCACCATGGGGCCATATGATAAAAATGTCATCGACGTATCTCAGCAATATTTTGGGTTTCAGATGGAATTTTTGTTGTGCTTGTTTCTCGAAATTTGCCATAAATAAATTAGCAATAAATAGTCTAACCGAACACTGCCTGAATTCTACATATTTTTCTTATAAACACAAACGTTATAAACAAACATCGAGAGCACCCATGGGATCACCTTTGTCACCAGTGATTGCTAATTTATTTATGGCGAATTTCGAGAAACAAGTTGTTTTAGTTTTGTACCTTTAAAATAAAAGATGTCGCAAAAGACCTAGAAAGATATGGATATCCTGGTAAGAAGACAGTAAGAATGAAAGGAAACGACATCCTGCTCCATTGATGCTAGTGGAGATAAGCAAGGAGTTCAAGATGCAACCAATTGAAGAAGTGAATCAAGATCTACAGATGTCAATTGTTTGGACAAGAATAGAAAAACTGCCATGCAACATATAAGTGCCTGAAATGTGGAATAGAGTCCAAGAAATCGAAGACAAAGTGTGCAAATTGTGAATTCACTTTCACACAGTGCAAGAAGAACCTAAACAACCCTGCAATCAAAACTAAAGCAGGAGAAAAATTTAAGCCAACAGCTCAGCTCAGAAAATAAAAATGAATGAAAACAGAAGAAAACTTCTGGAATCAATGATGAACACAAATTAGGGGTGACCTTGGGAAGAATGCCAATCCTTTCAGTTCAAAGTATGCTAACTAAAACTAAACTAAAATTGTCTAGCTTTTTAAGAAAAATCGTAATGAAGATTATGATGTAGGAAAGAACGGAGAAGCACTTGTACTGAATCCTCATAGCTGGTTTCCTAACACCAGAAGTAGACACAAATAAAGCTTTTTACAATAGGTCAAACAACAAAAACAGAAGAAAGAAGGTGAATCAAGACCAATAGAAACAGACAAGAATTTTCTGCTCCTCGTCAAAAATTTGATAGAGATCACAGAACTGAAAAGGAGCAATGTCAAAATGAAATATTTGTAAAATAACATCAATCTCAATCAGTAACTCAGCAAATATCAAGACCAATTTTTCATCATTGAAAACACCCACATCCTACCCTATCTATACTGATGGGATTTAATTTTCATCTAGTGTTCATCTTTATTATGAACCTACTCAATAGGAACCAGAACACAGATATTTACATCTGAAAACTGATATAGTACTTATACTTTTTAGACTTAGTAGTGAGGTTGAAACTTTATAATTTGAAATCATATAATTATAGGAAATGGTGAATTTGCAGCATCCAAAATTGAACATATACTGAAGATAAGACTAGAAAAGTTAGAGCTTTACCGTAGCAGATTAAAAAGTTAATATAACAATTTCATACATTTGAGGAAATCAAATTAAAAGTTTATGAAAAATTATAAAATACCTGATAATTCATACACCTTCATATGTTTCTTGTATCATAGTGAGTACTTAAAGACTTCTTAATTATTAATTATAATTAATTTTGAAATGATTCACAATTACCTATACAGGTCTTACTCAATGAATTTTGGAAAGTTCGTATCTGACCCAAACTCAGCTATTTTTATTTCATATTAACATTACTCACCTTGATTTGTTTTGCGCTTCATTCTTCAAAATCATGTAAAAAGTGGCAAGCAAATCACGTTGTAAGCTCTGTAATTGACCACTAAATCTGTTTTCACGAATGATATGTCCCAAACTTTTAATTTGCTCAATATTTCCATTTTGTAAAATTGCCATACACAACTCTTTGATTTTCATAATATCTGGTAAATTTATCATATTTCTCTCAGAAAGTAAATGATATTCCATAGTGAGTTTCTAATGTATTTTCATGTTAATTTAATTTTTCGTATTTATTGTTAATGTTGGAATGAGATTTTAATTAATATCACTTGTTTCACGTATTTAGAGTTCTATAAGAATATTTGTATTTGTTAGGTTAGTATTTGTAGATTTGAAGTAAGGTTAGTGCATAGTTCAACTATTAACTACTACAAATAAAACTACTGGAACTAAAACTACTTGGTTGAAGTTCTAGAGCTACAAAGGTCCAATTTGACTCAATTATAGGTTTAAACATAGACTAAGTATAGAAGAGTATATAAATCATCTTTGGTTTAAATTATCACCATTGAAGCTCGGGAAATAGAGACGTTCATTCTTATCTTGATAAAGACCTCCTACTATTTCTAGAAACAAATTACCTTCTGGATATTGTAACAATTGTTCATGAAATAGCAAAGTCGTCCAAATGTTCGAGAATTTATAACACTTTTCTTGCAATAAACGATTTTCATTTTTCGAAAATAATTCCATGATTTCTTTTTAAATCTGTAAGACCTTTATTAAATTTATATTACTTAGATGTACTCTGTGTTGACAGCACTATATGCTGATTTATAGTTTCATATATGAATGAATAAATATAGTTTCGTCATCTCTCTCCCCAAACCTTTACACTACACACGGCGAAATTTTCCCAGTTCGACACTGATAAAATCTGTCTGCCCGGTAGTTTCATCCAAACTTACTAAGGCAGTTGCGTAACAATCTTTAGCGAGTATCCCCTACGCAAAAATATTTTGGACTTCCTCCCCTTAAAATAAATAATGTGGTTAGTCTTTAAGATTTCATCCATATTCAAGACTGTTCATTTTCAATATTTGAATGACTAAGTCCGTCATATTCCTTGTATTCCTTGAATAATTTTTCAATACATTAAGCATAGAAAATGACCTTTCGACGCTCGTCACCGTCGGAGGTGAGATCAAAGCAGCATAAAATCTGTGCATAAATCTGGAAAGATTGAAGCCAAGGAGCCTCTGAATGAGTTTAATTAAGGATTTAATTCGACCCCTATATAATTCTCATACTGTTCTACTAGTGCAACTCAATCAGACATCTCTAGATCTGATGCTTGCCACAAAAACTTTAATGGATGGACTGAGAAAAGGCAACTAATTTTAAATCTATTTTCTAACGCTCTGGAGCGAATGTAGAAAATATTTCCGGGGTGGTTCAAACACCATATTGAAGGTAACTGGACTTTTGCTCCCCAACACATCATAACCTTTATTTGGAAAATATTATCATAACATGTTAATCGTTACAAGAATTTTGGTTTGACTCTTATTTCATAAATAAATTCAAAAATCTAAAGTTGTTTTTCAAGTTCGATAGCTTCATTTTTTTCGTTCCTCAGAGAAAAGAGGCCTTTAAAAAAACAGTATAAGAATATCTGAATGCTTCAAAAAAATCATTTCTAGACGACCCGTTAAGTTGTGCAAAGTTTTTCAAAGTTGTTCAACTTTTCAACAAGAAAATTTATGTTCATTTGTCATGGCATCATTTGCAACTAAGTGTAAGTTAACAGTAGCAATGTACAAACTTGGCAGTCTGTTGTTTCTAGTTTTCAGTAGGGTGTAGAAAGCCGTTATGGTTTCCACTCCATCATATCCTTGGCATCTGCATTTTAGCAAAGATAAACCATTTTTCTCTAGTTCTTCTAAAATCAACTGTTCCATCCCCTTGCAAACTGATTATCAACTAACTTAAAATCTTAAAAGCTCTCATTAATTTTGAATGCAACAGGTCTCGTTGAATTATTTCTTAGTTGTGTCTCATATCTAAAAACTTGAGATAACTGATCATTTTCGTGATGTCCTGAGTTGTATCCAATATCAATGAAAATAAGTAAGCATCACAGATATCTTTTATCATCTCTGACTTAACTTTCGCTGAAAAGATTTGAATCAATTCATACGTATGGAAGAGCTGAGGTACATCTGATGAACCCAAATCTTACAATACAGGGTCTAACTTAGCGGGAAACTTAAGGACTGCAAAATTGCTAGTGTTGGGCTTACCAATTTTTTCTAGGTGTCCTTTAAATACTAATTATTATAAACTAACTCAAAGTTGAGTTATAGATTCTGTGGAGTATTTGGTATCATATATTTTCCTTTTTCCGTCTCTCATTTTTCAAAGTACTGTCGATTATCTTGTCCTTCTACAAATTCAAAGTCACACCAGCCTGGATGTGTACACTGCTTGATTCATATACATTAATTTTGAATCACGCCTTTCCAGTTTCTGATTGCATTAATCCAATTATTCTGATAAAACTTTGATCTACTATCTCCAAACAAACAGCAAAGATAACAATATACACCTTGATCAGAATAACACAACAAATCTCTAGAGATATGCAACCCAGATTTAGTAATTTTATTGTAGTGAGTGAGTTTGATTTGTTCGGTCAACTTTTCAAAAAATAATAGTATTTATTATGCAGTTCGAAGTTGTTGGTTTCGTAAGACTTATTTTATTAGGATTCGTAACTTTTACCATATTCACTTTACTATTATTAAGTTTTTTACAGTTTCTAATGTTATTTATATATTCATATATATATATATATATATATATATATATATATATATATATATATATATATATATATATATATATATATATATATATATATATATATATATATATATATATATATATATATATATATATATATATATATATATATATATATATATATATATATATATATATATATATATATATATATATATATATATATATATATATATATATATATATATATATATATATATATATATATATTTGGTCAAGAGAAGATAATTAACCATAACAGCACTAAAGAAAATATTAGGAGTTCATATTACAAAAGACTTAGAATTATCATCAAGAGTCATTTAACTAGTAAAAACCTTTTCAAAGCTATCAACTCCTATGCAGTTCCTATTCTTACATCTCCTTTTGGAATTATTAAATGGTCTAAAACTGTTCTAAATGAATTACAATGTCAAACGAAGAAAATGCTTTGTAAATTGCATAAGCACCACCCAAAGTCAGCTGTTCAGAGAGTTACACTACCTAGACATCTTGGAGGTCGTGGATTATCTGATTTGAATAATCTTCATAGTAAACAGATTTTTCATCTACGTTCCCATTTTCATGATCAACAGAGAACGTCTAAATTACATGATATTATTGTTGCTTCAGATTATAATCTTACACCTCTGAACTTGACAATGCAAAAGGTGGATTTTGATATATTTGATGATAATTCTAAAAGAGAAAGTTGGATGCAGAAGGGATTACACGGAAAGCACCCTAAAGAATTGAAAAATGATTATATTGATGAAATCGCATCGAATAAATGGTTAGTTTCTGGAGAATTGTTTGCTGAAACAGAAGGCTTGGCAATTGCCATCCAGGATCAGGTTGTTTTCACGAGGAATTATAGAAAACACATCATCAAACAAAATATAGATGATTCTTGCCGTAGATGTTTCTGTTCTTCAGAAACAGTTTTTCATATATTATCATCTTGCTCAGTCCTTGCTTCAACAGATTATTTAGAAAGACATAAGCCGTCGCTAATATTATTCATTTTAATCTACGAATTAAACATGACCTAATTCCCAAAAGAAAAAAAATTTACAAATATGAACCTGAGATTATTTGTGAAAATGACAAATATAAACTTTATTTTGATAAAACAATTCTTTGCAACAGATATCATTTTTACTGATAAACAGAATCAAATAACATATATAATTGATATTGCTATACCCGACACACATAATATACAAAATAAATACAATGAAAAAATTTCTAAATATATGATGCTTGGCGACGAGATTAAAAAAGTGGAAAATGAAAAAAATTTATTCTACCGATTATTATTTCCACAACAGGTGTTATTCCTAGGAATCTTCACAAAAGTATTGAGATTTTGGGTCTGAAGAAAATTTGTTTGAACAGTTACAAAAGATAACAGTCATCAAATCTTGTAATATTCTTCGTAGGTTTCTTTCCGAAAAAATAATGAGGTAGAGTCATAGGTTTTCTTTAATTTATACTGCTCAGAATCTCATTTCATATTTTATTTATTTGTTTATATAAATGTAACATAATTAACTGACAATTTTGTCATATTTATATTCAGAGCAGTATTCTATTCGATCGTTCACCACTTCACACAAAGGAACTATTAATGGTAACTATCTGACACTACTCGATTTTTGGAGACATCTGATATCATTGTACTGATGATGCTATAGTATGTATATATTCTGGTAGATTGATATATTCTCATAACATTTAACGTTATCCTAATATATAATTATTCCAGGATATGTTTTGACTATAATCATAGCCTAGCTGTTTTTTTTCGGTTTGTCTGTTAACAATATCCATTTCTTCTATGATATTGTGAATAATGTGTTTAGTCGATCTACCTACAAAAAGGTTTTGAAACTATGTCATTGAAATGAAGCCAAATTAAGATAAGATATCGAGCGCAAACAAAATACGACTGTATCTCCGATACTTATTGAACCCCCTTCCTTTCACGTCCAAGATAGTCAGAACTGTCTGGTATTTTCTCATACAGCAATCCCCAAGTAACGACGAAGTAACGCGCTGAGAATAGGCCCTATGTATCATGTAATTAAGAATCAAGAATAGAAGGTGACGGGGGTGTTAGGATTCGTTGACATCGCATATACACACAACCAAATTTATAAGGAATCACTGGGTATTTCACATTATTGATTGTTTTTAACCATGGATCTTTGACTACTTGTGAAGAATGAAGTTTTTGTTGTGAAAAAACTGGTATGATAAGAAATGTTGAATTATCACCATATATTCGGAATATTGTACTCAGTCGTCACTGAGATTTGAAACTGTGGATCTCAAAATTTAAAAAGGCTATAATCATAATTGAAAATGCCTTACATTGGATTGTCCGATGTGCAGAGGGGTCGAATAATTGCTCTCGTTGAAGAAGGGGTGACACAGAGGGATATAGCGGCCACAATGGGGGTATCACAAGAGGTGATTTCAAAAACCTACGCCCAATACGTGGAGCTACAATCCCTGCAAAATAGTCTAGAAGAAGTCGTAGGAAGATCTCTTCTGAAGAACAAGACCGCTTTTTGTGTCAAATTGCAAGAAGGGACCCTAGTGCGTCGCATTTCATACTCCAAAGGTAATTTCTGGAAGCAACAGGCATCTGTGTATCAGTCGATACGATACGTCAAAGACTTCGATCAAGGGGTTTATACAGCAGAAGGCCCTTGAGGGTTTCAGGGCTAACCAGACAACAAAAAATTAACAGACTTAATTGGTGTATCGAGCACCAAAATTGGAATATTGAGAATTGGCCAAATGTTCTTTTTTCGGATGAGATTAGAATTGGTGTTCGATCAGATGACCGTCGGATTCGGGTTTTAATGGGTCGTGGAAGACAAGCTAGACTCCGCACAGCAAGACAAATTCCGAAATACCAATGAGGCAATGTGATGTTTTGGGTGGCATTATGCTGAGAGGCAAAACAGATTTGATTTCGTTTCCTGCGAGTGTAACGGTTAGAAATTACGTGGACCTAGTGCTGGAGCCCATGGTGAGACTCTGGCGAGGTGCCCACGTTGAGAGTTTCACTTTTATGTAAGGTAATTCACCTCGCGCGACATTATCTTGAAACAGAGGGAATCGCTATTTTGGACTGGCCAGCTTTCTCTTCAGATCTAAATCCTATTGAGCATTTATGAGATAATCTCAAAAGGAAAAAACACCTACTGTGTGAGAAAACTATTTTCAATTTTTTTACTATATGCGGAAAGAGTTCTTATTTTCATTTATTCGTTTGTTTCGTAAAATAAACCTTAAAAACCTTAAAAAAGATCAATTCTAACAATCCTTCGAAATCTCCAAAATCCCTGAGGTAATATTCAAAATATCGGGTGATTCCACATGAATTTGGTTGTGTGTATACAATCTACAATTGCGACGTTAGAATTATTAATTTTTTGAGGCTCAGTGAATTTACTTAGTAAGTGTTGCTGGTTCGACTGGGAATATTTCAGCCCCTCTTTGAGATTTGAACTGGGCCAAGCCAGTCATCCCTAGATGGAGACGACTACCCGTTACGACCCTGGAAATACAACTCATTCACGGAGTACTTGAAGTGGTCCAACGCACTCGCAAAAAGATCATTGTGTTCGTCGTCTAATCCACTCGCCTATGAAGTACAAAATCGGATCGATCGATAGATCGATAGCCCGCTCTCATTAACAAGAAGAAATATGATCGGCGAGTGCCTGTGGCTCCAATCCACCCGTCTTCGGAGGCTGAAGAATTCCCAATATTGCTTGTGGTAGGTCTCTGAATGCTCGAAGTGGGGTCCAATCCACTTACATAAAGAGTCGTACTCACATTGGAAACCATATTGATGTTCATCCCAATCCTACCGTTCTCACAAACTGCGAAGAATGTCTCTTCACAGTTCATGTTGGCCTCGGAGGCTCGAAGTGGTCCAACCCACTCACTTTCGATACCTGGATGAGGTTCCTTGGGGAGCATCTGTATTTTTCCCATTGTTTCGGGAAAGGATTCAAGTCAGAAGTTATTTTTTTTTAGATCAGCTCGTGTGTACGCGAATCAGAATTGAAATTTAATTGTTTGATTATATGTAACATGAGTCCATAAAGATAGAAGACGCAGATTATACCTCTCCGAGGAGCCCGACAGAAGAAGAAGAATTCTTGGAATAGTAATTACTATTCCAAGCTTCGATGAAATTTCTGTCCTATATTTAAATTCTACGAATTTTCTTAAGATATTGATATCTTGAGCTCCAAATTATGAAATTATTTTATACTAGCTGAACCGAATTTTACGAAAACTCGATATAAGAAATATTTCAATGAGTTTTATTGAAATCAGATTTATTTCAATTTTTTTCCTCTTTCGTCCTTAGGATGTAGTCTTACCAATCGATGCTTGTTTGGGAAGCATGCTTGACGACGAAACTGAAAAAATAAAGAAATGGAAAAATGAAAAATAGAAAATTATAATTATTTGAAGAAATTTCTGGCCAGAAACCTTCGCTGATGTTCAGACAACATATTCCCAAAGTTTCATCCCGATTGGTCAAGTAGTTTTGAAATGCATAGGGAACATACACTCAGACATTGATTGGCTTGGCAATCTATTAGAAATGCAATGAAATAATTTTATATGGACTTCGATAACTTCGCAACTATTTGAAATGTAAGGCAATTTGTGATTCTAAACTTCACTCTTATAGCTTAGCAAATGATCTGTTTGAAATCTGATGAAATTATTTCACAACTTGACAAGTGATACTTTTTAATGTTAGAAACGTTTAATATTGATTCTTACCTTTGTTTCTAAACTTGTCAAAAGATACACTTAAACTGTAACGAAGTTATTAATAATTATTCATTGTGAGGAATATATCCCTGAATGAAGGTGTAATAAAAATTATAGCCTATTCTAATCCATCAGTATAAAGAAATTGATTTAGGGACGATATGCACGTATGAGCTGCCAGACATAGACGCTTATATCTGGCGAATACGGGGGATGAGAAAGCAATTCGAAGCGTAATTTTGCAATTTAGCCATTGTTTTGATCGATTTGTAAGTTGGTGCATTGTCTTGTCGATTTCTTCTCAATAACAAAACTTGTTTACTATAAATGGCTGTGGCGTCACAATTTGTTGACAGATTGAGATGAAATTTTGGGAGAATGCGTTTGAAGGTTAGTACTTCTTAAAATTGCGCAGCTTTCAAAGATTGGTGGCGCCATTTCTGAGAGGCCGGCAGCATCTTGAACAGCCTAGTACAGATGTATGATCAGAGCGTACGTTTTCTTGATTGATGAATTCGCGAATATGGGAACCTAGAGTATGCTTTTGGAGTCAATGACATATTTTGGTCAATTCGCGCTCAGTTGAGCAAAAATTCTAGTAAGTATATTGAAGCTTACAGCCTATAGGTCATCAACTCTAGGAGGTGTTTCTTAGAATTTTAAAATCAGATCTTTGAGTATGGAGTATTGAGACAATGACACATTCATAATACCTTATACCATATTACCAAATCCCTTAGATGGCAAGGTACTGCTCATAATATTGCTGCACTGAGAGAAATCGTCCTCAGCTAAACCGGTTATCTGGTCGCAGGTTAGCAAGGATACCTAAAATTTTCGCCATTATGGAAGTTCTGTATCGTTTTCATATTTTCACTTCTATTATTACTTATGATCAATATTATCAAAAGTATTGTGGACAGGAGAATATCTAGAGTCTAGGTAAGTAAAGTCGAGTTCCATGCTGCATACTGCATTACAAAGAAAACGTTTAAAGTTTACTTAAATTTACCTAAATATACATAAAAATAATTAGATGATTTTTGTAGTTTTCACAGAAATAACAGAGCCCAGATAAAAGAAATAAAATATTTATGGTTCAAGGAAAAGATAAATAGATAGTTGCTGAAATTTTTGTAGGTTTGGAAAGAAGACGTGTTCATTTACTCAAATTCTACTTTTGGACTTTTCTTTTCAGAAGTTTTTTATCGTTATTGTAGATGACCAATGTTTGGAAGGTACTGTTTTCTTTATCATAAAATTCTTTCGATGTAGAATTGAAGGAAATATTTTTGTCATAAATCTTACCTCTTGTGAACTTTTGTCTTAAAATATATGTGTTAACTATTTAAATTACAATCAATGCAAGTGCCAATGATATTATTTTTCCACCATATTGTTTTCTTTTGTAGAGTGTCAGTCAAGACTGATTGGGCTTTTGTTATTCTAGTTTTTTGTTGTATTTTCTGAATATTTATCCTTTATAAATAATTGATGTATTAAGTTGAAGTCGAAGTTTTTACTAATTTATTCAACTTTGTGATTGTTGCCTTCATAAGTGTCTGAAGTACTCTATTCCGATTACTAAGATTGGGTTCATATAGATATTACTTTAACCAATGTTTCCTTACTGATTGTGATCTATTTATTTTAGAGTTCAGAATAAAAATTTAAACAAGATTTCCGTATTTCAACTTTTTCTTACCCTATGTATATTTGACATATCCCACAGATCAAACTCAATGGAACATGAAGCTCTTCCAAAAATAATTCAATGTTGCAATCTTCAGAAAAAGTCCTCTCGTGAAAACATTGACAAATATATATAAAAGAAATGGACTATATTTTCAACTGTTGTTGCCATAGCTAAAAAAATAATCTACTGCACCTAAAATAAGAAGCAATAGGTTTAACATGGCCATGTTTACTGAAATAGATGAAAATTGAAGCGACCGCAGCTATGGAAAATAATAACACTGGCAAACTTAAGTAACTGCCATAGGTAACCTGAAAACGCTGATAGCTAAATGTATTTTACTCATTTCGTTATCTCGCTGTGACCCTGACAGTTAACTACCAGTAGCTATCTCGGTAACTGTTTATTGACCAGACTTAGCAAAATATTTTTAGCTGACGTAGCGACTCATAGCTGGATGCTCCAGGTTAGCTGCTGCAGGTATACGCGGGTACGCTGAGGCTATAGCGCGTGAAGTGAGTAGCTACCCCAGTTGAAGTTTTTTCTCAGTGTGATGGTTAATCAGGCCTGCCTCTAAATAATCTAATATCCCAGTAACTTTATTGCAAGACGCCAATGATAGCAATGAAATGAATTCAACATGAATGTTGCAACGATCGAATAGACATTGGTACCGAATCTGTTTTTTTAGTATTCCAATCTCATTACCTATTGTTGAAGCGACAAAGTATAAGTTGTGTTACATGAAATATAACATAAAAGAAGTTGAAAACGCAACTACGAATACAAAACACAGCAGACAATCATATTTTATAACATGAACTTCAAGATAAGTTCAGGTACTAGAGGATCACATGTTTTTTCAATTGATCTATCCCATTTGGTTGGACATTGCAAATGCAGTTTTATCTTTAACATCATGAACCTAAAAATGACTCTTTAATGACATGCACATTTGGGATTCCCGATCATACAACAATGGTAGAGTTCACAGATTGATCAGTTTTTGAAATATCTTCAGTTATATCTGATATGAAAGTGTGAAATGGTGCGGCATTTATTTCATTCATGAGTGCATTTTCTACCTTCAGAACCAAAACAGGAATTACCTCATTCTGTATTTTTGAACTTTACCTGGTACTTTGGATTACTTAACAATTCTTGTAAAATCGCATCAAATTTCCTAATAACTCAACAGTACTTAAAAAGTTTCCTCGGGAGTTTGGATTATTGTTGCCTGCTTTTTCTCTATGTTCACGAAATGCTAAATTATACCTTGCAAGGGAATATGTAAAGGTTCCTTTTCATTTGAGTGCTTTAACGCTGATTAGGAAGGTCCCGTGATTTTCGGCGATGACGCTAGGTAATTGGAAATTTTTGACCTTAGCGACAGACGCTAGAAGAGACAAGTTTATATTTTTGGTCTTCAAGTGTTGTCAGTGAAAACCTAAGGGAATCAGTTTTCTTCGATACGAAATGGGTGAGTCTCTTTTTATAGTCTTCCAGTTATTGCGCAATATTATCTTTGGATACTGGAACAACATAATTAGGGGTTTTGAAAAAGAATTTCGTAATATACATCCTCTATTCCAAAAGTAACCGAACTGTTTAAAAAAACAGTACTACTAGTGCCAGTACTAATATTGTACCTATCGATAACTTGGTACTTCATTGACAGCTGTTAAAAATATAATGACATTTGTATGTAAACAACTTGAGTTATTCCGTCATGTTTGTTAGTACATCGGTCGGAAAATGAGTTTTAAACAAAGAGCTGCAATTGAGTGTTGTGTTAAACTTGGTAAATCTTTTACCGAAACGACCAAGTGCTACAAACTGCATATGGTATTGGTTGTCTATTCCGTACGAGTAGTCCAAGCGATTCGAATAGGGTAGGAAGACCCTGAATGATGACAAAAGATCAGGCCGTCCCAAAACTGGATTATTGGGAGAAAACATCGAAAAAGTGCATGAATTAATCAATGATGAAAAAGAATCATCGGTGAAATTTATTGAAATGGAATTCCTCGAGTAACTTTATACCGTATTTTGACGGAAGTGTTGGGCCTTACGAAGGTTAATTCGAGGTTTGTACCACACCAGCAAAGTCATCATTAAAAGTCCTCGGAAAGATTCAAACTTCTTGAAAACGATTATGACTGGTGAGCAGACGTTGTATTTTCAGAATGCGCCCGAAAAAAAAAATGGCAAAGGGCTGAATGGAGAGTGTTGGATGAAAGCAAACCCAAAAAAAGTCGCTTAGAGAAGTCAAAAGTGATGGTTATGCTGAGAGAAGTCAAAAGTGATGGTTATGCTGATTTGTTTTCACGATTGTAAAGAAATTATCAACAAAGAATTTGTTCCACTCTGCCAGACAGTCACAGGAGACTTTCGTTTGGCCATCGTGAAGCGATTGCTGGCAATAATTTGTCGTATTAGGCGAGAATATCGAGAAAACGGCAAATAGACTCTTTTGCACAATAATATGCACATCGTTCAAGAATTGTAACTGAATTTTTGATAAAAAATCACATGATTGCCTTGCAATATTCACTCTGTTCTCCTGATATGGCTCCGTGCGACTACAATCTGTCCCTTAAGCTGCATTTGACGATGAAAGGAAAGCGGCACGATTCGATAGAATCATTGAAAGTGCGGTGACCGACGCCCTAAGGACCATTCCAAAAAAGGAGATAGAGAAGTCGTTTAACAACCTGTTGGCTCGTGCAAATTAGTGTATCAATGCAGAAGGCGAATACATTGATTAATAAAAATGTTTTGTATCAAAATTAATACTGGTTCTTCAATTTTCAAAAAGTTCGGTTACTTTTGAAATGGAGGGTGTACAACACAAAAGATTCCAGAAATGGTACGAAATCAATAAAAATAGATTTCAAATTTATCAATGAAGTGTTTCAACCTGAAATAAGTGGCAAATGACTTATCTTGACGCTGGAACCCCACTTTTTATGGGAGCGTCATGATTTCACAGAAAAATAGGTCACATGACCATGTTGACTTCAACCGCCTCGCTAGCTGCACGGTTAGTGCGCAAGCATATTGGAACTGCTTAGTCGAGGCTCCTGGTTCGAATCCGGGGTCGGTTATGGATGTTGTCCTTGAACAAAAAAGTGCTGAATTTGTAAGAGCTAAGTTCCCGAGCACATTGTTAAAAGATGCAAGCAAGACCATGTTGACGCTCAAGGCTAGCGTCAAAACGCTCTAATGAAAAGGCACATTAAGACAAGAATCCAGGTGAATTTTCGATGTTTCGTGTGCCATTTACAATGCGTTTTCAGTCGTCATAACTTACCGTCCATATGTTCTGAATGTTTTTCAAACGCCCGATTTACGAATAACCAATATGGCCTACTGAGATATCAAATATGATGATAGTATGATAGCCATGTACGTTCAAGTTTCACGCCAGACTCGGAAACAATATGGTGATGTTTTTCTAGAAAAGATTTATCATCACTGTCTTTGATCAGTTAGTCCTTTGAAATTATCCTTATCAGCATCATAAGTGATCATTCAATATTTTTCGCACTAAAATATTATTTTCGCTACTACCTTGTTAGATGGTTCTGGATCTGGATATAGCCAATGGATGCATTCTAAAATTATGGACATCTTTTTGTTTGATTGTAATCATTTATTGGAATTTGTATATATTTTTATTTATTTGTCATATTTTTCAAACGACTGTCAACATTTTTTCGCAAATTTTTCTTTACTTTAAGCAAGTTCCACGAAGAAATAATATATGGGCGATGTCAACCCAAATTATTGGTTCCATAATGATTCTAAAACATCTATAGATCATAATCGGCATCACTTAAAAGACTGAACCTGGCCATCGGGGCTCTCTCGGTCAAACAGAGAAGGAATTTGAGGAAATATCGCAATTTATGTATTTTTTTATTATCTCCTTAGCCCTTTTATGACCTTGCTTGCTATGTAAAATCTTTTCTTAGATTTGTTTAGACATATAAGAACTATGATTGTTGAAATATTTTTCTGCTGGTTTTCTTTTTCTATTGTTACAGATTTCTGTCCCAAACCCCCTTCCTTTCACCCTTGTCTTCGTTTGGAAATCATGGAATGCAAGAGAGAATGAAGCGGCTAAGAAGAAAAACCTTTGGTACTCTTAATGTACACACGACACCAAGACAACATAAACAGACAAGCTATTGCTAGTGCAATAGCGACAGGGAAACGAGTTTTTTCCTCAGGTTTTTTCACTCGTTTATTGAATGATATGCAAGATAGTATGTTCCACATACACACACACACACACCAAAATAATAGGTATAAGCATTTATTGTAAATACAATTATTCAAATTTTTGTAAATCCTCTCTTTTCAAAAGAATATATATTCTCGGTTAGCGGCCCGTGGTATTTTACCAACTCTTTCACTGTTTAACATATCTTTTCAACGAAGTATCACTTGACTCATTTCTCCCGCCCCCATTTCTCGAAAAATAGAAATTCTGGACATTATGCCAACAAAAATGCAATTCTGGTAATTAAATTTGAAGAATATATTTTCTACCAAATTGATTGAAGATACTCCATGGAATTCTTGAAAGATAATTAATTACATTTCAATATTGTACTATAAATTCTTGCACAGCCAGATTCTCCATCATCAAAATAGAGCATGTTATTAATCGAACTATTAGGCAGTTTTCAATTCACACAAATAATTGATGCTGATAAGAATACTAGTTAATTTGGCGGATGCGCAAGTAGTAGAAAAAATAATATAGTATAGTAATACCATAGAGATATCGAATTATTTTTTTTTCATATTGACACAATGTTATGTTACTATTGAATGCATTAATTTTTCTAAAGTTAATTTGTATAAAACTATATTATGTATACTGTTCAAAAAAGTATGCAATTAATTAATTATTCACATGATCATATTTGTTTCATACAGATAAACCATTCCATAAAATTTGACATAAAACCTGTATTTAACTTTTAACTCAGTAAAATCAGTGAAAATCACATTCGTTTTGAATTTTATTCGAAAAAACGCAGAATCATGGACTTCTGAGAGCAATGAACTCCATTTTCTTATGTGACATGAACAAATAACTATCCTTTTGGTGATTCTTCCTCAAAGACACTGAAATTTCTATTAGAATTCTTCGTTTCTAGCGAAATAAAGTAAGGTTTTACTATCTGATGAATTACATGACAGTCAAATTTTCCGCCATCCCATGTTGTGTTGGCGGACTGATCATGTGACACTAATTTTGTTCGATATCCACGAGTGCCATCCCTACAGTTTGGAGGAGTATTCATAATAAATAGTGAAATATATTTTAGTTTATTTCATTTTAGAAAAAAGTAATAAGAATTCATTAAAATTTTGATCCCAAGTTCTATGAATAATGTCAAACGAAAATGACATGAATGATGACATCATTGATGATATCAATTTTTACTCTCCGTTCTCATTGGTGTACGCCTGTCCCAAAATCGAAATCGTCCAATAGCCTGCGCAGATTCTTCTCCACTCCACTTGTAATTTCTTATCGTCATATGACCTAGCCTGGTAAAGTCTAGTCGTGTGTAGGCCATATTGTCAGTGGGTTTTCCAGTTTGGTTGTGTGTTCACTCAATAATTTAGTCGTTGAAACCTGTAAATACTCTTCAAAATGGCTGGTACAGATCAAGCACCCTCTTACGCATTTTTCTTCGGTATTATGGGGGCGGCGTCAGCTATAATTTTAGCGGTAAGTGCTATTATAAGCCCAAGTACAGACAGTACTTCGTATTGATTTATTTCATTATTCAACTTTTCCTTCCAAATCTTTCAGTTTTCGTTTCATTCTGATTGGAATGAGATGAAATGAATGTAGAAATCATTTTTGAAATTAATTCCAGTAAATGGAATTCGTGGAAATTACTACACTTATACTTTTTATGAAGTCATGGGCGTTTCGTTATCAATAATGAGTATAAACTTAGCAGTATCGGTGAAAAGTATATTAGATATTATTATCTCAGTATTGAACTATTCCAAATACTATATTTTCCCGTTTTAAGGCTTAAAATTAGAGCAGTACCAGTGACCCACTTAATAGTACCTACATAGAATGATTTGAAACTGAAGTCACATGCTTTGATGACCCACCCGTGAAAAGTGTAATTTACACGTTTTCTCATCTATGTTAAAGTTGTATTGAAACACTTTTCCCACTGTATGTTTTTCTATTACTGAAAAACTACAAAAACGTAAAATCCCATGTTTTGCTCTATGTGGTACTTATTCAGTTTAAGCTACCTTTGAATATTGTCTCTTTTCTGATCAATAGTTATATCACTTTAAAGTTTTAAGGTTGAATGATATTCTTGAACAGCTTCGGAATTTTGTAGAAGAACCTAATGATTTTCGAATTTTTTCAGAAATTTTGATGAAACAGGTGGGTGTTGGCATTACACCTGATGAACATGTGACTTCAAGGTTTCATTATGTTCATTATAACTATTGATCACATGAATCAGTACTCTTCAATGATCAATTAACTGAGCTTTGATTCATACAATAAATTTAATGATTTCAGTTGAATCTCTTGTTTGAGAAAATGTTTATGTGTAAAGACAATTTGTATGGACTTAATTTTTCAGAAGAAGCCAATAGAAATTATACTACTAAGATTGTTTTCAACTTGAATTTGATTTGTATCACTCTAATGTTGAAAGCTATCACCCCCAAGTGGCATTTATATATTTTAGGAACGTTATTCATAATAATGTTATTGAAAGCTGTTTTATCTGAAATTAAAACCTTAGAACTATAAGATTATTATCAAAGATCTTTTTAATATTTGAAGATACTTCTTATATTTGATATTTTTCTGAGTTTTTGGTATAGCACACATTAGTCTTTTTATAAATTCTTGAAGACTAAATTAAGAATTAAAATACATGCCTAATTGCATTTTGTTGGCTCAAATATGCAATTCTTTTCATTTCAATTTCTTCACAGCTATTTATATAATTTGTATTTTAAAAGAAATTAAAAAAATTGTTTCATAGTCGTAATATGCGCAAATAAAAAATCAATCAATATTAGAAATGAAAGATATGAAAAAGTTTGCTTAGCTCTTCAGAGATTATTGATTTGATTTATGAAATGAGGCTCGTTCGTTTTGCTGTCACAACTACATAACTAGCAGTTATTGAGATTATTCTTCAGTTGGGATTAAACACACTGATGACCACTTCATTCATTCATTCATTTTTGATACGTTAAAATAGGATGTGTAGTAGAAAACAGAAATGTCATAATGGTAGAAGTGTAGAAGTCCAGTTTTCTAAGAAATTTCTGAACATATCCTGGCCAAATTGTGTCCGAAGTTAATCCCACTCTCATTCTATCACTTTTCTAAAATGCTCTTGTAGGAGGAATTTTCTTCAGTGATCAAATCCCAACAACAATCTTTAGTTTAGAGATGAAGTCAGTTGTACAGAAATATTTGGGAAATTGAAGAAAATCAAAGGGAATATCCATTATTTTGTAGAAAAGACCTAATAGTAATAATATAATCAGAACACTTCATAGTACCAAAGATTTAAAAAATAATTCAATTTTGGTCTGGGAGGATTGAAATTCCCCTTATGTGTTGTTGATCCAGCCAACTCTTGAAGATTTGAGCTTCAATCACATTAACAATGCTAAAATTAGAATTTCATGATCATTAAATTTTTTTCCATCAAAACTATTTTAACAAATTATTTGAGAGGTCAGTTAGTACCTAGTAAGGAGATATACCACAATTTATTTAACTGTTAATCAGAATGCTGCTATTGTCATCTTTGGATTTTGAGCTATACCAGCTCTTCTAATCATACAGAGATAAAGAGGCCTTTTCAAGAATATGATATGTATACCTGATCTATAATATCACCATACTTTCATACTGTCAGTTTTCAGTTTCAGAGTTTCCCCTCTCTGTCAGCCATTCTGTAATAACATTGTGTGAAAAAACAGTTTCCAATTTAAATGAGAAATTATCTTATCTTATCTGCATGTGATTAACCATTCATTCTAATAGATAACAGTTGGAGAGCCTTAAATCTGATTATTTGCTTCTAGTGTGAAATTTCACACATTGTATTTATATTTCAAGAACCTAGTTTAAGGAAATAAACATTATTTTTGGAAATACTTTGCTAACTCACAGTTTGTTAGGGAGGAGTATCATCCCCTCTGTTGTGGTCCCTGCTGGTTGATGACCTTCTGGCAATAATTGGCGCACTGGATATTCATGTACAGGCGTACGCTGATGATATAGTCATTCTGTTGGAGATGACAGCGATGACTCCGTCAGACTTCAGGAGGCTGTCAGCTATTCAAGGATGGTGTGAGGGAGAGAAACAGAAACTTAGCATAAACCCCCACAAAACCCTTATGGTACCATTCACCAAGAAGAGGAGGGTATTTGTTTCTCCCCCAACCCTGGGTGGAGTATATATTCCAGTTGCGGAGGAGCAAAATATCTGGGGGTTACCTTGGATAGTAAACTCACGTGGAATTCGCACCTGGAAAACAATACACAAGGCTAGTCATTCCCTATGAGCATGTCAAATGACCCGTGGAAAGAAATGGGGTCTTGAGCCAAAGCAACTTCAGTGGCTGTATGTGATGGTGGTGAGACCATGTATCACATACGGCTGCATTGCAAGCTCTTGGATTAACAAATAGATCAATTAAAATCATCACCGATAGCCAAGATGCACTGAAGGCTTTGGCATCCGATACCTGTTAGTCACTTATGGTGCAGGAATGTCGTTCCACCCTTACCAAACTAGGAGAACGGAGCAGCTCCGTCTGGGGTACCCGGTCGACCAGGCATTGATGGAAATGAGAGGAACAGGCTTGGGATTCATCGGACTGGAGCCTAGGCTCGGAATTCCCCTGGAGACTGCAAGGATGGAAAATAATCGATGGTTGGACCTGAGGGTACGTGAGCAATGGATGAGTCTCTCAGGTCTCAGACACGTTCCACTTTTCATCAGTGGACCTTCCACTGTGAGAGCCAAGGCTTGGTTTAAACTCTCTAGGTTGGATCTGAGAGTTCTAACCACCCTACTAATGGGGCACTGTCGCCTGGAAATCGGTTAAACAAGTTAGAATTGATTGGGGAACCTTCATGTAGGATATGTGAAGAAGATATTGAATCAATGGAACATGTTATGTTCGAGTGTCCAGCAGGGCACAAAGTCAGGATGGGGGAACTTGGGTCTAACAAACTGAAGCTGACTGACTCTGATAAAACAACCAAACAATCAAAAGTTAATTTGATTTGTCACAGTTCGAACTTTCTTATATAACTCAAATGAAGACCATGGTCCCTATTTGCAATGAAAAATATTGGGAATGGAGAATCCAGGAGAAAACTGAAAACAATTATATATGAATTTTTCCTATAATATATCATATAATTGTTGTTCAATGCTCGAGTCCTTCTCTTAGTCTGATCAGATTCAGTTTCAACTCCTTTCAGCAACATTTGTATTAGAAGTTTCCCATTTATGTTTATATTTTTATTCCAACAAATATTTTTAAATAATAAATTCTTCAATCACAGATATCTCAAAAAAATTTAAGTACTGGTTGGTGATGAACAAATTTTATTTACATTATTTTTCTCTTTCAGCGCTGGGAGCTGCTTATGGTACTGCAAAATCAGGAACTGGTATAGCAGCCATGTCAGTAATGAGACCTGAACTTATAATGAAATCCATAATCCCTGTAGTCATGGCTGGTATTATCGCTATTTATGGTCTGGTTATAGCTGTACTTATCAGTAGTACTATCACAGAGGATAACTATTCTTTATTCAAGTAGGTTTTTAATGTGTTTTACAAAATGTAACTACCCTATATTTTAGTCTTAATTCCTTATATTTCAATTTTGTTTGTAACACCTGTTATTGGCACAATGGACCACTCATCTCTTCAAAGCCATTTCTCCTTTGTGGCGTTTTCGCGTTGTTTTTTTACCAAATACTATCAATTCAGTTTCTCCGCTAACTTCGAATATCTTGAGCTAAAAAATTCCATCGGACAAGTTTGGAGCAGGCAAACCTCTGGCATTGACTGATGCTGTTTTCAACCTTTGTCAGATCCCTCCAATAATGTACAGTACTGTGCGGGATACTGTCAGACGGTTTTGGAGGCTGGTTCCTATACGCGATGACCACGATGAACATCGTCAAGGTCGACTTATTTATCGTCAGATGTTTTGAGAAAATGCTTCTGTATTGCTTCAGAAGCTTATGTTGACCTCTTGAAAGTGCAATATTTCTTTCTCCCTACTGTCTTATCTATTCACTAACAAGGAAGTCAGATTACACATAAACCACTACAATTCATCGATATCACGAATTTATTAAATGAAACAAAGGAATAAGATTTCATTTTATTAGCAAATTATGGACTTGAAAAACATCCATTGCGACAATTAATTTTTTAACAAAAGCAAATTTGGCAACACTTCGAAGAAATGGGTGGTTAATTGCGCACGGTTAATTTGCTTTGAAACAATCTCAAAAGAAAGCCTCTGATACCGCCAGTGATAGTGTCACCATAAGTAATTTCTATTATAGGTAATAATAAAAACGTCAATTTTTTTTTTGTTATTTTCAGTCAATTTCAATTTTTGATATTTTATCATTCAATACTTCCTCATTACTATGTGGTTGAGAGGCAAACTTTTGTGACAAAATAACCTAGAAAGTTCTATTCCCACAGAACTAATTAGAATAATTGTGAGAAACAACATTGTTATGATTCTTGTTTGTGAGAATACTTCTACTTAACACTATTTTTACATAGCAGCCTTCTAAATCGTTCACAAAAATAATGATGCTGGAAAATTTCGTTTCTCCAAGTTTTTTTAAATTTCCATCTCAAGAAACATTCAAGACTTCTTCACATTCTGCTTAACAAGAAGTGGATTATTAATACCATAAGCTCTAAAATTTCATTTATTTTGGAAATATTCCTTATTGGTTGCATCTTATCTTGGAGATACAATATGCAGAATACTCTTTTGGGTGATATTATCTATACATCTTACTATTCTTTTATAAAATAGATATTTATACTTATCGCCTGCCGTAGTCTTGAGGAAACACGAATGGTACATATTAGCTATCTCCTTAGTGGCCAGAACAATTTTAAGATTGTTTACCAAAAACTTACTGAATTCAATTAGAGTAGGTTTTCCCATTAGGATTTGTGCAGATCTCCTACACGCGCAATTCCAGAAACACAATTCTGCTTCCATTTGCAGCTATACATGACACCTTGTCTTATGGTTGCGACTTCCAATGTAATTAGTTTTTGATTCATGTATGATCAGTTCTGGGTGAATTAATGAACACATTTGCGGACGGTTGGTTATTTTCGTTTCCAAGATTTTAAAACTATCAGCAGGGACTATTGTTGAGGTATCAGTCACAAAGAAAGAAATATAGATCATGAGATTGTTAATGTAGTATATAGAAAAAAAAATGCTTGATAGCTGATGATATCTGAATCCTGAATTATAGTTACTTGAGCAAGTCCAGCTTTTGAAAAAAAATTATGATCTGGCTCAAAGGAAGATTCCTTAGTTCGTTGTGTTCTAGGCGGTAATCTTATCAAAACTTGGAACTTGATTTTACTTTGTGCTGGGTATTCTGAGACGATGTGCTTTTTTCCTCTCGTTGGCATCTAATCAGAGTCTGCATTCGTCCTTATCTGCCTGGCTGATTCTATGCATATGACCTGTAAGGATGCTGACAAATTTTTAGTTTCACCTTTCCTAGTTCTAGAAATAGAAAGTTAGTATACTTCGACGTCTATAATTAACGTTTTCGAATGTTCTTGTGGTGATCCAGCCAGAATAAGCTAAGGTAAGGTTCATTCTATCCAATATTGCCTGCTCAGACTTTTGAAGTAGAGTACTTACGCAAGATTTTGGTCCCACTAGATCAGTGGAAGGAAGGCAACAATTTATATCTGTCTATCTGCCTCTTTTGTTATCTGATTAGCCTTGAATCTGTGTGATGTGTACCTTGTAGCTTTCTTCCCCAGTCTAATCGCTTGTGAGTTGTTCTCTATATCTTTCAACCGAATAATTTGGATTCAAAATTCTTACTGAATTTGTTAGAGATCTACAAACAACAATTCCCTGGTTGTGTATCCCTCAATAGCGTCCATAATTGCATTTGCTGAATGCTGGGTTAAAGCTCTTCAAAACAATATTCAAATATCTTCGAAAGGCTGGCTAATGGGTTTGAAGGATAGATGGCCCATTAATTCTTTCTTTCTATTAATTGAAAATGATATTAATTTATTGCTTTTTAGATGATCACAGAATACATCATCTGCAAAAGATGGATATAACTAAAAATAAAACATTTCATCTAACCATTTTTTCAATAGGAGTTTTGTTATCTCATCTCATTCACTTGCATTCTAATTCATTATTAATTATTTCAATTGATCTTTCAAATCAGGTAGAGTTCTATTCAACTTTTTTCACCCAATATTTTCAAACTTATTTTTGGTGTCTCTTCCAAAATGGTTTTGAATATTTTAGCTAGGAATTCATTAAATGAGCAAATCATTTCTTTAGAATTGGTGACCAAAGGTTGAGTTTCAGATTTGGAAAATTTCACTTTATCACTATGAATTTATAATTGACAACTATTTGATTTGTCTTTATTTCATTTTTATAAGTACTCAATATAAGTATGCATCATTGATAATGTTTCTCCTGATGAAATTTTTGTTAGAAGGCATAAATATCTTGATGTCGAATATATCCAAGAATTTTTGCGTGATTATGACATTTTTCAGATAAAATGCAGATTTATATGATTCAGAAATTCTGTGAAAATAGTGAACGAAAGATGCTATAACGTAATGTTTTTGATCCAAAGTATGTTTTCCTTGTTATAATATTTTTTGTGAAATTCAATAATAACGCTCCAAGTCTTGAGTTGTTTCTCAACATACAACTTATTTAAGTCAGTTGTTGAAGTGATCTTTTGTATCTACAGTGGATGTCATCACATTATTTTTGAATTTACTGATCATCAATTCTTAGTCTCATCTTCTTCTACACATCCACACTTTCAACATATAGACCGTCATCATTTGTAATTGGTTCTTTGTTTTTATTGCACATATTTTCTGTTTCAGGGCTATATTTTGTCAGCATTTGATCTCCCTCGTATACTAGTTTCCTGTCTATGTGTTTGCGTAAATAGCCGGCTAATTGTTTTTGGTACAATACCAATGAAATCTGCAATTATTCTCTGGTTCATTAGATTATTTAGTATTTCAGAAAAAAAAATTTCTATCCATAACCTTTGTAGTAGCAGTCAGGTAGCTGTGATAAATTTGGGACACCAAATTTTGAAAATCGGAGATGAAAACAATTAATTAGAGGTTATTTATTTTCACTTTTTTTTTCATCAGGTTTGCGTTCTCTTGATTGAAAATATGGAATTTATGAGCTGTGATCCACCTTCAATGTATACTTTGTATATGATCTCTCCTTTCTGATACATTTGAATGATATCTCTACTGATACAAGAGATGAAGGAAAGTTATTCTCATAAAACAGCATTCTTTTTTGAAATTAAATTGTTCTGGTAACAAAAACGCCATGGCTCCATATTTTTTTTAAGAGATACAGAATGATCTTTGGTGTATTTTATCTAAGAATGAAAATGAAAAAACACTTGCTATGCGTTTGTAATATCTAAAAAATTCGACAGATCAAAAATTTTATTGCACCATGAGGGCTGTGCGTAAAAAAAATTCAACAGTCTGAAAAAAATTCATTCAAAATGTTGTTTATCACTCCAGTATCTTCCAAGTTTTCCATTACGATTATGTTCATCTTTGGACTAACAATTGAATTGTCCCAAAACCTTGTCAAGTGGACTTTTTCAAGCAAACTGATGTTTCATTATGAAAATAAGATTCAGATAAAAGACTGGTTTGAAATTGTGTTCTTCTCTTGCACAATATTCACAAACTTTCCTCATCTCAATCTATTGAGATTCATTTCTTGTTCTTGCAAATTTCGAAATAATATTGTCTCGCGCAATTCTTGTGCTATAAATTCTGTTTTTCATTTCAGTCCATATGAAAAATCAAAAATTAAAAGATCAGGTGACCTTGGCGGCCATCTAATACAACCGTCCATTTCTATACATTTCTGAACAAAATGTGTATCTAGAAATATCGCACCTGTTGGGTGATCGTCCTGCTAAAAATGCTGTTGGAGGAATCTCATGAAAAATTTCTGATATTACTTCTCTCAATATTTTCAAATATCCAGCAGTCATGAGTCCTTATAAAAATTTCGATAGGTTACATGTGTTCCTAAAATGAAACAATCAACACTTGAATCAGAGTCTTACTTATTGCCCCTTATTGCTTATTGAAACCGTTGTCTATTATTTTGTTTGTGGCTTATGTAAATGAGCTTTATCTGAAATAACAAATCTGAAAGGGTTCTCGTTCACTCACATTTTTCCAAGTACCAATGGCTGTTGACCGTCCTTCCTTTACACATGCTTTAACATTATTTTCGTCGTTTTATCCATTTTCGTTATATTATCTAACTTTTTTCGAAACATTCAATAATCAATCAATAAACTTAATGCTAGGAAATATATATCCAAAGGGTTGTCTGAAATGATTGAAAAAATCTGTGCAAATGAGAAGAAAATGAGTTTTGATACCTGTCAAGATAAAGTTGGGATAAAGTAAGTGTAATATATTTAGAAACCTGGTAAAACATCACAGGACCTGTTACCATGATTGTACTTTCGTTTTTTACTTGAATCTATCAGTATCATTGCTTCAAAAATGAGTTTTAGCATTATATTTCTGTAAGTATACAGCGCTTCATTTGCCAATGTACAACACTTCGATTTTTTGTGATTTTAATATGTCGATCAGAATGTTACTATCTGATTTGGATTTATGATATCATAACTAATCATTAGACTTGGGACATATCACTTCAAAGTTTTTTATTGATACCTTATTGGCATCGCATTAGATATTTTACAAGATTGAATCCCAGTCAACTTCATCAAGTGCAACAACACTGGAAGTTATGATATAGACAAAATGGATATGATCATTGAATGAACAAAAAAAAAACCGCCATTCGCAAGTGATTGTGATAGTCATACAACGTAATCGGAAATTTTTGACAGATGAGAAGTTAGATAGTCAAACAGTCTCATTTGAAAGTTATGAACAAATGTTCATGAAACCCAGCCTTGTAGTCAACATCGTCACACTGCCATAAAGAAACCATCAAAAATTTCATCCAACAGGCACTGGATTAGCCTGACTTTGCTACCAGTGACCTCTTTTTATTTGGTCCTCAAGAAATCTTTGGAGAGCACGGTTTGAAAATCTAGATAATGAAAAAGCAAATACTGCTAGCTAAAGAAGCCACTAAGAAAGTTGATACTAATATAATAATAATACTTTTGTACATTATACAGATGGCGCATAGAAAACTTTCCCAGGATTATTGTCCTATAAATGAATAGTTCAGAATGTGTTTGAACACATTACTAGTCTTATTTGTTTAAATAATTTTGAAGAAATGGAAAGTTAAACGATTTGATGCTCAAGAAATAAAAGAAAAACACTAAAAAGGACACACTAGTAGTGCCCTGGAATCTCCATTAGCTCTTTTAATTTAATACCTGCTATATACAGTAAAAATTTTATTTTGTTAGTTATTTCGTTTATTTCATTCATAACATACGGACTGAAATGACATAAAATATTCAAGAACGGGAATAATTTTACTTCAGAATTAATAATTGTGCTAGAGCTGCTGCGTTATCTTATCATCATAGTGCATTTCATCGCCACACAAAATTTACATACTCATGTACGGCAATTAATAAAATTTGTTTAACCCATATTTATTGCTAAATAAGAAAAAAATGCTGAAAGTTTTTTTATCAAATGAAGTTGCGAAAATTGAAGTTATTTGACATTGCAATCGATTCCATCCTAAGCACGAGGAAAGTGTCAAAATCATCAACTGTTCTTATAGAAGCATTCAACTAATTTAAAGAGTGTATGAGTTCCATACCCTCAAAATAAATCTGGCCCATGGACTTTATGAAGCGAAAAAATTCGAAACAATTTATCATCAACATTTGTTTCTCAGAGGAATGCTCTCTTTTACTCCATGATGCTGTTAATGGACATAATAGTAGGTATCGGTTAGATTCTAGAATTTATAGAGAAACGCATACATAACATCCTGGAAAATATGTGGGTTGACATTTTTGGGAACTGTATTATTGGCAACATCTCCCATGTGGAAATTTGATAGGTGAAATGTACTTTAAGATGTTGGAGAACGGTATTTAATTTGCTTCAGACAAATGCCAAAAAAGAAGTTTTAGCCAGCATCAGTTATCTTCAAGTTCTGCGAACATTTCGAACACTGCCATTATAATTGTGCATGAATGGGAGGAGAATATTTTCAACGTTTACTTCATTGACACAAGTGGTAATAAAGTTTCTCTTTTATTTTATATTCTTCCATTTTTCGAAAATATGGATCTGAACAAGCAAGTCATCATTAGAAAGGTAATTCGAGTCCCTTCCAAATAAGGTGTCTTTCGACCCCCCTTCCCGATTATAAGGGTGAAAGCCATCATGTCGAAGGGCGAAAAATGAAACCTCCTTAAAACAAAGGTTGACGTATCCGAGAAAATTTTTATTCATTGACTTATTGGATAATTTATCTTGGTGGAAAGTTTTCTATGTTTCTGTATCGGGTGTGTCTCAAATGATATAACCGCCTAAAACATCTTTGTAGTTCTGACACTTCCGGAAATACCGGATATTGACTTTCACTTTAACTTATTGAGTGCTGAAATTTATTTTCAATTTTTTGTTCAATTACTCGTTTAATTATAAGTCTTACGAAAATAGTATCACTGAAAATGCTGTATTTTTCGTGAAAAAAGTGATTCTTGGAGAATTTCGGTAGAAAACTCACCTCCAATTCATCAATATGAATCGCAAAATGAACGGCTGAGTTTTTGATAACTTTGTTCAGTTCTAGAAAGCGTTTTGGTAATTATTTCAGTTCGGGTAACTCACATTCACATATTCCGTATTTCGGATAAAAAGCGATTAGCAACGGAATAAATGACTGATAAATTGTGAAATTAGCTCTATGACAATTATTAGGTATGGAAGACGAAAATCAAGGGAATACATACATTATACTATTTTCAATTTAATAGAAATATTTCTCGAGAAATGGGACGCCAGAAGTTTTCCAGAATCGAAAAATACTTACGAAGATAGGGTTCATTCCGAAAACAATCAAATCCAAGTTTAATGGAGAAACGGAATTGAACCTCTTGGTGAGGTTAGAAGCGGACCTAGAAACATTGTTCGATAAATTTCCGCAGGGACGACTGTTCAATCTGGCTTACGTTTACACAAATACAATCCTTATGCTTTTGAAAAAATTCAAGCTCTTGAAGAGTTTTTCAACTGTATGTATTTGGATTATACTTTTTTCAGAATAATCTCGATCTGATAAGTGTAGTTTTACAATAGCCATTTCAAAAGAAATAATTTCTGTCATAGGAGTCAGCAGAATCCGCATAAAGTACGAATAATAATTTCCACCGTAGATTCCGTATGAACTTCTAGTGCGTTATTTATTCGAATCCTTTGATAAGGCCAGTTTTCATTGAAGTAAATTCGAATCAGAACAATTGTAATGAAGTTCTCGTTCGAACATTAGAAGATTTTCTCGATAATTTACCTTTGTAAGAACGAAGAAACTTTTACCGAATGTATTGAAATGTATTGAATGTAAACTGGCTAAACAATAATTTTGGGAACAATGGATCCTGTGGGTGGTCCGCTCGTTCCCCAGATGTTAACCTTCCTGATTATTGGCTCTGGCGTTACCTACAGGTCGAGTTCAGCGCACTCCACCATGAAAGTTTGAGAACCGTCTGTCGCAAAATTCCTCCAGATACCATTTTAAATCAACACGTACCGTATTAAGATGTTGGTTATGTATTCAACAGCATGGGGATTATTTTCAACAATTTCTGTAGGAAATTTTCAACCCTTGCTTGCCTATATTCACTTGATTTTCGTGTTCCATACTTATTAATTCTTCAGTTGATTCGACTCAAAACCATAACAATAATGAGCGGGTCATTACCTAATCGGTCATAATTCTCGTTGATTGAAAATAACATACATTATAAATCTATGAGAACATCTCTGTGATTTTCAATGTTCTCACTTCACTATTTATAAGAGACTCTTATTCCGTTTTCAGTCGTAATTTTACCCGAAATACGGAAGGTTAGTTACCTGAACTGAAATAATGTCCAAAACGCTTTCTAGGGCTTCAAAAATTACTATATCGAACAGTTAGCGATTCTGTGAATAGGAGGTGCGAGTTTTCTTCTGAAATTTTCTAAGAATTTAGTTTTCTGGAAAAAACAGCGTTTAGAGTGATACTTTTCTCGCAGAAGCTAATTAAAATTGAATGAGTAGGATATAAATATGGGAATACCATTCAAAAAGTCCAAGTGATAGAACTCCGAAAATGTTTCAGGCTGTTAGAATATCATTTGGTTTTGTTTCATTGAGTTTGATCAATAATTGTATGAGTTATAGATTGGTGCTTTTGTTACGGAACAACAGATATAGTATATATTGGAATTCATCGATTTGGATCAATGAAGTTGTATATTTAAATTCATTAATTAATTCATGAAACCTTTTAATCAGGTATTAAAATGTTTTGTTTTCTCAGTTCAACATTTGATGATCGTTAGTATATATGATTTTGCATTTTCATTTCAATGTCATGAAAATTCTATCTGTCTGCGTGGCTTTCTATTGTTTTAATCTGACAATTTTCGAAATTTCGTGTTTCGAATCATCGTAATATACTGCAAATAATTAACAAATTACAAAATAACAAACTGTTTTCAACATTAAAATATTAGATATCTTATTGTTTCATAAATATGTAGTTAATTGGTTATACCAGGTGTTTATTTTTATAATTCTACTGGGATCTGCTCAGTGCTCGGAAACTCTAAGAATAAAACAACTGCAAGCTTGATAGAATTATGAGTTCATCTAGACGTGTTGGAGATTCCAAATGAAAATACGGGAATTATCAATTAGTTTGAATAATTCATTTTATTAAATTCATGACGTAAAATAATTATAGCATATGAATGTTTTCGACTCATTATTCTGGTTTTTAGTGACGGTCTGATATTACTTAAAAATATTCGTATTGAAAATTGTCTTTATACAGTGTGGTACAAGTATATGAACATTTGTTTCGAAGATAGTTTTAAAGATTTCAAGAAAAAATTATAATTTTTGAATGCTTCCGTTCTGTATAGGTAAGATTGAAGTTTAAAATTTTTTTTCTGGAGTAGACAATTGCGTATGTTTAAAAATATTGGTAAAGTTTCATTTCCAGAAGCAATATCGCATCTCAATTTTTGTGAATTAATATCGAAGTTTTAAATTCAAAAAGCATACTTAGCTTTTTTTGATATGCATATTGTTGGTTTATTTATTTCATTTTATTCGTAATCGTTCAACATCTTAAGTATCTTTGTAAAATTTTCAATTAATAATAATGAATGAGACCTTAACAGCGCCTTGAAAAAAGTTGAGCGGCGAACTTCATAACTCGTTATCGGATTATCTGAAACAAAAAATATATCGTTAAGAAATTCGGTGAATTTGTTATTATAAAATAGCAAAAAATATATAGCTTCCTTTGACTACCTGTTAATCTATGTGTAGAAATAGTGTACAAAAATCTGGAAAAAACTGGATCGATCCAGTAGATCTTGAGTTATGATGTTCAAATACGTTGTTTGTGAAAGAATCGATTTAAAGTTAGGTTTTACCCCTCCCAACTTGTACGTGTAACTCGTTCATTCGCTCTGGTTATTCGTAGTTCGTAAGATGCATGTCCGAAAATAGGTTTTTGCTCTTATCAACGTAGGAATGCTCCATTTGGTTGTACATGTTCGTCTACTCTGTCTAGTAGTAGTTCGTGAGATGCGCGCTCCCATTGGTCAGCACTTACACATGAAGAGATACCCATTTTACTCAAGAAAAAGTACAACAAAGCAAAATAACCTTCATTGAAACGACAAACTGCTTCATTTGCTCCACTTTCAACAATTTTAGTACCGCTCACTGATTTTGAAGAGATCGTCCAAATATGTTAGTTAATTGATACTCCCGTTATTATTCTGAGTAAAACTTCCGAAACGCCGCTGCAAATGTGCATCCTTGCTGAAATCGTCGTATATTGGCTTTATGGCATCTGTTACATTGGTAGAGAACGTACTGTAGCTATGCTTGAATGAATCCACTGTTTCCAGCTGCCTCTTTTTGCCATTGACATCAAGAGCCCTCACTTGAATCGCTGTATCTTCGTTAGTTTTGCTCGGATTTATGTACTTGAAATAATTAACTAACATCAATAACTAATATGACCTAAGTGGCACCTCCAAAATGGGACCTATTGAACTTTGTTAAAATCGTTATATAGTACTCAATTCTTTATAAAGCCACTATACCTGTGAATGCAATTTCTAAAACGCGGTATTAAAATTTTTCTTTAATGAACGTATCAGATTCTTTCCAATGAAAATTCATTATAGAATTTTTGAAACTATAGTGTAATTGAATAACATACAGTATCTCAACAAAATATTGATAAAATATAAGTATAATTTTGGTTGTTATGTTTTATATTTCAAATTGAATTTTTGTACTGTATGAATACTGAGTAAATGATTTTTTTTATTTACAGGGGATTTGCCCATCTGGGCGCAGGTCTTTCTGTAGGATTCTCTGGCTTGGCGGCAGGTTTCGCCATCGGTATCGTTGGAGATGCTGGTGTGAGGGGAATAGCTCAACAACCCCGTTTGTTCGTAGGAATGATCCTTATCCTCATTTTCGCAGAAGTATTAGGTTTATACGGTCTCATTGTTGCCATCTTTCTCTATGCAAAGTAGATTTTTCAAATTGTTCATCCCATTCCTCTCATACATACATTTCCTCCCGCCCACATACACGTTTGGTTCCTTTTCGAGACAAGAAAAAAGAAATAGCCACGAGTTGGTCAGAAATTAGTAGCGCCTTCATTTTATTACCCATTTTAAGTTACAAAACATGTTCAAGTGTAAAAATATGTATAAAATGGCAAAACTTCGAATGACCATAAAAAGATTACTGTTATCACAAAAATAATGAATTGAATGTGTATATAATTGGAAGGTTTTCATTCGTGATGTTTTCACATTTGGTTTATCTAAAAGACAGAAAATTTAGAATTGAGTTAATTGAACCACTAAAAAGGCAAAGGAAAACCGATTGGTCCATTCAATGAAAGTATTCCTTAAGCAAATTGCATTGTATAGTCATTATGTTTATATAAGTAGATAGATTTATAGGTTTCATTATTTGATATAATGATTATATCCAATTTGGCTTTATTGAGCCACAATTTAAATATAAAATAAAGTTAACAGAAAGGAGCACAATTATTTTCAGTTCTGAAATTTTATGTTTTGATCTTATACTATTTTCTGTTTGAGTTTTATCATATTTTTTTAATGCTACATATCATCGCAAGTTTTTTCATCTGTAGCTAAGCGAAATCTAATTGTTAAAAATTTTGCTCATCGTGTTGAACGATCATACATACATTAATACGAAAAGGAGTTTTATTCATGAAAATTTTATGACCCCACAAAATTCTCCATTTTATTTGCAAAGCTGTTGGTCGATAAAAATCATTTCATTATATTCTATAACTTTTACGTCAAATTGACTCCAGAATTTTAAATTCTGGCAAAAAATGGCTTCTCTATTTTTTTGACCAATAGTCTTCGAAATAATATGGAAACCATTTTCTATGGATGGTTTGGTGTTGATAGTTAATGTTCGTGTTAGCCCTTTGTAGAATAAATAAGGATAAGGAGGAGGAGAATTAGGATTATGATCTCTTTGCTAATGCTAATTCTCGATTTATACAATATCTCCCCGCTTAAAATAATTTTTTCATCATATTTGTCGACCAGAGTGACTCATGATAGAAGCATCCTTTCAGCAATTGATTATTGGAAGACACTTGTTAAGAAATCAATAGCTCCAGTTCATATTTTTCTATATTTCCATAAATGTTTCAGAAATAGAGTGGTAGCAAAATTTTATTAAAAATATATTATTTGTACATTCCATTACATTTCTGTCTTTATAATTTTGTTTTATTGTCTATCACTTAACATATATGCAGAGAAAATGTAAACTTGTATAGAGACAGGAATTTAAGAAATATTAAATTATAGATGCTATTATTGTTGATTCTTGTCTTCACATTCAAATATTGCCAATTCAACTAAATGTAAAACCCATCAATTCATTAATTAATGATAGATGGTACACCTCCAAAAAAATTTCAATAATCAGTACATTGATGTGAAAGTGCCATAAATATTTTGAAGGTCGTATTCCATTTAAATCTGTTGGAACGAATAACATATCTAGGATATTCCAATCTGCAAAATGGTTTAAATTTTCAGGGTATTCTATTACTTTAGAGGACAAGTTAAAAAAAGTAGGTATAATATATTTGGATGAATGCATTTTCCAGATAGTCTAGAAAGATTTTAGATATATTTTGATAAATTACGCAGATATCTTATCGAAATTCTTTGTGTGGAAATGTTTGTACTGTCAGTAAGGTGCTCTTTTAAACTATTCCAATATTGTAGAAAAGGCTAGCGCAAACACGTTCCATAATTTTTTTTATTATGAATAATTTCTAATTCTTGAAGGTTTCTATGATTGACATATGTAGAGTAAATACTAAATCCAAATATTCATTTGATTAGTATCAATTCTCAAAAGTATTTGATCTATATGTAGATCTATTGATTTTTATTCTAATTGTACTTTCTTCTCAAACAACTTATTTTTTATTTCTACAACAAATTCTAGATGAAAAATGCTTCTAGTGTTTAGAGTAGTGAAAATCAGTGTTTCTCTAAAATCATATTCGAAACAACTGCCTTTTCACGAAACACTTCTAGCATACTAGATTTTTTATGGAATTGTTAGGACCTACCTTTCCCGTTTATATGTTGCCGAAATCTTTTGGAATGCTCCCAATTTTTTTGGTAAAATATGAAAAGAAAGCATGGTTGAAGTACATATTTTATAAAATTGAGAATAAAAAAGTAGGTATGTAACATATTTAGGATATTGGTATGACTTGAAATATTTCATTATTTCTCTAGCTAATTCCCAACAACTGAAGAAAAAGAAGTTCCAAATGCCACCTACAGTTTAAACAATATTCTGCTAATTCAACAGAATTTCATTGAAAATTCGTTAATCCATTTCGTTCAATTTCGCATCAATTTTTCAGTATTAAAACAAGTATTCAATTTTTTATTTGCAATTACTGAAGATAAACCAATGGGTATTGCAAATATTGAGATTACTGTATTCTTCAATTATATGGTGTATTTTACACGAAATCCAGAAAATGTATGAAATGACCGTGGTGTTTTTCAATCTTAAGATAATTATATCCTAGAAGGAAATCTTGTTTATATTTTCTCTGTTTAATATATATTCGTCGCCGGCATTAGGTGTGTTTCTTTCCCAAATCTAATTTATAATTTTACTCTTATATATCAGTTTTATGTAAGATTATTAGTTTAATCTATTCGATTTTGAAGCACAAACAAAATTAAAATACCTAGAAAAATTGAGTACATATTGAAAAATTATCACAGTTGTCGACATGATTTTTTAACTTCGAGTTATTGAGAAATTTAGAATGTTGCATAATTGTTTAAATGTATAAAATAAAACGATTTAAATGCTGTGTAATATTAATGTGAGCTGTAGTGTGGTTCAAAGAACTGATAGTTTATTGGTTGAATAGTAAATAAGAGTCATTTCGTATTTGAAGAGTAATAAGTGAAAAATACAATCCGTGGCGGAAGTTCTCCTCCTACATTACAACAATTTTTTTTCAAATCAGTTGAACTCGTACTTTATTTTATTTCTGAATAACTTCGTCAATCAAAAATAGAAGCTAGTAATCAAATATTTTCATCTCAAAGTGCTGAAATACTTGACTGTTAATTTGAAAATGAGTTGATACTAGACTGAAAAATAAATTCAAACATTCAACAATATTTTTGCTTGTTCCAAATGCGGCCTTCATTATCTATTGCGGAGAGAAAACAATGGAAGTCTGGAACTAATTATTGTACTCAGTACAGGAATTTGCATGTTACCGTAAAGTGAATATTAGACTGATCAACAGTAGTCATGTTAGGCCAAATCAGACAGGTAATTGTGTCGTGACTTCTTATCCTCATAACTGATATGCCTTTTTTTATGTCAATCAACATTTTTTTTTGTGTCAAATTCATTTACGGTTCTATAGTGATAAAAACAAAATAGTTAATTATTGATTCTCCGTTACTACGTGATAGTTAATCATGATAATAAGAAATTCAAACTGTATTATACTATAACAAGAAATTTATTGAAAATCAGGATTGCATTTTCGGTCTCTCGACCATCTTCAGCTGACAAGTATTGAACTAAAGTTTAAAATACATATATAAACAGGTAGATACAAAATTAATGAGAGTGCGAACAAGAGGTAATAAACTAATTATGCTAACAGCAGGAATTATTTAAATATTTCAAATAGGGACAAATAAGCCGGGCCATACTAGTCATTTGGAAGGTTATCTATATGGGGGTTTATTGCTGTTTGAAATTTCGATGGATTCCAAGAAATCTAATTTTCGTCTCTTAGGTGTTCTGTGAATACCTAAGAGGCGAAAAGTTAATCTATGGGTGGAAAATGATGGCCATTTTCGATACAATGTTAAGCAAAAGTAGATGCGTCTGTTTCTGGTTATTGTAATCTGGATTGATCTTTATATCTCGTTTTGAATGAACGACCAGTTTAACATAAATAAATAGACGCCTTCACAATCCATACAGAACAACTTGTAAACTCCAGTATTGTCAAATTAATCAGTTTTTTCTTTACTATTGAAAAATTCTGGGAGAGTTTCGTGGATCCTGAAAACAACATTATCAATAATAAAAACAAGTACTGTGTTTTGATTCGTAACGCGTTTCATTACACCGTAGCTTCTTCAGACGAATGATTTAAACTCAGTATTGTCAAATTAATCAGTTTTTCTTTACTATTAAAAATTTCTGGGAGAGTTTCGAAAAACTGTGGATCCTGAAAGCTACTTTTTATTCTGTTTTGAAATGACATTTGCAATCTTTTCGCTGATAGGTCCAAAATATGTTAATGAAATATATTCATCTGTATTAGTAGATTCTATGGATAAATATGATATGCTGTTTGTGTTTGTTTTTCGGATTATTCCGATTATTATACACGAGGATAATCATTATTCTTAACTATTTCTTCATCAATAGTATAATATTGTAATTTGGAAATATATCTCAAATTTTAATAATGAAAGAATATCGATTTTGTGAAACACTTCCTGAACATATGAATTGCAAACCAGTAATCCATACGGAATTATTGTTTACTTTTTATTTCCTTCGTAGATTCTAGAGAAATGCTATGTAGACGATATCATTATTTGCTTCACAGGAACAGATAGACAGATAAATACCGGAAATAGAAAGCAATAATTGATAAATTAGACGTAATAATTTCGAACGAAAATGGAAAACATGTTTTCGCAATATGCTGTCAGCATTCAATAATTTTATTGATACATTAACATCCCGCTATCACCAGAAAATTTCAACAAAGAACTAAATTTGATTAAACAAATAGCCAAAAATAATGGTTACAATCCCTTTGTTAAATTTCAACACCTTAACCTACGTTGGCATTATTTGAGAAACTGGATACACATAAACGCAGTTTTTCAAATAAAAATCAGATTCAAATTACGCGAATCATCTCTTAGATTCTTTAATCATTATTCTGGGAAACTTTAACTCAGGTAGACTCATCAATGAACAAGTCGATTTGTCCTTTCTTCAATAATAAGCTTTTAATTTCAAGAACATTTATAGTTATATTCTCATTTACATTTTTCTGCATAATCATTCGTCTAGCTACGGTGAACAATTGGTGATCATTCATAGGGCTTTCTCTGCCATTATCCGAAGAAAATATGTTCAGGGAAGTGTCAACTATTAAAGAAATAGCTAAGAACAATGGTTATTCCTCAAATATAATAAACGGAATGATCCGAAAAACAAACACAAATAGCATATAATATCTACCCACGTATAGAATCAACTAATACAGATGAATATATTTCATTAACATATTTTGGCCCTATCAACGAAAAGATTGCAAATCTCATTTCAAAATTGAATAAAAAAGTAGCTTTCAGAACACACATGAAACTCTCCCAGGAATTTTTTGATAGTAAAGATAACACTGATAAATTTGACAATACTTGAGTTTACAAGTTGTCCTGTATGGATTGTGAAGGCGTCTATATAGGCCAAACTGGTAGTTCACTCAAAACGAGATATAAAGAGCATCAATCAGAGTACAATAACCAGAGAACAGCCAAATCTATTTTTACTTCACATTGTATCGAAAATGGCAATCATTTCCCACCCATAGATCAACTTCAAATTATTCATAGAATACCTAAGGGACGAAAGTTAGATTTCTTGGAATCCATCGAAATTTTCAAACTGCAACAAACCCCCCATAGAGATAATCTTCTGAACGACCAGTATGGCCCGGCTTATTCGTCCCTATTTAAATTATTTAAATAATACCTGCTTTTATCATAATTCGTTTATCACCTCTTGTTTGCACCCTCATTAATTTTGTATCTACCTTTTTTTTATGGACAAAGGAGGAAAATCTTCGAAAAGATGCACCCCGGGGACGGGGCCAATGTCGGATTTTTACCGACTAAAAACCTCCTCTTGGAGTTCCAGCCCGTAAACTATAGTCTCCATAGTGCAGAATTAAATGATGCTGAGATTAGAGAGTGACTTAAATGTTAATACGTTTACGCGGACACAGATTTTTAGAGAGAAGAGAACCTATTTAATTGACTAGGGAGCACGGTCGAGGAACTGTATCGAACCGTTTGGGCTGACAGTTTGCTAATACGGAAATCGTTGGATTCTCGTGTTTTGAGATGTTTTCACATAGGGGGTGCCAGTGTTTGCTGAGAGTGTTGGAGATGAATTCTCCTACTCGAAGTAATTGGTGACCAGTTCCGTGATTTTTACGAAAACCATATTGAAAGTCCGGGATGATGGAGTGCGCATCAATATGTGCGTTAATACGCGCTAGACTTATTTTTTCTACTACCTTATTGATGGCAGGTAGAAGTGATATGGGCCTGTAGCTCGTAGGGGAGCTGAGATTTTTTCCAGGCTTAGGTAGGCAAACAACAATTGCTTCTTTCCAAACGTTAGGAAAGTACTGATGCATGAGAATATTATTAATGATTGTGTTGAGATACTCAACACAATTTTTTGGCAAAATTTTTAATATTTTGTTGCGGACTCCATCGGCTCCGGGGATTTCTTAGGTTTAAGAGATTTAAGTATTGAAGATATCTCGGATTCGACACGCTCGAATCGTTTAACAGTTTTAGAAATGAAGTCGTGAAACTCGCGCAATTTGGGAGCGCTCTGATAAAGCGAGCATTGGAGTTGAAGCGATCAGGCGAGAATGTCGGCTTTTTCTGCGTCCGTTGAAAACGTGCTTCCACCGCTTTTTATAGCGGGTAGGGGAGGGGTTCCGCTATTTTTGAGTTTCTTAATAATTTGCCAAGCACTTTTTGGGTTTTCGTTTGCCTCGGCAATGAAGTTCTGTTTTTTGTATCTACCTGTTTATATATGTATTTTAAACTTTAGTTCAATACTTGTCAGCTGAAGATGGTCGAGAGACCGAAAATGCAATCCTGATTTTCAATAAATCTCTTGTGATAGTATAATACATAGTATAGTTTAAATTTCTTATTATCATCGTGATTAAAACATGTTAATAATTGTAAAAAGGTACTTAAATATTAGTTTTATTCATTAATTTCAATTCCATTGGTTTAAATTGACTTGTGTTTGAGTAAACATGTCGAGAAAATGGGAGTAACTCTTTTTGTTACATTTGTGGCGAGTTAATTTTCGTAAAACATAAGCTATTGTGACGAATTTAATTTGAAATGATACTGTCAGTATTTTATTTTTTCAAATGCTCATTACGGTGATGCTTGGGTTCCACGTATCTGCTCCACCATATATGCAAAATTTAAATGATTAATATTCATTCATATGCCGTTTTCAATTCTCATGACAGACTAATTCTAATTATCAAGTTTCAAGATGCTACTTTTGTATTACTTCAATAAAAGCACAAAGGCAAAACATAAGTTAAACACCGATTTATCTTCAATATTAAGACATTGTATCTAATAATGACAATTCATCCATATCAATTTGTTCATCGTTATGTGATATGGAGGGTGAAACAACAGACAAGTCCTATGGTGTCAAAAGTCCTGGTATTTAAAATATTATAGTCAGAGAAGATCCCTCAGGCACAATCAGTAAATTTATCAGATTGTCATCTGAATATTTAATGGCGACAAAAGTAGCAGCTGAAGGTCGACGTCATTTAGATTGGATTGGAACCGAACCCCTTGAGGTAGAAAAAAAATAGTCATTGACGACTGCCAATTGAAGTTTATCAAAAATGATTCATAATGTTTGTTCACGTTACCATCACGCTGTATGCGTGATATTTGATTTTGTATATTAAAATGTATACAAGTATCGCTCGAAATGCCCATAAATGTGAAAAGTAGACCAATTTCAATGAATTTAATTTTCAATTCTTGAAATATTAATTTTTATAAGATTAAAAAATACTGATTTCATAGTTCTCATTTCTGTCGACAGTCTCTAATGACTGCTTGTTTAAGATGGGGACAATACACAAAGTATTGGTAACAATATAAATGCAGTTATGGACATGCTGGAGATTGAATTCGATCTAACTGTGGCGTTTGTTTATCGGCTACTCCAAAACGAGTTTAAAAACCGCTCTACTTTATAAAGGTAAAGTAGTTTCCTTTATTTTTATAGAACACGATGCTAATATGAAAGAAGTTTATGATATAACAAGACTAAACTCGAGGCTTTGTTCATTGGCAACGACGATGTAAGCCTAGCCTAGCTAATATTTCATTCCTTCCGCTTCTTAAACCAATCTTCTGCATATGATTGTCATATTAAATGCCGAATTTCGCATCCGTTATGGTTTCAATAAAAATGCTGAAACACCAGTGACGGTTCGTTAATTTGGTGGGACGGCTAAGGGCAAGGTAAGAAACTATTGTCGGGAAAACTCTAATTTAAAAATTTTGATTCGAAAGACGCTAATAACTATTGAAGACGTAATTTCCGACACCCGCTCGTGCTGTCCGCGGCAATGCCTTTAACTAATACTTTTGACATTCTGCTGGTTATTTTCTATATCCATGAAAATATCCCAAAATAAACGAATTGCTTTGTTGGGGACGATAGGATCAAGTGTTGCATGCTTTTTATGAGCGACATCTTCATTTTTAATTTGTTGTAAGTTCACTTCCAAATAGATTTCCAAGTTACTCTGGAGGTGCTATTTGTTGACATGTTGGTTTATTTTTTCACTGATGGGACCATAGCTGTAGTCCTATTTACCCAATGAATGAAAATTTACTCTAATAATGAAGTGTTGATTGACTTGTTAGGTTAGGAAAATCAATATAGAATATAAGGTCAACCAAATATATTGTTTGTTGTTTGTTTTTTCTATGGACCTACAGTTTATAGTGGACTCCGAACCACTCACCTAGACCGTGCAATGATAACTGCCACCTCTCAGGATTACAAGTTATCTGGCCTTCAGAGGTTATGGACCAACAACTATGGTTATGTGCAAAGATGATTTATATACTCTATACTTGGTCTATGTTATGTGTCCAATCTCTATGTATGTCTTTGTCAAATTCACTTTTTTGTTCAAGGACAACATCCATGACTTGAACCCGGATTCGAACCAGGCACCTCGGCTAAGCATATTCCTACATACTTGCTCACTAACCGTGCAGCTACCGAGGCGGTCTCAACCAAATATATCGAAATTGAAATAATTCAAAGAACGAAAATGTAAATGTTGAATGAGGTCGATTCTACGTTTTGAAGCTGCAAAATCGTCAATTTTTTATCGTGGAATGTCAGTTTTTCACCAATTTTTTGACCGATTGCTTGTATTGATTGGTTATTCCCCTGGATTGACTCATAGTGTTTCTGCTTGACCTTTTTGAGCTGATAAACTTCGTTCCACGCAGCAGAAGTCGGTGGTAAGAATAATACTAGAAAAAAGCATATCGCCAATTTGACAAAAAAGATTATTTTTATGTATCATCAATAGTTCTCGCAGCGAAATTAATGACTAATATGCTAAATTTTGATACCTTTGGTTGTATTATTGTAATTTTCGTAGGGATTTATGATTTTTTTCCCTTTATATATTAATGTATATCTTCGTTTCTCAACCTTTTTATGTCGCAACCCACAGAAGAGCCAAAAAGTTATGTAAAAAGTCTCGCGACCCCGTCATTATTAAATTATAATAATATTCTACTTAATAGATTAATTATACGGTTTTTAATATTTTACTTTATTATGTCCGTGCTTTTTGAGTAGATCTCGAGAAGAAAAAAAATTTTAATAAGTAGGTAACTAACCTATAAAAAATTATTGTGTAATAAAATAACACTCTGCTAGCGGCAAAAGGCGGCTTTATCAAAGGAACGCGCGGTACTTGTGTACTTGAAAAGCCGCGTTTTTTATTCTTGCCGCTTTTCTAGAAATTTCGGACGGCGCGTTTGACAGGAACATCGAGACTTTCGTTCACGCCGATATAAATGTTGCGCCTGCAGGAATTGGAGTCATTCTGAAATGTAAGTTGAAGGCAATACTACGTCGATACAAAGTTTATTTTTAAATAGTACAAAATGAGTGCTGCGAAGAAATCTAAAACGTATCATTTTAATAACCATTGGGATGAAGAAATCTAAAACGTATCATTTTAATAACCAGTAGGATGAAGAATTTTTCTTTTGTATGGTGAAAGATAAGTGCATTTGTCTTATTTGTCGTGCGTCAGTTGCAATACCTAAGCGTGGTTATTTAGAGAGGCACCATAAAACGGTTCATAAAAACTATAAAAAGGATTTTCCGCCACAACGCGAATTAAGAAAACGAAAAGTACGTGATTTGATATCTTGTTGACAAAAGAACAAACCATGTTCACAGCCAAACAATCAAAAGCTGCTACGATCGCGTCATTTAAAATATCTCATATATTGGCGAAACACAAGAAACCATTCGAAGATGGATCGGTTGTGAAGGAAGCATTTATTGAAACGGGTGAGACTTTATTTAGAGATTTTAAATTTAAAATAGAAATCATGTCTTCTATTAGGGAACTTCAGTTATCTCGTCCGACTGTCACAAGGCGTATTGAAGTCATGAGTTAGGACATGGCAGATAAACTAAAACATGATATCATGAAATGTACATACTTTTCTTTACAGTTCGACGAATCCACCGATATGACAATGCTGGTTGAGGAAGAATTTTTGACAATCAGAGAAGACCCGTGGCGAAGATATATATGACGTTTTCTTCAATTTTGTAAGAAACTACAAGCTACCAATATATAAATTAGTGTGCATTACAACCGATGGAGCACCAGCAAGTATCGAGCTAACGAAGATTTTCCTTCATTTTTTCATTTCATTACATTATACATCAACAAGTTTTGTGTTCAAAAATTTTAAACACGGAGGAAATTATTTGCATTGCAACAAAATTATGAATTCCATCAGTGCACGTAGCTTGCAACGGCGGCTTTTCAAATTGCAGTTGGAAGATAAGGAGTCAGCTGAACACACTGATTTAGTTCTTCACATGGACGTCAGGTGGTGGAGTCGCGAAAAATTCCTAGAAAGGTCTCAACAATTGTTGCCGGAAATAACAGCTTTTCTGGACGAAAGAAGTAATGACATCTCAATGCACTTAAACACCATTAACTTGGAGCTTCAAGGTAAAGGAAAAACTAAAATTGAGATGATTAGCGCAGTAAACACATTCAAAAGTAAATTGCAACTTATGATAGATCAACTGAAAAGAATGTGAAACATTTTCCGTCTTTGAAAGCAATGATTCTCAGTTGAATTATGATACGTATGAGGCTGAATTATCAAATATTTTAGGACAATTCGAAATGCGTTTTTATGATTGCAGTAAATTGGCAAATATACAATAATTTATGAGTTATCCTTTTTCATGTAAAAACATTGAGGAATTAGCTACTGAAATAGCAAGTCAGTTTAATATGAACTTATGTTCTGTTGTTGAGTTGGTGCAGATTATATCGGATATACATCTCAAAGCTACAACATCTGATACAAATTTCTGGTACTTTATATCTGAATTAAATATTCAAGTCCAAGGCAAATCGCCCTTCAACTCATGGCAATGTTTGTGTCAACTTATTTGTGCGAGTCTGCATTTTCTGAAATGAAGATAATTAAGTCAAAATATCGCAATCGACTAACTGACGATCATAGGTCTTCATCATTCGTGCGATTAGCACTCCGTGGTTACGTACCATCTTATGAAAAGTATGCTGAGGACATGCAGTGCCACGCTTCAACATTGAAAGTCACCCTTAGTTAACTTTAACACCATATGTAACTCTTTCGTTCTGCAACAACCTATTAACTCGTTATTTTGAATAACTATGAGTTTTTCATTGATATTATAGGGAAGAACCCAATTAAACCTAACCTAAATCTTGACTAACATAATGTATATTGTGCGAAAAGCTAATATCTATATATGCTACGGTACACCCTACCTAGGTAGGTATCGTGTATGTACGACAACCCTGCATCACATACTTGCAGCCTCTCAGAGTCTATCGTAAGTAGTGTGAAAATATTGAGGTAGATCGCCAGCAGTTCAAGTTTGAGCACCCCTGTTATAAACTTACGACTGTCCTAGGCGAGGTCTTAATCTGCGGTGTACTTGCACGAACGTGTCGAGGAAGCTGCTCGTGCATCCCATGGCATATACGCTAGGACAGGTTCGTACATGTTAATTGCCTTAGTTATAAAAAACAAAAGGACTCTAGGCAGAGCGTCATTGGTTTCTTAAGTTTTCAGGGAAGAAACATAGCAAAGCAAGTAAGTACATACAACTAGTGTGTTTTTCTGACACACACCAAAATTATAGATATAAGCATTAATTGATATATATATATATATATATATATATATATATATATATATATATATATATATATATATATATATATATATATATATATATATATATATATATATATATATATATATATAGTGTTCAGATCTCAAAAATAGAAATCAGTAAAAATTCAGTTAAAAGTTAAATTTAAAGAGACAAATTTCTGACAAAACAAAACGTTCATTCTATGTATGGTGAAACGGTCAAGAAAAAGGCCAGGTTTAACCGCTTCAGTAGCTGCATGGTTAGTGCGCAAGCATATTGTATACTCTGCACAAGGGTATGCCGTAGAAGAAGTTTCCTGGCATATCCCAATCTGGAAATGTGTGTCTGTGGCGGGAAGTGAGTGGCTTGATGGTGAGTTCGTTTTGTGCAATGAGGGGGGTTAGGCATCCACTTTTAGAGACAGTGCAAACTTTGTCAACTTATCTCAAATTTGTAAGATTAGCAATAGCCGTGATGTATATTTAGATCTAGTTTTCGCGCACAATAGCGTTATTCAGGTACGTCCAGCCGGGGATTTCTTTGAAGTCAATAGCATTCATCATGCAGCTCTTGAGTTTGATCTGACCATTCCAATATCTGTTGAAAAGACTTTAACGATCTGCGATGTAACTTTTGATTTTGTTGAGGGCAATTACGTTGGCCTCAATGAGTATTTGTTTGCTCGCGATTGGTCTGTCCTTTCTGATGATATCAAACTTGCCGTTGCCAGATTTTATGATATTCTTTATGAAGGATTCGATCTCTTTATACCTAGAGTTTTTAGGAGCAACAGGAAGAATCCTACTTGATTTTGTGGGGAATTAGTAAAAATGATTGGTCGCAAATCTAACCATGCTGCGCTCTAGCTGTAAATCACTCTCGAGGCAGCTTTATTCGGAAAACCTCAATAATATGGAGCGCAGGATCCATTCTGACCCTCAATCATTTTTGAAATTTGTAAATTCTAAAAATAATTCAATGGAGCTTCCGAGTGTTATGGAGTAGCGGTAGTTGACTTCGCGGATTTCTTCTCAGAAGTCTACAGCGAGGATATAGTGGTACCCAATAAGATTGATTATGATTTTTCCTTCAATAACGATGGTTGCCAAGTTCAACCACGTAAAATTTTGGAGGTTATCGACAACTTGAAACCGGGATTCTCGACTGGGTGTGATGGTATACCATCCTTTGTTCTGAAGCGGTGTGCCTTTGTACTAGCTTCTCCTCTTAGTAATTTGTACAATCTTTCATTGAGTCATGGTGTGCTTCCCGCTTTTTGGAAGCGTAGTTTCGTGATACAGTTGTTCAAAAGTGGCCCAAGATCGCTCATTTCGAATTACAGAGGCAATTCTTTGCAGTCTGCCATACCTAAAATTTTGGACTGTTTGGTTTGCAGTTATCTCTCATGGGAGTGTTTTTCTATCATCATAAACGAGCAACATGGGTTTCGAAAGGGCGCTCAACCATTACCAACCTAGCGCTTTACACAAAGGACATAATTGATTGCTTTGAATCTGGATTTCAGCTGGACTGCATATATACTGACTTTTCGAAAGCCTTCCATACGGTGAACCTTAATATATTGGTGAGTAAACTAGAGGCCATAGGCATAACTGGTCCTTTACTCTCATGGCTGGGTAGCTTCTTGTATGGTAGTGTACAGATTGTAAAATATAAAAACTTCTATTCCAGAGAAATATATGTAACATCAGGTGTACCTCAGGGATCACATCTCGGCCCTCTCTTATTTAATATCTTCATCCACTAGATTCCTTTCATTTGCCGACGATGTCAAGTTGTACTCAGTTGTGAAGCATTCCCGTGATTCAATGAACTTGCAGTCTCAAATTGATAGTTTCCTTTTGTGGGTGGAAATTAATGTTTTTAAGTTGAATATCGATAAGTGCAAGCTAATTACATTTCACAAATTTAGAACGCCAAACTATTACAACTACAAACTTGGGAGCCATAATATCAAGCGGGTGGCCTATGTTCAAGATTTGGGTATCACATTAGATAGCCAGCTAAATTTCAAGGATCATATCTCGTCATCATCTTCGAAAGCTTTGAAACAGCTGGGTTTTGTCCTACGTCACTCCAGAGAGTTCTTTCCAGGCATCTTGAAGTTGCTCTACGGTTCACTTGTGCGATCTATATTGGAGTACGGCTCTGTTATTTGGTCCCCTTTCAACCTGGAGACATCGATTTTTTAGAAAAGATTCAGATGAGGTTTCTTCGTCACTTGGCATTCATATCTCTCATTTGGTCTCCGAACCTTGATCTCGATCTGGTGAGAAACACGTTCAATCTCGATTACTTAGCGCACATACGTCAGGTATTCGATTTGTGCTTTCTGTACAGGTTGCTGAATGGTAGTGTCGAATGTCCTGATTTGTTGAGTATGGTAGAATTGAATATACCCGCAAGACGTACTAGACACAGACCCATGCTTAGGGTTAGAATGCATAGGAATAATTACGCCAACAACTTTTTTCTGTATCGCACCATCAAAGTAGCAAATACAGCGGTGGGTTTGGATTTTTGTTACTTGTCGTTTACTGCATTCAAAAGGCATGCCTTTTGTGTGGTCCGGTCGAGATAGGTCGTGATTGATTCAGATGTACGAGTAATTATTTTAGGTTATCTGGATGTCGATGGTTTTGAATGTTAAATGACAACAGGTTTAGGATTCAATTTTATTTTTTGTTACTTTTTGCTACAGTGGGGGTTTCCCGTTTAATCATGTATGTAATTATACTTTCGCCTGATAAATAAATAAATAAATAAATAAATAAATATTGGAACTGCTATGCCGAGGTGCCTGGTTCGAATCCGAGTTCAAGTTATGGATGTCGTCCTTGAACAAAAAAGTTATATTTGACCAAAGCTTTCCAAATTGTACTGGCAAATTGCCTGAGTAGCAAAGCCATTAACCACTGAAGGCCAGACAGCTTGTATTCCTGAGAGATGGCAGTTATCATTGCAAGGTTTAGGTGAGTAGTTCGGAGTCCACTAAACTAGGTCCCTAGCATCAACAACAAAAGGCCAGGTTATACAAGACATATATTTGAAATGATTAATAGCATTGGATGACAAGCCACAAGGTGCTGTTTGTTTTATCTGGAGAAAGCATTAAACCTTCAAAATTAGCATCCAATCTAAATGTAACGAAACTATCTTATATTAATTAGTTTTTTATTTTATAACTTAACAAATGATACACTTAAACGTAAGAAATAATTAATATTGATTCTTACCTTTGTTTCAATAAGTTTGCCAACTATCTATTTGAAATATAAAAATCAAATTATTCTATATGAATATTACCCTTACTTTAATAATTTGGATGAAGATTCACACGAACTGTAACGAAATTATTAATAATTATTCAATGTAACTGAACTAAACTTTGGGAAAAGTTTTTTCAAAGATTCATTTGACTCCTAAGCTCAATTTTCCTAAATTAAGGCCCAACATCCGTCTACAAATTAAAGCCTATTCTATAGAATGTGTTTACAGATATATATATATATATATATATATATATATATATATATATATATATATATATATATATATATATATATATATATATATATATATATATATATATATATATATATATATATATATATATATATATATATATATATATATATATTTGAAAAGAGTGGATTTACAAAATTTGAATAATTTCTATTTACAATAAATGCTTATATCTATAATTTTGGCGTGTGTCAGAAAAAGCACAAGTGTGAGCTCAGGAAATGTAACAGGGGAACCATACTATCTTGTATATGATTCAATAAACGAGTGAAAAATCCTCGTTTCCCTGTCGCTATTGCACTAGCAATAGCTTGTCTGTTTATGATGTGCTAGTGTCGTGTGTACATAAAGAGTACCAAAGATTTTTCTGCTTAGCCGCTTCATTCTCTCTTGCATTTCATGATTTCCAAAAAAAGGGTGAAAGGAAGGGGGTTTGGGACAGAAATCTGTAACAATGGAAAAAGAAAACCAGCAGAAAAATAATTCAACAATCAAACTTCTTATATGTCTAAACAAATCTAAGAAAAGATTTTACATAGCAAACAAGGTCATACAGGTGTATGATCAGAGGGCTCGATTTCTTGATTGATGAATCCGTGAATATGGGAACCTAGAGTATGCTTCAGAGTCAGTGACATATTATGGTCAGTTGGCACTCAGTTGAGCCAAAAGGCTTTTGCAAACTTTGTTTTAAGCTCATCAAATATATATTTATTGGATTATCCCTACACGAATTATTGATAGAAAATAAACGAGCGAATTGAAACTCGTAGGTTGTCAATAAACGAGCGAATTGAAACTCGTAGGTTGCCAACCCCAGGACGTGTTCCTTAAAATTTCAAAATCATATCTCTGAGATTAGAGTATTAGGCAATGGCTTAATAAATCATAAATCATATCATATTACCAAAACAGCTATCACTCTTAATACGGTTAAGGGCCAATTAGGTCCGTTGTGAAGTGCTCTATATGCTAGTAAATTTATTTGAAGAATTTTTTTACATTTTCTTACCTATGATTCAAGCGACGAAGTATTGGTCTTATCATATCAAACCTCATATTGAAGAACCTATACTAGAACAACACAACACAAACGTAAGCTTCTATTATAAAAAAAAGAATTTAAAGACAAGTTCAGGTTGTAGACGATCACATGACTTTTCATTTGACCGATCCTTTTGGTCTAAGCTATTAATGTGGGAAGAAAAATAAGATCATTCAGATATTGCAATTTGCATTACATCAATGTATTTTGTTCTGTCTCTTATAGATCGATGTATGGATTGTTTCAGTCTCTGAAGTGTCTATTTTCGAAATAAAAATAAAAACCATTTTGTGGCCTGATTCAGGCAAGCTTAATAAAGTATTAAAATTATTAGATTTTTTTAGAAATTGTCGCATCACTTGGTATTCTGAATGTTACAATCGATTAAGCAGCTCGATCGCAGTTTCTTTGTTAACATATGTTTTTGGACATATGAGGGGAAAAATCTTATCTATGTAGTAACATTTGTTATCATATGATCTCAAACACGTCTGAAACAAGAATGAGTTTATTTGACTATCAGTATTCATTCAATTTCTCTTCAGTTTTCACGCTAAATTAATGCAAGTTTTGTGTGTTTCTTGTTGATTTTCGAATCCTTTGGATTTATTGTAATGGCTGCTGAACGTCCTGGACGCTATTTGAGTGTTCATGAAGTGGTAAGAATTGTAACACTTCTAGAGGAGGGGCGAAGCCAACGTTACGTGGCTAACTTGTTGAATGTTAACCAAAGCACTATTTCAAGAGCAATTAATCGGTACCACGAAACAGGGGAATATGGAAGAAGGGCCGGACAGGGAAGAAATCGGATAGCAACACCAGTTGATGATCGTTGGCTTCGTTTAACTGCACTAAGAGTTCGGCACTGTACGGCTAGAATGCTACAAAATGAACTTGCAGTTTCCAGAAATATGCATATTTCATTGCAAACTGTTAGGTTAGGTTAGGTTAGATTTAGGTACAGGCTCAGAGAAGACGATATCAGACCAAGGGTGGCTTCTACCGGCCCGCGTCTCACCAGAGAGCATCGAGTTGCAAGACTTCCGTTTGCGAGGGAACATGCAAATTGGGGTATTCCAGAATGGTCGAATGTTCTCTTTTCCGACGAGTCCTGGCTCTGTCTAGTATCAAATGATAGACGCATGCCTGTATACAGACGACCTGGGGAACGGTATCAGCAATGCAATATCCGGCAAACCGAAAACTTCGGCGGTGGGGGCTCAGTAATGGTGTGGGGAGGCATTTCTTTCCATGGTCGAACTGAGTTATTTAATCTATTGAATAATGGAATAATGACAGCAGCCAGATACATCGCAGATATCCTTGAACCCCATGTTGTACCCTTTGGCCCATTGATTGGCGAAAACTTCATTTATATGCATGATAATGCTAGGCCTCATGCAGCTAGAGTAGTTACAGAATTTCTGCAAAATGCCGAAATTGATATTTTAAGATGGCCAGCCAGAAGTCCCGACTTGAATCCCATAGAACATGTACAACGTAGGGTGCCTTGTAGAACACTCCAACAACTAGAAAATCTGCTTCCTGAAATTTGGAACTCAGTGACTCAAGAGTACATCCAAAATTTGTTTGAGGGGTTTCCGAGACCTATACAGGCAGTATTTAGGGCTCAGGGCGGGAACACTCTATTTTGAAAATGATTAGTAACCATTCGATGCTAGTTGATTGTTCTCTTCGTGAATGTTTGAAGGTGGTAGAATTTTGTAATTTTTCATTAACTCGAAAATTTTTGATATTTTCTATCATAAACTCATCTTTTTTGAATGATATCTTCTTATTTTACACTTCTAAAAGTTACCAAGCGACTCTTGAATGACCAACCTAAAAGTTTATATAGTATTGTCGTAAAAGTAGGGTGATGCGACAATTTGTGTGGGGAGTGTATTTTCTAAAAAACTGAGGTTTCTTTGATGGCGAGAAGTTTTTCACCCTGAACTATAAAAGTAATGCTATGAAGTGAAAATCTTCTTAACACACGAATTGTGGCAGGTATAATTGTTTCTGAGTGACATCATGCTTGGGATTTACCTACAATCACTTCATTTCGAGATGAATTTCTAGTTTTATATACAGACGAATTGATCTGATCAAATGTATAATGACTGAAAGAGGAAAGGTAGTGATAAAATAATTCTTTAAATATTTAAAACAACTATAAAATTTAACAAACACTTTTGAGATGTAAAATATTTCCTAATGAGTAAAACAAGAATTATATCAATAATTAAAATCCAAAAAATATAGCTTCCTTCATAGTAATCCAGTCGGGAGTTCCATGTTTAGAAATGCAGTTTTTCTGTTGAAGTATTCTTGTAGTCGAATGGATGCGTATCTGAAAAGAATATATATATATAATCAATTTGTTTTAATTCAGGTCTGTCGTCTTTGTGTTTGTTTTATCGCAACGTTTAGGTAGTGCCCCTTCTGCTAATATCAAGCAGTTTGAACTGACATACTACAAGCAAGCGAGTACCAAATACCTAGCAGTACAAGCTTATGAATGCGTTCGAGATCACACAGATTAATTGGTAAAATAAACTATACTAACTGAATAAAATCGAAGTCGATGTGTGAATGTGCTGCTTGAATCAACGCCCAAGAATACCAAAATAGATGAGCTGCTAAGGCGAATTTGTTGACTTGCACATAAAGTACTTCGATCTCGTGATCACTAACGGTCGATTTTCCTTTATATTCCATCAGATATGTTCTCAACCAGTCTAACTGAAGCTCTTTCTTTGGATATCTGCTATAATCTACATCATTCACGCCTAAAAAAGAAATGAAAAATTCAATGGATAATCGTTTTTTGAAAATACTAAGAAACAGTTTAATCAATTTGATGAATGTCAAGAATACTTTTTTCTTGATACTGAATTTTTCTTATCTTTCTATTCGTTTTGGAAAGAATTCCAATCAAGGTAGCGATGATACATCAGTATCTATGAGATATTTATGCTTCAAAAAGCGTGAAACATTCAATGGTTCAATAAAACAGACTTCGCTGTACTGTTGACAAAATATTGAATAACAGTATTGCATGCTTGAGGCGATACTTCGACACTACATCGTTTAATTTCTGTCTTCAATGACTTAAGTCCAGAGGTTTTAAATCGCAAGAGCGTGGCAGCCCATTCTTGTCATCAAACCTAGAGATGACGCGACCCGGAAAGGACGAGACAGACAATATTTCGCAGGTGATTGGCAACTGTCACCGTCCTGCTGGAAACACTTATCGTTAGCAGTAACATCCCAATCATTTCCGGATCCTAATGCATACCAAACAGTAACTTGTTGTGAATATTTTGCCCCATCATGAATTATTTATGGTTTTCTGAGCCCCAAATGCGGCAGTTTTGCCTTTTAACGACGGTGATAAGGTAAAAATGGGCCAGCGTTGCCAGGTTTTTTTATGCCAAGTCGGGATTTTGAAACATTTTAAATGAAAAAAGCGGGATTGTTTCGTCGAAAGCGAGATATAGTAAAAAACCATAGAAAAAATGTACTTCAATAAAAATATATATTCAATCAGATTTACCTTATCGTTTAATGTCTTATTCGTCTTCTAAATAAAAACAATAAAAAACAGAAATCGAAATCAGAAGAGTACTATTTATTAGAAAAATATGGCGTTTCAAACAATAGTCCGAGGAGTGAATGTTACAATAAGAGAATAATTATTTATAAGAATTGATTATTCATAATATTTCTTTGAAGAATTAACTTTTTCCAAAGTGTTTTTCTCTTTAATAAAAATAAAGAACTCTTCACAGAAAAGCTGTAGATTAACCTGGGTAAGTAATTCTGCTTTCATTAAAATTACGCAGCATTTTTTTTCTGGCATCTGACCATTTTAAATTAATCTGGGAAAAAAAGGCGTTCAGGTAAGCAGTTCGATGTCGGGATACTCAATATGAAATACACTAGTTTAAACATATTCCTGGTATTTTTTTTTGGAAACTGCTGAAAGAGCCGGTGCGGTGGTGGCAGTGGTGTCTTTGAATTTTCCCACTAATACGACCAAGGATGATTTCAACAAGTTCTTCATATAAGTTATCTATCGAAATGTGGCCTGTCAATTTTATTAAAGGTACAACATTTTCAATCATTTCAAAACTAACCTCACTTTCAAGGTTTATGAATTTTAGTCTGGAAAAATATTTTCATCAGAAAAATTATAACGTTCTAAAGTAAAACGAAATGAGACACTTTTGTCACTTTTCCACAATTTATTCAATAATCACGATCGGTTTCGAACCTACGGTCATTTTCAAGTGATTAACAATATAATACATGAGTAGGCAAGTACAAGTACAGAATGAAATGTATCCTAAATATTGAGTAGTTGGGATCCATTATGCTCTAGTTGGCTAGTGAGGTTAATGAATTGTGGGTTTTTACATAGTTTGTTGATTTCCAAACTTTCCAACAAATTCATCTCTCTCCCTTTGATACATTTATGAAGGATTTTAAGATTGTTCAATGATATCGAGTGGTTAGTTGATTTTATCTGTTCAAATATTGGCGAATTTTTATCTGAGGAAATATGTTCCTTGAATCTAGCTTCAAAACTTCTCCCTGTTGGTCCGACATAGGCTACCTGACATTCATTGCATTTGATTCGATAAATTCCTGATTGCTTGAATTTATCGTTCTTTTGTTTGGCATTGAATAATAATCTGCTTAAGTTGGGGCCGCTTGAGAATGAAGTAGTTATGTTCAATTTGGAAAAGTAGTTACTGATTTTGTTATAGAGTTCGCCGGTGTATCTGAGACTAGTGTATCTTTTTCCGGGTTTCTACGATGCAATATAGTGATTGAGAGGTAATACATTGCTCTTTGCGTTTAATGATTTTATTTAGAAAATGTTGTGGTATGTTGTTATTTAAGGCAATTTTTCTGATGAATTAAGTTCAGTTTGATAATTTTCTGTCGAAAGGTAAGAGTAAGCTCTATGAATCATGGAGTTATATGCAGCTATTTTGTGGCTTAAATGACTGAACGAGTCCATTGGAATCGATGCGTCTGTGAATGTTTACTTTCTGTAATTTTTAAAAGTGAATTGGTTATTTGAATTTGTAATGGTTAAGTCGAGGAAATTAATTGAGTTATTATTTTCTAATTCAGAAGTGAAGCTGATGCGGCAATGTATTTTATTCAGGAAATTTAAAAATTGCTGAATTTGTTTGTTTGAACCACGAAAACCAACTAAAATGTCATCTACAAATCTGTACCAGAAAGTAATGTGTTTTTTAGCGAAATCTGTGTTTAATATTGAGTTTTTCTCTAAATTATTCATGAAAATGTCAGCTAGTAGAGGGCTAAGAGGTGAACTCATTGAAAGACCTGAATTTTGTTTAGAGAATTCAGATTGAAATTGAAACTAACTTTGAGATAGGCATATTTGAAGAAGATTGCTAAATTCATTAGTGATATAAGGCGGTGTGTTAGACTCGGATAGGATATCTATAACAAGGGGTAGACACTCATTCGTTGGAATGTTCGGGTACATATTTTTGACATCGGAAGAGACTAACTTGATATCTAAGGAGATTGTGAGATTTGAAAGTTTATGTATGAGATCTACAGAATTAGAGATAGTGTATTGTGCTTGAAAATTTGAGAGATCTAGAAATTTTTGATTCAAGAATTTTGCTAGTTTACCTGATGGTGTGTTTATATATGACACTACAGGTCTTGCAGATTTTTTTTCCTAATGTAGTTCAATCCATCCGTACATTTTTGGAGCTTGAACATTCATTGGAATCAGTTTCCTCTTCTCCCATTCTGTGTGTGCTAGGTGTTCTGACAAACTTTGATTTCTTTTGTGAGAAGTTTGGTTGGATATTTCGGTATTTCGGTGATATCCATTGTTTTCAGTACATCCTGCATCTTTTCTTTGTATAGGTTTTCATAGAGGCATACTATACTATTGACTTTGTCAGCTTTAGTCATTATGAGATCTTCGGCTTGGATTTTGCTTGATATGGACTTTATTATTTTCAACTGATTCTGATTGCTAGTTTTATGTCAGATTTTCTGATAATTTCTGTTAGTTTGTGTTTATGGAGGCTTGGGTTGGTGATGATATCTTTATGTTTTTGGATGGCCAGCTCTGCTTGCACTCCAGTTATTTCCATGTCTGTTTTGAATTTGCCGTTTTCCAGGGTGAATTTTGGTCATCAAAGAATTTGTTTGTTAGATTTATGAATCTAGGATAAAAAGTGATATTTGATCGTTCGAGAACATCTGTTTGGATCATAGGTTACTGAGGCTTCTGTTTTTCTTTTTGATCTCAAATTCAATATTATGTAAATTATAAAATAATTCGTCCTGAAGTGATTTGAGGTGAGGTTTTATATTATCACGTATCTTATACAACTTTTTAATTTCTTCCTTGAGCCAGAGAAGTTCCATTTTTGGTTTAATTTTAGAGGTTGTTTCATTATTAATACACATTTTGAACTTGATATAGTTAGACATCACTTTCCACTTCAGACACTCTTTGTTTAACCACAAATTCAAGGATACTCTGTTGTATTTCACGACCGGTTTCGATCCTACGGTCATTTTCAAGAGAATAACAATATAAAACATGAGTGAGTAGGCAAGTACAAGTACAGAATGAAATTTATCCTAAATATTGAGTAGTGGGGAGCCATTTTGCATCAGTTGACTGTTGTTCATCACCCTCAACAACCATGGCATAAGCGTAAGCCATCTGGTTTTACTGTAGCCGAGCAGTGATGTTCTATTTTAACTTTAGTGCAAAACTCCATTAGAACTTCAGAACGAACCGTATAAATATGAATATATTTCTTCAATAATGCTTTCGTAATCTAAGGTTGATCCCCTGCGGCAGATTCCATTGCATTGTGAACTATATAGGTTCTACATTAAATAACTATCAACGGTTTTTTCAGAATGTTATTTGCTGATAAATTATTACTTCCTCGCCTAACTACACCCTCAAAATTGACATTAGCATTGTCGCCACAAAGTTACCACAATATTTTTCGTCAAATTATTATTTGTCAGTACTTGGTGCTTTTGAATTTCGGACATGATTTGATCAATTTCGACGCACAATCATTGAAGCGAGAACTGTGGTTTTCTTGTACAGTATGATAAGCCCAGACACCTTCTGCAGCAGCAATATCCAAATCCTCTAAAGTTGGAGCGTTTTTATGTTTTTCAGACTTTGAATACTGTTCAATATCACAAGCACCACTATGGGAAACACTAAACTTTGTATGACACTTCGGATCTGATATTCGAAGAAGTATTTATTTCTTAATAAATGGATACTTATCTTGTAAGTTGACATTGAATGAACACTTGCGTTTGGGCATAACTATAGGTAAAACCAAAACAATAGAATACTTCAAACTAGTTACAAGTTTACCACCAAACTACTTCAAGACCATTACCCAAAAACAAAACAATAGCGACAAGTCTGTGTGCATGCGAGTGGCTAGCCTAGTAACCAAGTAAATGGGCCTTCTCCCCGCATTACAAAGGAATCTCCAATCGTTAACGACGCGACGGTTTGTTTTTTCCCGCTCTCGCGTCTCTCACGAGTCCAAAATTCTATATTTTCGGGCGGTTTCGGAAAACGGGACTATTTCACTTCCAGGAGCTTTGTTTGGGGACAACGGGACAGGTGACCGAAAAAATGGGACGTATGATCCCTTTATGTATAAGCCTAAAAGGGGACTTTGATGAGATATCAAAAAGGTTTATCCCACGAAATTAAAAGTAGTTTTCATTTTTGCACGGACTTTTCAAACGATCATCGTATCTCCCGATGCTAATGAGATTCACATAAGGTAGGTGTTTTCGCATTTAATATAAAGAACAAAATAAGACCATTTCATCAAGGCCAGTCGTGAAATTCATGCTAGAGCAGGGTTTTTACGTGAAGATCGATCGTTAATTATTATTGCATAAAAACTCATAACTGCGACGAATTCGATCGAGAAAAGGAGATTGAGGAGAGGAAAGCGCATGAAATTTAAAATATGCGATGCTCATAAAATACGAATAGAAAGTCTGAACAACAACTTACGTTATATTAATTAAGAATTATATCAATCCTTTTATTTTACAAGAATTAATGATCAATAAATAATTACAGGAAAAGCGGTTCAAACACTAGAAAACAATCTTTCTAAATGAACTATTGTTTTCAACATTTTAATGAAATTTTATCATCGACAACTTAGAAATTTTCAGAGCAAAACATATTAACAATAATCACCATACTCAAATACTATACTGATCTGTGTAAATCTATTTGCTATTTTCGAGTAAGTTTCAACTGACCAATTAAACATAAATCCTACACTATGATATTGTATACTCATACTTTTTCTGTTTAAGGCAAACTTGTATTGTAACTTAATTTTCAACTCAATGTTGTAACGTCTGAAGATAAAATCAAATCCATATCCCTATAGACATTTTCAAGTTGAAAATGATACGCCCATGTTCGAAGAGGTAATTTACTGTGAACATTTTCTTACTTGAAGAAGAAGGAATTTTTATTGTCAATCGCTAGTGAAAATTAATGAAAGAATAGTCTTTTATCAATAATTTACTCACCCGCAAACTCCGCGAAATGGTTGCCGATATCGAAGGGCTGGTAATTATAACAAGCATATTCGAAATCTATGAAGAACACTTCGTTTTTGGTCTTATTATAGATAATATTTCCTAGCAAGAGATCATTATGAGCGAACACTACTGGCATAACGAAATCACTAACTGCTTCTCTGATCTGCTTTATCTCTTGCAAGAGCTGGGATTTCGAGAATTTCATTTCTGCATATCTGTAAGAGAATGATGGATTAGTTAGATGTATTACAATATTATCAGGTACTCAAGGTACATAAGTATATAATATATATGGTTTGAAAGAACGCAAGACACAAGCGAGTTCGCCCATTCTATTTTCACTCCCAACAAAACCGCTATGCATTCTGCATACCATAAGGTATTCCTCAACAAGGCATGGCTTGGCATAACTCAGGGTCGAAGAGACTCAAGACATCAGAACGATACCACATCTGAGCCTCTTTCTTTCTTTTAAGTTTCTCAATGAGATAACGGGTGTTCCTGCGATAATTTGACTCACCTGTCTAATTCAGGAGAATATCAGCGGAAAAGACTGAAACACATCGATTTTTGTTTCCATGGGGGCATTGCTTATGTCAACTTTGAGTAAGTTAGATCAACTCCACCATAACTACCAAGAAAATAATGATAGGGAATATGGGTTGTTAGAAAGATCTTTCGTTTAATTATACGATTTCATTATTTTATTGAATTAAATTTTCGATACAGGGGGTTCTAACTAAAGGTCGACAAGAACATCTGTGCCGGTGAAATAGCCCCTTCCCTTCTTGCGTGTTGACTTTGCCGGTCACGTGGCCAAGATATTCAGTTGTCAATGAACTTTTGAAGCTTTAAGAAGAGCCATCGAACAGAACCGAATCTTGCAAATTTCATTTCAATATTTCTAAGTTTTGGTGAGGATGGAATTCGTTTCCAAGTTAAAAGGGAAAAAATTGAGTGGGCAATCCAGGGAAATAATTGCGAATGTCATTCATTTCATGAAACGAGAAGGGATGCAGAAAGACCATGTAATTTCTTCGAAAAAGGTTCAAGAACGTGTAGCTGTCGCAACAGGTGTAGGTTTGCGAACTGTGCAAAACTTTCAAGCTAAATGAAGAAGATTGAAGATGGCGAAAATAACATAACAAATAATATTCTTACGTCGTCGATAGAATCGTACCCATATTAAAACGAATTCATCAAAAGTTCGTCGATGAGAATGAATATGCAGGATCACGAGAGTTTTGAGAGGAATGGGATTCCGTTGGATCAAGACGAAAACGAATAGAAAGCTACTTATGGAAAAACCTGAAATACAGCAACTACGTTTGAATTATTTAAGATGCATTAAACGATACCGTCAAGAAGAGACCAATAATTTACATGGACGAAACATATATTCATTCCTCCCATACACACAAGAAGACTTGGAGTGACGAGACAAATGACGACCTACGTCAGCCTGTTTCAAAAGGACCAAGAATGATAATTTTGAACGCCGGTAGCGAATGTGGATTTGTAGGAAACGCATAACTGGCTTTAAGTCCAATTGTAAAACAGGTGATTAACACGATGATATGAATTTCGCAAACTACGAAAAATGGTTGAGAGAAAAACTTATTCCAAATTTACCACCAAAAAGTGTGTTAGTGATAACGCATATCACAATGTACAAACAGAAAAACACCCGAACATGGGCTTCCCGAAAAGAAGAAATGAAAGAGTGGCTGCAACGACGATATATAGCCTTCGCCGATGGGATGCTCAAAGCAGAACTTTATAATCTATTTGAATTGCACAAACCCAGATATAAAACGTATGATATTGACAAACTCCTGAATGATCAGGGCCACGATGTACTTAGGACTTCCCCCATATCATCTTGACTTAAACCCGATTGAAAAAGTTTGGGCAGCCATGAAAGTTTATGTAGCTGACAGGAAAGTTGATGTCTCAATGAAAAATGTAGAAAAACTATGTGGAGAGTTTTCTCTTCGTTTTCTCCAGATCAGTATGAATCATTATGCGACAATACGCAGAAAATTGAACAATTTTTTATGGAGCAAAACGTCATCCATATGCTGGATGACGTTATCATTACTTTGCAAGCAGACGATAGTGACAGCAACAGCGAGTCTTCTAGTTCTGATGAACTATCTGACAGAAAATTTTTAAGTTTTCGTTATTTAACTCATTTTGTGTTCCATATTTGAATTGTTTGCAGAATTATCTAGATAAATAGAATTTTTACCATTTTTAATGAATTTGTATTATTCAACTGACAACCAGGTAAATCCGAATCATTCGTCCTCACGATAGCGCAATACGATTGTACCTCTTAAAATTTCCGTTTTGTTTGTTATGTCGTTAATCCTATATAAACCCATCGAGTACAAACATACTAGGTTAGGTTAGGTTAGGTTGGATTTGTACGGTCCTCTACGATTAGTCAACTCTTTCTGATATATTGATTGCAAGTTCCTGTATATTTTCTATTTTTAGGCTGAAGTTCATGGTGGTACTCACCGTAGTTTGAATGAAATAGAGCATTTTGAATGTCCAGATAGTTTTCCGCTTATGTACGATCCTGTACGTTTTGTCAACTCATTTAGAAATATCAATTGGAACTCTCGGTTTATGTTCTATTTTCAGTTCTAAGCTCATGGTGGTGCTCGCCGTGGTTTGAATGACATAGTTATTTTTTTTCCTTGAATGTTTTGACGATTTGCCGCTCTTGTACGGTCCGTACGGTTTGTCAACTCTTTATGAAACATCGATTGGTACTCTCTGCATATGTTCTATTTCGAGGCGTAAGCTCTTAGTGCTACTCGTCTTAGTTTGAATGAAATAGTGAGTTTTGTTGTATGAAAGTTCTGACATTTTGCACCTCATGTACGGTCCTCTAAGGTTCATGTTCTATTTCTTTGCCAAAACTCACGCTATTATATGAATGATATAGAGAATCTTCTTCTTCGTTACTTCATCGACCAATCAAATAATTCGGTCTGTACTAAACTAGTTACTTCGAAAATTATTTATACATGCCACCCTTGCTCTAATGACTAACTATACATATTTAACAGTCAAGTCATCGCTAAGTATTCTGAAATCATCGCTGAAGAAGAAGGAGAAATATTTTAGATTTGGCAACGTAGCGCACAGTTTCACTCTATCCCACATTCAACATTCACCATGTCAGAATCTGTGGATAGAAAAGTGTGGCTAAGTTCACACTAATAAGAATCATTCTGATTTGCAAGGAGCTGGTATATGTGAACTCCACTTAAAGTGATAAAAAAAACAATGAAATTTTGCAAAAGTGTTGAGAATTCGTTTTCATGAATATTTTGGTTCTTTTGAGGGGGAAAACCACCTGGTTATTATTTTGTATTTCTTGAGATTCTAGCTCTTGAACAAACTTGCATACATCGTTCTTCCGTCCGTCTTGATAGTATGGTCGTTTTAAATACTATTGTAAAGGCAGTATTGCGTTATCTGTAAGTACCGGTCTTTGGGTGGTACTTTTTGTCACCGTCCACCGGGAATATATTTTTAATCTACCAGTTGTTGAACGTCTTCGACGCATAATGATAAAATTTCTTTCTGACCAAAATAAATCAAACTAAACAAATTTTGAACGGCTCAAGTCAGAAATAGTATTTCATTATTTGGGTCTGATCGAAAAACAGTGAAAAAGACAACAATATTGATTTCAAATGCCGTGGATATATGCAGAACATGGACATGTGCTGATATTATATTATATTTTTTATTATCTCCTTAGTCCCATTCATGACCTTGCTTGCTATGTGAAACCTTTTCTTAAATTTGTTTAGGCATAGAAGAAGTTTGATTGTTGAAATATTTTTCTGCTGTTTTTCTTTTTCCATTGTTACAGATTCCTTTCATCCTTTTTTGGAAATCATGGAATGCAAGAGAGAATGAAGCGGCTAAGCAGAAAGATCTTTGGTACTCTTTATGTACACACGACACTAACACATCATAAACAGACAAGCTATTGCTAGTGCAATAGCGACAGGGAAACGAGTTTTTCCTCAGGTTTTTCACTCGTTTATTGAATCATATACAAGATAGTATGGTTCCCCTGTTACATTTTCTGAGCTCACACTTGTGTTTTTTCTGACACACACCAAAATTATAGATATAAGCATTCATTGTAAATACAATTATTCAAATTTTTGTAAATCCTCTCTTTTCAAAAGAATATATATATATATATATATATATATATATATATATATATATATATATATATATATATATATATATATATATATATATGATTTTGATATATTTGATGGAAATTCTAAAAGAGAAAGTTGGATGCAGAAGGAATTACACGGAAAGCACCCTAAAGAATTGAAAAATGATTATATTGATGAAATCGCATCGAATAAATGGTTAGTTTCTGGAGAATTGTTTGCTGAAACAGAAGGCTTGGCAATTGCGATCCAGGATCAGGTTGTTTTCACGAGGAATTATAGAAAACACATCATCAAACAAAATATAGATGATTCTTGCCGTAGATGTTTCTGTTCTTCAGAAACAATTTTTCATATATTATCATCTTGCTCAGTCCTTGCTTCAACAGATTATTTAGAAAGAAATAATGCCGTCGCTAATATTATTCATTTTAATCTAGGAATTAAACATGACCTAATTCCCAAAGAAAATAATTTCACAAATATGAACCTGAGATTATTTGTGAAAATGACAAATATAAACTTTATTTTGATAAAACAATTCTTTGCAACAGAGCTGTAAAACACAATAGACCAGATATCATTCTCACTGATAAAAAGAATTAAATAACATATATAATTGATATTGCTATACCCGACACACATAATATACAAAATGAATACAATGAAAAATTTCTAAATATATGATGCTTGGCGACGAGATTAAAAAATGTGGAAAATGAAAAAATTTTTATTCTACCGATTATTATTTCCACAACAGGTGTTATTCCTAGAAATCTTCACAAAAGTATTGAGATTTTGGGTCTGAAAAAATTTGTTTGAACAGTTACAAAAGATAACAGTCATCAAATCTTGTAATATTCTTCGTAGGTTTCTTTCCGAAAAAATAATGAGGTAGAGTCATAGGTTTTCTTTAGTTTATACTGCTCAGAATCTCATTTCATATTTTATTTATTTGTTTATATAAATGTAATATAATTAACTGACAATTTTGTTATATTTATATTCAGAGCAGTATTCTATTTGATCGTTCACCACTTCACACAAATAAAAAAAACAAGTACTGTGTTTTAAGGAATTTTACTTAATAATTGCGATTTGTAACGCGTTTCACTACACCGTAGCTTCTTCAGACGAATGATTATGCAGAAAAATGTAAATGAGAATATAACTATAAATGTTCTTGAGTAATTAAAAGCTTATTGGTCGGCTCCTCCTAAGTGGTTATTTATGGCAGGTATATCCAATAAAATTAAGGAATAGATTGCTCCCGAAAAGATTCAATAGAGGTGAAGGGCTTAAATCGACTTGTTCATTGATGAGTCTACCTGAGTGTTTGTATTTATTTATTTCTAAAGTTTCCCAAAGATCTACCTTCCAATATTTATTATCTGTATGCAAAATTTCAAACTGTGGGTCGAAAGAATGATTATTTTCTAAGAGATGATTCGCGTAATTTGAATCTGATTTTTATTTGAAAAACTGCGTTTATGTTCCGATATTCTAATATTAAAATTTCTATGTGTTCTACCAATGTAGAAATTATCACAGTCATTGCAATTCAATCTATAAACACCTGATTTATTGTTTTTACCTGGTTTGGTTTTAATATTTTTATATATTTGCCTAAATTATTATTAGTTTGGAAAGCTATGTTGAAATTATTGCTACTTAAGAATGATTTCAGTTTCTCACTTGTAATGCCAACGTAGGTTAAGGTGTTCAATTTTGTTTCAATTTATCGACAGGGTAAACTTCATTCAATGCGATTCTACTTTGTTTTTATTTAAAATATTATTTATTAGTTTGGGATTGTAACCATTATTTTTGGCTATTTGTTTAATCAAATTTAGTTCTTTGTTGAAATTTTCTGGTGATAGCGGGATGTTAATCAATCTATGAATAAAACTATTGAATGCTGACATTTTATGTTGATATGGATGACACGACGAGTTATGTATTATAATATCTGTATGTGACGGCTTATGGTAAATTGCGAAAACATGTTTTCCATTTTCATTCGAAATTGTTACGTCTAAGAAATTTATCAAATTATTGCTTTCTATTTCGGTTGTGAATGCAATTTTTGGATGTAATGAATTTATATGATTTTCGAAAATTTTCAACTGTCTATCTGTTCCTGTGAAGCAAATAATGATATCGTCTACATAGCGATACCAGTATAAACAATATTTACTGAGTGGATGATTATGAATCAATTTCTCTAAGTTATTCATGAAAATTTCTGCTAACAAAGGACTCAACGGATTGCCCATAATCAAGCCGTCTTCAATAGTATAATATTTGTAATTGAAATGGAAATAATTTTGATCTAAACAAATTTTTAATAATGAAAGAATATCTAATTTAATGATAGTATTGACATGATTCCTTTCTAATAATTCTTCAACTAAGTAATACGTATCTTTTGGAGGAATGTTGGGAAATAGATTATTAACATCGAAAGAAATAAGTTTGGAATTAGGTGGTATAGTGGTATCTTTGATATTGGCAATAAGTTCGTATGAATTTTGACCGAAAATTCAGATTTAAAATTGCAATGTTTTATTAGCAAGTCGTTGAGGAATTTTGAAAGTTTGAACGAAGGTGCCGTTACATAAGAAACAACAGGTCTAATAGGGTAATTAGGTTTATGAAGTTTTATCAACGAATATAATTCGGGGATTGTGGATTGAGTTAATGAATTTATATTTTCTCGGTCTGTAATTAATGATTTTGCTGTCGAAATTATGTTTTTAACAACTTTCTGAAATTTTGCGGTAGGATCCTTAGTTGATGTTATATAGTTTCCGGCTGTTAAGTGCAGTTCACACGCAGAATATATGGTTCTACTCAATGTGCTTGAAAAACAGGTTGATTCCCAATTACATACGGTTGAGGACACATAACAACAGTGGACCAGCAAGAAGAGCAATTGAGAAAGGCCAACGCATATGGCTCAAAGAGGATATGAAGATCCAGTACAACAGGAGGGACGTTGCAAACATATATTTGAAGGTAATCCATACGGAATTATTGTTTAGATTGCACCCTGTTGAGTTTGATATTTTAGACTCTGAATCCAGATACGATGTCAAAATTTTAATTCATAAAAAGTTTCAGCAACAACAGAAGAAGTTGAATTCACTTAAATTCAAAATTTCTCCACCCAAACCTTCAACTGATAAATTTTCAGACCATAAATTTTTGAAAGATTCACTAATTTAACTGATACCGATTTTACACAACCACAAAAAGATCTATTAGAAAAGGATTCAAACATAATTTACATCCAAAACATAATAAAACTAATTTTGAACAGTTAGGCATAGACTCCGAAATTATTCTCAAGAACTCCAAAGATAATATTTTAGCCAAACATCAAACAGCAAAAATCATCAAAGAAGACTTTTCGAAATTATCACCTCATTGCAATTCCGATTATAAGATAATAAAACAATTCGTGAAAATAGTACCAAGAACGATTTAGTATTCACTAAAGCAGATAAAGGTAACACCGTCATTGCGATTAGTAAAACCGATTATATTTCTAAAACTGAAGAATTCTTAACAGCCGGAAACTATATAACATCAACTAAGGATCCTACCGCAAAATTTCAGAAAGTTGTTAAAAACATAATTTCGACAGCAAAATCATTAATTACAGACCGAGAAAAATATAAATTCATTAACTCCAATCCACAATCCCCCGAATTATATTCGTTGATAAAACTTCATAAACCTAATTACCCTATTAGACCTGTTGTTTCTTATGTAACGGCACCTTCGTTCAAACTTTCAAAATTCCTCAACGACTTGCTAATAAAACATTGCAATTTTAAATTTGAATTTTCGGTCAAAATTCATACGAACTTATTGCCAATATCAAAGATACCACTATACCACCTAATTCCAAACTTATTTCTTTCGATGTTAATAATCTATTTCCCAACATTCCTCCAAAAGATACGTATTACTTAGTTGAAGAATTATTAGAAAGGAATCATGTCAATACTATCATTAAATTAGATATTCTTTCATTATTAAAATTTGTTTAGATCAAAATTATTTCCATTTCAATTACAAATATTATACTATTGAAGACGGCTTGATTATGGGCAATCCGTTGAGTCCTTTGTTAGCAGAAATTTTCATGAATAACTTAGAGAAATTGATTCATAATCATCCACTCAGTAAATATTGTTTATACTGGTATCGCTATGTAGACGATATCATTATTTGCTTCACAGGAACAGATAGACAGTTGAAAATTTTCGAAAATCATATAAATTCATTACATCCAAAAATTGCATTCACAACCGAAATAGAAAGCAATAATTTGATAAATTTCTTAGACGTAACAATTTCGAATGAAAATGGAAAACATGTTTTCGCAATTTACCATAAGCCGTCACATACAGATATTATAATACATAACTCGTCGTGTCATCCATATCAACATAAAATGTCAGCATTCAATAGTTTTATTCATAGATTGATTAACATCCCGCTATCACCAGAAAATTTCAACAAAGAACTAAATTTGATTAAACAAATAGCCAAAATAATGGTTACAATCCCAAACTAATAAATAATATTTTAAATAAAAACAAAGTAGAATCGCATTGAATGAAGTTTACCCTGTCGATAAATTGAAACAAAAATTCAACACCTTAACCTACGTTGGCATTACAAGTGAGAAACTGAAATCATTCTTAAGTAGCAATAATTTCAACATAGCTTTCCAAACTAATAATAATTTAGGCAAATATATAAAAATATTAAAACCAAACCAGGTAAAAACAATAAATCAGGTGTTTATAGATTGAATTGCAATGACTGTGATAATTTCTACATTGGTAGAACACATAGAAATTTTAATATTAGAATATCGGAACATAAACGCAGTTTTTCAAATAAAAAATCAGATTCAAATTACGCGAATCATCTCTTAGAAAATAATCATTCTTTCGACCCACAGTTTGAAATTTTGCATACAGATAATAAATATTGGAAGGTAGATCTTTGGGAAACTTTAGAAATAAATAAATACAAACACTCAGGTAGACTCATCAATGAACAAGTCGATTTAAGCCCTTCACCTCTATTGAATCTTTTCGGGGAGCAATCTATTCCTTAATTTTATTGGATATACCTGTCATAAATAACCACTTAGGAGAAGGCGAACAATAAGCTTTTAATTACTCAAGAACATTTATAGTTATATTCTCATTTACATTTTTCTGCATAATCATTCGTCTGAAGAAGCTACGGTGTAGTGAAACGCGTTACGAATCGCAATTATTAAGTAAAATTCCTTAAAACACAGTACTTGTTTTTTTTATTATTGATAATGGAATTTTACCAAGTAAAAGCCTCCCAAATTCAAACTTCACACAAAGGAAACTATTAATGAGTAACATTCAGTGTTACTTGACTAAGGTCCGTACACTGGATTTTTCCGGGAGAAAGTCTCTGACACTACTCGTTGGTACATTGATATCATTGTCTGATGATGCTATAGTATGTATATATTCTGGTAGATTGATATATTCTCATAACATTTAACGTTATCCTAATATATAATTATTCCAGGATATGTTTTGATTATAATCATTGCCTGGCAATGGTATTAATTACCGGGTGGTGGATTTATATTTTTCATGAAATCAGTTTGATTGCATGAACAGATATATGGGCAACTCGTCGGGGTGAAACCCCTATATATATATATTAAAGAAAACATGTAATTATTTCCATGTTCACCTCACAATTAAAGTATAATTGATCAATTCTTGATTACTGTAAATGTTCGTGAAATAGGAGGTACTTTCAATAATTCCACACTGAATTCGAGCCTATGTGAGTCGTTTCAATGACACTCTCATTATTTCTATAGTTATTAGGTCCAAGATCATGGCAGATCATGAGAATGTGGAAGTATCTCAAAATATGATTACTTATTAGGAATAAAATAAATTATTAAGAATTTCGACTAATTTTGTCGAATTCTCAATGTTTACACTTGGGGGATATGGCGTGAGAAAATAAAATTTCAATGATAGAATTTGTTTTTCAAGATCCCATCGAATTTCCGTTATTGGAAATTGATAAAATGAGAAAAATTTGAAAACGTCCACTTTTTACGAATTCGATCGAAAACACTTGATATCTTCGTCAATTTGTATGTGGAAATGTCAGATTATATCCTAATTGCATATATAGCAAACACTCCTGGTTTGAATATTTTTCATTAAGCTTCTATAGAGCTTTTCAGTTATTTTTACCTGACTATCATATGTCCCCATATAATAATTTCTACTAAATAATTGAAAACCTATCTGTAAAAATTACACATTTCTCAATTTCTCACGAATACTCTGGGCGATTTCTTTAAAAAATCAATTGAAATGTAATTGAGTCGAGGTTAAAGCCATTAGATATTCTGTCGGGGAACCGAATATATATTCAACATTTTTCACGATAAAATATAAAACTGCAATGCAGTGTTCACACCATTTTATTCCGTAATGAGTTTCTTACAGATTGAGACCTATTAGAACTGCAATGATTCTTCTCTAGAGGGCCTTTAAAATACAAGAAACTTGTCGTTTTCGACATATTATATGGCAAAACCCAAAAGACTCAGATATAAGAAATGTATGAAAATGTATCCTTTTTCAGTGTATTAGATTTTCAAATGAAACATGATTTCTAGAACATTAATGGTGCTATTTCTTTTCAATTAGAAATCTTAAGATGGAAACAAATTTAATGTCTCTAACCTTTTACAATATCCATTTCTGGAATCATTATTTTCTTATGAAAAAATTTCTATTATAAAAATTCGTTACATATGTCGGACCCCAAAAAGATTTGAATTAGAAGTGAGCTATTATTGCAATATCAGGAAGTCACGAAGTATTATTGATTTGAAGTAATGACCCTCTTTGGCAATTATAGGCAATTGATATCTTCCCTTAACTGGCAATGACAATCAACATAACGTGCAATGCGGCGGTAAACTCTGCCATTCCGTGTAACTAGGTTATGTTGAAATGAACAGAGTAAGCATATTTTGGGGTAGACTCGAAATTTAAACTCTACAAACATTAAAGAATATGGGCATGATAAGAAAATTTTCGGATTTTTTTTAGTATACCATTAAGACCACTGAAATAAAAAATGTGGGAAAAAGGTCTCCACGTCACGCCTCGCAGATGAGAAACATTAGTTGAAAAAATTATAATTAATTGAAACCAATAAAGAAGAAATGGATAAAAATAATAAAGAATTATAGTTTGGTTGATAAAATGAAAGATTTTCAAACGCAATATTGTCAGCATATCTATATTTATCTAAATATATGTCGATACATCATCGATTGTCGTGACGGCATACATACATACATAAGCGCCATAGACGTTTCATAAGTAAGAAACTTTTGGAATCTGTTCATAGAATAACGAAGAAATGTCAATTTGTTTTTCATCGCCTTGAAGAATGCCAAATCTTCAATACCGAATAATCTAATGAACAAAGTTTCAGTTGATCATCCACAGTCTCCAAAACTGTATTCTCTCCTGAACTCCTTGAAAGAGGTTATCCCATCAAACCAGTTGTCTCTTACGTTACAGCCCCAGCAGCCAAACGTTCACGTAATCTTTAAAATATCATTGAGCATTCATGTTATTTCAATCCAAAATTTTCAATAAACAATTCTTAAGATCTAATGCAAAAAATTCAACATACTGTTTTACAATAGCCAAGCTTATATCATGGGATATAGTTAATCCTAACCTATTGTTCCAACTCATGATTCATTAAAATTGATTAACCATGCTCTGAAGAATAATGATGCGAATCACATTATATAATCAGAACTTTTGAATCTTTCAGAAGTATATTTAGAACAAAATTATTTAAACTTAAATGATGAAATTTACATCAGAAACAACGTCTTAATAATGGGTAATCCTCTCAGTTCTTTACTAGCAGAAACTTTCATGGATATCAATGAAAAATAATTCATAATCATCCGTTATCGAAATACTGCATTTATTGGTTTAGATATGTAGATGACCTTATCTGTTGTTTTACAAGTACGAATAGACAATTAGATTCCTTTAGGACATTTATAAAATCAGTTCATGCTTGTATAAATTTCACTTTGAGAATGTAAACTGAGAATTCCATTAATTTTTTAGATTTAACAATAACCAAAATTAAGCACATACACGATTTTTCTATTTTCCATAAATTACAGACATAAACATTCACAATCCTTTCGCACATCCACATCAACATAAAATAGCTGCTTATAACAGTATAATACATGACTCGCCATGATACCAATGTCAAAAAATAATTTCTTGAAGAGCTTTATATTATAAAAGAAATACCGGTCAACAGTGGTTATAATTTTAGTATGATTGCCAATATGCTTTCTCGTAAACAATTTCAACATGCAATTCATGAGGTTTTTCCTTTTGTTGAAGAGACTAATAAGAAATATAATATATTAACTTATATTGGTAGACATTCTTCTAACCTCATAATCTGAAGATAGCTTTCAGAACAGATAACCCTCTAGGAAGATATATGCAAAACTAAAACCTAAAATTCATGAAGGAAACAAATTAGGTATTTATGAACTCTCTCGTGGAAGTTGTGATAAAATTCATAAAGGAAGAACTTAGGAATTTCAATATTAAGATATCTGAGCATATATGCAGATTTGACAAACAAAAATCATATTATCACTATGCAAATCATCTACTAGAAGAAAACCATACTTTTTATAATAATTTTGATATTTTACACAATGAAAATAATAGATTGAAACTGAATCTATGGAAAGCATTGGAAATCAATAAATAGAACAATTCCGGAAATTTACTTGAGTCAATGAGAACATCATTACTTCATCTTTTCAGTTCTCAAAAGAAGCAAACCTGTTTGGATTTTCCTTCTATTTAGTTAGTATCTAGTTTAACCTTCACTGTGGTGATTTGGGACAAAAGGTGAACAAATCTGAACCAAAAAGTTGGTTGGTGTGCTTTTGATTATGGAGCCAGGTAAATCACCCTTTGAACTTTATTCGATTTGACAGACCTTAATGTATTAATTGCATGGAAAGACTTAATAGATGCGTACCTACTCGAGCATATATGAAACATCTCCTGACGGTCATTCTTGCATAAGCTATGCTACAATCAAAAACTTCATACTTATGCCGCCTGGATATATATTACTAGAGTTTGACTTCTCTACATGGATAGATTTTCAAGGATAGCTGGACTGAAGAAACACTATTGATTCAATTTGGAAACATGGCGTGGTACACATATGATCTCAAAACTGAGTATGATACAGGTGCTGGGATTTACAGTCTACCCCCGGGAAAGTATATAAGTCTGAGTCTAGGTAGACACTGAACTGTCTATCAAGCAGAGATATGTGCTATTGATGAGAGCGTTCAACAAAATATGAATCTGGAATGCCATGGAGAGATTGTTCTATACTTACTGACAGTCAAGATTCAGTGAAATCAGTTGATTCATACCGCCTAACATTCAAAATAGTCAACGTTTAAGAGTATAGCCTGGTATGGTTGACGGAACGAATCAATCCATCCAGAAACGGGCGGAGGCATTGTTTGTTGGACTGAGACCTGCCTGTGAGATTTCCTACGGAAACGTTCGCACAGAGTTCGTTAAGTGGTTGACAATAAACCAACTTCTTCCTTGAGAAACAATTCCGGAAAATAGAAGCTTGAAAGATTGTAATAAGGCCATCAAGAATCTCACTTCGGAACTGTTTTCACTGAGACGAAAGGCAATAGGAAGAATCATTGGTCTTTTAACAGATACTCAATATTATCGAAGATCATGTACATAAAAAGCCATTGGGTAAAAATTTTGCGAGTTACTTCTGCAGAAAGACTATAAAAATTATCAATCGAAAAAACAAAATTCCCAAGAAATGGAAAATTTATCTAAACTACGATGACTTCCTAAGTTCCAAATATTTGAGAAGGGAAAGTAAAGCTCGGATTTTGGCAGATTACAATAACTTCATCTCAAAAATCGAAAAAGATGTCGAAACGAATTCAAAAAGAATATAAATGAGATAAAAAACACAAGGTTTAACTTTAATCTACACTTTATTTGAAAAAATTCGACGACGTTTCGCTGACACAGCAGCTTTATCAAGAATGACAAACAGAATGAAGAGTATGGTATTATAAACAAATCGTAGAACAAGTTGGATGAATAACAGGAAAAACCCACACCGAGCCATTGTACGGTCAATGTGAAAGGTAATTAAAAACTAATTAAACAAGTTAAGTAGGGGTGAATAATTCACATCTACCTGCTCATTCAAAAGCTTGTCCAAATGTTTGTATCTATTTATTTCTAATGCTTCTAGGAGATCTAATTTTAAACTTTTGATTTTATATGTAATATGTCAAAGTTTTATTGAATGAATGGTTTTCTTTTATTAAGTGGTTTGAATAATTTGAATCAGATTTATTTTATCGAAGCTACGTTCATGTTCAGATGTTCTTATGCCAAAACTCCTATAGGTCCTACCGATATAAATTTTATCACAAGAACCGCAATTGAGTTTATAGATTCCTGATTTACTTGATTTTTCAACACGAGATTTATTATTTTTAATATGTTTACCTAAGTTATTAGAAGTTTTGAAAGTTATATTTAGATTTTGTTTGACGAGAAAGGAAAATTTAATTATTATTTCGTTTAGTGCACTAAACGAAATAATAATCATGTTTTTCGGTCTTTCGTAAACCAACACATACTGATACAATTATACATAACTACTCATTACATCCAATTCAACACAAAGTTGCAGCTTTAAACAGCATGGTACATCGGTTACTCAATTTACCTTTATCAGTAGAAGATTATAATAAGAGTTAAACATCATCAGATAGCCATTAATAATTCATATAATCCGGATATGAAAGATCTAATCATTCGTAAAAACTGTATCAGAAAGCAATAAATGAAGTATATCCTATTCATAAAGACTATAAGATATTCAACAGTTTAACATTCTGCGGTTCTGCAAGTACAAATATTAAATCCTTTCTCATCAAACAAAATCTAAATATAACTTTCAAAACTTCTAATAACTTAGGTAAACATATTAAAAATAATAAATCTCATGTTGAAAAATCAAATGAATCAGGAATCTATAAACTCAATTGCGGTTCTTGTGATAAAATTTATATCGGTAGGACCTATAGGAGTTTTGGCATAAGAACATCTGAACATAAACGTAGCTTCGATACAAATAAATCTGATTCAAATTATTGAAACCACTTAATAAAAGAAAACCATTCATTCAATAAAACTTTGACATATTACATATAAAATCAAAAGTTTAAAATTAGATCTCCTAGAAGCATTAGAAATAAATAGATACAAACATTCGGACAAGCTTTTGAATGAGAGGTAGATGTGAATTATTCACCCTACTTAACTTGTTTAATTAGTTTTAATTACCTTTCATACTAACTGTACAATGGCTCGGTGTGGGTTTTTCCTGTTATTCATCCAACTTGTTCTACGATTTGTTTATAATACCATACTCTTCATTCTGTTTGTCATTCTTGATAAAGCTGCTGTGTCAGCGAAACGTCGTCGAATTTTTTCAAATAAAGTGTAGATTAAAGTTAAACCTTGTGTTTTTTATCTCATTTATATCATGGATCTACATCAAGTAACGGCCTCCAAATATCAAATGTCAAAGAGAATATACAGTATCTCTTCTTCTAAGCGACTCGGTAGTAGCTTGACGTCATCAATGCACTATAACAAAGAAACCGCTAATGGAGCCACGGAAATCTGTGAATTGTTCGCTAGTTTCTTTCGCTTGGTATTTGTGCCGCCTACAGTAGCAGCAACTCGCGCTGATCCAGGTTCCGAACCCCCTGCTTATCTCTCATTCATTTCCTTAACTCCAAAAGAGATTGAGAAATCAATAAGAGCTCTTGATAAAAAAAAGGAGCTAGACCTGATCAAATACCTTCTCTTTTTGTAAAGTCTTGCCCTGAATTATGTACATCTCTTTCTCTTTTATTGAATGCATCACTCAAACGAACGATTTTTCCGGATCGTTGGAAATGCGCGAGCCACACAACTAACCTATTTTTAAAGGTGGAGACAAAAGCAATGTCGAAAATTACAGGCCAATTACCAAGTTATGTATCTTCGCCAAAATGTTTGAATCATTGATCTACAAATACATTTTTTCTCTCGTCAAATTTAAAATTATGCCTGAACAGCATTCTTCAAGAACAGATGAATCGAAACTAATTTATTGACATTTGTAGAGCATATTTTGAATGCTATGGATAGAGGCTTACAAGTGGATGCCGTCTAGACCGACTTCGGAAAGGCCTTTGACCGAATTTCTCATAATATTCTTGTCGGGTCGAGGAAGTTGGTATGGTTGGTTCACTTTTACGATGGGTCGACTCTTATGTGAGAAATCGACAACAGTACGTTGCTATTGGTTGTGGGCATAGATCGGAGACATATTGCTGTACATCTGGGGTCCCCCAAGGATCACACCTTGGTCCCCTCCTGTTTCTCATATATGTAAATAATATAAGATATATTTTGAAAAAATGTAACTTTTTACTATACGCTGACGATCTCAAAATCTATTATACCATCAGGAGCTTGTCTGACTGTCTTGTTGTACAGGAGGAGCTCTAGCTTTTTCCAGAGTATTGCAAAACCAATAGCCTTTTCCTGAATTTGAAAAAATGTCAAACTATCACGTTCACTCGAAATTCGAAATCCTTCAATTTTTCTCATCAACTAGATAACAATTCTTTAATGAAAGTGTCACAAATTCGAGATCTTGGAGTCATCCTGGATTCAAAGTTGGTTTTCGATCAACCGTTGATGGCATAGTCAGCTCTTCAAGTAGAATGTTGGGGTACACTCTCCGCCAGTGTCGTATATTCAAAAATTCTAGTTCTGTTCTCAGTGTTTACTATGTCTACGTATTTAGTAAACTCAACTTTACCTCCGTTATATGGAATCCTCAGTATAAAGTTTACATCTCGCGAATTGAAAAAATTCAGAATAAACTGTTAAAATATCTGGCTTATTTGTGTAATTTTACGGTTGCGGAGGGGGTTGACTTGTATGCGGAAGCAAGAAAACAATTTCACTTGGTTTCACTTGAGGACAGAAGAAAAATGAATGACATCCTAACTCTTCAGAAGGTATTCGCTGGGGAGGTAAGGTTAAAATGGAAAATATATTCTTCAACTCTACTTATTTTCACTTGAGGAAACATGACTCTTTCTGCATTCCTTTCAAAAGAACTAACTATTCCAAGCACGCGCCCTTAACGAGAATGCTATTCATGGGCAATGAATGCAATCAGTCTGTTGACCTTTTTTCAAATAACATCGTAAGATCTAAAAAAATTCTAAAAGACTTGTTCTTGATGTAGTTTCTTCTTTTGTACTTTTTTTTCAATTATTCATATTTTTTCTATTTCTATTTACTTAATACCTAATCTTTTTTTTAATTGTACTTAGTGAATACAGTTTTATGGGTTTGAACCTGTTTCTATTCTCGAAACAATAAACAATACTCCCTTTTCCGTCCGTATTTACATAAAACCGAAATCCTCCAGGAGGGCTAATCGTGTGACACAGGATGAAAGATGAAGGCCCCATAGACACCATCAGAAGATTTAACAGACTGGTCTGAACAGCCATATGGCTGAATGCACTTATAAAGATTAAGTGGGAAAGTACAAACTGAAGGTCGATTTCATTAAGGTCTGGCGGTCACCATTGAGCACTGTCCTCAAACTTAAAACTATAAAAAATTTTGATTTTTAGAATCTCACAATTGATTGTATATTAGAAACTAATCATAATTCGTAAAAACTTCGATTTCATTAGGTATTCATTAAAGACAAGTTTTTATACTCTCATGAAAATTGATTCAATTTAATTTATCGAGATCTAATTACCGTTTATTCTTGTTCTGATCCTGAAACTCATCTGGTATCAAATCGACAAACTGCTGTAGTTTCAACCATAAACTTGCCCTTGGCTTCTGTGTATTTGAATCTTGAACCTTATGCATTTTCGCCATTCTCACTGCTACTAATTTGTAGATTTCAGGTCGAGTAACATCCTCAGCTGAAAGGGTGTTTCCTGGTATGTATTCATAGATGAGACCATTCTCAAAGGTTGCGTAAAGCGTTGGCGAAAGATCAAAGGTATGAAGAAGTCTGATGTTCCTGAAAATGAGTTTTTTATTTTATCCGAATTAGTGTAATATGAAACGTAGAAGATGGTTTTAAAATCTCACAAATTTTAAGTTTTTTTCTCGAAAGTAGAAAACGCCCTCGAAAATTGGTCCTTATCTGTTTTGTCTATTTCTTATAGAACGAGAATAACCAATAGATCAATATACAGGGAAATCCACCGGGATCGTCCGTTAAAAACTTTTTGAGTTCCAATTACAATATCAAGCTGAAATTTTATACGCAGCCATAACTAGCGATTTCCAATTGAAGTGGAATATTTTCGAAGTGATACCATTTCCGGTTATACCGGAAGTGAGTCATCACTTTGTTATTTCAAATGGCAATCTACCTTTTTTATTATACATCTAGAACCGACATTTGAGCAAGGCATAAAATACCCAAGTTGTTGGCACTTATCTGTCAGAACTTTTGACAGATTTAATTATTTTTGTTATAAACTCAATTTTTGAGAAGGATCAAGGAATTTTTTAGGCAGTCTACACATGTCAAATAGTTATTGCGTTGTTTTGTATGATTTTTTCAATTTGGCCTTTTTCAAACAGCAATAACTCAATTTTTTCAAATGGCACGTGCCAATTTTTATATCGCCATCAGATGAAGCGTCAAATTTCAGATGGAATTGTATCAGCATGTACTATACCCATCTCTTATAGTTCCGAAATAATTTGGGAATATATTGAATTTTGATTATTTTGCAAGAACTGAGAGAGAATGCTTTGAAATATTTGAATCAAGTAGCTGAACTGGCTACGCTCATCTGACCGGTGCCTAAAATTAATGTACTTCATTCTAATTTGATATTTTAACAAGAATTGTTGGTAATTTGAAGTGAAAATTTTTGAAAAACACCAGATTGATAATAAAATGGCTGAATATTCAAACGAGGATATGTTTAATTTCTTTTCAATTCATGGCGAATGTCAAAAAGTGGTGGATAGAACTTACAGGCAATTCAATAACCGATTTCCAAATTTGGCGCCTATGAGTAAAACAAAATTTCGAAGGATTAGAAGCAATTTTCTGCAATTTGGAGGAACAAAATACATAGAGACTAGAAGAAAACCAATTCTCGAGGACGAAGACAATCAAATTAATACGCTAGCGTATTTTCGTGCCAATCCACATGCGTCCATTAAGTCAGCATCAATGGATATTGGATTGAATTATACTTCCATTCAGAGGATCCTTAAGAAACATAACATGCAGCCGTATTCTTTTATCAGACTACATAAATTGAAACCAACTGACCTTCCCGAGGAGCTAAATTTCTGTGAAAATTTATTAATTCGGCTTCAAGAAGATGAGACAATTCTGTAAAAAATTATATGGTCTGATGAAGCCAAGTTCAATGAAAGTGGAATAACCAACAGAAGAAATCGACAATTTTGGGCCACAATTGCAATTTTAATGAATGATTTGTTGGCTTATCACATTTATGAGGAAAATCTTAATGGACAAAGATACCTGAAAATTTTGAGAGGAACATTAGCAAATTTTTTAGATGGATTACTCCTTAATATTCTGAGGGATTGCTATTACCAAATGGATGGTGCACTTGCACAGAAAACACGAGCTGTAGATCGGCAGCTAACAGAAATGTTCGAGGATAGATGGTGGGGTAATCAAGGACCAAATTTATGGCCTCCGCGTTCTCCGGACCTGACGCCTCTTGATTTTTATTTATGGGGCAAAATCAAGAGTAAAGTGTATCTTATTCCTGAGAATACTAGAGTTACTAGAGCGCATTCATAATGCTTTTCGTAATATTGATCCTGAGGAAACTAGGAGGGCAACTCATCATGTTCGTATACGAGCTGTCAAGTGTATCGAGCAAAATGGGGCACATATTGAAGATTTATTCAGATCGTAAATTAATTTTCTCCTATGATGTTTGCTATCATTTATTCGTAATAATGTGATTATCTTCGACGATTGGTTTTCGCTTAGTTCCTACAATTTTTATTCATCCAAATTGTAGAAAATTGCTTCTAATGCTTCGAAATTTTATTTTACTCATAGACGGTAAATTTGAAAATTGGTAATTGAATTGCCTGCAATTTCTACCCACTACTTTTTGACATTCTAAAATGAATTAAAAAAAGATTAAATATTTGAATAACCAGTGGTTTTATTCCAAATGTGTTGTATTTCTTGGATATTTTCAATCTGAAATAACGACAATTCTTGTTGAAGTACCAAATTCGAATGAACGAAGTGACAAGTACATTAATTCTAGGCACCTGTCAGGTGAGCGTAGCCAGTTCAGCTTCTTGATTCAAATATTTCAAAGCATTCTCTGTTAGTTCTTGCAAAATCATTAAAATTCAATATATTCCCAAATTATTTCGGAACTATAAGAGATGGGTATAGTACATGCTTATACAATTCCATCTGAAATTTGACGCTTCATCTTATGGCGATATAAAAATTGGCACGTGCAATTTGAAAAAATTGAGTTATTGCTATTTTAAAAAGGCCAAATTGAAAAAATCATACAAAACAACGCAATAAACATTTGACATATATAGATTGCTTAAAAAATTCTTTGATCCTTCTTCTATCCACCCAAGCAAAAATTTTAAATGTTCCTCAAAAATCGAGTTTATAACAAAAATAATTAAATTTGTCAAAAGTTTGACAGATAAGTGCCAACAACTTGGGTATTTTATGCCTTGCTCAAATGTCGGTTCTACATGTATAATAAAAAAGGTAGATTGCCATTCGAAATAACAAAGTGATGACTCACTTCCGGTATAACCGGAAATGGTATCACTTCGAAAATATTTCCCTCCAATTGGAAATCGCTAGTTATGGCCGCGTATAAAATTTCAGCTTGATCTTGTAATTGGAACTTAAAAAGTTTTTAACGGACGGTCCCGGTGGAATCCCTGTATAATGAAGATGAAGTAACATTTATTTTATACTTTCCACAATTTTATTTTTGGTGAAACAAAAATAATTACATATTATAGCTATCTATCCAACTATAGGTATCAACAAATCCAAAAAATTCATCCCTCTCACATATTTGGACACATAAGTGAAATGAAGTGATTTTATGAGTTATCTTGTCCAGACTGCAATAATTTCAACATAGGACAGACTGGTTGTTCCTTCAAAATAAGATATAAAGAACATCAAACTTCATTCATTGAAAATAAACAACATTCAATATTAACTAAACAGTGCATCTAAAATGACCACTCTTTTCCCTAGTATTGATAAATTGAATATTCTACACATTGTCCCGAAGGGTAGAACATTCGATTAACTAGAATCGGTTGAAATTTTCAAATCATCTTTCAATTATAACTTCCAGATAATGAACCACGAGACTGATATATGCATATCCCAAATATACAATACGAAGTAATATTGGCAATCCTCCTAGCATTTGTTGGTATTAAAAGATAGTAAAAATTCCATCTGTGTTTTGAATATCCTTGCCCATTGAATAGTAATAGCTAAATCTATACACAACCTGTATAATAATTTATTTCTTCAAAAATGGAATATTAGAGGAGACAATTAAAAGACCTCAAGGGAGTACTACTAGACTCCTTTTCCCGGACTTACTCCGAAAGAAGTGTCCTCAGCATCCAAAAATTCTATATTTATACTTTGCGCGATATAAGCCTTCGAACACCGGCGTTTGGCTGAATGTCGAACGTTCTTTATCCTTACATATACATCCATGATTACCACTTATGTGCGAGATAAACAGGAAATATCGAAAAAGTATCGACTCAATCGCCCCTCACAAACTGCGCTAGAACGCTAAGGGCTCTTTGTTGGGAGCCTGTCGCAATTAATAAAATTGATATAGTCGAAATCGTACAAAAGATGGTTTTATATCAAACTGAATCAATATCCAATCACACAAAAGATAGATAAGAAAAGAGGAGGATTTATAAAGAATTATGTACTAAAACGATATAGCGATATTAATGTAGTATAACATCACGCGGAAAAATCTAGACGGAGTTGACATTTGGTCTTTTTTTTAATCCTGGAATGTTGTTCCGTAAGAACCATCAATGTCAAATTTCACTTGAATACTTCCTATTGTTCGAACTGTATCAACAAAAATGAAATTTTGAAAATCTTACGAGTCTGAGGATACACTTGCCTGATTTTGGAGATAGTAGCAATGATGCTGGATCATAAATGACAAATTCAGCCAAACATTTTTTAGAAGAAAAACGGTCCAAATGTCAAGGCTGTTTCAAGTGGACTCATAAGCATTGTGGAGAAGTATTAGCAGATAGAAGTATGACATTGTTTATTGAGTAATAATCACCAATAAAAAGTTCGATTCAAAATGATTTCTTTTTTTATTCTAAATCTAAATCTCAAACCTAAAGAAATCTAATATGAGATACTGTGTCAAATTAGGACCACTTACTATCACATAATAGGAGACCATTTGCTCGAGACGTAATTTCTGGCGGGTCTTATACTATTTGATAAATTATAAAATATGTTATAGATACTTAGGACTGTCTTTTATATAGAAACTGCATTCAATTGCCTGATCTAGTGATTACCATAATTCTCAAAATTGTTAGTGCAATGATTTATTTCTCATGGGCAAAAATGAAAATGGTATCTCATATTGAGCATCCTTATCCTATGTAATATTTTTAAGAGGTTTTTCATAACTAAATTAAACATTATATTAATGAAGAGTAATAAAAAAGTTTACTACATTTTGAATATCACTAAACATTACGAGATTGATTCTACGATTTAATATCAATAAAGTTTACTTATTTCACTCACCTTATTTCTGCTTCTCGATCGATTAGTAGGTCCGTTTTGTGACCGTATATTCTGACCAGTAAATGTTCTTCGGATCCATCCTGGTACGTGTTCGAACATAGGACAAGTTTGTTTGTAATTCCATCTGTCAACAACTGAACATAATGACATCTCAATTCAAAAATGTAAATTGTAATGTTGTATCAAATAGTTAGTGTTTTGAATTTAGCTGAACCAGGTTTCATTTATATTCTATGTACCAAGAGATTAACGCACAAAATAAAAATTTATTATTATTCAGGAGGAGTTTAGATATGTTGAAGAATTATTTTTCCAGTAATCCACCAATAATAATAATATTGGATAGTTCCACCCCTGGAGAGAATTACTGCATGACATCTAGGATCTATACTCAAAATCAATGAGCTTATAGCATTCCATTTCGTTCCAAATTTCGAACAGTCTGTTTTGAACCTCATTCAAGATAGGTGGATGGTTTTGCTGGGTCCATAGTCCTCTAGTGAGAATGTTTCAGATATGTTCGATGGGATTGAGGTCTGGACTTCGTGCAGGCCAGCGCATCGAAGTGACTTCGTGATCTTGAAGGTAATTCCTAACTATGAGTTTGGTGAGGTCTGCAAAGACAAAAAGTTTTCTCCCATATTGCCGCAAATGGTAAATGTTCTTCTAAAATGTCTGTAACGTACCTCTGAGCATTCATTATTCACGACAACCAGATCAGTTCAAAGAAATTCCATCCACACCATTATTGAACATCCACCAAAACCATAGGTAGGTAAAAAGTTGCACCGGGCATATTTTTCATTTCGACGTCAGTACACTAGAGAACGTCGATCGCAATGAAAGAGACCAAATCCCGATTCATCTGTTAACAATACTCCATTCCTAGTCTGTTTCTCAGCTATTCACATGTATCCTGGCAAAGTTCAATCGGCCTCAAAACAATTCCCTGAGCTGTATGGTTTCAGTGCCATTTTGCACTCCACTGCTTTGTCGAGGCTGCATTTGAAGATACAGGAGTAGCGAACCTCTGTCTCAACGAGGAAATTGTTCAATATTGGTTATGGATCGTCGTGGTTGCTCGTGGTTATCTTTGCACAGGTCTTCTTTGCTGACTAGCAGTATCCTGTACCTGTGAAAGACTCTGTAAATCAGGGGTGCTGAAACTTGAAATGCTGGCGATCTACCTCAATATATTTAGACTACTTACGATCGACTCTGAGAGTCTGCAAGTATGTGTGATGCAGGGTATTTGTACATACACGATACACCCTAGCAACCTACCTATTTAGGTAAGATGTACCGTAGCATATATAGATATTAGCTTTTCACACAATATGCATTATTTTAGTCAAGGTTTGGATTAGGTTTAGTTAGGTTCTTCTCTATAATATCAATGAAAAAACTCATAGTTATTCAAAATTGCGAGTTTATTGGTTGTCACAAAACAAAAGAGTTACATATGGTGTTAAATTTAACTAAGGAGTGACGTTGGATGTTGAAGCGTGGTACTGCATGTCCTCAGAATACTTTTCATAAGATAGTACGTAACCACTGAATGCTAATCGCAAATATGATGACATATGATCGTCAGTTAGTTGCGATTGCGATATTTTGACCTAATTATCTTCATTTCAGAAAATGCAGACTCGCACAAGTAAGTTGACGCAAATATTGCAGTCAGTTGAAGGGCGATTTGCATTAGATTTGGATAATTTATCTTCGGATATAAAACACCAGAAATTTGTATCAGATGCTGTAGCTTTGAGATGTATATCTGATATAATCCGTACCAACTCATTTTTAACAGAACATGAGTTCATATTAAACTGACTTGCTATTTCAGTAGCTAATTCTTCAATGTGTTTACATGAAAAAGAATTACTCATAAATGTTTGCCAATTTACTGCAATCATAAAAATGCATTTCGATTTGTCCCAAAATATTTGATAATTCAGCCTTATACGTAACATAATTCAACTGAGGAATCCTTGCTTTCAAACACGGAAAATGTTTCAGATCCTTTCTTTTCAGTTGATCTATTGTTAGTTAATTTTGAAGAACTAAATCAGTGTGTTCAGCTGTCTCCCTATCTTCCAACTGCAACTTAAAGAGCTGCAGTTGCAAGCTACTTGCACGGATGGAGTTCACAATTTTTGTTGCAATGCCCATAATTTCCTCTGTGTTTAAAATTTTTGAACACATTACTTGTTGATGTATAATGCAATGGAATGAAAGAAATTAAGGGAAATCTTCATTGGCACGACACAATGCCACAAAACCATTTTTGTTTCCAGTCATTGATGGTGATCCATCGGTTGTAATGCACACTAATTTATATATTGGTAGCTTGTAATTTTTGACAAAATTGAAGAAAACCCAATACATCTTCGCCACGGGTCTTCCCCTTCAAAGGAATGATTGTCAAAAATTCTTCGTTAGCCAACAGTCATTGAATACCATCCGAATAAAAATACACGAACTGTAAAGAAAGGTATGTACATTTCATGATATCATGTTTTAGTTTATCTGCCATGTCCTGACTCAGGACTTCAATACGCCTTGTGACAGTCGGACGAGATAACTGAAGTTCTCTGATAGCAGACATGATTTCTGTTTTATTTTTAAAATCTCTAATTAAAGAATAACCCGCTCAATAAATGTTTCCTTCACAACCGATCCATCTTCGAATGTTTTTTTGTGTTTCGTCAATATATGAGATATTATAAATGACGCGATCGTAGCAGCTTTTGATTATTTGGCTGGTCTTGTGAACATGGTTTGTTCTTTTTTCAAACAAGATATCAAATCACGTACTTTTCGTTTTCTTAATTCACTGTGGCGGAAAATCCTTTTCATAGTTTTTATGAATCGTTTTATGATGCCTCTCTAAGTTACCACGCTTAGGTATTGCAACTGACGCACGACAAATAAGACAAATGCACTTATCGTTCACCATACAAAAAAAAATTCTTCCTCCCAATCGTTATTAAAATGATACGTTTCAGATTTCTTCGCTGCACTATTAAATAATAAACTTAAAATCGACGTAGTATTGCCTTCAAGTTACAATTCAGAATGATTCCACTTCCTGCAGGCGCAACATTCATATCGGCGTGAACGAAAGTCTCGAATGTTCCCGTCAAACACGCAAGCACACAATAAAAAACGCGGCTTTTCTTTGACAAGTACCGCGCGTTCCTTCGATAAAGTCGCCTTTTGCCGCTAGCAGAGTGTTATTTTATTACGTAATAAATTTTTGTACTTTAGTTAACTACTTAGTAAAAATTTTTTTCTTCTTGAGATCTACTCAAAAAGCACTCGCGATCGACCGTTTGAGCACCCCTGCTGTAAATAGTTGAATGGGACTCCCCAAAAATTTGGCCTGTTCTTGTATAAGTCTTACCTAGGTCATCTAATACGACTATTTCAGCAATTTCTTTCGGGATGAAATTTCGTGATTCTTGTTGCATTATTACCGAAAATTGAAATTGTCAAGAAGAAACGTTACTCACAAAAATTGATTATCAATTGCTGTGATCAGTATGTAGTGATTTTTCTTCATTTCTTATGAGAGGAACATGTGGAAACCCCTATCTGTTGCAATCCTCAAAATTCTACATTAAGTTAGGTATATAAATCAGAGCTGTCTTTTCTTTACGTTTATTCAGTACAGCGAACTAATGCATACTTTTTTAATAAATATTTACTACTAATATCATTTTTTTTGCAATAGCTGCAGGTTCTCCATTCTTCACCAGTATCGATTTATTATTATACATTCAGTTTCAACAGAGAATTATATGTGATTGCTTCTCATTATGTTAAACAATTAAATCATTAAGTAAAAGTATAATATCTGTGTTTTCGTCGTTTACTCTTTTCAGTCTCTAAGGGGGATAAGCTGTTCTTTTTTAGAAGAGTGAAAACAGTTTTCCGATATCTCTTACGCGTTTGGTGATTATCGCAGAAATTTACATTCGAAGGTTTTCAAACAATTTTTTTTTCAAAACGGCAAAAACTTTCAATAGGCACTTTTTCTAGACTAATACAATTCTGTTCATGGAAAAATTTTATTCTAAAAATTATGATATAATCCCCTTGCACAAATCACGAAAAATTAATGAAACTTAAATTATAAATGAAGTCAAGATGTGAATTTTGTTTTTCTTACTATCGTACGAGATGGAGATAAATTCAGTGTTACCGCATTCGCAATATAATGTTTAACATCTTTGTTTCGCCGAGTAAAAAGGAAAGTGATAACTAGCCTAGTCGATTTAACCGAAAAAACAGGTGTACCCTTGCATAAATTCTCACCGCTAAAAATTTGCATTTTCATTGTAATGAAATTGGGAATAGTTCTTACGTGTACAAACAATTTTACCCAAGACCAAAGTTCGGTTAAAATATTTCAGATAGAAGTTGTAAATCATGCAATTATCAAGGAAAATGGTCCCCACTCTTCTTTTATAACACTACCAATTTTTGAGACAAGCGATTCTAACATTTACTTTAGTTTTATTCTCCATAATAAGCATGACTACTCTGCCCTTTGTACATCATTGGACTTATAAGTAAAACTAATAGTCTTAATTCGTGATTTATTCGTAAACAACGTCGCCGTATGCCAATAACATCGGCATCTTCTGGTATCAATTCAAGACAGTCGAACATTCATATTAAATCCCAGAAGTATAAAATTTCAAACGAAAAATTTTCCGCTGAACAAATTGTAGTTAAGCAAGCTGATAATGATGCTGATCTATTTATTATAGAATGCTATAAATCAATTCAAACCAAATAATATAAATGCTATTGTTGGTGAAGATGTTAATCTATAAGTATTACTTACTGATAGAACTTCAATTGAAAAAGTTTTAATGTTTTGCAATCCCGCAAGACTTAACAACCATCGAAAAAAATTAGATACGAGCTTAACAGATTATCCTAAATTTAAGTATCATATACAAATTTTTTCATGGCTGACTGTGAGAGAACATCAGTATGTTCCGTAGAGGTAAAACCGTTTTTAAATTGTTTGAAAAACAAAATTTCATTACATGTACAAAAGAAAAAAAAACTACTTGCATAGACTAGTTACCTCACTCATCTTCTGCAAAACCTACACGTAATAAAAACGTGTGCTATTGGCATGTTTCCAAACGCGGCTTCTGCTCACCAACATTTTTATCGTGAATATTACCACGTCCCAGTATGAGTTGGTAAATCAACTGGAATAAGAAGGATGGGGTTGGAAGCTATCTTATAATGTTTGTTTGTTATTCCTTCAACGTGCTCTATTTCCGCCTTTCGGCCAATGAGACGCCGGGGAATTCTGTCACCTCACTAACCCAGGAATTTTGCCGAACCCCTCTCGTGTCGAGGGAAGGGATCTTTAATATCCCAACACATCTCTGTTAGACAGGACCGACGGCTTTCCACCTCCTCCGAAAGATGGATACTCAAGCGATTCCCAGAATCCGAAAAATCGCACCGACTTTGTGGGGATTGAACCCAGGTAACTCTGCCCAGGAGACGAGCATCATTTCCCATACGCCACCGAGGCGGCATCTTATAGTGTATTTGAACTAATTTACACTTTACTTCCACCTTCTCCAAAAACCCTGCTCGGTACAATTTTTTGCTATTGCTATAAGGAGTGTAATTCGAAATGCGGTTCTTCATCAGTATAGTATTCAAATGTTGAATCTCCAACAGAAGAAGAATCTTATATTAACGACGAAACAACGTTAAATCACGCGGAAGTACACTACTATGGCATAGAAACGTGTGCATATTATGCATATATAGGGTGCGCCAGAAAAAACCGGACAATTTTTTTTCCGTTATAACTTTGGCAATTCTAGAGCCAGATCATTGGTTCTTGCTTCATTGGAAAGCCGGAGGACTAGGTTTTTCAGATATTGTATTGAAATTTCACTTCCGGTGAAATCTAATATGGCTAACTCATTCGAAAATGAGCAATATTTCGAGATGGCTGGAACGTTTTTTTTTCACTAAAAAATTCGAATGGGGCATTCAGTCGATAATTCACTATTGTCTGAACAATTTGTTGAATTGATCTTAAAAATATTCCAAGAATTGGTAAAAAAGTAGCGCGAAGAATTTTTTTCATTCTGATTTTCACCACCTCATGGCGTTGGCACTCCTGAAGTTGTTGGGTTTTTCATGAATGTTCTAAGAAGACAAAGAACCATATTTTACTAAAACCAACCTGAAATTTGATTTCCGTTCGAATTCAAAATGGCCGACTTCATCAAATATTAATAATTTTCCCCGCGCATTAAAAAAGTTTTCGAGATTGTAATGAATTAACTGTAATTCAATCACTAGATTGAACCTTTCCCATCATTTTGAGGGGTCGAACTCGAATATTGATTGAGAATTGTGCTAATTGTCGTGAATAATGTTTCTCTTCTTCACCATGATATGCACCTTCCGTTGTGAAGCCTCTGAACATAGACTGCATGCATTAACTCTATGATAAACAAAAAAATAATGAAATGTCATCGAGTTTTAGACGATCTCGTTTGAACTCGAATTTTATATTGGTGTTGCTTGTTTTTGACGTTTGAAATTGTTAACAAAGGAGGATAAGCGTTTCATTGAATGTTTATTTATACGTGGCTATACTGCTAGGCAAGTATTACGCCACCGGAAGTGAAATTTCTGAAGAACCTAGTCCTTTGGCTTTTCAATGAAGCAAGAACGAATGATCTAGCCCTAAAATTGTGAAAGTTATAACGGAAAAAATCGACCGGTTTTCTCTGGAGCACCCTATATATACAACTAAATCAAATGTTTGAATTTTTTTTTTCTCAGAAATGGTTGATGTTATGAAGTGTGAAACCTACTTTTGTAGTTAATTGCATTATTTACAATTTTTGTCAGGAAGATTTTCATCATTAGACTAACCGTCTCTTTGAAAAATCCAAGAAAACTATTTTTTGACCTTGAATAAAATTTTTTGCGCATATGGGGTTCGGTGGAGACTTTTTACAATCTCATTATAATGTACATGAACGTGTCCCTCACCTCCATGCAAATTATCAGCTTGTTGGGAATTTATGCAAGTGTGGGGTGCCTAGTTTCCCATCGGCCGCCAGTCCAAGTGGTAGATAGCGAAAGACCACCCAGATATGTGGTTGAACCAAGGAAATCGAATACTCGGCGCGGACCAGAACTAGCATTGAATAGTGGAATCTGCCTGACTCAGAACTGTTCACAAGTAAGGGTATAAGATACCTCGATGGTTGTGAAACAGACAGCAAACGTGGGCAGGAAAATAAGAATTGCCAAAGAAGCATGGATGAAAGAACAATGTCAAGACATAGAACTACTCCAAAGTAGCATGATGACTTTCACATGCACAAGAAGTTGAAAGAAGTAGCCGGAATGTTCGAAAACAAAAAGAAATGTACCTTTCTGGTAGACGAAAATAATGAGATTATCACTGATAAGTAACAAGCAATGAAATCATGGGAGACATTTATTATTCTTCAATTCGTTGATGAAAATAAACCAGAAACCGCGTATGGCGAAGTGGGTGCAGATTCTTCTACAATACTACGAAGCGAGGTAAGACATACCCTATACAGAACTGCTCTAACTTGTCAGTGAGGAGAATTTAGGAAAACTGACAAGCTTATTCAACAAAAATATTTCACACGAAGGACTCAACTAAATATTGAGTCAATACTCTAAAAACGTAATGCAAAGACTTTTAATGAAGATAGACACGTCAGTCTCATCAGTCATATACTTAAAACCGTATTGAAGGTAATTTAAAACGGAATATACAATAAATGTGAATCAAGGATGCGTAAAAACCAATTTGAATTTAGGAGCGGGCTGGGAATCATAGATGCCCAACTTTCGGTGATCGTTTTGAAAACTATCGACTTAGAGGATGAAGATATACGTTCGACAAATGCCAAATTGAAGATTGAAGATCAAGGAATTCATTCTGATAAGGAAGGACGTGAGGTTGGGATGCATCCTCTACCAGATGCTCTCCATGTTATATTCTGATCACATTTTTGAAGAGGCTCTGAGCGACAGCACAGAAGAAATAAAGATTAACGGTCATTTGATTAACAACATCAGATATGCGGATGACACGGCTCTTGTCGCAGGTACGTTAGAGGATATTCTGATATTATTAAAGCGTGTAAATAACGCATGTAACCGATTTGGATTAAGGATGAACACCGAAAAAATTAAGCTAATGATAGTCAGCAGAAATGAACAACCCGACACAGCATTAAATCTTGAAGGGAAAGATATTCAGAGAGTCGACAGCTTCAAATATCTCGGTAGCCTCATCAGAAGGAATACAACCCCAGATGTCGTGGTTAAAACTAGGATAACCACTCCTAGGATATCTTTCATCAAATACGAAACACTCCTCTGCGATAAGTCAACTCCTTTATATAATTAGGAAGAGATTAATTGAATATATGGAGCAAATTCTTCGCGGAGAAAGATACTTTCTTTTTCAACTAATAATTGTGGGGAAAATTGAAGACAAAACAGGTATCGGAAGGAGGAAGATTTCCAGGTACCGCAACACGGGCACGGACAAACCTCACATTCGAAAACCTCCGTTACTCTCCGTTAATTCCGGCAAAAGATCGCTAACTTCTGATCTCAGAGATGGCACTCAAAGAAGGGAAGAATGTTGAAATTGACCAGACTATTTTTTAAATGATGAACCAATCAACTCAATTTTTCGAATATCTTTTGCGTCGTGTACGCCTCATGAACAACCGAAATAAAACAGTCGAGTAGACTTTTATGCGATTTAATAGAAACATTCAGTCTAAAAGCAAATAGATCTACAGGGGTGATAATAAATCGGCTTGACTCATATAATACACGTATAAAAAGACAAATTTGAATCAATGTATTTTTGAAATTGCAGGTTAGATATCTTAACAAATTTATTCCATGCCTCTTGCATTTAAATGTACTGTAATTGTGGATTTGGTAGGCCTTTCTCAGAAAATTCCTGTAATCGTGAATATTTTACGATTTTCCTCTCGAAAAATCACAAATCATGAGCAGATGATTGCTTAATTACTGTTTATGAGTGTAGATGAGAATTGACCAGCGTTAGAAGCGTGTGGAAAACGACAAAAATAGCAGGTTAGATTCTAAAAGGGGATGCTCACAAATCTATATTGCAAAACAGGGGTTTTATAGCTCTTTATTATTTCAGATTTCGATTAAATTTCACAGCACCATCAACAGCCACAAAGTAGATTGAAACGGAAGATTTCACCACATATCGTAACAAATTTCCTGACTCATTTTGTGGCAATCCATTATAAAAAAATAATTTTTTTTATCCTTTAACGTGCTCTATTTCTGCCTTTCCGGCTAATGACACGGCAGGGAATTATGTCACCTCATTAAGCCGGGAATTTTGCCGAACCCCCCTCGTATCGAGGGGAGGGATCTTTAATGTGCAACACATCTCTGTGAGACAGGACCGACGGCTTTACTTCTCTTCCGAAAGATGGACACTCAAGTGATTCCTAGAATTCGAAAAATCGCACGAACTTTGTGGGGATTGAACCCAGATAAATCTGTGCAGAGGACGAGCGTCACATCCTCCACGCCACCGAACCGTTTAAAAAAATATAGACTTGAAACAGAATTACAAATTTTTTATGAACGGTATGAATCTAGACAAATTTATGGAGCTATGTTCCTTGTAAAACTTCTTTAACAAGTAGAAATTCCTAATTCGTTTCAAGAAACCCATGTTGACATCTAAAGCTAATTGATGCATTTCAATGATACAGCAGATAATAACCTTCCTGAGGCGTACAGCGAAAGAGGTGGAACTGTGTGCGTTGGGATGCTCTCCAGCAAAATTCAATTTTAGTAAAATGAAATATTTCAGCTCATGAATTTTTTGGCAAGTTAAAACCCATCCCTATTCTCTAACTACACAATTTCTGAGTTCACCCTGGTAATTAGTTGGTGGCCTTCTCTAGCTCAAGTTACTTATATCGGGATGAGCCGCCACTGGGCTGATCTCATTTTTATCAAAAAGAATATTGTTTTCGACATTTGAGTAGTAAAATGTAAATATTTGAAAAAAAAATGTTTCTGCTAAATTTACTGTTTACGTTCTCGTCGAGACACTCTGATTCATTACAGAGCTCATTTTATGATGCACATATTTGAGTTTTAATGAATATCATTAAATAATCATCATAAAATATTCTCTCACATCTATTGAATGAAGCAGTATTCAAAATTATGAATTTTTTCTCTAGAAGTTAGCACACCAGGCTATAATTAGATCGATTTTCATCTATAGATGTTGAATTGAATGTGCTCTTCACTCGATTTTGCATTTAAGCTTTCCTTTGACGAAAGGATTGCACATGAAATCCTGAATATATTATGAGGAGATAATGTTTGTGTAGAACTCAAAATAAGTGGTAGAGTTTACGTAATGCCATCATTTGACAGTGTGAGTACGTGAATGTCACAACTTTGAGAAAAGCATTTGAAGACGAAGCAGAAAACTTTGTATATTCATTTATTTTGATTCAAAGAATCGGATTCGTCATTCCACACTTTTGCAGTACGGACCTGGATTTATTTTTCTTTCATTAAGTACGGCGCGGCACAAAAAGAAGTATTAGACCTCAAAACGAGAATAAATTATCTTCAGTATTGTAGAATATACAGGGTGAAACAAAATTCATGAATCAGCTTGTATCTCTGAATCAAAGGTCTCATGGTTTATGGGAATAGGCGTTCTGAAATAACTTCAATGTCCTTTATGTATGATAGTCCTATGTATATTACCTCACCAAACACCCGGTGTAGGGTGCAGCCACGAAAACGACATAGACTCAATAACTACAAAACTATTCATTTCACGATGAAATGCCAAAACAGATCGGTTTATTCATAACATCAAACCTTACATCGGGGGTACTTAATCTTAAATTTTTTAAAAAGCGAAAATAGGTCGAGTGATATATTATTGAAAAGCTCTTTTTAATTATAAGATGACTATAAGGGAATTTTTTAATTTGAAACTGTAATGCTAGAAACAGTAACTAACTGCAAAATGTTTTGGTTAACATTGAAAATAGCGCATTTTTGAACCTAATCATCTGAATCGCAGATGTGACCTTTTTGAATATTGGAGATCTCTAATGAAATCTTTTTCAACTATCTATATCACAGTACGAATGATTTTATTATTTTATCGCATTTTCTGTGAGAAACAAAACAACCAAAAAAATGAAAAAGAAAATATTAAAAACTTCAAATGTGAAGGTCGATGGGTATTCTTCAAACCATGCTGATCCTAAATATCATGCTTGAATGCTCAAAGTGCTTACCCCTTGGAGAAAAAACACAAGTAGACTCACACGTTCTTTAAAAGGTTTGCAGTTAATCTGCATGATCAATATCCGAATATATAGAACATTGGAATGAAAAAATAAAGAATGTTCACTTCTTCAAGTGATACCACCATTCGGTAAACTAAAAATTTAGAGGCTGACATTCTCGATTCAGGACATTACAAAAAATGTTCCCCTTCCATTTGGCTGTTATTTTCATACTAAAATGTAAAAGCTTGCAGTTAATAACTCTTTCAAGTCACGCCGTAATTCACCCTGTATCTTTATCAGACAGTGTTCGAATTTGAAAATTTTTTCAGTCATGCAGCAATTCAAATCAACTTTTCAATAAGGTACATTCGAACTATTGATTTTTCAATAAAGTATTCGAGGATAGGCAGTCCTGCAGTAATATGGCTTACGATAATAATGTTATCAAAAAAAAAATCAATATATTTTTGCGTGTTGTCCAGAAATTAATATTTTTGCAGTTTTCTTTCGTTCTCTTTACGGTATCTTGTAAATGGTCACGCTAAACTTCAAAACTATCGGATAAACCATCATGAAACTTAGTATCTTTAAGTGTGTGTTCATGGAAAAGGTTATATTGCTTTCAAAAACTTGCTAGTACCAACTAGAACCAACCAATCGCTATGAAAATTGTGAAAATATTCAAAGAGTTGCGTGGTAGGTCAAGCTAAAGAACAAAATAATTTTTATACCACTTTTTATCTCTATACAGGGCGGCCTAACGAAAATTGGATCTAACTCAGCAAAACACGTGAAATAGATCATTCTTTATGCCAACTTTGAGCATGTCATATCAATTCCATACCACCACCATCACTTACATACAAAATAATAATAGGGAATATAGGTCCAGTAGCAAATCGTGTGAAATGTCTTTCCATCATATATATGAATCGATAATTTTTTGAGTTAAATTTTTTTACAGGATGATCCAATTTCGAAAGGATATTATCATAAAAAAATTGAACAACTCTTGAACCTGATGTATTTTGATCCAATTGTAGTAGAGACTGATATCAATATTGAAGATGTTTCAGCATGTTAATTTGAAAGTGTACGGATCAACTCCCTACACTCAGCATCCTACTGATTAAAAACATTAATCAAGGATGTCATATACCACCTCATTGAAAAGGTCTCTTGTTGTTCTGTACGAATTTGATTTACACTTTAGGTTAGGATTCAATACAGGGAGTTCAAAGCTGAGTCGACTAATTCAAATTCAAATATTGTATTCGAAGCAAAGAGAAATCGAAAAAGGTGTAATCAACAGAAGAAAAACTAGAAATTGTTACAATTCATTTTCAAAATTACAGCTGTGCCAAAAGGACGACTAGAATATTCAATACAAATCATTCAAAGAAACAAATGAGTCTACAATATGATGAACTTCTGCGTGTACTGGGAGTGAAGCAATTGAGGTGAAAGTTACAAAAGGAACTGTACAAAACTACCTCCTCCCATCTCTATACAATGGTTGATATTCTGAGATAATGGGATTGTTTTCCAAAATCTCGATAATTTTGGTATGAATCAATTGTTCTAGCAATTGCAGATAACTATGTCCATTGAGATTACTATCAATAAGGAACGGTCCATCAATATGTTTCTCGTATAACCCTGCCCAAACATCCAATTCTTGTGGGGTTTGTATCTGTTCACCTCTCTATTGAATATGAAAGTACTCTCTTGACGATCAGAGTCATCTTCATTTAGTTTATGGTGCAATCTTATTTTGTAGGGATGACATTTGTGATGATTCATATTCTGTAGACAGTTTTACTTGATACTCCAGTTTGATGGGGTAATTTCCTAATGGACTAAGTGTTGTACATTTAAAGGTGACCCAATATCGCAGCTTCATTTCTCACAGAACGCGTTCCTTCATGCTTACGGTTTGCCATTGAACCAGTTGATGATTTACTTCTTTCTCTGGACGATTTCTGTTGAATATTCTTGGTGTTATTTTTGCCTAATTGTTCGATTCGTTCCTCCAGGCGAAATTATGAGACCAGTGTAACAGTCCGATTTCTCAAATTAATCATTTATATCTTTTAAACTCAGTTTTCATAATTTTATTGATAATTCAATCTCATTTCATCAAGTAAATATTCAAACAGTTTGAAATTCGAATTAGGAATCTACAAATAACGATACCCAATGAAAATTATAGTTATATCCGTAAGGTGTCGCTGCTATTGATCTAGATTGTTCGGCGGTTAATTGTGAAGTCAGTACTTGAAAGAAGATCGTTTTCTCGTTTCTGTGGGAGAACGGAAAACAGTAACTCATTCTATGTTTCGTTTCCACTTTATTGTTGTGAAGAAAATAATGTCGTTTTTTTATTAATTTTTTTGAATATCAATAGTTTTTTGATAGAACCGAGTCTATATAAGTTCGGAATTCATTAGATTATTTCTCTTGTCCATTTAGAAATCTTCGGAATCATTTGTTATTTTATTGGAGTTGTGTTGTAGCGATTGGAGTGAAAAATTTGCAGAAATTGAAATTAAGTATTCATTGATTTTCTGTATAAATTCCAATCGTCTAAGGCGTATAAGTAGTCGGTAATTTTGCCGGATTTCCTCGACAACCAATTCAATTAGCAAGTGGAGAGATTTCGAATTTTCCTTTGTAAATTAACTTAGGTCGATATCTGCTATTCCAAGGGTAAGTCAGATTCATTCTGTTCATTTTAAAAATATATATTTGAGAGATATGGTATTGTTATAGATTTTTTTTGTTCACCGTCAAGATATTTGAGTTTTCAACTTTATGCCAAAGCTTGTTATCTTACGTCTGGGGTAACCACGTTTTTGCGGAAAAAGTCTTGCCACCTAGGGCAGTCACGTTGCGAACGATATTCAGCCAAACAAGTAACCTGTAAGCTGTACGATACAGGAATACCAGAAAACTGATGTAAAACACCAAATCGAATCATCGTGACAATTAATCTCATTCCTAAAAGCTAAGTGTTTCTCTGAATCATCAAATTTTTCTTTTCTATCTTTTTTTTAATTGTTGACAGAGCTCTATCATTGAGTTTCGCTTTGTTGAAAAGCTCAGATTTTTTTAAATTGAGAAGTTGTACTGTGTAATTAGAATTCATCTCATCTGAGACTCATTTTATTGTTAGTGGTTAATCTTTTTAGTTAAGTTATTTTTTTGTATTATTTACTTTGATTAGAGTTAGTAAATTATTAATCAGATACTGTGATTTTGGATATTTATCTTGTAATAAAGCTAGTTGATTGAAGTGATGAGTATTATTCCTAAGGCTATATCTAGGACCTAGGTTCTAGACGAAGATCTCACACACTGAGATTAAGGGACTCTGATCTAGCTAGGTATTAATAGGTAGTGTCAATTGTAATTTTCTTCAACTAGCCTTTTTATAATTTAATCTCATTACACGTCATTAGTTAACTTTCGTAGTTCCAGTAGAATTGAAAAATTCCTCCAATTTTAGACAAAATTAGAAACAAAACCATTACACCAGCCTTGCCGACTCAGAAAATCCCAAACGCTTGTTCAAACACATCCGAACTAGTCTCAAAAGCAAAGTTACAACTCCTCTTCTGCGTCGTGCTGATGGTAATATCTGTTTGTCAGATGCCGAGCCTGCAGAAACGCTAGCCGCAGCATTTGCTGAGATTTATAGAGTTGAACCGGCTGATGATCCCCTACCTCCGCTACTGTCGCCTTGTGTTGGGGACATTCTCACACACATCACATTTACCCCAGAGAAATGTGTCGTTCTGCATTTGGGGAAAAACAATCCCTGTGCAACTTACGACCTGTATGGTGCACCGTTAAGACCAGTCTCCTCCTGCGTCGACTTCGGAGTAACTGTCAGCAGTGACCTGTCCTGTTCTGCTGACATAAGTTTTCTGTGTAAACGTGCAAATTCTCTGATCTACCTCATCAGAAAGTTGTTCGCCGAAGTCTCGTTCAGTTCCTTCATAAAACTTATATGCGCCGGTCCAGCCTGGTGTCCGGTTTTGACGGGCGACAAGGACCTTTTAGAAAAAGTACAACGCATTGCTACACGAATGTCCTTCGGCAGCGTTATGCGGTTATAAGTTATAATGATCGTCGTTTTGCCTTTCTGTCAGCGTAGGCCTCGTGGAGGCCATATTCGCTTGTCGAATCTTAAAGTTCGACTATGCCAATCTGTCAAGCATATTCACACCTAACACTGATGCACGTTTGCGGGGTCATGGGCTGAAGTTACGAAAGGTGGTGTTCAGGACAACGCTTCGCCAACCCTTCTTCTCAAACAGGATATTTGACTCTTGGAACAGCTTAGACGCAGAGGTTGTGGACGCCTCATCGTTACTTATTTGAGAATGGACTTGATCAAACTCTTTTCGCATAATTCTTCGCATTCTACCACTACATACTCATCCTATCTTTAAGTTTGCTAAAAAGCTAAAAACACTATTTTGTATCGTATTTAATTCATGTATATATTGTTTTGTTTTGGGCTTCTATAGGACCTTGTCCTCTGCCCTTATTTTTGTTTAATAATAATAATTATAATTCTGAAAATAAAATAACCCGATTTCTACTGTTTCCTCTGTTGAGTACACAAGTATCAAATGGCAGGGATTCAGTTTTGATAAGAACAACAGATTGATCATTGTATAATGATAATGATGGGAATATTGCTTTAGGAGAAAAATGTATAACATTAGTAAGAAAGTTTTTCTAAATAATGAGTGGATCTTTTTCGAATTAAAGTCTTTCTATACCATCTGTCGGAGTTGCTGGTTCCAGTAACAAAACAAATTGAATAATACCGTTGACTAAATCTGATTTGATTCATCTTAACGACTAGATTGCTTTTCTTCAATTTGCTTTTCAACTATAAGATTTTTCCTAATTCAATAAGTTCAAACGATTTTTCTTTATGAAACTCCTAAAAATATGAACTAAATAAATTATCAATTTTTCAAGCAAGCCAAATTGTTAACCAACGAAATGTTTTCGAAACTCGTTCTCCATTGAAGACCACAAAATATGTTTGAATAATTGGTCTGAGAAAATTTTAGTTTTTCAAAGATAGTTTAAATTATTTAAATATTGTTTATCTTACCAAACATAAATTTTAAAATTAACAAATAAGTGAAAAATCGGAACTTTTGGATGATTTTAGAAAATCAAGACAAAGAAAAATACTTTTATGAGGTAATCTTGTTGCTCCAGGAAATGAAAAATTTTCAGAACAATTATTCGAACATTCTTCTCGGTCGTGGTTAGAAATCGTTCAGTTAGTTATAAATTACCTAACTTTTTGAAAAATTAATTCAAATAAATTTTTTATACTTGACTTCATTCTATCAAGTATTAACATTGATTCGAAGCAATTTCGTGTGTTGATTCATAATGGATTTCTGATGAAAAAAAAGCGTCACTGCAAAAGTTTGGCTTGATAAGTGACATCCAGATTCGGTTACATCAGAAGTGACAGCGGTACGTTGGTTTGCTGACGAGGGATACTCTAAAAAACATGAAAAAACCTTAACATTGTTTGAAAAGATTGTAAAATTAAGTTGCGTGATATAGCAGACATCATAAACATATTGCAAGGACGTATTAAACATATTTTCCATGAATAAATATTCATCAGAAAACTGTTCCTGAAGTGGGATCCAGGTTTCCTCACACCAGACGAGCAACAGAAATGTGTTCGAGATTCGGAGCATCATTTGGAACGTAAGGTAACGGAATCACTAATTTGACATACGCTTGATATAATATTCAGCTGGCTATCTTGAAAAACCAAGAATTATCTATAACGAATATTATACGGCGTTATTGGCTTCTTTGAGGGAAGAAAGCGGGGAAAAACGTCCTGAGGAGCTATTTCACCAAGACAATGCACAAAACAAATGCAACTATGACATCACTGTTTGAATTCCACATCGAACTCCCTTTCCATCCATTGTATTTGTCTGACTCAGCTGGCAGCAAATAGCATCTGTTCAAAAATCTCAGTAAAGCTCCGTCGAAAAAGATTTGCATCGGAATGATAAGGTTATTAACGAACTTGGAGGTCTTGAATCGTTTCGACATCGTCGAAAAGCGTTGGACTAAATATATCACTCTTGAAGGAGATGATCATGATGAAAAAAAATCGAATTTTGTGCAAAAAATGTATAACCTTCACGTGATTCAGAAGTATTTTGTTATAACTCTAAACGGTACCCTTAGTTTGAGCGCTCAACTGAAAAGGAAAATTTCCCAAGTATGTAGGAAGGCAGCTTCACATGGAGACTAACAATTATGAGAATGAGATGGATTTCCGTAACTGTTAATAAATGCTACATTAGTACGATGCATAAATATAGATAATACCACTGTATAGATACTGATGTGCCTGTGAATTATGCTTAACACCCTTATCGAGGTCCTTAACATATAATTCGATTTACCAGTTTCAAATGTATTTATAATAGGCAAACCGAAATATGTGGATACAGACTGAAGCAGATAGAACAATGAAAGCATTCCCAAACTTTGATATCAGCTCTGTTGAAGTGAATAATTGTATGGTTACGCAGTCTGACTGTATGTTCACGCGTCCTTTCCAGCCTTTTTTAGCTATCTGGGAAGGTTGGACAAGGAAACCCAGCTAATTCAACCTGAGAACACGATACGGTCTACAGATGGCTCCAAAATAAATCAAGATACTCGGATATACAGAGTAACAGGGTAAGTCGATAAGAGTAAGTCTGGATAGACACTTTGCTGTATAGCAGACTGAAGTATGTACCATAATTCATTGCGCTCGGAGAAGTAGAAAATGCTATTTTATACTTACACTCAACCTGCATTTGAAGCATTTAAATAATATTGCATAACTCAAATATAGTTTGTGATTGTAACTTAACCTTTAGAGGTTAGATCAGACCACTAGAACTGAGCAGGTAATGAAAAAGGACCTAGAAATACACCCTCCATTCCCTCCATTCCAAAAGTAACCGAATTTTTTCGAAAATAGAAACAACCAGTATAAATTTTGTTACAAATCTTTTTTATTGATCAATGTATTTGTCTTCTGTATTGATACAGAAATTTGCACGCACTAACAGGTTGTCAAACGACTTTATCTCCTTTTTTGGATGGTCTTTAGCACATCGGTCACTGCACTTTCAATGACCTCAATCGAATCGTGCCGCCTTCCTTTTATCGTCAAATGCAGCATAGCGAACAGATAATAATTGCACGGAGCCAGATCTGGTGAATAGGGTAAATATTGAAAATTAATAATGTGATTTTTGATTTAAAATTCATTCACAACTCTTGAACGATGTGAGGGAGCATTATCGTGCAAGAGAGTCCTACTACCGTTTTCTCGATATTCTGGCCGAATACTACGAACTCTTGCCAGCAATCGCTTTATGACATCAAAATGAAAGTCTCCTGTGACTGTCTGCCGCGTGGAAAAATTGTTTATGGATAATTGCCTCATAATCGTTGAAACAAATCAGCATAACCTTTCACTTCTGACTTCTTCGAGCTACTTTTTTTGAGATTTCCTTCATCCAACGCTCATTCAGCATTTTGCTTAGGGCTCATACTAAAAATCGTCTCATCACCAGTCATAATCGTTTTAAGAAGTTTGGGCCCTTCTGAGTACTTTTGAGGATGTCTTTGCTATGCTCAATTCGACTAAAATTTTGGTCGTCGGTCAGTTTGTGTGGTAGAAATCTCGAATAAACCTTCGTAAGGCCCAACGTTTCGATCAAAATTCGGTATACAGTTGTTTGAAGAATGCTTAATTCTATTTCAATAAATTTCACCGATGATTATCTTTTATTATTATTACGTTGGGTAGAAGCATTTCTAACTTATCGGCAATTAACTGTTAGGGTGGGTACTGATACTTCTTCTTTTCAGCCAGTTCTTAGTGGTGTTCACCAAGGGTCCGTCAGAGACATACATACAAACAGGACCGCCGTAAGCGGGCGTGCAAGGTGTGCAATGCACGCGGGCGGCGCATTCAGGGGGGCGGCAAATCAGACAATCATCGACTAAAATTCAGACATTGTCACCTCACAATACTAAAAAGATTATCCTTATAAAAATAATATGATGAACGGCGCCCAAATATTTCTTTTATATCGTAGCATTACATAGCGCCATCTATTGAAATTCATGAGAACAAAGTTAATCCGTATCGTGCTCTATGCGAAATAGGAAATCCCACAGATATCAGGGAAATCCTTAAAACTATATACTCATTTCTTTGTTTTTATTTATTTAACACAAATGCGAAAGTGATGTGAGTGAACAACAAACTTCAATTATTTGGTTATAGCCCTAATGTGAGATCCGGAAACGGTTCAGGGTACTTAAAATTAATAATATTCTGTATATTTTGTGCGAAGTGTGACTATAAAAATAATTTAGAAAATTATTTATATTATCCGTCGGCGCAAAAATCATAATTATGGTAAGTGTCTTTGTTTAATTAATCAGCATATGGGCGCATTCATATAAACAGCAGGTATTCATGTAAAATTTAAAGGTTATTTTACTGAAAAAACTTAAAGTAAAGATTTATTAAAAAATGTATTAAAATTAATACAGAGTGTAACAAAAGTAACCTAAGTAACGAAAGGGGGACATTCCATCTAATCAATACGAACAACTTTTACTATGGGGTCAACTCTGAAGTCGCGAAAAAAAATTAGTTATTCCATTACATTTGTGTGCAGTAGGTATGAACATTTTTTTTCGCAGTAGTATTGTGATTATTATTGTGATTTAAAGGGTATTTTTTTGTTATACAACTTAAGAGTGAAGATTTATAAAAAATATTAAAATTATACCTATACAGGTGTAACAAAAGTAACTTAAATCCCGAAAGGAGTCATTCTACATAAATACGAACAACTTTTACTATAGGGTCAACGGTGAAATTGCGAAAAAAATAACTATTCCATACAAAATGTATGGAAAAGCTGATTTTTTCGCGATTTCAGTGTTGACCCCTAGTAAAGGTTGTTCGCAATAATGGGTGGAATGATCGACCCCTTTGGGATTTAAGTTACTTTTGTACAACCGTATACTAAACTTTTCAAAAAATTCCAGGAACCGCAAAAAGGAAAAAATTTCAGGAGCTCAATTTCGACGGCAAAAACGAGAAAAGATACAGAGAAAAAAAACTAGCAGGATCTCTTGAGAAATTTTTAGCAAACCAGAAAATAGGGACTCTGAATGTCAAGAGAATGTTGACGTAGATGTAGCTTCAACAAGCGCAGCTTTAAATCTAGAAGTTATGGAGGTATCTGAAGAGAAAATGTTAGTCCTTCAGAAGGAGACTCCAGTGAAACTAAAAAAAGAGAAAGTAGTGCTAAAGAACCTGTAAGCAATTTATCGTCATCAAGTAGCTGTTTAGATTGTGGTGATGATCCCGGTTCGTGGCCCGCCAGTATGACTAATGATATTGTTAATATTTTGGTTAGCCGTGGTCCCGTGCAGCTGTTTAACCATAATTTTCCTGCTAATATCGATGGAAGAAAATTTGTTAAACAAAACAGTTATTACTCTAGAAATCTTCCTAATGGAGAAAAAATTAACAGAGAATGGCTTGTTTACTCTACGTCGAAAGATTCAGTCTATTGTTTTTGTTGTAAAATATTCAGTAACACTGTAAGTAGTCTGTCAGCTCCAAGCGGTTTTTCCGATTGGCAACATCTGTCATCTACCTTAAAACGACACGAAACAAGCATTTCCCATAGCGAAAATTTAAAATGTTGGGTCCAACTAAATCATATGTTAAAAAATAAAACTACTGTAAATCAAATGCAACTGAGACTATTAGAATCTGAAAAAAAACAATGGTGTGATGTATTGGAAAGGATCATAGCTGTTATAAAATTTTATCTCATCATTGTCTGGCGTTTAAGGGCTCGTCCAAAATATTATATGAGCATGATAATGGTAATTTTCTCAAAGCAATAGAAATGATAGCATCCTTTGATTCAGTTATGCGGGAACATATTCACAGAATTCAAGCCTCGAAATTCGATTCAACTCGCATGACTCACTATTCAGGAGATCAGATTCAGAATGAAATCATTGATTTACTCGGCACGACCATAAAAAATTATATCCTGAACAAAGTCAGAGAATGAAAATATTTCTCCATCATATTAGATTGCACACCAGATGTCACACAGAACAAATTACAGTTATACTAAGGTATGTTGTTTTAAACAGTGAAACTAAAAATGTTACAATATGCGAAAGTTTTATTGGCATCTGTCCGATAACCAGCTCCACAGGTGATGGACTATTAAATTTTGTTTTAGATTTATTTTCGCAATTAAACCTTGATATTAAAAACTTACGTGGCCAAGGTTATGACAATGGTTCTAATATGCGTGGAAAACACAATGGATTACAAAAAAAAATATTGGAAATGCATAATCGTGCATTTTACGTTCCATGCTCGGCGGATAGTCTCAATTTGGTCGTTAACGATGCGGCAAATATAACGCACGACACGGTCAACTTTTTCAACTTAATTCAAGAAATTTACGTTTTTTTTCGTCTTCTACCAAAAGGTGGTCCATAATTTGCAAGCATTTACCTGATTTAAAACTAAAGGCATTAAGTGCCACGCGATGGTCTAGCAGAATCGATGCAGTCAAACCTTTACGGTATCACCTCGAAAAATATTTGACGCTTTACTTGAAATATCAGATAACAATTCGTCGGAATGGGATTGTACAACAACTCACAAAGCACATTCGCTTGCTTTGAATATTCAAAATTATAGATTTATTTGCTTAGTTGTAATTTGGTTTGATATTTTAAACGAAATTAATGCTATTAGCAAAATGATGCAAAACCCACAATAAATACTCAAATCTGCATAAATTTGTTAAATAAATTGATTCATAAATTCACCGAATATCGCACAGATGAGCATTTCGAAAGGGTGTTAGAAGAAGCTACCACTGTGGCTCGGGAACTTAATGTAGATGCAGATTTTCCGCCTATAGATACCGTTCGTCCACGAAGAAAACCAACTCAATTTCAGTATGAACAGAGTGATGAAGTCTTACTAGACCCTAAAACAAAATACAAGGTAGATGTTTTTTAGGATCCTGGACCAAACCTTAACTTCTTTAAAACGTAGATTCGATGAGTTGGAAACTTTTACCGACGTTTTTGGCTTTTCACCAATAATAACTTGTTTAGTTACTCCAAAGATGATTTAATGAAACATTGTAAAGATTTGAATGTGAAGCTAAAAGATAGTTCAAGTAGTGACGCAGATATTGACGGTATAGATATGTTTAATGAAATCAATGCTTTAAAGTTGCATTTAACTGAAAACCAGTCTAATGATCCACAAACCCTATTGCAATACATTTTTGCTAATGAATTAATGTCAACATTTCCGAATACAGCAATAGCGCTAAGGATACTACTTACATTGCCGGTTTCAGTTGCATCTGGTGAAAGGTCATTTTCACAGTTAAAAATAATAAAAACTATTTGAGATCAACTATGCACCAGCAAAGACTAAGTAATTTAGCAATAATTTCAATTGAACATGAGATTCTAAATAGACTAGACACCAAAAAAATTATAGCTGATTTTGCCAACATGAAGGCAAGAAAGGTGCAGTTTCTGTAAAATAACTTAATACCTATACCTACCTACATAATATGTATAAACTGCACCTTTCTTGCCTTAATTTTTTCATTTAATGTCGTATTAGTGTATCTATCTTGTATAAAATAACCTAATATAACATAGCTTTTCACTATACAGCATTTTTTTTTCACATTTTTATAAACACCTAGGTTTTGTAGTTAGATAGGGGCGGCACAATAGCAATTGCTAACCGGCGTTCAAACCGCTAGCGGTGAGCCTGCATACAAACAGAAGAGATTCCCTTCTGTTTGTATTGTATGTCTCTGACATTCCCAGCTTGTTGGTCTCCCAAAGTGCAGCCTTCGCAGTGGCGACATTAAATAATTTAATGTTGCCACAGATCCCAATAATACTTTTCAAGTGTCATGGAAGCTTGGTGAGCTGATTTGATGTTACCTCTCAACATTGCCAAGTGCCGCGTGTTGCACCTCGGCTCGAATAACCCTAAGCGTCAATATTTCATTGCTGGTAGTGTACTTGAGAGCTGTTCTTCACATGTTGACCTAGGTGTTGTTATCAGTAGTAACCTTTCCTGGACATCTCATGTAATGCATACAACTAGTAAGGCCAAACGAAGCTTATTTCTCATTCACAGATGCTGCGGGAACTGTCATTTTTCGACCATATCTTCCCTCTATAAAACGTATGTCCAGCCGATTTTAGAATTTGCTGGTCCCGTAAGGCATCTGATGAACCTCTCATCTTTCGCGGATCGCCAGCTTCGTGGGAACTTGATTACTGTCTACAAGGCTCTTCGTGTTTTTTCGGCATCGATATGTCTCATCTCTTCTCTTTGAATTCAAATCACCTCGGAGGACACAACATCAAACTAGCAAGAGAAAGATTTTTGAGTTATATAGGATTTATATCCTCAACTCTATATTTTTTTATAATACTAATAATATTTTTCAATTAATTCACGCTTTTTTCGATGTTTTCTTTCCTAGTTTTGGGATGGCCTGATCTTTCATCATTATTCAGGGTCTTTCTACCGGTTTTGAATCACTTGAATCACTCGTACACTTGCGTACAGGATAGACAATCATTACCATATGCAGTTTGTAGCATTTGGCGCGTTTGGTAAAAGATTAACCAAGTTTAATACAAAATTCAACGGAGCTCTTTGTTTGAAACTCATTTTCTGACCGATATACGAAACGCACTAACTAATAAGACGCAATAACTCAAGTTGTTTATATTCAAATGTCATAAAATTTTCAACAGCTGTCAATGAAGTACCAAGTTATCGACGGGTACAATATTACATCAGATGGCACTAATAGTACTGTTTTTCTTAAAACAGTTCGGTTACTTTTAAAATGGAGGTTGTAAGTCATAGTCACCGCTAGTAGGACCGAAACCGGCGTACGGCATTTTTCATGGAAGCGTAAGAAAACTAAGTCAAGGCTTTCGGAAAAGCTTACTTCGGATAGACTCTCATCGAGTAGATAAAATACGTACATTGAGTCAGAATCCAGAAGTACGCTGGGTGGATAAAACAGCTGACCATGTCTTCTTTCAGTGTTAAACATTGGCATTCAAAATACTTCAGGCTCTAGGACCGCCAAAGACAAAGAAAGAAATCGTCAGGAAAGATTCAACAGGCACCATCAAAGATTCATAAAACTGGTGGGAACAACCAGATGACTCAGAATACATACGTAGTGACGGAGGATTTGCTCAAAATGAACTTTCAGTTGAATCTTATGGCCCCTTGAATTACAGAAAAAGTTTAATGGTTTATAAAGCAGTACCCTTGATTCCAATTGTTGATGTATTGGGAATTTTCAAGAATTGCGCTGTAATTAGGTATGTTCTATACTTCGCTAAGAAAAATATTGTCATAGTTTATTAGGCTATGATTATAATATAAAACATTTTGATGATGAATAGAATGAAAAGAAAAATGCCTATTCAGTAATACGAGACGAAAAATTCACAGCACTCTTGGGGCCACATCGATTGAAAATTTTCTGATTCTCTGCTTTATATCATTACATAAAAGTGTATCAAATGTCTGTGAATGTTGTGCAGTGAAATATCGTCAAAAAATTTTATAGTGTGAATTTACAGGCCACTACAATGTGATGGAAGTATTTTTCTTGAAAAGTTAGGCAGTATCTTAGAGAAATGTTTTAGGGGAAGGCCAAGGTTATAATAACTGGGGATTTCAATATTAATACTCTGTTAAACACTAAGGAGCGAAGTAATTTTCTATCTGTCCTTGATATGTATTATGTACGTCTAACAATTGATCAGCCTACTCGTCCAATCTCTGGAACTTGCCTGGACAATATAATTACGAATCTAGAGGTATCTCTGAAGTAATCGAGTATCACATATCTGATCATTCCGCCTTAAAACTCAAATTACAACAAGTTGTTGAAAGCAAAAGAGATAACAATAAAATTTGGACTAGGCTTATTAATGATATCACCTTAAGTAATCTTGCTCGTGATTTATCAGAATGCCAGTGGGAGGATGTATTTTCCTGCTCGCCAAGTGAGGTAAATCAGATGTGGAATTTTTTCTTAGTAAGGTTTAAGGAACTTCTTGATATACACTCTCGAAAATTATGCATCAGAAAAAATTAAAACACTTTCCATGTATTCCCGAAAGTCATGGCTTTGAAACAAATATTAGATTGTCTATATGGGAAATCCAATACTAGACCTGAAATGAAACCTTTATACTGTTCTATCAAGGCTAATTATGATATGGACATTGCTATGGAAAAAAAGGCTCACTATTGAATAGAAATTTCAATCGCACCATATAAGATCAAAGTAGTCTGGAAAGTAATAAACAGATTCAATAACAATACTCGTATCTCAAATGCGTTACCTTGCTGTGAAATTGACGATCCTAAAATGTTGGCTAATCGCTTCAATTAATTCTTTAATAACATTGCACCCTCGATACAAAATTTTTCAAATAGTATACATAATAACATTGAAAAGGGATGTACCTTAAAAAATTCTTTCTATGTATTTGATGTTGAAGAGGAAGAATTAGTACACACAGTAAGGTCATTACAAAAAAAAAGCTACAGGTTTCGATGAGAAACCACTGACGGGCGGTATTTGAAAAAACTATTCCCATGATCACCTCACCATTGGCACATATTATGAAATGCGCTTTTAAGGAAGGAATTTTTCCTGATGCCCTCAAATTAGCGGTGATCAAGCCGTTGTATAAAAAAGAGTATATTAATCAATTGGGAAACTATCGTCCTATAAGTTTGTTAACCTCATTCTCAAATTTATTTAAAAAGATATTCGCCAGGTGAATTCTACAGTTCCTGAAAAAAATAACATTTTGACTAAAAATCAGCATGGCTTCATAAAAGATAAAAACAACGATACAACAATTTTCGAATTAATCCAAGCCATTGTTTTAGCATTAGAGAAGGGTGAATACCCCGTGGGACTTTTTTTGGATTTAAAGAAGGCCTTTGATTGTGTGGTTCATAAATTGTTGTTAGTTAAATTGGAGAGGTGTGGCATTAGAGACAATCAACAGAAACTGATTGAAAGTTATTTGAGTAATAGGAAACAGAAAGTAACGTTAAATGTAGATGGTACTTTCTACACATCTGAGGAAGAGCTACTCACTGTGAGAGTCCCTCAAGGTAGTATTTTAGGGCCGCTTCTCTTTGTGTGTTATATGAATGATTTTCCTGCAATAATTGAGGGAGAAACTCAGAGGATGGCTATGTTTGCAGACGACACTAACATCTCGGTTACAGCTTCAAATTTAAATTCCTCGATAAACAAATCAGCCTCTACACTATTGAATGTTGACAGATGGTGTACTGAAAATGGTTTAATTTTGAACACAGCAAAGACGGAATGTGTATTTTCTGGAGATAGAGGAAGGACTTTTGGTGGAGAGTCACTGCCTTTTGGGGGTGGGGATGTTCAGGTTAAGCAGAGCATCAAATTCTTGGGGATATACTTGGATCAGTACCTCAAATGGGTCAATCATATTGAACAGCTTAGAAAAAACTAAACTCAGTCATTTTTCCCTGAGAGTCTCAAAACATCAAGTTCATTTAGAAGTTCTAAAAATAATTTATTATGCCAATTTACAGCCTCGCACTTACGGAATAATTTTCTGGGGCAGCAGTACTCGTGATGATCATATTTTTGTTGCACAGAAATGTGCGATGAGAATCATTTTCAGATTGAAATTCAGAAAATCTGGCCGAGGCATCTTTAAGGGAAACAATTCACTGACAGTATATGGCTACTCCTGTTTATCCATGGGCATCCTCAGTATTTTCAGAGCTGCAGAAACACTAATTCAACTCGCAAAATTGATCAATATTTCTATCCAATTCATTCTACATCATTTACAGAGAAAAGTTTGAGCTATACGGCTATAAAAATGTTCAACACCATTCCAAAATGGCTGCAAAATATTGATAATTCCCGACTTTTCAAGAAGAGTATATACAATTTTATAAAAGAATGTGGACCATATAGTATTGAGGAGTTTGAATATTTCTGCCATGAAAGCAGATGATAGTTTACATTCATTTTGTTATGTTCGTTTCATTTTTGATCTGATGATTTTCCTTTCATTATAACTTGTTCCTGTGATATAGTTGTAACTTTGATTTTGTAGCTGTGATAAAATGAAACTTGTACCTGTGATATAGTTGTTATGATCTCGAAAATGAATTCGATTTTATTCTATTCTAAACAATGATTTCAATAATGCCCCAGCTCTATGGCTCCTTTAAGTTTAAGTTGTTGAGTATAGTAAAATATATTCCATAGAGCAATTGTTGGATAGAAAAATTATTTATGAAATTATAAAACTGCCCAGGTTACATACAGATTTATGATCACATTTCTAGGTGATACTGTAATGAAAAATAGATAATATTTTATCGGTTACACTTTTAATTGCATTTGTTAACTTGTCATTATAGTAACTTAATTTGTATCACTCATTTTTGTTGATAGTCAATATATTATTACCATGACAGTTCATTCAAATGTAAAGAGACAATTATTACGTCCACCTTATGATAAAGAGCTTCAACTGATATCACGTTTCATGCATGTGTTTTCTATAGAACTAACGATATCTCATTTTCTAAAAATGCATTGTTTATCGATATAATTGACCACTATTTAACCATGTATTCATGGTCAATAGTAATATGAATAAATTAAGCTTTCATTAGGGAATTCTCACACACCAACATAAACATTACTTCGCTAAAATAGATACTTAATGCTCATTCTAGCGAAATATTCTCTCATTTACGACTTAATTTCAAGAAAAAATTAAGTAAGCAACGGTTTAAAGGAGAATAAATAATTTCTGAATGAGTATTCATTATATAGTATCGGTTTGAAGTTTTATTGAATTCTATAAAAAATTAAATTAAATAAGGTGGCAAAGACAATTAAGACTTTTTTGTGCGTATGAAGATAAAATGTTCCTATTCAACTGTAGTGATGCAACTTGAGTAGGATTTTTTGACTAGAGATACTCGAATGATTTCATCACCTCACTCGAGTTGTACTCGAGATTTCGAGTCACTCGAGTTAATTATACATACTTCTGCAATCCGAGTAAGATTAACAGTCTGAGTTGGAAGTTTTGATAACTTTCAATATTTTGAAATATCCACACTAAGTTAGTTAGGTGTGATTACATGAAATAGTATACAAAATATCACTTACAGATTATTAATTTATTCAATCTATTAAAAAAATGAAATTAGATAATGAATTACCATTCCTACTTATCTATACTATAGAAATCCGATTCAAGTAACGAATTCTTATGAATGAAATAATAAAATGTGAGTATTTTGAAAAATTTTAATAACATCTTGTTATCTAAATTCTGTCCAAAACCAATAAAATTCAATCTCTAAGAGAAATCATAATAGTAGAACCTTTGTTATCCAATATGTTCCCGATAGGCTGGAAATATTATAGATAATCTTTCAGTCCTGAACTATACATTGTGTTCCTAACGCAGAGACGCTCAGTAATTAATTTTTTTCTGATATACCGTTGAATTGAACGCAACGTAAGATGGTCGAGCGACCGTCCTATGTTGTGTTAAATTGTGGGAGTCTATACTTTGCATTTGCTGCCGTTCCTCTGCCTTCCCAAATGACAATTTTCTGTTTTATAAATGGCCTAAAAACGTTTACAGAGCTACTTTTATAAAACGATGTTGTTGCTATAAACGTTTCAATAGTGTTGACGCAACACTCATAAACTTTATTATTTTATCAACAGCTTCTATAGCACTAGTGTATAAACGTTTATAAAATTGTCATAAAACTTAGTTTACAACCACTATAAAATAATTTTGTTGGAAATAGTTGTAGAACTAAATAGAATTTTCAGATTGTGCCAATTATACATAGAATTTTTATTAAATTAGTTTACAGCAGTTTTATAATAGTTCCTTTATTACATCAAATGTACCTCTACTGTTTCGTCATAGCCGTACTGTACAATTCCAAGATCCTTCATATGATGCAATTCCAAAGTAACAAATTCAATAAGCAGTATAAAAGTACATATTTTACTGCGGAATGAATTTTTTTGTCTAATATGTGGGACATGTAAAGTTTTGAAACAAAAGTGGGAACATTTTGTTTTCAACATTTTACTTCTAAACTGCACCGAAATCCAATGATCAGAAGGTTCCAATTCTAATTATTTCATTAATATTGAAGTAGTTAGTGAGACTTCAAATAACTTTCGAAATGGTCATTGAAAGATGAAGTGAAAAAAGCACAATATTATACAATATTTTCATTAACTTGGTGATTTTTATAAAATCTTGTTATGGATTTTTTATGGAACAGTGGAATTGAAAGAGTAATTTCAAGCACAGAGGGTTCCAACAAAATCAACCTCCTACCTCTACTTACAAAATCATCGGAAGGAATATGGGTCGAGTGGCAAAACGTTAGGAAGGTATGTCGATTATCTACAGGGTGTTACATAATAGTATGTCACAACTTGTGGGGGGAAATCTACGTGAAATTAAAAAAAAATTTCAGTTATATGAACTGAGTATGAGTGAAATGACTAGTAGGCTTTGATTTTTTTCATTTATTTATTTATTTTGACAGTTGCTGAAGTTGAACTAGTATCTGATCGAATTGTTTATAAAATTAACGATTAGTTTTAAGACTGTTGAAGTTATTGCTGTAAGAAAAAATGGCTCATTTTACTAACGCCGAATTGGCTGATATCCATTACATGTACGGTCTGGCTGACGGAAACACAACAGAAGCTAGGCGATTATATCAGGTGCGCTTTCCAAATCTAGTAACACCAGACAGGCGAACATTTTCAAATATCCACAGAAAATTGAAGGAAACTGGTACTTTTACTGCAAATAATCATTTAAAAGATGCAACTCAAACTATGAGAACTCCAGATATTGAGGAAGCAGTTTTGAATTGTATTGATTTAAATTCTAATGTTAGTACAAGAAAAATTAGAAATCAGTTGAATATTTCACATGTTCTATTTTGAAAGATTCTCCAAAACTTTTTATTGTACCCGTTTCATATTCAACGCGTCCAAACTCTACTTTCTCGAGATTTTCCTTCAAGACTGAATTTCTGCCGATGGTTCTTGAATAAAATCAGAGAAAATGCTCATTTTGATAGTGAAATAATGTTCACAGACGACGCAAACTTTTCGAGAACTGTTATCACAAATTTTCACAATAATTATTATTGGGCTGAGGAAACCCCCACTTGATTGAAGAATCTCATCATCAAGAACAATTCTCACAAAATGTCTGGGTCGGAAAAATTGGAAATTATTTGTATGGGCCATTTTTTTGCCTAACAGACTAAACGGTCCCGGCAATTTCTTGAGGAGGAGTTATCTCTATTGCTCGAGGATGTGCCACTTTTGATGAGAAAGATATTGTGGTTCATGCATGACGGGGCACCAGCACATTTCAGTGGCATAGCTAGGGAATTCTCGAATAATACATTCTACAACCGATGGATAGGTCGGGGTGGGCGAGAACCATGGCCTCCTAGGTCCCCAGACTTAAATAGTTTAGACTTTTTCTTATGGGAATATCTCAAAAGTTTAGTTTATACCATTCCAGTGAACACTGAAGAAGTGAGAAATCGAATGATAACTTCTTGTGACACGATAAGAAATACCCCAGAAATATTTCAAAGAGTGCGTGATAATAAGCGAAGGAGACAGAGGCCTGTATTCTTGCAGGTGGAGGACACTTCCAGCAATTTATTTAGTTTTCAATTATTCTTTTTTTTAGTTTGATATTGATTAAGTATAAATTGAGTCTCAGAAGGCGAGCTATTAAAATAAAAGCAAATTTTGGGCATATCTATCGAGTATTTCTATTTTTGTTTTTATTCAGCGAATAACATACAATTCAAATAATTCAAATTCAATAATTTTTCACCCTAAAACGGTTGGGGATACGAAAAAATTACAAGTGTCAAAAAAGTTTCTAAATTGAACGAAGATGACGAAGATTGATTCTACGCTGATCAGTGGCGTACTGCGAAAAAGTTTGAAAGGGCAAAAGGAGACATGGCCTCGGAAAAGAAAAACCTTGTAAATTTCAGTTAAAATCTAAGACGTGTAATGATGGAGGCTGTGAAAAATAGCTTGCAATCCAAATTTGGGCTAAACCACTCGAAAACTGCAGGAGTTTTGAAGAAAAAAACAATTTTTCCAAGAATTTCAACACCCTGTAGCCCCGTAACGAAGGTTTTGCGGACCTATGTTTATATGAACTTTTTTTCTTGAAATTGCACCTAGATTTACCCCATCAAGTTGTGGCATACTATTATGTAACAGCCTGTATATGAACCGATGTTTTTTTTCTAGTTAAATTTCGGATGAAAATTGTTTCAAATACAAAAAGATATTATCATATAATATTTTAACAACCCTTTGAAACAACCCGATGTATTTTGAATAAATGGTAGTATACATTGATATTAGTATTGGAAAGGCCTCTTTATGCTCTGAACGAATTTGACTAATACTTCATTTCCAATAATGGCGTGTGGAACAGTTGCAAAGTAGAGAAGGAAAGTTCTAAAATAGACTTTGCCATTTTTTTAGCGGGTTATTTTGTTAATATAATAATAAATAAATAAATCCACCCTAAAGTCGTAATATATAACAATGTCTGCCATATTAAGCCTACCATATTGAAATCTTAAATTTGAGTAAATAATAAATTAGTGATATTGAATCATACATTTCTGAGTTTCAAAACCAAGACATAGTTTCATTAATAAGAAAATGTCTTCAATTCTAATCGCTTTGCTGCACCACCCATACGATATCGGATGTATAATAGACATACATAAGTTGTCCATTTGGAGACCAATTGCCAAATTTGAATTCTTAATACCCAAATAGATACTCATATTTCACATAGTTGAATGAAATCGTTTAAAAATAAACAATTTCTCTCTAACTATATATTATCAATATTATTGAAACGATATCCAATCGTCCCAGAAGCCGACCCTGTCACTGCCCGGCGGAATGACGAAATGCGATACACTTCGAGAGAATTCGAGAAAGATCTAAAAGTTCCAGCGCCCGAAATTACGTGAATGTTTTAGATACATTCGTGCTTGTATATAAGAAGGACATCGCGCGGAAAATATCAGTTTGAATAAAGAGCGCGAATAAGTGAACAAAGTGTTGAAAATAAATTAAGCAGTATTGATTGTGTTATATAAATTAGTTATAGAAGTTAATCATTTAGTTTAGTGTTTTAATTGTTCCGTTTACGTGTAAATAAATAAGTTAGTGTTTTTGTAACGTTGAAGTGTTTAATTTGAACCCACCAATAATTTCAACAGCTAAGAAACGTTAGATTATGATGACTCCCGTTTCTAATAAGTGCCGTCCCCCTAGATTGCACATGAACCCATTTGCGCATAAGGGGCCTATCCTGAAGAAAAGTTAATTAAATTTTTACAGGCAATTTAATCTTAATGTTGTTCAAATGTTACCTCTGCATCAGTGATGGAACAATTTGCTTTTATAGATATCACATATGAAGCAATAACCTAACCAATTACTTATTACATCTTCTACAAGACTGTCATTTTGAGTCCTGAATAAAAGCGTTTTCGTTGTAACTTGGTCCAATAGCATCAGTTGAAGAAATATATTTTCTTCATCGGTGAAATCTTCCTTTATCAAAGATATATTATCTCTATTTAACACATTTTTCTTCAACTTATTCACCTTTCGTGCCCCTTCTTTTTATGTTTTCCATTTACTTGTCGTTTGGTTTCCGTAGATTTAACATAATAACGCAAAAAATCAAAACTTATAATGCCATCACGTTTCAATCCATCTACGCTCAATGATTATTTTGGTGATACCATTGATGTTCATCCAAACATTATTATTACATTATTATTTAATTACAGAATGAAGCTTCAATTGTGGCAAATTTCATTCTCTTTATAAAACAGTTTTCTTGAAATTTTATCGGAGTGTATGTGTGGAGTAATAATATCATAAAGAACGCTTTTATAAAACAGTTTTCTGATACAAAAACATTGTAGATGTTCGCAAATGAACAATTTATTGCTAAATAATATTACATACGATATATCATAATAGAAATTTGTTCTGAAAGTTGAAATGTTGCATACGGTTTATGGCTTTACTTTTCTGTTGGCGCCACTGGACAAATGCCCGGTAGCAACGCAATGTATGGATCTTTTGTGCGTTGATATCCGAAAGTTCATCATTAATTTGGCGCCACAGGACTAATTTGCCTCAGCAAAGCTATGATCGCGGCCTTAGAACCTGACCATATATTACTTTGCTAACGGACATTTATCCGATAATGAGAAAAGCGAATCGCAATGAATGTGAATTGAATGGAACGTTGAAATCAATTATCCATTAGAAAAATATAAATTATTTGGCGCGAATGGACAAATTTGCTTCAGCAAGGAAATTTATGGCCAGGTGCTTCGGTACAGAATTTTCACATTTTGATTTATTGAGTTCGTTCTGTAACTCGAGTACGAACAGATTGGAGTCAAATTCATTTTCACCCGAAGAAAACGAGTCGAGTCACATCACTTTTCAACCCTAGGCATTAATGGAATTTTCGCCGACTATTATAAGTGCCCCTTCCACATGAAAATGCTGCAGCATCGCACTGAATACTTGTCGAACCAATGAATGAATTCTTGATAATTGATTTATAAAAGTAAGTGGTTTCAAAAATTCTAATGTGACGATTTGAACTTGGAAAAGAAGATGGTCGAATATCATTAGACTGAAGATTGTGAATTGTAATTAACACTGAATCAGAGTAACACTGAAATGCAAAAACTCGCAATTCAATGGAACCTTTCTCTATTGAGCTATGATAAAACTTATGGGTTACTTCGGGTAAATTATTGATAAAGGTTGCATTGTAAATCTCTGTGTTTAATGGGATCAGAAAGATGTGAACCATAAGTTGCTTCAACACCACCAACGAATAATTCTATATTTATAATAAAATAATATGGGGGATGCTAAATTGAAATCTTGCAGAAATGGTTGCAGAATTTGGAACAACCATTTCCGAAATTTGTCACGATCTACTTGGTATGACTGAGGTCAACATAAGATGGCTGTCGCAAATGATTACGCCGCCGCAGACGCATTAGGCCCTAGAGAGTGATCTCACTAGTATTTGGACCTTTGTAGAATCGCATGAAGTGCTATAAAAATGGCACATTACTAAACAAGAACTTAAAGGTGTCACAGTCGGTCGGAAAGATTATGGCTGGACTCTTGTGGAACACAGATGAAATGGCTGATAGATTACAAAAATGAAGACGTTTCCCTAACCAAAGGCAATTACAGCACAATCCTGAAGTTGTTGAAAATAATCCATTAAGGAAAAAATAACAGAAAATTCGACAGAAGGTCCTCCTTCTGCACAATAACACGCCTGTTCACAAGAATCATTGTGTTAGTTGTCTTGTATAAGGTAGGATTCAATATTTTGGATCACCCGTCCTTTAGACCTAACCGAACAATTATCACCTACTCCTTAAAAGAAAAAGAACTTTGTGGAAAGAGGTTGTCAAGCGATGATGAGTTGATCGCAGAATTCAGCTTACTTTTCGGACAAAGGTAAACAATTTTGTCGTGGGTTAACACAAGATTATTTATTTGACAAATGTATTGAATAAGAGGTAAATCTATTAAGGAAGAGAAATAATGTATTATTTTTATCAGCAGTTCTTATCTCTCATTCCGTGAACCTTAAAACGCCCCCTCGTATAGTATCGAAACGAATAACGAAAAACACAAATTATAGTAATTGTGATTCACATTGCACCATAATGCAAAACGGTTCACGGAAATAATTGAAGCACTCAGTTGGGAAATACTTTCGCATTTATATTAGTCATCATCTAATATGCATTTTATGTATCGCAGATAAGTGAAACCAGTGAATTTTCAGATAGGTAAGGAAATTACAGATGTTCAAAGAGTAAACGGAATTAGGTGGTGATAAAGAATCTGTGGTGAATTCGAAACGGTTTGTTATTTGTAACTATAGCACTTAAGTTTGCGATATACAGGCTGTTTCTTGGAAATTTCAGCCAAATTTTTATCAAATTTTGTGAGTTCATTATATGGGTGGATCTCAATTGAATTCTCTTCTATAGGAAATGAATCAGGGTTTCCTTGCCTAACAGAGATGCATATTTAACAAAAAGAATCACCTTTTTAACATATTAATTTCTGAAAGCAACAGACATCAGTTTATCAGTCGAAACGATACGTCAAATACATCGTTCAATGGGTTTATACAGCAGAAAGCCCTTAACAGTTTCAGAGCTAGCCAGACAACAAAAAATTAACAGATTTAATTGGTGTATCGAGAATTGGAATATTGAGAACTGGCGAAATAACCTTTTTTCGAATGAGAACAGAATTGGTGTTCGATCAGATGACCGCCGTTTCCGGGTTTCAAGGGGTCGTAGAAGGCAAGCTAGACTCTGAGCAGCAAGACAAATTCCGAAATACCAAGGGGGCAGTGTGATGTTTTGGGATGTCATTATGCTAGGAGGCAAAACAGATTTGATTTCGTTGAGAGTGTAACGGCTAGAAATTACGTGGACCTAGTGCTGGAGCCCAAAGTGAGACTCTGGCGAAGTGCCCACGGTGAGAATTTCACTTTTATGCAAGATAATGCTCCTCCGCATACCAGCAACCTCGCGCGACATTATCTTGAAACAGAGGGAATCGATATTTTGGACTGGCTAGCTTGCTCTTCAGACCTAAATCCTATTGAACATTTATGGGATAATCTCAAAAGGAAAAATTAGATCGCGTCAGGAGAATCCACGAATCCCACAAGAGCTCATCCAAGCCGCCACAGAAGAGTGGCAGAATATCACCCCAGAGGAGGTCGAAAATCTAATCCAAAGCATGCCTGGACGGATTTAGGCTTGTATTAGGGCGAGAGGATGTAATACAAGCTAATGAAGTCGAGAAAAAAACACCTACTTCGTGAGAAAACAATATTCAATTCATGCGGAGTCTCTTATTCACTTTTATTTGTTTCTTTCCTAAAATAAACCTTAATTTATTTCTTTTTTAATTGAAATATCTCAAAGAGGATCAATTCTAACAATCCTTCCAAAGAAACGTAAGTAAGTAAAATTTCATATTTTGTGAATATATAGGTTGTTTCTGGACGAAAGGGTCACGGGGTTTAGAGTAACTCATCTGAGCTTCCGGGTTTCCAGAATACAGGGTTTTTGGTCAAATATTTCAATACTCGATAATCTGTAGACCGAAATTGATGAAATTTCACACATTTATTAGACTCGTTTTACTGAACCGACTCAAGAAAGAGAAACAGAATCAGGTCTGTAATCAGCCTAAACTAAATGAAACAAAAACAACATAAACAGATACTGAAAATCATTTATCATTCACATACTGAGGAATTGAATAGGAAATTTCCAATTCATTATATTCTTAATAATAGTAACAAGATATGTAATAGATTAAAAAAATAATAACACCATTAGTACTAATAAAAAGAATTCGGATTCATTGTTATTTAATAATAGAGATAAAATTAAATCATTGGATAAAAGCGGAGTATATATAATATATATAAGATATACTGCAGTGAATGCGAGCTTTTCTATATAGGCTAAACCGGAAGATGTATCGAGAAGAGAATTGAAGAACATTAAAGATTCATTATGCAAAATAACATTTCTACAAGTTTTTCTGACCGTCGTATAGATAAATCATTTCATAGATTTCGAAAGATCTTATACAACCAGGTAATAAGGGCAAGAAGATGGACACTGTAGAGAGGAGGGGAATCACGTCAGCTCGTAGAAAAAAACTTGTAATGAGCAAATTTCCTGTTATGAATGCCGTTTTATTTGAGCAAAACCACACATTTTGTTTTTCAGGATTGTCTTATTCTTCATAATGGGCTGATAACCCGAAACAAATATAGAGTATTTTAATACATTTTTGTGAAACCTTTGACAAATGTTTAAATTGATCATCATTGATTAATCAATTAATCATTATAAGGAATGAAATGTGGATGCAAATTGGATTAGGTTGAAGCTCATAATTGCATTTATGTTCGAAACAAATTGAACACTCTGTTTGAGAAGTAATTTTCAATATCCCCTAAGGTCTCCAGCATAAAGCATAAAATACAAAATCATTTATAAGTCGGAATCTACTCAGAATAGGTATAGGGACATTTAATACATTTCAATAAGTATTTGAATTGTCTTTCATGTTCAGTTTCTTAATAGAGGCAATTTCTTTTGAAACAAGGAGAAACATTGAGGTTTGAACCTTAAAAAAATCCGTTATAGAACACCCTGCAAAGCTGTTCCAACAATTACTTAATATTCAAGGATCTTTAGGTTTATATGAAAAATTTGATTGAGGAGGTCGTCACTTGATGAAAATCGATATACATATTTTCAATGAAATAAAACTATGGTATTTAGATTTTCACGATATTAACAAAACTATGACCGCTTTCATCACACTGTGGCTTCATCAGATAGATACAAACTAATGAACAGAGTTATTCCTTATATATTATTTTTATTTCCTACTCGATATTACAATAGGTACAAGAACAAGGATGTGTAGATGAGCTGCGTGTCACAGCTCATCTACACATCCTTATCCACATAAATTAGCTGCTGACAATAGTATGGTACATAGACTCATTAATATCCCAATGTCACAAAATAATTTTATAAAAGAGCAAAATATAATGAAACAAATAGCAGTCAATAACGGTTGCAGTCCTAGTATGATTGAGAACATTATTTCACGCAAAATTTCTAAAGCAATCCGGGAAGTATTTCCAAGTATAAAAGTTCTAATACAAAATAAAACAGCTTAACTTATATTGGTAATCCTATTCTAAAATTAAAATCATTTCTCTCGCATTATAATTTCAATATAGCATTCCGAACTGATAATTCTTTAGGCCGACATATCAAAAACTGCAAATCTAAAATTGATAAAGGTTATAAATCTGGTGTTTATATACTGTCTTGAGGGGATTGTAAAAATTTATGTTGGTAGAACTTTCAGAAATTCTAAAGTAAGATTATCCGAGCACAAACGTAGTTTTAATTATCGAAGAAAACCATAACTTTAATGATAATTTCAAAATGAACAACAGTGAAAATAATAGACAAAAACTCAATCTATGGGAAATTTTAGAGATTAACAAAGAAAAAATTCGGGTAGGTTAGGTTAGGTTAGATTTAAATTTTTAAATTAGATCTAAATCCTTCTCCTTTACTCAATCTTTTCAATTCATAAAGTAAGCAACTCCGATGGGTTTCCCAACATACCGCTTGTACTTGTACCTATTGTTATATTAAGTAGGAAATAAGAATAATATATAAGGAATAACTCTGTTCATTAGTTTGTATCTATCTGATGAAGCCACAGCGTGGTGAAAGCGGTCATAGTTTTGTTAATATATATATATCTGAAAATCTAAATACCATAGTTTTATTTCATTGAAAATATTATAGGAAAAATTTAGTATTAAAATAAATTGAGATTCTAAGACAATTTCAATATATACAGGAGATGAATAGAATAATTCTTATTGAAAAATCATAATTTTGATATGGATCTATGTAATGGAAGGCCCTATATATTTGAAAATAATTTAAGGACATCAGCAAATTAGCGTCTATTATTTTGTATATAGTTTCTCAATATATTCAACAAAGATATAGATCGATTACGCATAAAATGGACACCCAGTATAAAGAAGAAATATGTTTGCTTGAATATGATCATTTAACTCGAAAACTACTCAACTGATTCTGAAAATTCTTGCATCTATGGAAACCTACATCAAAAAATCTTGGACCCTACGGAAATAACTATAATCTACCAAGGTATCCAAATCTCACATATTAAAGTCATTAACTAGGCGTACGCTCGACAACTATTGATGGCACATAAAAATAATATAGAATATGTTTATAGTACTAAGCATTATACAAAAAAAGTCGGCTGAGTCGTATATCTAACTATTATAGCTGAACCCCAAAAACATAAAAATACAGATGCCGCCGCGTTTGTTTCTTGAACAACTCGCCGACACGAGCATAAATCGAGTCACGACTGTGAATTATATTTGCGTATTGCTTAACAATCGTTTTTCGTAGTTGCGAGAGGGCGGAGCTGCGTGTTATAGGCAGTTATATACAATAATTACCTGTTTTGAAGACATTGCGTCTTCATCTGACAAGTATAAAATAGGCTCAAAATAAGTTACTTGATTTCAATAATATTTATTCAATGCCCAAGAAGTGATCAAATACTCTAGGTAAATTCAAATTAAATTAGTCACGTAGTTGGAAGCAGTTAGTAAAGGAGGATTATTGCCGAAATCTATCTGATCGTTCAATAATGTTATCAGGTTACATTTTCAACTCAGATTTAGCAGAAGAAAACCCATCTGAACCTATTGGTCAACGTTCTCTTGTCATTTGTTGATAATATTATGGTTTACACCCAAATAACTTCGTTATTTCATTCAAATTTATTAGGACGTAACTGTAAATTTGAGCCTTGCTGAAGTTAAAATTAAATGAGCAAATAGCAAACGTTTAAATGTTTATATCATGAAATTTCAGAACACATAAATAGCCTGGCAACATCGCTATAGTAAACAAGGTTTCGGTATCGAAGACCCAGACGTCTACCAACCAGTTGATGTTTTCCACAGGAAAACTGTCGCATACATTCTCTTCTGAAGAAATGTTATATTCCATTCATGATAAATTAATAAATAGTTATTGTGTCAAGAGGTCATAATGATCTTTCGAATATAAATGATATTCTTGTGTTTCAGTTAAGTGATAAGAGGAATATGTGGTCTTATCTATGAAACGTGAATAATTAATATTTCATTATGTCATCATATTTATACCCCAAATATCATGTAACACCTATAATATAATTCAAACAGGATCAAAATGAACATTGACATTAGAAAAAAGTACTTTTTCATTTACATACGTACTTATTCTCCTTTGAAACCCTGATTATTTCAACTTACCTTTAGTTTGATTTTACTTGTATCCCAATGTGGTTTGACGTGATGTATAGAATTCAAAATACATCCAGTATTGTCATTCTCACTTATCGTTATTTTCAAATGCGGCACCTCAATATTATTGTCAAGAGAATGATTCATTTCGCAGAACCGGTTGGTTTATTTACAAATAACGGAGTGTGTTAAACAGAAAATCAATACTGAATTTCTGTCGCCGCGAGGTATCTTGTAAGTTAATTTTATTTAAATGTCTGATATTAATTGACGAACTATTTCATGTAATCTCTACTTTGTGCGATATCGCTTGACAGAGGCGTAGCTGGGTTAGCTGGACTAACTGATGATGTTTCTTTACTGAATGTATATCAGACATTTCAGCTTTTATGTTTCAATGGCGTCTAGGAGCAGGAGCGTAACCAATAGCTGGTGAGTGGGAAGGTTTAGATATATAATTCTCAGATTTTTCGTTCTTCGTTCTCTAACGGTGATTTAAAATATTTATTATTGAGACCGGATTATATGCATTCGCTTTTTTTGCATAATGCACTTGCATATTTTATCTTATTTACAAGGCTTTTACGTACTTCATGTAAAATCTTTATACAATTTGCTGAAGTACCTAATCAACTTGGAATTTACGTACTAGATATACGATCTAAGGGGTGCATTTAATTAAAATTATTTCCTATCCTAATAATTAAAGTTTCGATTTACAATCATCAAGCTTGTTCTGTGGCTAATGAAAAGAATTTCTGAGTGTCCTAGTAGATTTTTGTACACAGTCACATATTGTACTACTGAATTAGTAAAAAGAATATTTCGTGTTTTCCAAAATTCCAAATCGATCAACTTGTGAAAATCAATCTTCGTATTCCTGCACGATTGACGAAGATTGGCCCACGATTATAGCTCTTAATAGCGTCAAATTGTGATTCTACAACTGCAGTCAACATAAAATATCGATTTTCTATGGATTTATGGTATTATAGATATCACTTCACTTATCTACAAACTCAATACAGTTTTCCTGGAAATTAAAATATTTCTGACGAATCAAAATTGCATAAAAATTACATTGCAACAACATATCAAGTTGTTCTGAAAACATTCGCTATGAATCTAAGGATGCATTGCTTGGATTTCTGCCAACGGAACTACCCACAGTTGTGGCCGTTATATGTTAAATTGAGTAGTTTGGGCACTAATGCAAGAAAATTCTATGTTGTATTTGGTGGTTTGTAGAAGCTTTACAAGAAATATAATTTTATAATCACTAGATGTGTCAATGAGAGGATTCGAAAAATATTTGCTAAATCATTTGCAGATGAGAGAATGTTTATTTCACTTTTAGATGTTACTTCTTATATGATGAAAAAGTAAAATCATGAACTGCTCTTTCAAAACTTAATTCATTTCATGTGCTTTGACAATGCCATTCTTCACCGGTGGGCAGAAGAAGTTCACTCTACGTTTGGCAATGTAAACAAACTTATTTTGCCAACGAAAAAGGTTTCTAATGGCAACGGCTCAAGTTAAAGTGGTACAATAAAAACCTAAAAAATATGACTTTATTAACCGAAACTCCATTAACTCGTTGATGTAATAAGTACTCATACAAAGGATACCAACAAATTAGACTCTCAATCTTAGGGATTGATTAAGTTGAACAATTACAGTGAGGTTTTATCGGAATATTTAGGTTTAAATTTACAGTTTTAATTTAATGAATGTTATTTTTAGATGCTAAAAGTGATGCATCAAAGTTGTATATTTTTAAGTTTTCATGCATAATCGTTCATATTACGATCATTGGCATGCTTATTTCCATTCATTGAATTTGAAAACTTATTACAAACTGAAACACGAAGATTTTGCTTGAGTATGCATATTTGAAAAATAGTTAATTTTTTAATTAGATACTCTGCTAGCAGACTCAATTCTTACTAAAATTTATTTAATTTAACGTTAATCACTCAATTGAACTTACTTGATTGGTCATACAAAAAAATAAGGCAATTTGGTGTGACATCAAAGGCAGTTTGATTTGGAAATGTTTTCTAAGCATAAGGCCATTTTGGCTGACCGAATATATTTTTTTGTTCGAAACCAAACCAATCGTTTCAATGATATCTTTTTCGAAACTAATAAAATTGAAGAAAAATCGAAATAATTGAGCAATTAGAAGAAGAAGAAAGTAAGGATACAGCTGGCAAATGAGCTGACGCTTTAATATTTGATAATGTTGTAAATAGAAAAAAAATTCGGAATCAAGATAACATACATACTGTAAATTCTTTTTTATGATCTTCATAAGACGTATATCCACCATTAAATTTGATAACAGCCGAGAACCACATTGGCATACTGGTGATGAGGTTGTTCAGGTATTCCTGAGGAATATAAGCTATATTGAGCAATAGGTTTTTATGTTATTCAGTGTGACATAAACCTGCCGGTAACCAAATAGAAACGTTATTTCATCCTATCCCAAATTTGCTCAATCGAGTTCAATTCCGGAGATCTTGCTTAAAGGCGTTAGCAAATTCAATGATTACCTAGTGATTCTATGGTATTAGGACCTCGATGGGGAAATGCGTTATCATTCAAAAGTGAAACACTTTCTCCTACCACTATTCTAGGAGAGAATGCAAATCACTATCATCCCTTGTAGAGTAAATATGAAAATTTTACATAGAAAACAGGTCAATGAATATATAAAATGTGTAATATAAGACCGACCAGGGATTGTATACTTGTATAATTCATCCCTTTGAGTCTAGATGAATTAATTTCGACGTTTTATCGAAATAATTTAGTTTTTCAGATAAGAACGCTACTCCCGAATCGATTGGTTTCAGACTACGAAACAAAAATTGTATCACCTTGTGACCTTTGTTGGCACATTGCATAGTGCGCCGATTTGGGAATTAGCTCTTGAAGGAGGACCATTCTATAACCTGAGGAGTATTGAACGTTTCTCCTCGTCTCAAGTTAACACACAACCAAAAAATCATATATACGTTCCATTTGCAAAAAACAGGGAAATCCATTCTGAACCAAATCTTGTTATACCATTTTTTGTTTCTAATCAGATCTGACAAGAAGGAGAAATATATTATTGGAATAAATAATCTTAAAACATATTTCTATGATAATCAATTATTGAGAAAGATTCAGTTCATAACCTCTAGTTGAAATATACATTGTGAAACGTATGATTGGTATAACTTCAATTTAATGTTTGAAACGACGTTTATGTTCGGAAAGAGATGACACAGATTGAATTTATTATAATATATACTGCAACTGTCACAATTAAGCTTATATAAACCGGATGTACCCAATTTAAAGTATCTGACTTTATTTGGGGACAAGATAGTGCCTCTACAATGGCTAGTAATGCTGAAAACTCTAACATACTATCCAATTCTAGAAGCCACTTATTTGTCGACTCCGTTGTGTGAAACGGTAGCAGTCGGCATTTTATGAGACTACTGGCTTTATTCTTAAATTATCTGCTTTTCATCTTATATAATTTCCGTAGTGTATTCCAGCATTTCATTTGAACCAGTACACGAAAATACTCAGAAAAATGTACAGCTTTTTATTTCTCTCATCGATGATATAAAAATATGCGAAAGTTATCGCTATATCTGTAACATTGATGACATTTATTCAGGGAACAACGTTCAACCTTCCGTACAATGTTAAAACCCCTCCCAGAAGAAGCTGGGGTTTCTCCATAATAATCCAGGGTCACAAAGTAGTGGTACAAGCCGGTTGGATGTCACGAATAGGAGCAATAGACCACAGTTTCTGTCTAGTTCGAACTCGTCAGTATTGAAAACCTATTCACAACACAAGGCAACGCTTCACACTGTGTCTGCGGCAGATAGTGGAGCTAGTATAGCTTCTTGAAGTTTTCTGTTTGATCCACTCTTTGTTTTCGCCGGTAATAAGTCTGTGTCAGCTCGTTGGAGGGGTGTGCAATACTGACGAGGTCAACCGAGAACGAAACAGTCTATTACTCCTAAACATGACATCCGATCGGACTGTACCACTACTGTGTGCCCTAATTGACGATGATTGTGAAGAGTGGAGCGTGAGCTTCTCGACAGATTGCGTTTTGCAGACACAGTGTTTAGCGGTGTGATAGATACTCGAACTAGTATGGCTCTTTGAAGTTTTCCGGTGTCGCTTGTAAAAGTCTCTGTTTCAGTTCGTTGGAGGGCGCAGATTGTATGTGTATATATGTAATCTATTGGTGCTATTCATGACATCCGACCGGACTGTACTACTATGTCTGACCTTGGTTGGCGATGGTTATGAAGAGTGGATCGGAAACCCAGCCCCTTCAAGAAGAATAATTCAATATTCTAGGAAGGTTGAATATTGTTCCCTGAATGAAAGTCTTCAATGTGTTTACAAATATAGCTCTATGTTTCGCATGTTATCATCATTGAGATATGATGTGCACCTAGTTAACAGTCGGACAAGTACTAGAGCGTTAGCTCTTCGATAGATTGCATCTTGCAAACACTGTGTAGCATTGCGGTGCTTTTCAAAGTTTAGCGCATGGTCACTGGCATTGCAATGAAGAAAAAATCACACAAACAATAGTTCTCAATATTATTCCAAAAGTTTGGCTCTAAGTGTACTTTCCTATAATCAATCCATTTTTTAATTTTCCTCTACTTTTCGTTATCATAAATATGATAATTTATGATAACGAAAACAAAACTACGATGAAATCTGTTTAACAAAACCGTATAGAAATGTGATAACGTTTACTACCCACCGGAAAAGAAACGTTAAGCAATTGTTTATCGCTGTCATGAGGCTGTCATATGTACTGCTTTTTGACTTTGCACAGATTATGTTTCAGTATCTACTTCTATAATTTACACAGCCATATTGTGGTCTCTTTTTTCTAAGGAAGCCCTAGGTGAAGATAGGTAAGGCGACAGCATCGCGCCCATTCGCATGACATTTCGATCACGGTTGTCTTGTAATCGTATTTTGGACGTAATTCCTGTAATTGTAATTGTGTAGTTGCAAATGTGTGCTCGTACATTGTGATTGAGACGGCTTAACACCAACGAATGCGGTTGTCCTACCATACTTACCACCAAGCAAGCGGGCTTAGACTTTATAACTAACTTTATAGTTTAAAAACTATTTTCAGTAGAATTTTAATACTCGTTCTAGCGAATACTGGAACATTATGGAATTTATTTAGTGTTTAGCCCATATCGGAAGAGAAAAAATATTTTGAATCTTGAAGATCTGATTAGAACAAAGAATGAAGCGTACATACAATAACTGTGATTACACTTTTTGTTCACAACTCACTCACATACTGATGTATCAGCGACGGGGAGACGAGGTTTTTCCTCAGAATGTTTCTCTTGAAGAAACATTGCGTACGGTTCTTGCGTTCTTCTCATTTTTTTTAATTTGCACTTTAGTGGCAATCGTATGAGGCTTGGTGTGTTGGGTATGTTTATCCATTATATAAACTATGGTTTCCTATAATGGTATTTGGACGTGAATCGAAATTTGACATTATGGTATAATCCATGTAGTTCTCAAATTTTTTCTGTTGCTCTTTTTCATTCATTCCAAAAGATAAATAAATAAATTCCAAAATTTTTATCTCGTTTTCTTAGAAAATTTTTTCTGATTGAGAAATTTATATGTAATTCAATATATTTATTATTATTAATAAGTAGAATATCTTGGGAGTGTAAAGTAACACAAAATTCATAATTCATTTCATTTTGGGTTCATTGAAAAAGGCTCCGATAGAATTTTTATATTCAGTTCGAAATTTCGGTGTGAAGAGAAACTTTTTCGTCGTATTTTAGGCGAAATATAACATCATCGACTTTTTTTCACATATAACAACCCCCATTTTTTAATTTTCATCTCGAGTTTTCATTTTTCTTTGTGTTTTGTGTATATATCTCATAGTAAATGAGTTGATTCAGATATACAGGCTGTTTCAATCGACATTAATAGGCATTGACAATTCTCGGAATAAATTCACAGATATACTATTGTTTCAGAAATTATACTTTCTGATGTCAATTCTGAACAAACGAAATCAACTCCCAACCTTCTCCTTGTCCCTCTGCATAGGAAATAAGTTTTGAATGAATCATTATACGAGAGCTTAAGTGGTTCTAGTTATGAAAATATAAATCTTCTTTGAAGTATTCTATTTCCACCTTTCACATGTCGAAAAACGGTGATATGGGAGTAAGGGCAATACAGAGTGTCTAGATTCAGCCAAAAGTCTATTTACCGCCGAAGTAGGAGTTTTTGGCTTGTGTCTTTCTACTTTCGTTTCTCCACTTGCAAAATATATATTTCTTTCATTAAGCCACTTCTGAATTTCGGTCTTTTCCTACTTTGAGTTGGCGTTTGGCTCCACCCGAACATTAACGTATGATGCATTATCAATGACCACGAGAGATTTTTCCTGTGAATTTGGTATCAATTTTTGCTCCAACTATGGAAGGTAGTTTTTGTGATTCATGTCGTCATGGTACTCTCAACTTTTCGAATCGGATTTGAATATCAATTCAGCATTCGGTACAAATCTTTTTTTGCTCCCTACGTGAACAATGATGGAACGTCTGCCTTTTACTACTGAAGATTTCAAATAATTACTGTTTCCTTCACTCCACGATTTTGGCTCAGTATGTGAATATAACTTTTATCATTATAGATGATAGTTACTAGATAGATACTATAATCCTTACGAAGACTGATCTCTACTAAAAATATGTATCGAAAATGCCTAAAAGTTTATATAAATGATTTGAACGAGTTTGTTTTTTAACGCATGGGTAAATCCAACATTCCTGAATAAACTTCATACCTAATCACAGAGACACATTATTATTTATAATTCAGTTACAGACCTTCTCTTCTATATCTCTTAATTTTCTTTAGAAAATTTGATACCTTTATTTCGAATATTGAACTTTTCTATTATCTTCGGTCTTCTTCCAATGAAAGTCTAGAATTTTGACGATTTTTCTGAACGAGCTCAATTTACTACTACATTCTTCAACATCTGAACACAGTGTTCATGTAGTCGTTCGTTTCGAGTTCTTTCGGCATCAAACAGATCTACGGTCGACTTACGATTTTGATTAGATATCGATTTTTAGGTGATTGAAACTTGCTGCTGCAGAATAAAGAATTAATCTCAATCGTGAATTCTTGCGGCTCCTTTTCTTTACGCATATACTCATACCCGTTGAAAATAATTTTTTGCACCGCTTGACTGTGTACAACTTTTTTGGAGTTAAGTGTCCTATTGAAGAAATTGATTAATCAAATAAATTTGAATGGAAAGATGAAAATTGAATGTGTTCTAAGTCTCTATAAATGACGACTTTAATCATCAGCCGAATGTAACCCGAAGCTACTGTAACAGTTTTTCAAAAATGAAGAGTTTGTTTTACATTCTGTTTCAGGCATATTGCCACTTCTATTCACAAAATTGTGGTAACATTCCAACGATGTAGATTATTAGACAGATCTATGAAAAATAGGTGACAATTATTGTTAGAATAATTTGGAATACTCTCGTCATTGATGAATTCTCCTCTATTATTATTAACTGCAATTTTTTCCAATGCTCTGAAAATCATGTGTTACCCAATTCAACTATTTCTGATCATTCTTCAAGAGTGAATGCGGATGATGACACTGTTAGGTGGCAATGAAATAATAATTTCAGAAAGGTGAAATGTCAAATTTTCTCTTATCATCGTCGATAACGGAAAATTCAAGCTAGATTTAAAATCAGCGAAAGCTGTTCAATGCGTGACTATAGTCTTGAAAAAGACTATTTGTTTTGGGATAGGAAATACTAATGAAAAAAATTCGCTTTTGCTCAAAATACACACCAACCGCTCAATTCAAATCACCAAGTATACTGAATACGATTCTATGCAGTCAGCCAACATATGGAAATGATTTGTTTCTAGGTAGTATGCGTGGGAATAAACTCTGACACGATCTATATATCGTTCTCTCACAATCCTTTTTTTCTATGCACCGGACCATCAATCGCGAAATAACGGTCACAAGTATTATTAATATTCGCAACTTCTGATACAAGAATTTGAAAATCTCCACAGAGCCCTGGCGAATCATTCACGTATTTTTTTTAATATCCCAGCATAACATATATGCTTCCAAAGAGCGATAAAACACAAGATCAATCTCAGTATTGTCTGATCTATAAAAGAATCACCACATGCATATCCAACCAAATATACCATGATGGCAACGAAATACTAAGAGAGGAGCAGAAGGGATGCAGAAGAAAACACCACGGGCATACGGAACAACTCATTATCGATTCTGAGATAATGAAACAGGCCAGGAGGGTCATCATCAAGCATTCAGCTTTTCTCGATCATCTAAGGACATTCGACAGGTCACTGGCTGGCCACTCAACTGTTACACTTCTGTCAATCTAATGAAATGGGAAATTTGCATCCAAATATTGTCGCACACGAACGTCAAAATGTGCATTATCGCCCATTTTCGGCGGGTCGAAGTATTACAGATATACAAGATCCATCTAGTCACGGTAGAATTCTTGAGGACAACAAAGCCACTCTGACGCACGACGAGATATCCATAAGTCGTGGAATTTTTAAGGAGACTCTTTGAGTCCATAATTTAGGAACCAATGGAGATTAGGGCCATGAGGTTCCCAATGTAGGCTACCTCACCAATGCTATGGAACCTTGTGGTCGACATTCTGATGATTAAGCTAAATAATATCTGCCTCTTCACAGCTCCGTATAGTTGGCGCCGCAATATTTTAGATAATTGATTAAAATTAACCACTCGTTTCACCACTATTTCACCAGGATTGAATACCAAATAATTTCGTTTGACCCATCCCTCTTCTATAGTGAAAAAAAAAACTTATTTTTTCAAAAAGAAAATATTCTCTAAGTCGATGTGACGATACTTTTTAGCTATCGATTCGTTTATATTCAGTTTCGTTTCGACTACCCCCAATCGAACGATAACATTTAAGTTTCTCAGTAGCTCACCCTGGATTTGCAAAAGTCGATTGAAATAGTTTTTTTTGTTATGGGGATTGTCGAACAATTGTGTTCCTTTATGCAGGGTAGATGAACCAAACTATTTGGTATTCAATTATTATCAATCAGTAGTTGAATTTCATTGAGTTTCTCAAATATTGCGGCACCAACTTCACAAAACTCCCCTACACTCAAACTAGTGAATACATAATGTTGGCTGTACAACGGAAATTTATTTCCATCATTAGGCAGACATAAAAAGCTCTGAAAATGTTGGGAAACTGTTGTGTAGACAGACATAGAAGCGAGAGTTATTTTGTTCACTCGTAGGTAGATAGTCAAGTTTACCAAATATAAGAACTCACTTGGTCCAGCGTAACCAAGATGCCATTCTTTAATGGACTCTTACTTGGATCCTTTAACTACCGGGAAAAATCTCCCAAGCCATGAGCTGCTTATCTGTATGCAGGATGGCATTGTGAAAATGGAGACTAACTCCAAAGATAATCAGCTACATTTTACAGCTGCAGTAAGCACTATTATATTATATAGTAAAGTGGTTTGGTGGACCGAATGGAACTCTGTTGGATTCTGAAGAGAAAGTGTGATAAGTTGTGACTCCAACAGCAAAGTTTGAGAACACTGATTCACAGATTAATTCCTGAAATGTCTATAACATAAGCATAAGCATAAGCTGGGGTACGTGTCATTGCTCAATGTACTCATGAAAAAATTAATTCAGTCTGCCTTTGCAAGGCTTTTTTTATATTCACTGATAGTCAAACTGCAGTTAAAGCCTAACTTCTAAAGTGTTTTATGAACTGCCATAATCTAAAATATATTTCCGTGGACAACCAATTTATGTGATAAATATATTCAGACTTTGAGAAACATCTGTTTGATTAAAATTCCTTATCAAACTCTGGTCCGAAAACATCTGACCAGATACGAGATAGTTAAAAAGAAAACAACAAATGCACTCAAATGCAAAAGTTGTAAACATGATCTTGGAAAAAAGAATACTCAACTACAGTGTAATGGAAAATACAAATCATGGTTTCATGGAACAAAAAAATGCACTTCACTGGAGAAAGAGGCCCTTATGCCAATCTTAGAAAAGAAAGTGAAATGGATTTGCGAATCCTGCGAGGAATCAGAATCCGATGATGAAGAAGAGGATATAGATGAGTCGTCTGAAGATGAAGCGGAAGAGGAAGAATTATCGAAAACTAGTCCAAATAAGGGTAGGCTTACTCAACCCAAGAAAACAAGTATTGAGGCCAAACAAGATTTAATTTTGAGTCAAAATAAACGCTTTCTAAAAAAGCTTGAGAAAATTGAAAATGAAAACGTTCAACTAAAAAGGACATGAAACAACTCAAACACGAAAGCCTATAAATGCGCAAGGAAATAGATTTGCTGAAAAAGCAAAAAGATATAATGAAGCGAGATTCTCTCAAGAACTACATTGTTATATCAGGGCTCCCAATGGTTCAAATAACAGACAAGGAATGTGTAACCAAGACCGTGATAAAAATAGTAAAAAAATTTAACGTAGACTTGAAACCCGAAGATGTTGAGTGTTACAAGATAGGAAAGGATAATGGCAAACAAATAAAGATATCTTTCCTGAATATAGATAAGAAGAATTCCGTCATGAAAGCAAAAGAAATATTCTTCTTAAAACATCTGATTCTGATTTTGATGAAAACGAAACTATCTTTATAAATCATGACATCACAATAAGAAATCAACTGCTGTTGAAAAAAGCAAGAAAACTAAAAAAAGCAAATATGATCAAATATGCCTGGTATAAAGATGGTAAAATTCTCGTTAGAAAAACTGACACCCGCCAAATTATAAAAATAATCAAGAAGGATGACTGGAAAATTTTTCCTTTTCAAAAAACTCAAAAAAGTGAATACAAAACCTGCTGAACTTACCTTAATATAAGATCGATTCGCACTAAGTTGGATAATCTACTCTACTACGTTCAGGAATTTAATAGCCCACACTTCATTGCAGTCATAGAATCGTGGTTAAATACATCGAAAATCAGATTCTATTATATACGTAACTACTATGCAATTCATCAATGCAGAAGGTCCAGAGGAGGTGGACAAAACATATAGCACAAATACTTAATAACAAGAAAAAGTAAACATAAAAGGACGATCATAGATCATATAATAATACCAAAAAATATGAAATGCAGCATAAAACCTCTCGTCACTGCGATATGTGACCATAAAATGCTCTATTCCAAAATATCTTTAGTTGGCAAATCTAATCAGACACTTCTTTCTATAAAGACGTATATAAAACAAATTACGATGAATTTAAAGCACATTTATACAACTGTAATCATCAGAATGCTCAAATTCTAACCAACTTATTGAGTTAATGCAAAATGCGAAAAGAATTAGTACAAAAATAAAAAATCAAGATTCAACGACTGTATACGGAAAAAAAATGAAGAAACGAGATAAGATATATAAGAAAATGAAAAAAATCTAGCATAAATGACTATGAAGAACAATTTAAGCATGCTAAAAAACAACTCAAATTTGATGAGACGAGTGAGAAAGAATTACATAAATAAACAAGTGGCATAAATAGGAGCGCATGTTAGAAAATTATGGAACCTTCTCAATAATACTTTAAATATAAGTAAATGCAAGAATAAATTAGATATAACTCAAATTAAGTTGGTAGATAACACCATCGAATCAGACAGGCAAATTGCAGATTGCTTCAACGAATACTTCATCAACGTAGCCGAAGATTTACAAAATAGAAGCCCGCAAAATCCAACCTCTTTCAGTAAATTGGAAAATAATGAAACCATTTTTTTAAACAAGTGCACGAAAGCTGAACTCAGATCAATAGTGTTTTCTCTGAAGAACACAGCAGCAACTGATGACGATAACATCTCGTGTGAGGACCTAAAACAGATGTACCATTTAATTGAGGACAAAATCTTAAAATTTGTAAATCAATCACTCAAAACAGGCAAATTCCCATCTAAGTGCAAAATTTCGAAAATCTTACCCATAATCAAGAAAGGAAGCAGAGAAAGCCTAAGTAACTACAGGCCTATATCACTGACATCTACAGTATCAAAAATTGTGGAAAAGGTTATAAAAAAACGTTTGTTGAACTTATTAAAGTTGTCTAGTCGTCAATATGGATTCCAAGAACGTAGCTCTACAATGGGCGCAGTAAGTGATTCAATAGAAACGATTATTGATAGAACTGATGAGGGTTATTTTGTTGCTACCGTATTTATTGATTTGCAGAAAGCCTTTGACACTATTGATCATGACATTTTGTTGAAAAAATTACATAGTATGAAAGTGCAGGGTCCAGCACTTGAATTGATCAAAACATTCATCAAAGATAGAATTCAATGTCCTAGTAAACAACACATTGAGTGATCAAAAATTTATTAGATGTGGTATACCTCAGGGATCGGTACTCCCTACTCTATCTGCTGTATGTATGAGAGTATATGCAAAATTAATCTACCTGGAGAATATTCTATGTTTGCTGATGACACTGTTAGTTTTTCATGATACAAGCCTCACAAAACTGTATGATAAAGTAAACAGGGCCCTATCGATGGCTATGTCACAACAAATTGGTTGTGAATGAGAAGAAAACGGTTTATATGCTTTTCAACCCAAGAAATCAGAATAAACAGCTGAAAAAATTAGAATTGACCATCAATAACAAACAAATAGAGCAAGTGGAATATCATACACATCTTGGCATATTTATTGACGAAAAATTGAATTGGGGTAAGCACATAGATTCAATATGGAACAGACTAGGGGGTCTCATACACCAGTTAAAGCATATAAGTCGCCTTTTGACAAATAAACACAAACTGATGATGTATAACGCACATTTCCATAGTGTATTCTCTTACTTAATTTCTATATGGGGTGTAACAACTCAGTTGAATATCAATAGAGTGCAAAGACTACAAAATAGAACTATTAAATCGATATTTCATCTTCCATATGACACTAGCAGTGAAGTATTATATCAGCTGTATCCTATACTTCCCATAAAGAAACTGATTCAACAGGAATTTTGTGGTCTGATTTTCAAGATTACTCATGGACTCTTGAGAAGTAACATTCATCTTCAGAGACCTGCTGAACGAAGATATGAAACCAGAAATGTGGATCGGTTTATTCTGGATGTAAACAACTTGACTGACTATGGATGCAGAAAAGCTAGCTACGCTGCAGTAAAAATAATTAATAATTTGCCCAGAAATATCAGGTTGATTGAAAACTACCAAAACTTCAAATGTAAAGTCAAAGAATATTTCATAAAACAATAATTACATTAATTATCCTATATGGTGCTCACCTTAATTGTACTCCATTAATCTTTATAACTATTTATTCCTATTACTGAATACTACAGTTTCTGTATTATTTACTACTAAATATTCTGGTGTTAACAACCATTTTGTGTGTTGATTTGCAGTATTAATAATAAATAAATAAAGTAGTTCGGAATTGTAAATATAGCCTACAAAGGCTAGCTCGGGACAAATGCTAAGTAAAGCGTGGGTCTTCGCTCACTCGAACTCTGCAGGTTATGAAAGAGTGGTTGAACTGCCTAGATTTGGACATTTACTATAGAAATGTAGGCACAGTGATGATTTAATGGATTCAAACTTGGCAATCGCTGAATAAGAGAAGAACGTTCTATTCGCATGGCAAACTCTTGTATTCAAAAGATTCCAGGCTCAAAGTCCGCCAGGTACAGTCAGTCAGAGAAATCACAGAGGTTTCGTCAGAAGGTTATTAAACTGGTAGGGACAACGAGGTGGAATATCTGAATATTGACAAAGGCATCCGTTCTGGATCGACGTCTTTTGGGTCTTAAGGTATCGAAATGCAAAAGTTTGATGATACAACTAATACTAGGAATAAATGTATTCACTGCATTGAGAGAGCCAGTTATTTTATGAATAAGGTGATGCCATAGAACAAATATGTTCTTTTTGGTATGGGATGGCGTACGAACATTATGGAAAGCAAGCTTCGTTCTACATATTAATCACTATTAATTATTCTTATCAAATTATGATTAGCAAACAAAACGAAGAAAAAAAAGTTTCGGAATAATTAGCTTAATTTAATGGTGTGTTTATCATAATTTTTTTTCAATATTTTATGACAAATGTCATATTTTTCGAACGACTGTCAAAAATTTTTCGCAAATTTTTCATTAAATTGAACAAGTTCCACGAAGAAATAATATATGGGTGATGTCAACCCAGATTATTGGATCCATAATGATTCTAAAACATATATAGATCATAATCGGCATCACTTGGAAGACTGAACCTGGTCATCGGGGCTCTCTCGGTCAAACAGAGAGGAATTTGAGGAAATATCGCAGGTTATGTATTTTTTTATTATCTTCTTAGTCCTTTTCCTGAACTTGCTTGCTATTCAAAATCTTTTTTTAGATTTGTTTAGACATATAAGAAGTATGATTGTTGAAATATTTTTCTGCTGGTTTTCTTTTTCCATTGTTACAGATTCCTGTCCCAAACCCCCTTCCTTTCACCCTTGTCTTCGTTTGGAAATCATGGAATGCAAGAGAGAATGAAGCAAGGCTAAGCAGAAAAATATTTGATGGTAATCGCTATTGCTAGTGCAATAGCGACATCGCAGGTTAAACGAGTCCTTTTTTGTTGCTTGCTATTCAAAATTAGATTTGTTTTTGATTGTTGAAATATTTTTCTGCTGGTTTTCTTTTTCCATTGTTACAGATTCCTGTCCCAAACACACCTTGTCTTCGTTTGGAAATCATGGAATGCAAGAGAGAATGAAGCGGCTAAGCAGAAAAATCTTTGGTACGCTATTGCTAGTGCAATAGCGACAGGGAAACGAGTTTTGTTGTTTTTTTTTATATCAATATTATAGATATAAGCATTTATCGTAAATTCAATTATTCAAATTTTGTAAATCTCTCTTCAAAATATATATATATATATATATATATATATATATATATATATACGCGACGGCAATTATTCAAATTAAATGTAAATCCTCTATATATTATATATATATATATATATATATATATATATATATATATATATATATATATATATATATATATATAATTTTGATAGTAGTTCTAGCGATGATATATTCACTCAATATTTGGAAAAATATTGAAAATAAGAATTAAATGAGGTGACTGAATAAAACCTTACCTAAAACTACAACAATATCCTCTAGGAAAATTGATTGCTTTATCTATTTCTCGATCGGAAAAATATCATAAGGAAATATGTTTGATAAATTGTTATCAACTTGGTATTCTTCAGAATTTTTGTTTATTTCACGGCGCCCATAGGTCTGTATGACGTCAAGCTTGAGCGAGTCCTTGTGTTCAGATATTCCATCTGGATGTTCCTTGAGTGACTCCTTTCACACCGTATGTGTGGATAACTCTTCTGACAGTACCCTGTAAGAGGACTAACAATGTTTCTTATTTCATCCTTTGTTTTCTGGCATTGATTGCCACGTTTGAAGTTCTTTCATGTTAACCATTAACCCACCTCCATAGGAAATACCACAGGAATTTTCAGTCCTACTACTGTCTCATTTCTGCCTCTTTTAATATCTGCATAGTTCACAATAGTATCACTGTTAAATTCAGCCCACCATTGAACGCTTTGCGGTGAACCTCGTTGTGCTTGAGAAGTTATTCGGTGAGATTTATGTGCTGCAACTCTAGCTCAAATGTTTGTGAGTATAGAGATAGCCGTACTGTGGTATTCTAGATTCATACTTTGCTGAGCAATGACACCGCATCCTGTTAGGAGTAGCTGTCTAGATGTAATACCTGTCCCTAGTTTATTTCCTAACTATTTGTGTACCACATCATGTCTCGCAGTTGAGTCAGCAGAGCTTTCTAGTCCCATCCTTCTGTGGAAGCTAGAACCGCCTGGAATGAAAGCTTGTAGTCGAACTCTGATATCAGACGGCAGAAGTATGTTGTCCTCTACTATAACTATACTACTTGGTATTTAGATCTGACTATTCTCTAAGACAATTTCTACCTACTCAGAAAACTGAAGAACAAAACGAGAGAATAAGTATTTAAACCTAATTAATTGAAATATTAGTGCTATTTTGGGTGATATTGTTTGATAGCTGCTTAGCTAGGAAATCTGATATTAAATAACGGATTGTATTAAGCAAAACTTACTACTGAATTTTAATTTTATTTAAATGTATGACTTTAATTGAGGAATTGTTTCATGCAGTCGCTTGATAGAGATATCGCTGGACTAGCTGGATTGACTAAGTGTACAGATTTTTACCGAACTCCATTTCTGTTTTATCAATGCCTAGAAAAAAGAGCATAAAAAATAGCTTGCCAATGAAAGAATTATGATTAGAGCCAAATCAAAAAAAGATGGAAGAGTGAAAACAGATAGAACAATGAGAGAGGGAGACTTCTTTGTTGATGAATTCATTTTCAAATGATAATAAAATCTGGTAGAAGAAAATAGCTTCTGAAAATGACTACGGCAAAGATATAAAGAGATATAAAATATTTCTTGAAAAATAAAGTAAACTTACTGACAAAAAACGCTCTTCAATTAAATAACATAATGCTATTCAAATTATGATTATATTCACAAAGGGTAAAAGCGGAAGAGTCACTGCACATTTTTATTTCAGAACATGCATATTTTATTAATTCAAATGAATGAGAATCAAATGCCATAACAAAATATAATTAAAATTTTACAGAAATCATACAATAAAAACCAAAATGAGGGAGATATTTCATGAAAGTAGGGATAGATTCCAAGTCATGAATCTCCTAATTTTCCTCAAATGTGGCTCGATAGCATGAATAGAAATAATTCACATGTCTCATGTAACCTCTTCTCATATTTTGTACATTCAATCCAACCATCTAGTTAGTACTTTTATTGTTATCTTCATATTACCTTGAGATCTTCTATTTTTTATAGGCCACCAAATTAGGTTTTTATGAGCATGCTTCTCTCTTTATTCAAACTATTGATTTTTTTCTCGTATCTATTGTTTTTATTCTGAAATTTTTGTTCAGAATGTAACACAACTCATTTTTGTTTCTGCTCTCCGTAATATATTCAGGAGAAGCCAATATTTCTTCCGGTTAGGTTAGAAAATTTGCAGAAAATTTTTGCGGGATAACAAGAACTTGACGAAAAATATACTGGGCGTTAGGAAAGCCAAAGCCACTTCAGCAGACAGATTTCAGAGCTATGTTGGCTTTTAATATTCCTGGATCGTTCCTGGGTTCCTAGGCGAGGGTTAGTTTTAGCTTCGGCTTGGAGAGCAACGTTTGATGTTGAACTAATTCCATTTCCAGCACTAGTTTGACTGATAACCTTATTTACTCAAAATGCGTCAATCAAAACATCTTACTGGCAGCTTATAATTTCTTTCAGCATCTCGTTTCAAAATTTGGAGTCATCTACCACCCTGAGCTTATAAGGCATTTCTACTCTACTCTGAATATAGACGTCGCATATCTCAATTCAAAAATCCCCTTCGGCTTCGATGTTCAAAAGCAAAGTAATGTGCTCAAAAGAATTCCCATTAATGTTCCTATTTCAAATTTTCTCTTGTTTATCGGCATCCTGCTTAGTTTCATTATTGTGGCTCTTGAGGGCTGCGTGTATGGCGAGCAGATTTGAGAACTAGCTCTTATCAGGAAGGATTATTCATTGATCTACGGATTTTTGAATAATTCTTCCTGTCTCAAGTTTACATATGTAGACTCCTCTTGAAGTTTATCGCGAAGAATATGTGTCTCATCAAATGTTTACCGACAAGAGGTTTTATCCTGGAAAAGATGCCTAGAGCACCAAATCCAACGGGATTATTTCGCTCGTTTTGAATCTCTGATGTGATTCACGGACCAGCGAAAGATGCTCCTTTTAACGTTCTCACATCTGTTCGTTATTGTTCGTATCTTTCTCGAAGTCCGATAGAGGGTTCACCGTCTCGGTCCATAGAGGGCGACTCTCGTACGTATGTACGAGATGCGTCTTATCTGGAATCGTTAGGGTACCCCGATGTAGCTGGCAAGGATGCTGATAAGCGATACTGATGAGCTCCTAAGGACGAAAATGCAGTCTGTTGCTTCGTTTGTCGGCATCCTGCTTAGTTGCAGTATTGTGACTCTTGTGGGCTGCGCGCATTAGGTCAGATTTGATAACTAGCTCTTATCAGGAAGGATTAATCATTGATCTACGGATTTTTGAATTATTCTTCTTGTCTCAAATTTACATATGTAGACTCCTCGCGTAGTTTATCGCGGAGAATATTTGTCTCATCATATAAATATGTAGAGAAAAAAGAAATAAATTAAGGTTTATTCTGAGAAGGAAACGAATAACAGAAAATAAGGACTCTTTCCGCATGTAGTAGACAAAATTGAAAATTGTTTTCTCACGGAGTAGGTGTTTTTTCTGGACCTCAATGGCTTGTATTACCTCCTCTTGATTGGAGATTGGAAATCTAGGCATGCTTTGGATCAGGTTTTCGACCTCCTCCGAAATCTAATTTTCTTTTTGAGATTATCCCATAAATTTTCAATAGGATTTAGGTCTGGAGAGCAAGCTGGCCAGTTCAAACTAGCGATTCCCTCTGTTTCAAGATAATCTCGCTCGAGGTTGCTGAAATGCGGAGGAGCATTATTGTGCATAAAAGTGAATTTCTCACCGTGGGCACCTCGCCAAAGTCTCACTATGGGCTTCAGCACTAGTTCCACGTAATTTCTAGCCGTTATACTCGCAGGAAACGAAATCCAATCTGTTTTGCCTCCCAGTATAATGCCACCCCAAATTATCACACTGCCCCCTTGGTATTTCGTAATGTGTCTTGCTGCTCGGAGTCTAGCTTGTCTTCCACGACCCCTCAAAACCCGAATCCGGCGGTCATCTGATCGAATACCAATTCGGGTCTCATCCGAAGAAAGAACATTTCGCCAATTCTGGTGCTCAATACTCCAATTAAGTCTGGAACGCTTAAGGCCCTTCTGCTGTATAAACCCCTTGAATGAAGTCTTTAGACTTCGTTAGCTTTCAGATTGTGACGAGATATACATCAGCCAAACTAATAGACGAATAAAAGAAAGAACATAAAAGAGCACTCAAAAGTAAATCCATCTCATCCGCCATTCATCTACATAAATTCCATACAGATCATACAATAGATTTCGATAACTCAAAACAAATCAGCACTATACAACAACTTAAGAAACGTCTTATCAGCATACATAGGAGATTTCCTATAGAATTCATGTTTGGGTGTCGGTAGAACCAAATTATGCCTCTGTCGAGGTTCTATTTTCAGTGGCCCACTCTGTATCTTCTACAGTTTTCAATTCAAAATGAAAATTCTTTCACGGAATGCAGACAAAGATAATACCTTTCATTCGAGTTATCACTCGACCCATCTACCCTCTTTCAAATTTTCAAGGGTTGTCACCCCTGCTCCAGTGGTTGAAATTCGATATGGGGATGGTACTTGATGATGACTGCCATTGATCAGCATGGATCTGTTCCATTTTACCTCACTTAAACTTGAATAGTCTCAGGGAAATAATATTCCCTATCTTTCAGTTGCTCACCCTGTATCTTTTACAGTTTTCAATTAAAAATGGAAATTCGTTCAAGGCAATGAAGACAAAATTACCACCTTTCTTTTGAGTCTTTTGAGGATTGCAACCCCCGTTTAGGGGGTTGCAATCCTTAGTTGTTTCGTCTACACCAAAGTTTGAACTTGTTAATGACTGAGTAGATTTTCCTTCTCAACTGTATTTTACAGCGGTCATAAATCACAACACATGCATCGTCAGCATACATAAAAATCTCACCATCTTTTATGAACTCTGGAAGGTCATTTATAAAAAGGAGGAACAGTAACGGCCCCAAGATACTTCCCTACGGAGTTACAAGCAACTGTTCGAATACATCAGACAAAATATTGTCGACTTTGACTCGAAACTGACGGTTACTCAGAAAATATATGATCACTTCTTTTATGAATCCACGAATACCGAGACTCTCAAGCTTTTCAGAAGTGAATTCGCTGCTCAAACAATCGAATGCACACGAAAAATGAGCACACACGCCACAGGGCCCCCGCAACTATATGTGCAAAGTGTGCAATGCACACGGGCGCCATCCTTTAGGGGCGCCAAAACTCAGGGTCCAAAAAAAATATCAAAATAAAAGTTGAGAAATTAAATAGGATTAGGTATAAATACACACGAAATTTTATTAGTATATCATCCAGTTACTGCCGATTCCTATGTTGCGAGAACATGTCAGGCGGCAGTTTCTCAATTTTTCCTGTTCAGACATGAATAACGCCTGGAGCGCTATAAAAGCGATGCATCGCCACAGGTGTTTTTAAATCAGTTAGTTCACTGGACCGTGCAACAAGGCAATAAAAACAAGTAATCCTATTAATTTTTGCATATAAAGTTATTTTTATTTTGTCAAGTGTGGTGTTGTGTTGTGTAATATTTTGTTTACTACTTTTTTTCAAATTAAGTGCAGAATACCTGCTGACTGCAATTTGAACGGCTTGATTTTTTATAAAACGGTAACTGTTCCCTACTTTATACTATCAACATTAACCCCTTATAGGATACTGGTTATAATTGATTTTTTTTTGCCAAATATCTTTTATTAATTGAAATGTTATGTAAGAATTTAAAAAGTAACTGGTTTTATCCATAGCTCGCTTAGTTTTATGCTATTGATCTTTTAAAGAACCATTTTGTAGGGTTTTTTAAGGGCTATGAGATCAAATTAGTTTAATATCTTTTTTGCCTTTATTTTTGAAAGGATTAAAGCTGAAAGGGCTCGAAATAATTGCTTTTCAATCAAATATGCAAACTTTAATCGACCATATCTTACTTAATGATAATCTGACCTATAAAGGGTTAAAAACTATTGGCTACTTAGTTAACTTTTCCTACTCTACCCACGCTTATTATCGTGGTTACTTTAGAAGTTAATTCCTAATTCCCATGAGTACTAATTATTTATTTGTTTTTTCAGGATAAAAGAAAGAGACCTTCAGGTGCGAAGTTTCACGTGCAAAAGAAACTGAGACTACAAGAATGGGGAAAAATGTTTGAATCTTTAAAGCATTTTTTGCAAAACAATTGACATTCCACGGAGACTATCGATGTTGGCGAGACCGAATCGTCCTTATCTCAAGATTCTAAATCCGTAATATCAATAACCGTGAGTGGACCATCTGAAATTTCAACAGTAACATCTGGTCCTGCAACAAGTGGCAGCGGTTGTAGCAGCAAAACAGCTTCTACTGATGCAGAGCCCGATGAAGCGATGGCACCATCCTCGTCTACAGCACTTGAACAATCCTCTTCAGGTAATTCAGCTTGTGTAAAAAGTTCGGTAATGTCAGCTACCGAAATACCTGCTGCAAGTGGCACTTTCGATGAAGGCTGTAATGAGGCTAGTATCGATATAATTCCGTCCGATCCCGGTTTGTGGCCCGAAAGAATCACCAATGAGATGGCTGGAATATTGGTTAAACGTGGTCCGCCCTTGATAGACATCACTTTTAACTTTCCTAGTAATAAAGATAAGAGAAAGTTTTCGTGCAAATACTTTGAAAGAAATCTAGCAAATGGAGAAAAAGTCGAAAGGGCTTGGCTTATTTACTCTATTTCTAAAGATTCTGTATTTTGTTTTTGTTGTAAGTTGTTTTGTAAATGTAAAACTCCTAAGGATTTTTGTGATACAAATGGAGTATCTGATTGGCAGCATATATGCATATATATTGCTTATTAAGAGACACGAAACGTCAATTTTGCACAACAGTTATATAAACACTTGGGTAAATTTAAAATGTTGGAGACATCTATGACTGTTAATGGTCATCATCTGCGGATTTTAGAAACGGAAGAAAATATTGACGAGACGTGTTGGAAAAAATTATTGCGATTGTTAAGTATTTATCTACACTTATTATTTAGGCGTGCAAATACAGAATGAAATAATTGAATTATTGTCGTCCAAAGTAAGAAATAATATGTTAGAAATGGTTCGCAGTTCAGAATATTTTTCAATAATATTAGATTGTACACCAGACACTAGTTTTACTGAGCAAATTTGTCTTGTTCTGAGGTATGTTGTCCTTAACACCACTTCAAAAAAGGTTGAAGTTAAGGAAAGTTTTATTGCGTTTAATCCAATACTGCATTCTACAGGAGAAGGGTGAAGCTTCTAAGGTGTCAGGTGCTACATTAAGTTTTTTTTAATTTTGTGCATGAGTTATATAATTTTTTTTGGTCATCCACAAAAAGGTGGTATGTTTTGAGAAAAAATGTCCCCCGGTTAAGTTTAGCCTCTAAGTGAGACAAGATGGTCCAGCAGAATTGACGCAATAAAGCACCTTGAAGTTTATTTAATTAAGATTTGCGAAAGTCTTCTAGAAGTGGCTGAAGATAATTCCTTTCAATTTGATGCATAACATAAAGCGAGTTCCCTCTTAACGTCTGTACAAAATTTTCAGTTTCTTTGTGGAATTATTATTTGGCATGACGTTTTATTTCGTATAAACATTGCCAGCAAACAAATGCAAATGCTACAATTATTTATATATATATATATATATATACAAAGAAATGAAAATTTTGTACAGACGTTATATATATATATATATATATATATATATATATATATATATATATATATATATATATATATATATATATATATATATATATATATATATATATATATATATATATATATATATATATATGTAGAATCTCTCTCGAAATTGCAGAAGACTTTTCACCATTACCAACGGTTAGGACGAAATTTAAATCAAAACTGTTCGACTATGAACACCGAGGTGATCCAAAAACCGCCTCTAAAATTAGTTATTTCTTGAATATTATAGATCAAACTATAAGCTCCCTAAAAAATCGATTTGACTTATTAAATGAGTATGATAATATTTTCGGATTTTTTAGCGACATATTCAAATTAAGTGACAGCGATCTTTTAAAATATTGTTCTATTCTTGAAGAGCGACTGACAGATCAGGATAATAAGGATATAGATAGACTCCAATGATCTGTTGAACGAAATTAGAGCGTTAAAGTTGTTTTCATTACCTGATGATACTGACCCCTTAAGTATTTTACAATATATATCTGAAAACAATTTAATCTCCATCTTTCCAAACGTAAGCATTTCACTAAGAATTCTTTTGACATTGCCTGTATCTGTAGCTTCTGGCGAGCGATCTTTTTCAAAGTTAAAAATCATTAAAAAGTATTTAAGATCGACAATGATTCAAGGAAGATTGTCTGGGCTAACAATATTAGCAATTGAACAAGAAATGTTTGACGGTATGAATTTTAGCGATGTAATTAATGAATTTGCAACAGCAAAATCTCGGAAAATATCGGTACTACAATAGCTTTCTTTTATTTTTCTATTGCACCTAGACCTAGCTATCATTTTTGATTTTGAAACGAAGTTCCCTAGGTATTTTTTATCAGAAATATCTGCATATTTTTAAAAATTCTAAGTATAAGTAGAAAGTAGTACTATATATATATATATATATATATATATATATATATATATATATATATATATATATATATATATATATATATATATATATTATATATATTATCATCTTGCTCAGTCCTTGCTTCAACAGATTATTTAGAAAGACATAATGCCGTCGCTAATATTATTCACTTTAATCTAGGAATTAAACATGACCTAATTCCCAAAAGAAAAAATTTCACAAATATGAACCTGAGATTATTTGTGAAAATGACAAATATAAACTTTATTTTGATAAAAAATTCTTTGCAACAGAGCTGTAAAACACAATAGACCAGATATCGTTCTTAATGATAAACAGAATCAAATAACATATATAATTGATATTGCTAAACCCGACACACATAATATACAAAACAAATACAATGAAAAATTTCTAAATATATGATGCTTGGCGACGAGATTAAAAAATGTGGAAAATGAAGAAAATATTTATTCTACCGATTATTATTTCTACAACAGGCGTTATTCCTAGAAATCTTCACAAAAGCATTGACATTTTGGGTCTGAAGAAAATTTGTTTGAACAGTTACAAAAGATAACAGTCATAAAATCTTGTAATATTCTTCGTAGGTTTCTTTCCGAAAATAATAATGAGGTAGAGTCATAGGTTTTCTCTTTAGTTTATACTGCTCAGAATCTCATTTCATATTTTATTTATTTGTTTATATAAATGTAATATAATTAACTGACAATTTTCTCATATTTATATTCAGAGCAGTATTGTATTCGATCGTTCAACACTTCACACAAAGGAAACTATTAATGAGTAACATTCAGTGTTACTTGACTAAGGTCCGTACACTGGATTTTTCCGGGGAGAAAGCCTCTGACACTACTCGTTGGTACATTGATATCATTGTCTGATGATGCTATAGTATGTATATCTTCTGGTAGATTGATATATCCTCATAACATTTAACGTTATCCTAATATATAATTACTCCAGGATATGTTTTGATTATAATCATTGCCTGGCAATGGTATTAATTACCGGGTGGTGGATTTATATTTTTTCATGAAATCAGTTTGATTGCATGAACAGATATATGGGCAACTCGTCGGGGTAAAACCCCCTATATATATATATATATATATATATATATATATATATATATATATATATATATATATATATATATATATATATATATATATATGTAGACATTAGGTTTAGTTAGGTTAGGGTAAATAAGAATTAAGTATAAGTAGAAAGTAGTTTCTGTTCCTAAAATATGTAATTTTAGTTTAAGGTTATATATTATATATATCTCATTTCTTAAGTAAATGTTTAAAATGGGTGTGAACAAGAATTTATTTTGTTATGATTTTGTTCTGTTTACTATGCTCTGTAGAAAGTTTAGGTCGAAAACCATATTGTCTTAGGGACAATAAATTATTTGCAGTACAAAAATCCATCATTTGGTCAGACATTACCTTCTCAAATACTTTTGAAATAGAAGCCAATAGAGATGTAAGTCTGTAATTTTCTAAATCATTGTGATCTCCTTTCTTGAAAATTAGAAGTATAATAAGTTACTATTGGAAAATCCATAACATATTAGCGTAGTCTTCGTTTGTGTATAAATCAGGAGCTCTATTTATTCTTTAATGCTATAAGCAGTACCAAACGAGATATATAATTTTCTTGATAAAAAAAACCGAAAATCTGTTCGAATAACTATAAATTGACAACATCTAACCTAAGTTCTTCAGTGAGACCTGAAAACTGGTGGCCATCATATTTTCTTTGTTGATTTCATTGAAAGTGAAAGTGGTGCTATGATTTTTTTTACACATTTTATACTGCTATGAGTCACAGCTCCGGGGTACAAAAGAATTCAGAGTATCCATTTACAGGGTATGTATATTATCCATATTTCGAAAATATGGAGTTTGGTCTGAACACGAATCTGCCTTTCTTTTTTTTCTGTGAGTAAATTTAGTAAAAAAAACCCAATAAAAGTAAAAACTTTCATCAATTCTGATCTACGGGTTCTCGAGTCATAAATAATTAAACATTAGAGCAGGGATGCTTTTTGAGTAGATTTCGAGAAGAAAAAATTTTTCGATAAGTAGGTAACTAAACTACAAAAATTTATTACTTAATAAAATAACACTCTGCTAGCGGCAAGAGGCGGCTTTATAAAAGGAACGCGCGATACTTGTCAAAGAAAAGCCGCGTTTTTCATTCTTGCCGCCTTTCTAGAAATTTCGGGCGGCGCGTTTGACGGGAACATAAGAGACTTTCTTTCACGCCGATATAAATTTTGCGCCTGCAGGAATTATAGTCAATCTGAATTGTAACTTAAAGGCAACACTACTTCTATACAAAACCTATTAAATAGTACAAAATGAGTGCAGCGCAGAAATCTAAAACGTTTCATTTTAATAACTATTGGGAGGTAGAATTTTTCTTTTGTATGGTGAAGGATAAGTGCATTTGTCTCATTTGTCGTGCGTCAGTTGCAATACCTAAGCTAGGTAACTTAGAGAGGCATCATAAAACGGTTCATAAAAACTATGAAAAGGATTTTTCGCCACAGAGTGAATTAAGAAATCGAAAAGTACTTGATTTGATATCTTGTTTGAAAAAAGAACAATCCATTTTCACAAGACCAGCCAAACAATCAAAAGCTGCTACGATCGGGTCATTTAAAATATCTCATATATTGGCGAAACACAAGAACCATTCGAAGATGGATCGGTTGTGAAGGAAGCATTTATTGAAGCGGGTGAGACTTTATCTGGAGATTTTAAAAATAAAAAAGAAATCGTGTCTGCTATTAGAGAATTTCAGTTATCTCGTCCGACTAACACAAGGCGTATTGAAGTCATTAGTCAGGACATGGCAGATAAACTAAAACATAATATCATGAAATATAAATACTTCTCTTTACAGTTCGAAGAATCCACTAATATGACAGACACTGCCCAGCAATGTTTTTTATTTGGATGGTATTCCTTGACATGTTGGCTAAGGGAGAATTTTTGACAATCATTCCTCTGAAGGGACCCGTGGCGAAGATATATATGACATTTTCTTCAATTTTCCAAAAAACTACATGCTACCAATATATAAATTAGTGTGCATTACAACCGATGGAGCACCAGCAATGACTGGAAAAAAAACGGTTTTGTGGCATTGTGTCGAGCTAATGAAGATTTCCTTTCATTTTTTTCATTCCATTGCATTACTGATCAACAAATTTTGGGTTTGAAAGTTTTAAACACAGAGGAAATTATGGGCATTGCAACAAAAATTGTGAATTCCATCCGTGCACTTAGCTTGCAACGGCGGCTCTTTAGGTTGCAGTGGTAAGATAGGGGGTCAGCTGAACACACTGATTTAGTTCTTCACACGGACGCCAGGTGGTTGAGTCGCGGAAAATTACTAGAAAGGTTTCAAGAATTATTGATACGTATGAGGCTGTGTTATCAATATTTTGGGACCGAAATGCGTTTATATGATTTCAGTATATTGGCAAATATAGCATCATTTATGAGTTATCCTTTTTGATGTAAAAACATTGATAAATTGGTTACTGAAATAACAAGTCAGTTTAATATGAACTCATGTTCTGTTGAAAATGAGTTGGTGCAGATTGTATTAGATATACATCTCAAAGCTACAGCATCTGGTACAAATTTCTGGTGTTTTATATCTGAAATAAATATCCGAATCTGATGCAAATCGCCGTTCAACTGACGGCAATGTTTGGGTCTACTTACTTGTGCGAGTCTGCATTTTCTGAAATGAAGATAATTAAGTGAAAATATCGCAATCGACTAACTAACTATCATATGTCATCATTATGTTTGAGATTAGCACTCAGTAGTTTCTACCATCTTATCAAAAGTAACGAAGAACCTAACTGAACCTAACCCAAACCTTGACTGAAATAATGTATATTGTGCGGAAAGTTAATATCTATATCTGCTACGGTACACCCTACCTAGGTGGGTAGGTAGGTAGGGTGTATCGTGTATGTACGATAACTCTGCATCACACATACTTGCAGCCTCTCAGAGTCGATCGCAATTAGTCTAAAAATATTGAGGTAGATCGCCAGAAGTTCAAGTTTGAGCACCCCTGCTTTAGAGCAAAACAACAAGTCATCGTGTATCTTGAAAACCCGAAAGCTCGATGACTTACATACCCCCTTTCGTCCGGAATATAAGGATAGACTCAAGTTTATATCGAAAGAGGTATTACCATACCCGAATTTTGACTTTGTGTGCTGAAAATCTGGATATAGAAAACATTGATCGAGCTGCACCTCATTAGAGATGAAATACAATTTCTGAACGTTTATTGCATTAGTTTCAGATTGGCCGTCATCATTACATAGTGTCTTTATCAAGTTGCTTAGTAAAACTGTCCAACTCAATGATTCGGAAAAACTTCAAGGGTATCCTGGTGAAAGAATGAGAATGACAAATTCCAAATTCACATGTGGATATCCATTTTTTCGTACCAACCTAATTCTTCTGATATTTTACTGAAATGAATCAGTTTTCATAAGTATCTCGTACATCGTGTATAATAGTCACCATCAGAATATTCGAGTAGATAATTGAATGAACTTTTCAAAGAAGTGCTACTCGACCCATTTTCCCTATAATGATTTTTGATGAGGGGGATACTGTGGGGATTGATTTCACATGTTCCAAATTAACCTCAAAAACGTCTCGCTCAAATGAGAAATTGATCTATTACAGCATTTTCGCTAGAGTCCACGAGCTCTAAAATGAGCCATGCCTATCATCCTTAAGGTTCAATATCGATTATCAGTATTCAACCACTAGAAATATAGAATAAAAATTCTGAGATTGCTTTCCAGCAATCCTCGAATTTCGGGCGTCTTATCTTTTGTAAGCGAAACAAAACAGTCTGATAATAGAAAAGATATATAAGATGACCATTAAAGAACTGAACTGGTCTATTATATCCCAAACTTCCAGGTAGAAATCGAGATACCATAGACGGCGGTAAAATTAGTAGCAAAAATAGGTTTTATACATTTGGTTATCCCCCAATTATTTGGTCGCTCTCTATAGCTAGATACTTAGTTGAAGATCATTTACATGCTATCAATTTAACAATACCTAAATTCAAATCCTATTCATTATTAATGAAAGAAAGTTTATAAATTTTAAGACCTGGTTACCTGCATGGAAATAATTATTAAATCATTAAGATGAATAACAGGTAATTTATTCAATTATGAAACTAAACATATAACAATGACAGATATTTATCAATTTTGGTGATTGAGAAAGATTGAATATATATTTAAGGTTCCCTTATATATTATCACTGATTAATTTGCAAAATAAAGCTAATCATCGCCGTCATCACTGTGTTCATGATAGCTATCTTCACCTTGATCAAAAATTACAGGACCCATAGTATCATCATCAGCAATATGTTCCTTTTCTGAATTTTGATTTTTCAACTTCTTCATATATTGACTTGGGAACAGTTGCATATTGCGGATAAGCAAATTTTTGGGTTGCTAGATTTTCAACATCTTCTAACTTGAAAGTGACATTTTTGAGGCAACCCAGTTTTTGACATATACCCTCATTTTTTCTATTGAGTTTAATTCCGGATGATAGGGGGGTAAGCGGAGAACCGAATGCAGCCAGCAGGGAATCAATAACATTTGTCTTAACCCGTTATTTATGCTCCTAAATTATTTTATATAATTCTAGTTTGGTGGCTTGCTGTTCAGAAAATGTACCATTTTGATTCAACCGTTGCTGCATTTCGGCCTATTTCTTCGAAAACACATGATTTTTTCTATAACTACATTGTGGTATGAAGCGTTATCCATTACAACTACAGAATTGGGTGGTAAATTTGATATTAATTTATCTTCTATCCACTTTTTAAAATTTTCATGTTTCATAGCATTATGATAGTCCCCTGATTTTGCTTCAGATTTGATTATTAAAAGTGAATCTGGAGTGAATTCCTGTTCACTGACAGCGTGAGTTATAACCAACCGAGGACCTTTTCCAATTCTTTTATGTAATCCATGAACAGAATTGTCTAACCACTAATGAGAAGTAGTGTGGTAAAAATTGATATATGTTTCATCAATATAAATAATTGGCCGATTTTTTCTTTTATACATCCTGATCTTTTTCAAATAATCTAGTTGTTTTGTCCTAATATTCTGTGATTCAACTAAATTTTTCTGTTATCCTGATTTTGTTCTGTAATCAATAAATTTCTAGAAATTTTGTCGTAATTGTAAATATGATTTCTAATGAAATCATCTCTTCCCACTTCTATTTCAGTGTCAGGAAAACTTCGCCGTCTTTTTAGGGGGTTTGAAAAGTCCAATGTTTCACCACTTAATACGTCAAGTCCTTCTTTTTTTATTCTTTTTTACCGTACTTGCAGATACATTCATTCACACACACGATTTATAACTTGGTTTAATGGAAAACTCAAACCATTACACGCTTCGTTCTCTTTAAATATTATCAAATCAAAATTGATTTTTTACATTTAGTACCAAACACGATTTTCACAATAGATCTTCCACAACTGAATAATTTGACGAGTTCTAGTTTCACAATGAGATTGAGATGCTACGCTACTAATAACTTTTAGCTGGCAGTAAGCACCGCCTACTAGGCTGTTCCGAACTTCGAATTTGCAACTCTGATGACCTTGAGGGCTCATTTTAGAGCTCGCGGACTCTAGTATCTTTCTTGTCAGGGTTAGAGGGGACATCAAATTTTCGTTGGAACATATTTTATAGTTAGGTTAGCGGGTTCTGCGTTTTTTAGAATCAATATAAGGATTTGTCGGTGACAAGTTATTTTACTTGATTGGTGCAACGAATCAATAGCTCCTAAAATCAGATTCGCTGAATAAAATACATTATTGATTGAAAATCAATAACATACTCAAAACGGTTGTCAAAATTTACCAAATTTTGCCTGAATCGGTTTTCTTAACTTCGTACAAGGAAAATTTAGCGGTTTCGAAAATCTTATCTTTGACCTGTAAACAGGTCAAAGATAAGATTTTCGATGTATAGCGTGAATGCCACGAATTATATACAACTTCAACAGAAACTTTTCAAGTAATAGGAGTTGGGATTCTTCAAAAAAAAATAGTTATTGCGACTTGAAAAATGGAAATTTCGTATAGTTTTCGAGCTTGATTCCTTCAAAAAATTATTCGATTCAATTTTAAATGCAAAAATATATTAATCGGATATATTTGAAACATTGCAAGGAAGTTCTGATAGCACTGTAGAATGATTCTCCCATAAGCATGACCGATTCTGAGTGACCTATCTTGAGTTTTCAATAAAAGATCTAGCAATATCAATATGTTTCTGTTACATTTTTACTACTGCAAAAGAAAATGATGAGAAAATGAGAGAAATAAAAATAGAGGACAAAAAATATTTTATTTTCAAATGACATTGTAAAAAGAATATTCTTTTAATCATTACTCTCAAATTTATATGATTCCTTGTCATTATTGCGCTGTTTTTTATGTCGTTGAATTTGTGTGAATATTTGAACAGAAGTGAAATTTCATTTTATCATTGTCGATTTTCCAACACCATTCTTCATCAATGATCACCATTTATCTGCGATACGACAAAAATTGTCGAAATTCTCTATAAAATGGGAGAACATCGAAATAGCGCGTTAATATTCACATCAGTAAGATGTCTGTGTAACATTGTTCTCTGAATTTGAATTTAAAATGTCTTCTTTATATTCTGCTAATAAGTGCTTTGGACTGTTGCTCATATTTGGAGAATGCCGAAACAACTATCGCGAAGTGCACAGTTGTCAAGAACCCAATAGACGCTCTCACAAATGAGATTTCTTCGGGTGGACGCGAAACTGAGAACAGGTGAATTTTCATTCACTAATTGAGTGTGAGGATTTGTTCATGAAATAAGGACTCGCACAAAAATCTTCCCTTCCAAATTCACCTCTCACAAAAAACTACGAACCACAGACTTCCAGCGAAGATTAGGAATTCATTGCTTTTATGATTTCAAATGCTTGATGCCTAATATGTACAATCATACACCCTCAACTCCAGAAGTAACCGAACTCTTTGTGAATAGAAACAACCAATATTAATTTTGATAAAAATCTTTCTCATTGATCAATGTATTCGCCTTCTGCATTAATACACAAATTTGCACGTGCCAACAGGTTGTCAAACGACTTCTCTATCTATTTTTTTGGAATCTTTAGCGTATCGGTCAGCGTACTTTCAATGGCCTCAATCGAATCGTGTCGCTTTCTTTTCATCGTTAAATGCAGCTTAAGGAACAGAAAGTAGTCACACGGAGCCAGATCAGGTGAATAATAAATAATGTGATTTTTGATCTAAAATTCAGTTGCAACTCTTAAACGATGTGATGCGTCCAACTGCCGTTTTCTCGATATTCTGGCCGAATACGACGAATTCTTGCCAGCAATCATTTCATGACGACCAAATAAGTTTCCTTAGACTGTCTGACTGTGTGAAATAAATTCTTTGTGGAAAATTCCTCTATAACTGTGAAAACTCCATGTCTCGTCAACACTGGGGCGGAATCTCGCAGGAGCGATCGTTGGACCAGGAAGGTCGGCTCTTCATAGAACCTCTTTCAAGGATTCCATTTTTCTTTTTCCACGAATAACCTGGAATTAAAAAAAAATTATTTCATCACTGAAGAATAATAAATCTCCTGGAATGGATAATATTACATTGAAAGACATAGTAAATCAAATAGTGTCAACTCTATCGCATTTGGTAAATAAGATAATGCAGTCTGGCACGGTACCCAAACTTTTCAAAGTAGGCATCATCAAACCACTACCTAAAGAAGGCGATAAGAAAATCAAGTCGAATTACCGTCCCATAACCCTCATAAGTATTATCACAAAAATTTTCGAAAAAGTTTTGAAAAAAAGACTTGAGAATTATTTGGAGAAAAATAATTTAATATCAAAGAACCAATTTGGTTTTCAGATGTCTTTGTCTACCCAAGGTGCTATCTGTTTTCTTGTTGCTCAATTGTTTGAGGGTTTGAAGAGCGGAAAAAGGTTTTAGCAGTGATTTTGGACCTTGCAAAGGCTTTCGACCCTGTTCATCACTAGCAGTTGTTGGAAGCCTTGTGTGATGTCGGGATGAGGGTTAGAGCAGGCGAGCTTTTCAGAAGTTATCTGAGTGATCGCACTCAGTATGTCAGGTTGGGTAATACATACAACATAAAGAATTCTGTAGATTTTGGTGTACTGCAAGGTACGGTTCTAGGACCGATATTGTTTATAGTATATATAAATGATATACCAACCTCAAGTTCTGCAAGCGTTGTGTCCAGTTTCGCAGATGACACGGTTATTGTTTATAGGAAAGATTCGTGGGAAGACCTGAAAAAAAGTAGAGAAAGATTTAAGTTCATTGATAGATATGTTTAACGAAAACTATCAACTGTTAACATTGATTAGATATGCTTCCTACCTTTCACTGAGATTTGTAAAGAATAATGTTCTGGTGAAGATATCTATGAAAGAGCATGTCAGGTATCTCGGAGTTATAGTGGATAGGCATTAAAGATGGAATTACCACATCGATAGAATCGACGTTGTCCTCAGGAGCTTATTGTATAAGTTTAAATTTCTTGGAAAGATACTCGATGTGTCCAGACTGAAAACTCTGTATTATGCCCTTGTGGAGTCCAGTATCGGCTATGAAATACTTGTGTGGGTGACGGCTGCGGAGTGTTACAAGGAAGCGAACGTGATGGATGTCAGACAGCTATATTTTTTCAGATGTGTAACTGAAACGTTCAGCAAGAGGAATCGACTCTCTTATGTGGATCATGACTATCAGACAAGACATGTTTCTCGAAATAAGGCGAAAACTACTTTCTCGTCAAGAACCATTTCTCAACGCTCTTTTCGGTTTCAAGCATGTAGACTCTATAATTACGTTCCGCTGGAGATAAGGAACCTCCAATCTTTGACATTTTTTAAAAAAAGTACGAAGATCTTTATTGTAAATCAACCAAGACGGAAGATCCATGATCTTATCGATCCGAGTCATTGAATGAGGGATGTGGAAGACATATGTAAATTTTTTCTGTTCGAGTATTGATTTTATCTATGAAATTTTTGATGGCCACTTAATAACAACCACGCACTGGCACAGCCTTAGTGGGAGGTAGCGATTTATTTTCTGAAAAATTTTATACCTATTATATATATATATATATATATATATATATATATATATATATATATATATATATATATATATATATATATATATATATATATATATATATATATATATATATATATATATATATATATATATATATATATATTCTAGTTTATATGATTGTTTGCTCTAAATTATTAGTTTAGTTTTAATAGTATTGTTATATATCTTTCTATCATTCTATATATTGAAAATGAACATTTATTATCGTGGACTCAGCTGTTACCTGGACATGATTTACCTTTCCCAGATTCAGCAATCAAAGAGAATAGGCTCGATTATAATAAACTTGACATAAATTTCCTAACTATCCTACATGTATTGAGAATTACAGCTTTTTGCATTTCTATATAGGTATTTTTATGCAATTATAATTTCTTAAGGCTATCATGCAAAGTTTTGGGTATTAACCCAGTGGAGGATACGATGACAGGCACAATATCTATTTTATCGAGGTGCCACATCTGCTTGATCTCAATAGCAAGATCTGTGTATTTAGAGTTTTTCTCCTGGAACTTGTTCAGCACGTTGTTGTTATTCGGTATGGCGACATCCACCAGCATTGCTGTTCTGGCTCTCTTATCATACACCACTATGTCCGGCCTATTATTCGTCACCATTCTGTCAGTGACAGGCCTATCGTAGTATAATCTGATAGAGTCACTTCCCAATACGGGCGCCGGTTGATACTTGTAATATGGCTGGAAGGTATTCAGAAGTCCGTACTTGTGTGCAAATTTCTGATGGATAATGTTGCACACTTGATTATGCCTGTGAAGATAGTCCGTATTGGACAGTTGTTCGCATCAGGACGTAATATGCTGTATAGTCTCCGAACTTATATGGCATTTTCTGCACCTATCTGTTTGTAATGTTCTGTCGTTCATAATAAATTTATTGTAGTTGTTTGTAGCGATCACTTGGTCTTGGACGGCCAAAGGAATCCCTCTGTTTCCGCGAATAATTCTCCTTTCATCAACCATTTGTTGGAGGCTTCTTTGTCGATGTGTGGTTGATTAATCTCATGATGATTATAGGAATGGTAGATTCAGCAGGTCATCTCTGGTAGCAAGATTTAGAGGTGTATATCCCTTATCAGCCAACGATACCACTCTATGGAGGTCAGAAGTGAGAGCTTTTGCTGAAAAGAATTCTCTGAGATTTTTTATCTGTTCGGTGTGTAAATTGGCAACATCTATTAATCCGCGTCCTCCTTCTTTCCGCTTCAAAATTGTTCGTATCACAGACGATTTTGGATGATGATTGTTGTACTTTGTCAGCATCGTTCGGGTCTGCCTTTGAATATCATCCAGTTCTGTCTTAGTGCATCTGATTATTCCAAATGAGTAAAGCAACACTGGAATGGCATAGGTGTTAATTGCCTTGACTAGATTCCCTGAGTTCAACAATGACTTCAGCACAGTCTTCAGACGCTGACTGTATTCTGAACGAATCTTCTCCTTTGATTGTTTTTGGTCTAGCAATCTGGCTTGTTGGTATCCTAGATATTTGTATGTTTCGCCATTCTTCATGCACTGTATAATATCACCGTTTGGAAGTTGTGTTCCACCATCTATGACTTTCCTCCTTTGAATGTTCAGGGTCTTACATTTTTCAATCCCGAATTTCATTTGAACATCTGCCGAGAACTCACTGACAGTTTTCAGCAAATCATCCAATTGCTTCTTGTTCGAAGCATATAATTTGATGTCATCCATATACATCAGGTGGGAGATTGTATGATAATTCCTATCTGTTTTTATCCTAAATCCGTATCCTGTTCTATTGAGCATTGAGGACAATGGTTTCATAGCCATAGTGGACTCAGAGAGTCTCCTTGAAAAATTCCACGACGAATGGGTATTTCGTCGGTTTTAATTGACTTATTGTTCATGTTGACCTGCAGAGATGTGCGCCAATTTGTCATTGTTGTCTTCAAGAATTCTACCAGGGCTGGGTGAATTTTGTATATCTGCAATACTTCAACAAGCCAAGAATGGGCGGTACTATCGAATGCCTTAAGATAATCGAGAAAAGCTGAATGACCATTTCGATGCCCTACGTGTGCCTGTTTCATCATTACAGAATCGATGATGAGTTGTTCCTTGCACCCGTGGTGTTTCTTTCTGCATCCTTTCTGCTCCTCTGCTAATATATTGTTGTCGTCAAGGTGTTGGTATATTCGATTGGATATGCATGAAGTGAGTATTTCGTAGAGTGTTGGCAGGCAAGTGATTGGTCTATATTGAGACGGATCCTGTGTTCTATCGCTCTTAGGTAGCATATATGTTAAGCCTTGTGTTAGGAAAGTGGGTGTTTTCTTGGGATGTTGAAGAACATACGAGAGCTGTTTCGTTAGGGCTCCATACAGCTTATCAAACTTCTTGTACCAGAAGTTGTGGATATTATCTATACCTGTGGCCTTCCAATTGTTGATAGCGATGATAAACATTTATTATCGTGGACTCATGCACTATCTCAGCTGCCAGCTGGAAACAATCCACTCTTCCCAGATTCAGCAATCAAAGGGAATAGGCTCGATTACAATATACTTGACATAAATTTCCTAACTTTCCTACATGTATTAAGAATTACAGCTTTTTGCATTTCTAATAGAGATAAATTATAAATTGATAAACATTATTATTATTGTTATTATTAATATGCAAAAGTAGTACTTGAATATTAACATAGAGTGAAAATTTCTTAAGATATGATTATTAGTCACCATCGTTTTCAAGAAGTTTGGGTCCTTCCGAGCACTTTCAACACTTCAGTCGAAATGCGGTATACAGTTGTTTGAGGAATGTCTAATTTCATTTCAATGAATTTTTTTCGATCAGCACAACGACAACATTACAACATCAATAAAACAAGCTATGGACAAACATTGTAGCACTTTGAACAGGAAACAGGAAAGAATCAGTGAGACAACGAAACGCATGATGAAGACCAGAAGAGAACTATTAAGCAAGGACACAGCAGACAAGAAAGAACTGAAAATACTTAACCGCGAAATATCTCGCCAACTTAGGAAGGACTCTCGACAGCACAATAAAAGCTTGGCAGTTCAAACTATAGAACAAAATAAAAGCATGAAGGTACTACGACGGACGACTTCATTGGGAAAACGTAACATTCACAAACTAATGGATCCATATGGTTCAATTATAACAAATAGAGCCGAAATAGTGAAGGTTGTCGAGGACTTTTACTCCAATTTGTATCGAAGTCTGAATCGCGAGAACGAGGAAGACAATCGCATACCTCATGATATGAATCAGGGTTCGGAGGACCTCCCAAAAACAACAGCTGATGAGGTCCGAAAGGCACTATCAGATATGAAAAACAACAAAGCTCCAGGGGAAGATGGAGTAGTTGCGGAGGCTTTGAAGATAGGCGGTGAAAATCTGATTCGTGAAATAACGAAACTTTTCAATAAATGTTTAGCTGAAGCAAAAGTACCAGAGTCTTGGCATAATGCTATAATAATAATTATGTACAAGAAAGGAGACCCCACAAATCTCTCGAACTATAGACCTATAAGCCTTCTATCGTACTTATACAAACTCTTCACCAAAATAATAACAAAGCGCCTCACAAACAAACTGGACACCTACCAACCTCAAGAGCAGGCCGGATTTCGGGCAACATTTGGTGTTAATGATCATCTCCAAACTCTCAAGACTTTGATTGAAAAGAGCATAGAATACAACTTGCCTCTGGTTCTCATATTCGTGGATTACGAGAAAGCCTTCGATACCGTGATACAGGCGATTATGCTTAAAGCGTTGGCTGACTGTAGAATAGATCATAGATACACTGCCATCATTAAATATATATATGAGCATGCCACTTCACAAGTGTGCCTTCACAATTCTACAGAAAAATTCAGGATCGGACGTGGAGTAAGACAGGGTGATACTATTTCCCCGAAGTTGTTCACAAACCTATTGCAATATATGTTCAAGCAATTGGAATGGGATCAGAGGGGAGTAAATGTGGTTGGTGAGCGATTAAGTCATCTTCGTTTCGCCGACGACATCGTCATTATAGCAAACAGATTAGATGATGCAAATAAGATGCTCTTGCAGTTGTCTAAGAAATCCAGTTAAATCGGATTGAAGATAAATATGTCGAAAACTAAGATGATGACCAACTTAGTACCAAGCCAACCAGTTTCCATCGATGGTGAAATTGTTGAACAAGTAACGTCATACAAATATCTGGGGCATGAGATAACTATAGACAGGGACAACCAAACAACAGAAATAGGAAGGTGAATAAGGCTGACATGGGCTGCATTTGGAAAACTGAGAGATCTGTTCAAATCAGAGATACCGATTTGTTTGAAACGTAAAGTATACAATCAATGCGTTTTACCAGTTTTGACGTACGGTGCAGAAACCCTGACCCTAACAAAGAAATCAGCTAATGAAATATGTGTTGCTCAGCGTAAGATGGAGAGAGCTATGTTAGGCATAACACTACGGGACAGAATTCCCAACTATATCATACGCCAACGAACTAGAGTCCAGGATGCTCTCGAGAGAGTTGCTAATTTAAAGTGGAACTGGGCTGGTCATCTAGCAAGAACCACGGACGGTAGATGGACAAAGCGTCTTTTGGAGTGGCGTCCCAGAGATGAAGCCCACAGAAGTAGAGGACGTCCACCAGCTCGTTGGAAAGATGATATCAAGCGAGTGTGTACGAACTGGATAAATCCGGCCCAAAATCGCGAGGAATGGAGATCGTTGAGGAAGACCTATGTTCAGCAGTGGACTAGGATGGTTGACAGATGATGATGATGATGATGAAGTTTTTTTTTCCTCCGATAATCTAATTCTGGGACGGCCTGGTCTTTCGTCATCATTCAGGGTCTTTCTACCCGATGCGAATCGCTTGTACCACTCGTACACTTGCATACGGGAAATACAATCATTATTGTATGCAGTTTGTAGCATTTGGTGCGCTTCGGTGAAATATTTACCAAGTTTAAAATAAAACTCAATAGCACTGTTTGTTTAAAATTCATTTTCCGACGTTTTCCTAAACTCACTAACAAACATGACACAATGTCATGAAATTTTCAACAGCTGTCAATGAAATACCAATTTATCGACGGGTACAATTTTATAAGAGATGGCACTAGTAGTACTGTTTTTCTCAAAACAGTTCGGTTACTTCTGGCATGGAGGGTGCATTTTGTGAAGGGATGAGATAAGATTTTGACGTCACAACTGTGAGTCTTGGTATGCAAAAATCCCCAGTGGGTTCACGAACCTAACTTTTGAACGGTTTGGAGTTCTCCTGCTGTTTGTTATTCGTACTTCTGCTTTCCACTTCATTCCACTAGAGAATACTACGCTCCCATTCGGATGAATAGTTCTCACGTGAACATGATTGATATATAGCTCAATGAAACAATGTGCATTACATATGGCATAATTACACCAACACCCAATCAATAGCTACCAATTTTGAGTCTAATCACACCGTTTAAAATTAAGAAAGAGAAAACTTTATTGAGAGTGTGGCAACATCGACATAAATGAAAACCTTCTTGTTCACCAAGATCAACCGTTCGCTGTCAATAAGCGGTAATTAGAGTTCTTTTTATCATCGATTATGAAGCAGAAATGTAAAGAAAAGGGGTAATTTTTATTCAGAATATCTTTTTCACACAGAATGCCCATGGCCTATAAGAACAGATGCTGAGACCACTTCTAGCGCAAGATGCCAGCATGGCGGTGTCAGGACAAAGTAGTCGTATTATCGTAACCCTGTATTGAAGCTTGCTCTTCCTTCGTCCTTTGAGATATATTCTGAATATTCATTATCTCAACGTCATATCCTTCTTTTCTATTATAATAGAAGTATGCACGTTTTTTCCGAAAACATACAGTTATTAATTTCTTCAGAGTTAGGATGCTGTGGTGGTACGAGTTTCATTGAAATGTGACCACAACCGACTGATAACACTTGGGTTACTTTCTAGAACTAAACACCTCAAAAAAGTCTAGGGAACATTTACCAATATCTTTAAAGTATGAATTTGATGATTCGAATTTATAGAAATCTTTAAGTTTTTGTTAGGATGTATTGTATATAATGTATTCTCAAGAAAACAAAATAATATTTGACTTCTCTGAAGCACCTATCATAAAAAAAATTTAAAATTTGAAAATTACAAAATTTGTCAAACACAAAAAAAATCCTGAACTAATATTTTCGAAACGATATGGAAGCACTTATATTTTTCAGTACCCAGAAGGTCCACCTCTGTTATTAATGACACTTTGGCATCGTCGCGGCATGCTCAATATTAAATTGTCTATTACATTTTGGCCTAAGTCATTCCAAGCCCCCTGAACTGCTAATCGAAGCTCCTGTTCATGATGAAAGACGTTTTGACGCAGGAGATTTCTTTTTAGAGTGTCCCACACATGCTCGATGGGATTCAGATCTGGGGAGCAGAATGGCCACGGTAGAAGAACGATTTCATTCTTTTCAGGAACGTTTAAGACAACTCTTGCACGATGAGGAGGGGCATTATCTTGTTGGAAGAATGGATTTGGACCCATTGTTTGGAGATACGGTACCACTACAGGTAAAACTATCTCATTTGCGTAAGAATTTCCCGTGAGGGTGTTCTGTATGAAAACGAGGTCAGTTCTTCCACCAAGGCGTATACCTCCCCAAAACATCAGTGATCCGCCTCCCTGACTAACAACTTCTCGAGCATGCTGGAGACGGTTTTGCTTTCCAGGTTCCCTCCATATTCGAATTCTTCCCGAATCAGGATAATAACTAAATCTAGATTCATCACTGAAGAGAACTGTGGCCCACCTCTCTTGATCAAAGTTTACGTGTTCTTGACACCAAGCTAAACGAGCAGCGCGATTTCCAAGGTCAGTTGTGGAACTCTTAAAGGACGTCTGGAGTGGGGTTGACCTTCGTGCAATCGATTTCTCACAGTTTGGTCGGAAATTTGTACATTATGAACTCGTGATATCTCTTGAGCTAATTGAGATGCTGTGGTAGTACGATCTCTTCTGGCTTGTAAAACCAAAAATCGGTCTTGGGCGACTGTAGTAATCCTGAAACAACCTGTATGGCGTTCTTCTACGCTACCTGTTTCATTGAAACGCGACCATAAACGGTTTATGACACTTGGGCTACTTCTCAGAACCCTGGATACTTTCCGTTGTGAGCTCCCAGCTTGGAGCATGCCAACGGCTCGTAATATCTCTTCTCTAGTCAAATTTCGTCTTTCCATGGTCGAATCCCAAAACTTGAATCTTTTATTTGTGCTTACAGTAGAAACAAAGTGCCAACTAACTGATTTCAAACACTGAATACATGAAATGATTATAAAGCAGCGTTGCATCTGCTGCATTTTTAGTTTAGAAAAAAAACTGAAATCTGTTGCGGCACTCTACATAATTTGGTGAGAAATTGATGCAGGTGTTCATTTCTTAAAAAAAATCATCCATATTGATCGTTCTAGATACGATATATCGATATTCAGAAGTGTTCCCTAGACTTTTTTGAGGTGTTTATATATAGCACCCGCTGTGAACTCCTAGCTTGAACTATACCAATGGCTATTAAAATTACTTCTCTACTCAAATATTGCCTCTGTGTGAACATTTTACGGAATTAATAGGTTTTACTTATGTTTCATAATAATCACTTTATTTCTATCAAACATTTTTCAGCAGTTGAACATAAATGGTTAGGTTGTCTTAAACACCATTGCCAAAACATTTCGAAAATAAAGTAGTGAAACTTACTGGAGAAATATTCTTATGGATGAATTGATAAGTTAACATTTTGAGGCAATACAGTTGTCTCAGGTCCAAGAAGCCCGACTCACTATATATCTTATCTGACGAGTAAGTAGAATATTATTTTCATGAATCTCTTTTGAATCACTTCCAACTTTTTTAGGTAACTCTTTCCACTCCCCTCCCCCCACACCAGGATTCCGTAAGTAAGGATTGATTGAATTAAAGAAAAATAAAGGCAACGGAGTTGAGGCAAATCACAAAAACCACGGCATATTTTGAAAAGAGGTAAGAGTCTTAGCAATTTTTTAATTAGAGTTTCCACGTGACTGTTCCAGCGAAGGTGTGTATCTAGGATTATCCCTAGATATTTCACTTTCATCGATCTTCGAATAATAATATTATTATCATCAAGACTGAATTGCAGAAGTTCGTATTGAGGAATGTTCAACGCAGTACTGCGAAAAGGAATGAAAGTTGTTTTTTTCCGAGTTAACTGTTAACAGTTTGAATTTATAAAAAGTTTAGTGGGATACAAAAGTCTTTTTCCATTTTTTCACTCAGTGACTGCCACGATGATCCCACGTCCAAAATGCACTGTCGTCAGCAAAGGTAGTAACCTCGCCTGACAATACAAAAAAGCAAGGGGCCCAATACAGTGCCTTGTGGAGCACCAAAAGAACCTTTCTTTTGAACTCTGACAGCTATCTATCTCCACAAACTGTTCCCTGTGACCTAGGTAATCTGCCATCAGATCATATGCTGCGCTTCTGAAACCAATATTGTCCAGTGTTTTCAATAAACCATCGTGAGGGACAGTGTCGAAGGCTTTTGATAAGTCGAGAAATATAGAGATGGCCGGTATCCCTCCATCCACTGCCTGATATATTTTCCCCATAAGATTGGCAATAGCATCATCCGTAGACTTATTCTTCTGGAAGCCGAATTGTTTTTTCGACAATAGCTTGAATTTATCTAAGAAACTTACAATACGGGTTTTGAGTATCTTCTCGAATATTTTTCCTAGTACAGATAAAACTGTTATCGGTCTATAGTTTGATGGGAGACTCTTGTCTCCTGCTTTATGAACTGGTATAATTTTCGCTGTTTTGAAAACAGAAGGAAATCTCCCCTCATTCATACACCGGTTTATTATGTACACTAGAGGTTCCTAAACAAACTCACTTATGGTTTTATTGTTTCTGGTTTCAGACCGTCCACTCCAGCTGACTTTTCACCCTTCCAGTTCCTTATAATATTATGGACTTCCTGTGTATTTGTTTCGATGAGACCAATAGAATTCACTTTCTCCTCGGTTTCATAACTGATGAAGAGGGTTTTTTTTATTTTTGCCTATCTCTGTGAAGAAGGTGGCGAAGTACTCAACTATTTCTTATTTTTCAGTTACAGTAGTATTATTATCTGTCCTGAGTTCATCGACGTGTGGCCCTAATTTTGTTTCTTGCATTAGGAGCGTTTGCGATTGTACCTTTGGTTGGTGGTTCCTGATTTTGAAACGCCCCAATAGTACAGTTTTTCCCATCTATAATCAAATATCTACCTCTTATTTGAGCCTTTTCCTTTGGCCTTGGCTTCTCTCATATATTTGCTGAGTGTTTGTAGCTCTTGTCTTTCTTCTGGTATGAGGTCGTGGCTAATGTAAAGACCGTATCCTTTAAGTTTGATAATTTCTGTTTTCTGATTCAGGGAGGTCAATTCTACTAGAATCGGACTTTTTCCTTGTTTCCCAGTATGTGAACATCCCTTAAATCTCTTGATTTGACCGTCACATGCAAAACATTGCGGAATAGATCGACTACCGTTTCCTCAGGACTTTCCTTGTTCGAGTTGGCATCATGAACAACAAGATTCGTTTTTTCCTGCTTTTTACCCAATAGACGAAGCTCATTACATAATTCATTATTTTGATTTTCTAATTCAGCAATTTCTTTTGAGTTTATCCGAAGAGTCCTCAATTTTCAACAATTGCTCCTTCAAACCAGACTCCAAGGCATCAAGTCGGCTGTTGAAAGTCTCGCTAAAGCTCGACAGCAAGTCCTTTAACTAGTATTTCTGTATCTTCCAGAAATCCTTCATTGAGAGTAAAAATGATCAGTTCGCAAGTAAGTTCTCGCGGTGTATGGAACACTTCACATGTAACGCACTGCCCGGTTTTTATTCTGACTTCGAAGAGTGGAAACACACATTGAATGTTTTGATTTTTTTCCGGAGCGCTAGAACGCTACTTTAATGTTTGAAACTAATGTTTTTTAAAAAAACCTCCGGAATTGGTTGCTGCATGATCATGAACTGATAATAATAATAAAATAAAAGTATATTTTCTTCTTGTTAGAATCCACATAAATGGCATTTCTCAATCATGATTGAAAAAAATTAAATCAGCTTTTGAGTTAAAAATTATATTGAAGATTTGAAACAATTTTCGGAAACTAAGGTAAGCTCATACAATGGGGGATGTATCTACTTTCTAATAAAAAATACATAAATTTTGCTGAAAAATATATCAAGTGTATAATTCTGATTCCACTCTAAGACTCACTTGGACGTTAGCAATATTGGGTGTACACGATCTTATGTGACAGGTGATAACTTCGTTATTTGAAAAGATAGAAGAAGAGCAAAGGAAGAAATATGGGGGTTAGATGAGCCTGGTTCTTCATACTACTATTTTGCTAAGAGGTGTCTCAATATATACGAAAAAAATTATTTTTCAAATTGTACTCCTGGTATATTTTCTATAAAACTTATTTTTTCATCCTCCTTCTTTATTAAGACCTACCCAAGGTCGTTGATAAGAGTGGGGAAATGTGGGTAATTACCACCCAGACGTATAGTATCGTAGAAAGTAGAATTAAATTTTACAATATGTACTGCCTGTGGACTATTGACCCTGATGCTAGACGACTTGTAGTGTCATCTAACACCTTGGTAACCCAGGGTTGAAGCTTGCGCTCCATTCGTCCTTCAAGGAATATTCTGTCCATTCATTTTCTCAACGTCATATTGTTATTTTGCATCATGGTTGATGTATGCACATTTTTGAAAAAATATATGAAGAAATTAATTTTTTAGAGAGCGAAATCTGTTTGTTGTGTCTTGTGATCGATTTTTTGTTAGCTAAGACGTAATTAAATAACACTCTGCTAGTGGCAAAAGGCGGTTTTATCAAAGGAACGCTCGGTACTTGTCTAAGAAAAGCAGCGTTTTTTATTCTTGTCGCTTTTATTGAAATTTCGGGCGGCTCGTTTGACGGGTACATACGAGACTTTCCTTCACGCCGATATAAATTTTGCGCCTGCAGGAATTGGAGTCATTCTGAATTGTAACTCGAAGGCAATATTACGTCGATACAAAGTTTGTTATCAAATAGTACAACATGAGTGCAGCGAAGAAATCTGAAAAGTATCATTTCAATAACGACTGGGAGGAAGAATTTTTCTTTTGTATGCTGAAGGATAAGTGCGTTTTGTCTTATTTGTCGTGCGACAGTTGCAATACCTAAGCGTGGTAGCTTGGAGAGGCATCATTAAACGGTTCATAAAAACTATGAAAAGGATTTTCCGCCACAGAAATAATTAAGAAAACGAAAAGTATGTGATTTGATATCTTGTTTGAAAAAGAACAAACCATGTTCACAAGATCAGCCAAACATTTAAAATATCTCAGATATTGGCGAAACACAAGAAACCATTCGAAGATGGATCGGTTGTGAAGGAAGCATTTATTGAAGCGGGTGAGACTTTATTTGGAGATTTTAAAAATAAAACAGAAATCATGTCTGCTATTAGAAAACTTCAGTTATCTCGTCCGACTGTCACAAGGTGTATTGAAGTCATGACTGAGGACATGGCAGATAAACTAAAACATGATATCATGAAATGTACATACTTTTCTTTACAGTTCGACGAATCCATCGATATGATAGACACTGTCCAGCTGTATACTTTTATTCGGATGGTATCCAATGACATGTTGACTAAGGAAGAATTTTGGACAATTATTCTTCTGAAGGCGAAGACCGTGGCGATATATATATATATATATATATATATATATATATATATATATATATATATATATATATATATATATATATATATATATATATATGCTGTTTCCTTCAATTTTGTAAAAACTACAATCTATCAATATATAAATTAGTGTGCTTTACAACCGATGTAGCACCAGCAACGGTTGGAAACAAAAACGGTTTCGTAGCATTGTGTCGAGCTATTGAAGATTTCCCTTCATTTTTTTCATTCCATTGCATTAACAATCGCAAACATTGTGAATTCCATCCGTGCACGTAGCTTGCAACGGCGGCTCTTTAAGTTGCAGTTGGAAGATTAGGGAGTCAGCTGAACACACTGATTTAGTTATTCACACGGACGTCAGATGGTTAAGTCGAGGAATATTCCTAGAAAGGTTTCAAGAATTATTGCCCGAAATAACACCTTTTCTAGACGAAAGAGGTGATGACACTCAGATGTTGAAAAACAAAAAATGGCTAACTGATTTGGCATTTTTGACTGACACCACAATGCACTTAAACACCATTAACTTGGAGGTTCAAGATAAAGGAAAAACTATTATTGAGATGATTAGAGCAATAAACGCATTCAAAAATAAATTGCAACTGAAAATTTCATGTTTGTTGCAGATTATATCAGATATACATCTCAAAGCTATAGCATCTGATACAAATTCCTGGTGTTTTATATATGAAGATAAATATCCGAATCTAAGGCAAATCGCCCTTCACCTGACGGCAATGTTTGGGTCAACTTACTTGTGCTAGTCTGCATTTTCTGAAATGAAGATAATTAAGTCAAAATATCGCAATCTACTAACTGACGATCGTATGTCATCATGCTTGCGATTAGCACTCAGTGGTTACGTACCTTCTAATGAAAAGTATGCTGAGGGCATGCAGTGTCACGCTTCAATATCCAAAGTCACTCCTTAGTGAAGTTTAACACCATATGCAACTTTTTTGTTTCGTAACAACCAATAAAATCGCAATTTCGAATAACTATGAGTTTTTTCATCGATATTTTAGAGGAGAACCTAACTAAACCTAACCCAAACCTTGACCTAAATAATGTATATTGTGCGTAACGCTAATATCTATATATGCTACGGTACACCCTACCTAAGTAGGTAGGTAGGATGTATCGTGTATGTACGACAACCCTGCATCACACATACTTGCAGCCTCTCAGAGTTGATCGTGAGTAGTCCAAAAATAATGAGGTAGATCGCCAGCAGTTCAAGTTTGAGCACCCCTGAATTAGGTAATGGATTTAAAAAAGTGTAATGTTTTAAAAAATGCTTTTGTTTCCGTTAAAGATTAAATTTTCATATTCTACTCATCGAAATATAAAATGTTACTTGTCTTCAAACATTTTGATTTTCGTTGTTAATGTTCACAAAAATGTAGAATGGATTATTTTGAAGATCATGTGTTATATTATCAAAATTAGAGGACATTTATAAAGCAACACCACTTAGAAAGTTCATTGTTACTTCGTTACAAAAAAATTAAAATTTTTGGAAACGATGGTGAGCATGGCCGTTCATAACGATACAAATTATCATAAAGAACCTATGTTGTTTGCTGATGAATTTATGAAAATCCATAAAAATAAATTGAGGAAGTAAGCATTATGAATACTAAGTGTTCAGAACAAATTCATGAAAAAAGAAAGATATTGAAGAGGTTATAAATACTTAAACATTTTTGGGGCAGCAAAATTTTATTATTATATATTACCGAGTCATGCGATTCAAGCTGAGGTAAATCTCCAATCCAAGTGATACATTAAATGTCAATTGTAAGATATAAAGACCAAAAATTAAATATTCGCAAAAATTTTGGAGTTCTTGACTGCCACGAAGAGATCTGTGTAAGTATAGACTCTAACAAATATAATGTGACGATGCCAGGAGAGAAGACAGCTGTTTAAGAATTGCAAAATTCGCTCATGAATACTGTTGAGTGTATATGTTACAACCACACCAATTTGCAATGTGCAAGTTATTAGAAACCCGATAGGGGTCATAAAATATATATACTGGGTGATTCACCAGTGGCGCGGTGCTCTGTAGCTCGTACACTCTTGATGATTTCATTTTTGTTCGAACGGTATTGTATTTAGAAAGTAAGAATCTACTTCAGCAATTTATTTTGTAGTAAAAAATTTTCTATAAATAATCTTGCGTGGTTTTTTCACATTGGAAGACCACTTTTTTGTTCAATATTCAGGAGCGGCTTAAACTCTGCTATAATGTCTTCATCAAGTAATAAGTTATTTTGGTGAGTAGTTTCGTCACAATATTTTTTTTCTGTGAAAATTCATGAAAATAGGCTCTCACATCATCGCATGCTCCTTCGGTCAGAGAGATTGAATACTTTCGTTTTCTTATTGCCCAATGATAGCTTTATTGATGAATTGAAATAGATTATCCTCATTTTATACAGGAGTGACTCAAAAAAATTATTGAATATTGTAATTTTAAAAATATCATATCTTGATTTTCTCAAATGAAACATCCTGTATTTTATTATTCCTGTCAACGCATAAAATATTGTGTCATACTTCTGCAGAGGTAACCTTATCTCCATCTTCGACCATTTTCGAAATAAAAAAATTAACTAAAATAATTAAATCACAGGTTGCGAAAGAAGAGTTTATTAGTAGATGTCATTATAATTGAACCGAGAAATGGAGATATTTTAAGGTAGTCGTGTATAAAATACGTAATAGATTGATTTTTGGTGAGATGATCTACAAGGTGTTGAACTATTTCAATAAGTGTTCGAAATGTTGCCCGCTTCTTTGTCTTTGTTCTCATTTTATACAGGAGTGACTGAAAAAATTATTGAATATTGTAATTTTAAAAATATCATATCTTGATCTTTTCAAATGCAACACCCTGTATTTTATAATTCATGTTAACGCATAAAATATTGTGCTATATTTTTGCAGAAGTAACCTTATCTTTATCTTCGATCATTTTCGAAATATTCGATTATTTGTAAAAATTGATGAAAATTCTACGAACCGTATCAAACTCATCAACATGCATCATTATTCGCACAGAATTTTTTTTCTGTAATGATTCAAGTAGTCAAAAATGAAACCTAAACAAGATAATTCTTTTAACGAATGATAAAATTAAGATGATTAAAACGTAAATCGAGATATGTGTTGAGATGTTTAAGTGAGGTTTGAACCCAGGTTTCTCAATTGACTGCCATGAAGTTCTCCAGAAGAAATGGTTGAATTTTTTTCTGTGTGAGTGTTATTAAACATTGTTTATATTATGATTTATTTATTACCCATATATATATATATATATATATATATATATATATATATATATATATATATATATATATATATATATATATATATATATATATATATATATATATATATATATATATATATATATATATATATATATATATATATATATATATATATATATATATATATATATATATATATATATATATATATATATATTGAGACAACCCAGAACCGGGGTCTATTTTTTTGTTAATTTGCTAAAACTATCCATATATTTCTTGGTTTTTATCTAATTGAATTTTATTATCAACTGTATTTTGTAGATATACCTGCATAACATTTCATATTGTTCATCTGAATTCACAATTACAGTGAAAAGACGGTCATTTGCCAGAATGGTTCAATAATTTTATTTTAAAATTCTCAATATGGTAAAATATTACGTATATTTAAAGCAGCTTAAAGTCACCCAAAAGCGTAAATATCGAGGCGAAGGATTTTAACTAAACTCAGATAAGAAATCCAGCGAAAACAATATTCGCCTTTAATACCTAAGCTCTTAAGCACCCTTTCATATATCCACGATACCACACATCTGGTATTTTCTAAAACAGCAATTCCCACGTCGCGACGAAGGAACGCGTCTGTAAAAGACTATGTAACAGGTACTTGAGTACCAAGGGCAGAGGGAAGTGAGGGTGTAAGTGCTGCTGGGTCACGCATATATAAGGATCACGATCGCGACGTTAAGGGATCATTATCATTATCATTATTATTATTGAGTTATTTTTCTTCCGAGGTGCAGTTACTCTTATTATTCAGTTATCCAGTTTTCGAAGCTCCGTGAATTTACTCATTCGTGTGAATCGGAATTAAATTCAAGTTAATTAATCGTGCATAACATGGGTCCAGAAGAATGGAAGACGCAGATTGTTCCTCTCCGAGAAGCCGGACAGGGGAAGAAGAAGCACCGTTCCCGCTGTGTCCCACAGGTGATTACTTTCTGTATTTCCTTCAATATTTCTGTTCACTATTTAATCTTTACCAATTTCCGGAAGTATATGCTACGTAATTTCTAAACGCACTAAGGGCGAGTTGAAATGATCATTTCTCAAATTCCAAATTATTTTCACATATTTCTTTTTCTTCTTGGCAAATGATCTATTTGAACTGCACTGACATTTTCTAATGTTTATTTTGAAGAGTTATTTTCATAGGCTTATTTAAAACCTTTGCTTTCGTAACTTGGTAGAATTTGAAATGTACTGAATTATTTTATATTGATTTCCACAGTTGTTTTAACTTGACACATCATTTGAAGTGTACTCAAATTCTTTAATATTGATTTCAACATTTGTTTATCTAGCTTGCAACATTATTCAAACGCAATTAAACTATTGTATACTGATTCTAATAACTTGATAACTATTTGAATTTAAAATGTTATGAAGTTTAATATTGATTTGAACATTTACTTATTGATCTCAGTGAAATGTTACTTAACCATTTTGCCAATACAAATCTTTTGTTATAACCTGATGAACGATACGCTCGAATGTGAGAACATTTAATATTGATTCTTATCTTTGCTTCTATAAATGGGCCAATTATCTATTTGTAATATCATAATCCTTTTATTCAGTATTTCCATTTATCTCATTTTATAACAGAACAACTGTAACGAAGATGTTTATATTTCATTGTATCCAACTGTGGGGAAGATCTTACTTTCAAATTATTGATTTGATGTCCGATACTCTTAAGCTCAATAAGGGAACTTTCCCTGCCTTCAGGTGTAATGATCACCTACGAATAATATCATTACACATTAGTATAAATAAATGGCTTTAGGGACGATACGCATGTATGGACCCACAGACATTGAGGCTTGTATGTTGTCGGTATAAAAGTTTTGAAGAATGTCTGAGTTGGTAGATTGTAAGTGATGTTTGTGGTACATACAGGTGTATGATTAGAGGACATGATTTCCTGGTTGGCAAATCCACGATATGGAAATAGAACATGATCCGGAGTCAGTGACACAATATAATTAATATTGCGCAAACAAAACAAAATAAATAATAATAATAATACTGGTGAGGGCCGGTTAGGCCTGTCTATAATAATCTCATATCCGAATTCCATCCAGAATATGGATGAGGGCCGATTAAGCCTGTTTATAATAATTAAATATTCCAACTTCCACTCGAAATATGGGTGAGGACCAATTAGGTCTGTTCATAATAATGAAATATTCCAACTTCCACTCGTAATATGAGTGAGGACCAATTAGGTCTGTATGTAATAATCTAATGTATCAACTTCCACCTAAAATATGGGACAAGGCAAATTGAGCCTATATCTAAATGATCTGATGTTTCATTAAATTCATTAAAAGACGCCAAGGAATGCATTTAATACAAATGCTACAAAGATCAAATAGACGTTGTTACCGAATCTGTTTTTGATTTTCCAATTTCCTTACCTATGGTTTAAGCGACGAAGAATTGCTCGTATTACATCAAAGCTCACATAAAAGAAGTTGATTAGGTTACTACAAATACACAACTCGACAAAGAAAGAATAAAAATATATAAAGAACTTCCAGGCAAGTTAAGGTACTAGACGATCACATGGCTTTCTATTTGACTGATTGACTGTCGGTCTCAGGTGTAATTAATATGGGGAAGAAAATAAGATAATTTAGGTATATATATATATATATATATATATATATATATATATATATATATATATATATATATATATATATATATATATATATATATCCCGTTTGAGACAGGAACACCCTGTCTAATACTTCTCTACCAAATGTTATAAACCTAACATTCACTTTTTGATTATTACACGATCGAAGTTAAAATCACAAATACAAGGATTTACTGAATTGGAAATAATTTTTTGGGTATCATAATTGACACAACTAGTAAAAACCATTGAAACATTTATTATGTATATACAAAATAAAGATATAACAAAACTTTTCAAGAAATCAATATGAATATCAAGAGTGTCATTCAATAATTTGAGTAACGAATAGCTCTCTTTATATAATTTTAATTAAGTTAAATTTTGAATTCATTAGAAATAATCAACAGATAAATTTTTCTTCTGATCTGTACAGATTTCAATTTTTCTTATAGATTCTCAACACTTTCGAATATTATTCAGAAAAACTAACCTAAACATTAAATATCGACAATTTCCCAAACCATTGACTTTTGACTTAAATGTATTCAATTCAATGTAAATTGATTCTGTATACTGAAAGTGGGACTTAAATGATTCAATGTATCCCTGTGTAACTCAGTGTCTATAATGACAAAATTAAGCAGGTAGGTATGCATTGCTGTGGGCTAGTTCAAACATTGAATAAGCAAAAGTACTTTATTATTCTAAAATAATTGAGGTATGAATATAATAATGACGATACAAGAAATCAAAATTTCAACGGACGGGCAACGACGGATGATATAAATATTTTAATTAGGTCCAAGTATAGTTGGATATTGTGGAAGAAATTAACGTTGATATGAAGAATTTAATTAAAATATTTATCATTCCAAGCTATTTTTTGTTACACAGAATCTCATGAAATATTCAATTAAGTAATTTAAGACCACTACAGAAAGCTTCAATTATATTTACAAGAGTTCAATTGCAGCAAAAATAATAAAGGAGAGATCATTCGAGAAAACAATTTTTCTTATTTTATTTCTTATTCTATTTGTCCCAAGTATATATATATATATATATATATATATATATATATATATATATATATATATATATATATATATATATAAAGTGTATAAATAAAGCTAACTCATTATTGAAATTGAGTAATCTCTACTATTTTTCCAATCAACGGGTATGAATCATACAAAATTTCTACCCGAAAACATGGTCTTATATAAAAATGATATGAGTACGTATGTGAATAAAACAAAACTTTCATCCTAGTAAAAAAGTTGAATGAGAAAGATGAAGATGATGATTTTTTTTTCAATCTCGATCGACACATACGGAAGAAACTTTCAAAAATCGCTCATCTTTATCAAATTTGAATGACACCATTTGAAATGTTGCTTGCGGTGAGCAGAATAAGTACTATTTCGAATTTTATGAAATATTATTCTGTTTTCGAGGTATATCGGTTTTTCTAAAAATAAAAACAGGAAAATCGGTTGCTCTTGCTCAATAAGTGATCGTAGAATAGCGATCTTGGACTTATTTTCTTCTACAAGACTTGTACTTCCATACTTTAAAAAATTTATAGCAAATTTTTCTTCTTTAGTTCTAAACAATGACTATGAAAATTTTATTTTTTCTGGGTTGGCTTTTCATAAGAATACTTCATTAGAGAATATAATTCATGTAATTTGGCAATTATTTTTTTCGTTCAACTATCCCATTAGAAGAACAGAAGACTTTCTGTACATCTTGTTGAAGCTGGAATATTATAAAATCAGTTTATCGCGACGGGAAACTCAGATTCCCTCATTTCACAGTCTACAACGATGGGCACGCTTTCCACTCGCACGCCTAACTGTCGTATTTAGTACTGATGAAAATGAATGAAATGAAGAATTTTTTTGTATGACTCTTTAAGAATAATCTGCTATCCCGCCTGTTTTTCTGAAGAAATCAAAATATCTCGAAAAATAAAGGAATGTTTTGTAAATTTTGAAGGAGAACTCATTATGCTTACCACGAGCTGTATTTCCTCGAATTTAGATTAATTCAAATTTGATATGGATAAAGCAAAAATATGAAAAATGTAATTTTTTTCGGCTTTTGCGTACTTGGCGAATTTTTTGCAGCAATTTCGCCAATTAGCCTTGAGTTGGGTGAAACAGATACTCGCATTATTTTTTTTGGTTAGGAATTTTTGTTGATGATTGGGCTAACCTATAGTAAATCGTCCATCAAGATTTCTCTATTTCACTATTAGAATCACATATTTCAATAGCTCTTGAAATATTGAAGATCTAAAAATACTCTTCGAATTGTTTGGGAATTTGCTATACTTATAATTATGAAGAAATATCTCATTTTTAAAATTTATTTGAACTAAAGTCAGTCAAATTCATCAGGATTTATGTGTGAGGGGTGAATAATAGTGCCAATGAATTATTTTCGATGCACGTCTACAATTATTACAACATTGACGGCTTAGTTAGAAAGAATTAAATTAAAGTTCTCAGGATATAAAACTTTTTTATTGTTGAATCTCAATGCTTCAATGCAGAAAATATAAATCGAAACTAAGTACCTTCCAATCGTCATCATATACATATAAAACTCATTCGAAATAAAGTCGAATACTAACTCAGTTAAAACAGACAAATCGGTAGAAAAAATTTAGAGTAAGGGAATTTCTTCTTAAACGATTTCTTCAGACATACTGTAAGTTACAAGTCCCCTTTTCAGGTTCTATTTGTATTTCAGAATGGCCTCTACAGAAAAATATTGTGTATACAAACTTCAAACCGCTAAAATTCACTTCAGAATAATTTATGGTAAGCAAGTATATTAAAATATTGACTCAGAGACGCTCTCCCTTCTGCTTCTTTTTCATAATGACGTTTCTCTCAATTCCACAACCTTGTTTTTCGTTCAAATATGGGTCTTTCTTCCATGAGTACCTTTCGAGTTTTTATTCTGCAAATTGCGCACATCATACTCTCATATCTTCTGAGGATATTTGCTTGTTTTCGATGAATTCTCATGAAATAATCCACAGCAGAACGTACTCCTTACCTTAAATCAAATGTAGGAACGTTAGAAAGCCGAAAACTCCGTTCGTAGCTTTTGATTTGGAGTTTTGAATCAGAGCCAACATGTGATGATTTGGTTTTCCACAGAAGTTATAAATACTCCTGAAATTTTGTTACTGAATCTCTGTCTCTTCCAATTCAGTATCGTAATAAAAATTATTAGAAGTTCTTCCTTTATTTCTTCACCAGCAACGCTCTTATTATTGAATTGTTTCATCAAAAATTGAACATTCACCAGCTATTTTGTTACCAGGGTGGAACAGAAATAACGATTTTAAACTTGTAGGAAGAATTGAGGTCAAAGAAACAGAGGTCTTATTTACCGGATTCACATTATTTTTGCATAACTATTTGCCATGAATAATACAAGCAAAATGAGCTTCGACTGATTGCGAATGCTGGAATATGCAATTAGATTCAGCATACTGAATAAGACTATTTTGTAAGGAATTTTGTCAGATTCCAGTTTGTATATACAAATTATTTATTCAAGAGACATAGTTAGATATAAGCGACAAACTTCACCTGAGCTCCTCTTAACCCTTCGTTGATTCACTTCAACCCAAAGGAACGTTTAGGACTATTTCCGAGACTAGCATTTTCTCCATTAATTACCATTTATTTTATCTAATTTGACTGTACTTTATCACCACATTAGTGATTTACAAACCTCTTGAGTCAAGCAAAGTTAAAAATGAATTCTATCAGGAAAAGCTCCTTGAACTCTTTTCCACACTTATCATGCTTCAGTAGAAACTTCCATAACTTCTGAAACTTTTAGTATAGTCTCTTTGGGTATCTAAAGAGCCTTTGGCTATGTCCAGTTCAAGAATCCTACCAACAACTCATTTCGGTATATTAAAGTGAAATGTAGAATGAATAGTTTTCATACAAAAATACGACATTTCTTGTAATTGCCAGAAAATGTTTTGTTGCTTTTCTCCTTAAATCATGTGAATCGTGATTCTAACTCCCCTGTTTATGTGTATATCATTCAGATAAATGCAAAAAATGGCTTGAAATATTCATTTTTAAACATCACTTTAACTCTACTAAAATAAGACAGATCTGGATCATTGTGCAACCAAAAAATTCATAATCAATTTTTATCATATTTCTTATCATCTTCCAAACAGTAACGATTCAAAATAATTCAATGAGTCATGAGCAGATAATGTTTGGTAATGCTGTTCTAGATTTACACAAAATAGGGCGAGACAAAGAATATTCAATACCTACATTTAAGTATTTAACTACATCTAAATATTTCAAACGAAAACTTATGGAACTATCTTCACTTCTACCATACTTGAAAGCATGTAAAAAATTAGGATGATTTTGCGCTACATCCAATAAGTATTGTTATTGTGGAACAATAAGACTGACATATTTAATAAGGGTGATAGTTGGATGTGTTACTTATTCCCGAAGCTTATGCCAGTCTGCGATCTGTCTACGGGGGGAATTACAGACTTCGTTCCAGTGATGTAATGCCGTGCCTGTACATTTGGACCCTCCTAAATCTAATCTGCCAATCACCTAGAACAAGAAAATATTATAACTTCAAGGAAAGAATGATTATGATAATGAAAAATGTTCTCCTCTCTTTAAGTGTCCATACAATAACGTATGTCACAAAAGTCTTGGGAAAAAATTCGAATAAATAAATTAATTACTGAAAAAACTTTATTGAATTCATTATATCATTAGGATTTCACCTCATATCTAAACTCTATAAAATCGTATTTAAAGGATTGATAGGGGCCCGTTCTGCTCAATGGCGCGCAATTTTCTCCGAACACCTCCCATCAGTCTTTGGACGACATCGACATCAACTTCTCATATCTTCTGAAAGATTCTCTATCTCAAACCTTCTTCGTTTTGGGCTTCCCATCCATTATCATAGACTTTTCCTGTCAGTTAACCTCAAAAATCTTCGATTGGTCTTGCTTGTCGAACGTTTGGGGGGTTATCTCCGCGAGGTACAAATGGGATGTTATTAGCCTCTAACCAATCTCTCGTAACTCGCGCATAATGGGAAGACGCCAAGTCTGGCCAAAACATTATTTCGTCATCAGCGTGATAGGTATTGATGAAATCTAACAATTTTGGGAGACATCTTCCAGTATGTAGGTTTGCATCAACAGCTTCGCCTCTCACATGCCCTACATATGGTCTTGAAACCCCAGCGTCAGAAATAGCACACCAAACCAAAACCTTGTCTTCAAATTTTTTCTTTGTTTTGAATTTTACTTCGTTTGGACAGTCTTCTATGTTATTTGTATAGAAACCAGCATTACAGTTGATCTCACAATGGGATAATGTAAAATATTTTTCATCGTCCAAAATTATGGTTCTGTCATTTGCGAAGTGAATTCTTCTTAAGACGCGGCAACATCTGGGGATGTTTCCCAATTGATTCTGGATCTGATTTGGACACTTACGCCTTTTACGATAATTAGATCCCGCATCCAGTATTTCTCGTCTTATTGTCTCATGAGAAGTACGAATTCTTTTTGATAATTTTCGTAATGATGTTCCTACTGTCTCTTGCTCTTTCCAAGAGCCTGTTTCTACGGATTTCATTCAGAGACTTCGGTCAGCCACTTTTTGGCAAACTAAAGCATGGTATTCCTTGCTCACATTCACTTATTACCCGATAAATAGTTGTCTTAGAAATATTCTGACCACGAAAAATGTTGATGATTTCACGTTTAGGAACTCGCTCAACTAAATTGTAAATAATTCTTCGAAGTTTTAATTTGTGAGCCATTTTAGCGACCTTATGTAGACTTTTAACATAAGGAATACTCAATATAAATGATAAATTACATTTGTTGATCAAGGCAACTAGATCTTCCACGAATTGCGGGAACTATGCATGAAAAAACTTTTTCCCGAGACTTTCGTGACATACGTTAAAATAATAAAATTCAATTAATCCCCCCTTTTATAGTAGGATCCTTAATAACTATTGATATTGGTATCATAAAAAATCAAATATAATACTTCGGTATGAAATATTCCCAAAATATTATACAGAGCAAATTGAAGAAACAATGTCCTTTTGATTAATAACGAAAGATAATGATGAAGATCAGAACTTTTTATATAAATAAAATGAACACATCCAATATCGAACTTGTGTGAACTATGTAGAGAATCTCGCAACTGAATAATATCGTTAAATCAGAAAATTAAAAGGGTTGTAATCATCGCTTTTTACGATTGTGTATTTTTTAAATATATCCGAATAAAAAACTTCATTCCGGCCTTACGAAGTCTAAAAATCAACTTCGCCATACGAGATTGGCTCATAAAAATTTTCTGTTGATAGCTATTAAGGATTAAAAACAATATTCATTTACTGCTTTTGTCTCTTTCAAGTAAAATCTTTCTAAGGCGCATTGGGCAATTTTTGGATGAGAAAATTGCTCTGGCTACCATCACGCTATAAAACGTATACATCTGGTTTTTGATTATCACATATCAGGTGGGCTAAAACGTTCGTAGGCTGATATACAAATAGCGTTATTAGGGTCAAATCCACATGATTTTCAGTTGGTACTAAACTTAACTAGACACGAGTAAAAGCTTTTCAGCTGTCCCACCGTTGAATCGCGAGATATAGCATTGAAAGTGAACCAACTTTGGTTATTGATGGAAAAATGGATAAAAGAGAATTCCGTGTGTAAAAATTTTTATTTTTAATGAAAAAAAAAAATACAATTGAAGCGAAAGAGTGATTTCTTAAACATTATTCGGACCCTGCGCCAAGAAAACCAACAGTAGAAAAGTGGTATGTAAAGTTTAAATGACGTGATATGAGCATCCAAGATTGAAAAATCGAAAAATGAAATTGATCGAGATAGCTGAGTCCCTGAAAATATCCAAGGAACGTGTTGGTTTTATTTTAAAAGAATGTTTAGACATTAGAAAGCTGTGTGCGAAATGGGTGCCGCGCTTATTGAGAGTTGATCAAAAACAACGAGTCGATGATTCTGAGCACTGTTTGAAGATGACTAACAGTAACAAAACTCAGTTTTTTGGTTGGTACATCACAATGGATAAAACATGGATTCATTACTACAGTCCAGAAAGCAATCGACAGTCAGCCATGTGAACTGAACTAGGTGAACTGCATCCAAAACATGCAAAGAGACAGCAGCCAGATGGCAAGGTTATGTTAGATTTTCGCTTTGAAAAAAAGGCCAGACGATAAACAGCAGCTACTATATTGTTATTGAATCAATTGAAGGACCAGATCACGAAGAAACGGTCCCAGTTGAATAAAAAATAAAGTCCTGTTTCATCAAGACGATGAACCTTGCCACAAATCAATTAAAACAATGGCAAAATTGTACGAATTAGGCTTCGAATTACTTCCGTATCCGCCTTATTCAGCAGATCCCGCCCCACGCGACTTTTTCTGTTTCCAGACTTGGAAACAATGCTCACTGGAAAAAATTCGAGACTTATGAGCAGTTAATCACCGAAACTGAAGCCTATTTCGAAGTTAAAGAGAAATCTCATTAAAAAATGGCATCGAAAAAATTATTGATCGCTATAATCGCGGCATCTCCCTCAAAGGTGACTATATTGATTAAAAAAATTGAATTTCACTATGTTAGCCTAGGAACTTTTCAGTCCATCTGGTATACAATATAAAAATATGTATGATGATATAATAATAGTAATTTGAAAGTTCTGAAATTTTATTTTTTTTCCAAACGCAAAATTGAAAATTTATATATTTCACTAACTTACCTCGTTTTTGGTTACTCTGTCCCAATCAAGTAGCAAAAATTCTAAGCCTATGTCACTTAATCCTTCGCTAGCTTCTTGTGGAACATCAAACACAAAGCTCTCGTTGAATACTGGACTCAAAGTCCTCTTTTTAACGTGCGTTTTCTTTTTGGCCAACCTGTGTCCTTTGAAAGTTAAGTATATTTTAACATATGGATCAGCCAACCCTGTTACATCCATTTTTGGCAAATTTCTAGCTTTCAGAACCACTACGGTTAATCTAGAAGCCGCTGGCTGCCAGCAAAGAGACACTAGAAGTTCACCACGCCCTTGAGAACGAATCTAAAAGGAAAAATGCCTAATCAAAAATGGATACAAAATATAAAAACTATGGAACAGGAAGTTACCTGGCTATTTGGAGAATACCGTTAAACAGCATAGAACATGCATTATCAATGGAATTGCAAGTATTCCTAGAAATCTTTTCAACATTTTTTCAACTCAAAAACATGGGGCGTCCAAAATTGTCAGAAAGCGTTTTTCTTGAAATAAAATTAAAAATTTGAAAAAAATATTTTTTATTTTTGTAGCGTCCTAATTTTTGCTCCGAGAATAACCTAAGTTAAGCCCACATTTGCGCCACTGGTGAGTCCAAAATATTGTTTCGTATTGAAAATTATGCATCTCTGAAAGTTTTCGATACCCCTAAAATTTTACCTCAATATCTCAAGCGGAAATCCTTCAATGTACAACCTCCGAGCTTCTATTGCATTTCAGTCAGCACGTCCGTACATGAAATGCATGTCGGTCATCTCAGCATTAGTATAACGATTCATGATAGCCGATTTGAAATTCAAATTTAATAGATTCAAAATTATTGAAAAACAAAAACACTTAAATGTGACTGACGATAATCATTTTTGAACAAATCTATGACTGAGTATAAAACAGGCATAATCAATGGAACCGCAAGGATTCCTAGAAATCTTTTCAACATTATTTTACTCTAAAATTTTGCGTCGTACAATAAAATGTCGTCTTAGTTTTTATTTGAGAATAGCATGTTGTGTCCATACGCACTCCACTGATGAGTCCAACTTATTGTTTCGTATTGAAAATTATGCGTCTTCGAAAGTTTTCGACACCCCCAAAATTTTACCTCAATATCTCAAGCGGTTTACGAAATTGATCGACTCGTATATGTGGTAACACTTTTTAGGTAGAGGCTTTAGTGAAAAAAATAATATGCAATATGTTCGATGTATTCTTACCTTGAGACTCCTTGGCTGAATTTCCCTGCAAAGCGCCATCTGCTGTGTCTCTATTTGCGTTACGTCTACTTGGTCTAAAGCGCAGAAAACCTCTCCAATGATATCATCTCTCGAATACCTATCGAAGCTCAAGATCACAAAATGTAAGGTTATATCTGATAATTGAGGAAATGAAATTCCGTAAAATGTGAAATCTTCATCATAAACGGGATTGCGTGTTTTCCGGAGAACTCGAGTTTTCACCTTATGCTGTTTATCAGGAAGTAGTTGCAGTTTGACATATGGATCGCTGGAGCCTGCATTCGGATCTTTGGCTGGCAAATCCCGGCAACGGACCACGGAAACGATCAGTGCATTTTTATCTTGTTTATATCTGAAATAAAACAATTGCTATCACACAATTAGAGGTAATGCAGAAGTGATTTAACTGATAAATATGTATGTATCACGGGAAGTTTTTCTCTGTCTTTAATTTCAGCGTGAATTTCCAGACATTCTACGAAAGATGATTCAGGAAATTAATCCAAAAGAGGGCAAACATCGAAACATTCAGGACAGTAGGATTTTTGTTATTTCAAACAATATTTCAATAATCTCCACCGATCCATTATATCTAAGAAGGGGACGAAAATCTTTGCCTTTGTTTTACACTAAAAACACTGTACACCACTTCACCAAAACTTTATTTCGAAATTCTATGCACGTTTCGCCAACTTATGTTGGCATCATCAGGAGATATGGTACATTAAATTTAATTCTACATGGCTCTATCATTTATATTTAATCTATTTCTGCTACTAGACGCTTAAGACCAACCATCGTCCTGATTGATCACAAGGGCTATCACCACATGTTCACATATAGTGGCCACAATGGCCGCTATATTCCATATCACAGGGGGTGATTACAAATACCTACGCGCGATACGTGGAGCTACAATCTCTGCAAAATAGGCATAGAAGAAGACGTAGGAAGATCACTTCTGAAGAACAAGACTGCTTTTTGTGCCAAATTGCAAGAAGAGACCCTTGTGCGTCGCACCCCATACCCCAAAGGCAATTTCTGGAAGCAACAGGCATCAGTGTATCAGTCGAAACGATACGTAAAATACTTTCTTTAAGGGCAGAAGGCCCTTACGAGTTTCAGAGCTAACACGACAAGAAAAAATTAACAGACTTAATTGGTGTATCGAGCACCAAAATTGAAATATTGAAAATTGGCGAAATGTTCTTTTTATGGATGAGACCAGAATTGGTGCTTGATCAGATGACCGCCGGATTCGGATATTAAGGGGTCGTGGAAGACAAGCTAGACTCCGAGCTGCAAGACAAATTCCTGAATACCAGGGGAGCAGTGTGATGTTTTTGGGTGGCATTATGCTGGGAGGCAAAACACATTTGATTTAGTTTCTGGCGAGTGTAACGGCTAGAAATTACGTGGATCTAGTGCTGAAGCACAGTGAGACTCTGGCAAGGTGCCCACGGTAAGAATTTTAATTTTTATGCAATATACCTGCAATCTCGAGCGACATTCTCTTGAAACAGAGGGAATCGCTATTTCGGACTGGCCAGTTTGCTCTTCATACCTAAATCCCATTGAACATTTATGGGATAATCTCAAAAGGAAAATTAGATCGTGCCAGGATAATCCAAGAACCCCACAACAGCACATCCAAGCCGCCACAGAAGATTGACAGAATATCAACCCAGAGGAGGTCGAAAACCTAATCCAAACCATGCCTGCTGATGTTTTGGGGTGGCATTATGCTGGAAGGCAAAACAGGTTTGATTTTGCTTTCGGCGAGTGTAACGGCTAGAAATTACGTGGACCTAGTGCTGGAGCACAGTGAGACTCTGGCGAGGTGCCCACGGTAAGAATTTTAATTTTTATGCAATATACCTGCAATCTCGCGTGACATTATCTTGAAACAGAGGGAATCGCTATTTTGAACTGGCCAGTTTACTCTCCATACCTAAATCCTATTGAACATTTGTGGGATAATCTCAAAAGGAAAATTAGATCTCGCCAGGATAATCCTAGAACCCCACAACAGCACATCCAAGCCGCCACAAAGAGTGACAGAATATCACCCCAGAGGAGGTCGAAAACTTTATCCAAAGCATGCCTAAACGGATTCAGGCTTGGATCAGGCAAGATGAGGTAATACAAGCTACTGAGGTCGAGAAAAAAACACCTACTCCGTGAGAAAACAATTTTCAATTTTTTTACTACATGCGGAAAAAATCTCTTATTTTCTTTTATTCGTTTCTTTATTAAAATAAACCTTAATTAATTTCTTTTTTCAATTTAAATATCTCAAAAAGGATTTGTTTCAACAATCCTTCGAAATTTCCAAAATCCCTGAGGTAATATTCAAAATATCAGATGATTCAATATAAATTTGGTTGTGTGTAAGTCTATGAACCTACAGACATTGATGTTTGTGTGTTGTCAGTATGGAGGTTTTGACGGATATTGGAGTTGGTGGATATATGTGTGTTTCTGGTACACATAGGTGTATGAACAGAGGATGCGATATCCTAATTGACGCCTCCGCAAATTAGGAAACCCAGAATATGTCTACGGAGTCAGTAACATATTATGGCCAGTCGGCGCTTAGTATAGCTTCAGTTGTGTATAATTCAATTGAAGATATGCGAGTGAATTGAAGCTTGCGGGCCCTCATCCCTTGGAGATCTTCCTAAAAATTTCAACTTTAAATCCCTGATTTCAGAGGGCAGTGACCGATGAAACCGTATATCCAGATCCCCTAGAAGGTTAGCTACCTCTTATATGGGTGAAAGTCAATTAGTCTCAAATGGATGTGGTATTTCCGTAAATTTATTCAGAGATGCCAACGTTGTAAATAGAGAAATTCAATGTGGATGTTGCAACGTTTAATTGGATATTGTTACTGAATTTGTTATCGAATTCTAGTATTCTTTACCTCTGATATGATTCGTCGTTTCGAATCAATCCTCACATAAAAGGACTTGAAAGGGTTGTTGCTAATACACAACACAGTAGAAGCTTCTATAAGTATATAACGAGCATTCAAGGCAAATTCATGTACTAAATATACGTTTGATCGATTTCATTCGGTCTTAGGTGTAATACAGTAAATCAGGTGTTTGAATTTACATTGCAGCAATGTATTTTGCTCCATTGGTCGATAGGGGTGCAAGTAAAGTATTTCACACTTGAAAGCACGTAGAAAGATATCGCCTAATGGTTTGGTTAATGTAAAGATCGTTTTGAGCCATTGCACATCAAGGAAGTCCGTTTCTAGGTCTTTCGGCAATGGTTACCGATCCCACAAACTGATTCCACAGTTTAATTATCGTACTTTGGCTAAAACCAAGTTTTTCCACAACTTCCCCACTCGACTTCCAGCATAAAGCGTGACAAATCAAGGTGGAGAATTGACAGACCTTTTCAGTAAGGTGCCACTCGACCCTTATTCCTATGATGAATTTCAAAGTTAGGGTTGTTGGGGTAGGGGTTGATCTGAGAAGTTTCGAATTATTTCGAAAAATGCTCCCCTCGAAACAAAAATCGACGTGTCTTGGTGTTTTTCGCTAATGTTACTCATTTCGGAGTTAGAGGGGGTCAAATTTTCGTTGGAACACACTGTATACTAAATATACGTTTGATCGATTTCATTCGGTCTTAGGTGTAATACAGTAAATCAGATGTTTGAATTTACATTGCAGCAATGTATTTTGCTCCATTGGTCGATAGGGGTGCAAGTAAAGTATATAAAAGTATATATAAAGTACACTTGAAAGCACGTAGAAATATATCGCCTAATGGTTTGGTTATTGTAAGGATCGTTTTGAGCCATTGCACATCAAGGAAGTCCGTTTCTAGGTCTTTCGGCAATGGTTACCGATCCCACAAACTGATTCCACAGTTTAATTATCGTACTTTGGCTAAAACCAAGTTTTTCCACAACTTCCCCACTCGACTTCCAGCATAAAGCGTGCGAATGACCCAATTTACATTCACTTGCGATAATACACGTTTTTCTTTCTCTAATGCGATAACAAACATATACTACCCAATATTTCTAATTTTTCATTCATAGTGTATTTCTGAAAGTCATTTAGAACGCACTAGATACAGTGATGTCATTGTTTTGGGATTCAAAAACTACATAACTGAAAGTCCTTTTCAGTTATTTCAGAACTATAAGGAATGATCTATCTGAAATAGTGCATTTTATGATTATATGAGATTATCCAAACACGTGAATTAATTAAAACAATTTTGAATTTTCAAGATTTTTACTGAATTATAAAATAATCATGACGCGTTTCAATTCACGGTAGCTTCATCAGACGATTGATGTGCAACAATGATTTATATATGCACAAGAAATAATCAACGAAGATGAAGTAAAATATATTTTATACTTTCCACAATTTTATTTTTACAAATACGACCTGTTTCTACCGTCAAGTCATTTTCATGTGGTCAACTACAGGAAATGAACTTACTTATATAGATAATAGGCTAATTTAATATTCAGTAGTGAGGAGGTATTCATGTCTAGCTGACTGTTAAGGGTGATTTCTCGTAGGCTTTCACAAAGTTTATTGATTTTCAAACTTTCCATAAGATTAATTTTCTATCTTCTGTCGCAATTATGAAGAATTGTTATATTACATAATATTATTGAAGGTTTTGTAGTTTTTTATATGTTCACATATTGGAGAATTATTGTCAAAGTATAAATTTTCTATAAATCTGGTTTCGAAATTCCTACCAGTCAGTCCAACGTAAGCTAACGTACACTCATTGCAAACAATTTTGTAAACTCCTGATTTTTTCAATTCGTCTGTTTTTTGTTTAGCATTGGATAATGATTTGCTCAAGTGTTTATTTTAATTCTGAAGTTCGTCGCTGACAGTGGAATAGGAAAAACCCTATGGATCATTGAATTATAAGCTTCTAATTTGTAATTTAAGTGATTGAATGAGTTCATGGGAATAGTTGACTCTGTGAAGGTTTCTTTTCTGTAGATGTTTTAAATGAAATTATTAGTCGATTTTATTATTGTCAGGTCTGAAATATATATTGAACTATTAATTTCTATTTTTTCTCTAAGCCAGGGGTGCTCAAACCTCATCTGCTGGCGATCTACCTCAATATTTCTAGACTACTTACGATCCAATCTGAGAGGCTGCAAGTAGGTGTGATGCAGGGTCGTTGTACATACACGATACACCCTACCTACCTACCTACCTAGATAGGGTGTACCGTAGCATATATAGATATTAGCTTTCCGCACAATATACATTATTTTAGTCAAGGGTTGGTTATCAGATGCTGTGGCTTCAAGATGTATATCTGATTCACTGCAATCATTAAAACGCATTTCGAATTGTCCCAAAATATTTGATAATTCAACCTCATACGTATCATAATTCAATTGAGGAATCCTTGCTCTCAAAGACGGAAAATGTTTCAGATCCTTTCTTTTCAGTTGATCTATCATTAGTTGCAATTTACTTTCGAATGCGTTTACTGCGCTAATCATCTGAATAATAGTTTTTCCTTTACCTTGAAGTTCCAATTTAATGGTATTTAAGTGCAATGTGATGTCAGTCTAAAATGCCAAATCAGTCAGCCATTTTTCGTTTTTCAACATCACCTCTTTCGTCTAGAAAAACTGTTATTTCGGTCATAATTCTTGAAACCTTTCTAGGAATTTTCCGCCACTCAACCACCTGGCTTCCGTGTGAAGAACTAAATCAGTGTGTTCAGCTCACAACCTATTTTCCAACTGCAACTTGAAGAGCCGCCGTTGCAAGCTACGTGTACGGATGGAATTCAAAATTTTTGTTGCAATGCCCATAATTTCCTCCGTGTTTAAATTAATAAAAATGAAAGGAAATCTTAATTAGTTCGACACAAAACCGTTTTTGTTTCCAGTCATTGCTGGTGCTCCATCGGTTTTAATGCACACTAATTGATAAATTGACTTACAGACAGTTTTCAGCAAATCATCCAATTGCTTCTTGTTTGAAGCATATGATTTGATGTCATCCATATACATCAGGTGGGAGATTGTATGATAGTTCCTATCTATTTTTATCCTAAATCCGTATCTTGTTCTATTAAGTTTTGAGGACAATGGGTTCATAGCTAAACAGAACCATAGTGGACTCAAAGAGTCTCCTTGAAAAATTCCACGACGTATAGGTATCTCGTCGGTTTTAATTGACTTATTGTTCATGTTGACCTGCAGAGACGTGCGCCAGTGTGTCATTGTTGTCTTCAAGAATTCTACCAGGGATGGATGAATTTTGTATGTCTGCAATACTTCAACAAGCCAAGAATGGGCGGTACTATCGAATGCCTTCAGATAATCGAGAAAAGCCGAATGAACATTCCGATGCCCTGCGTGTGCCTGTTTCATTATCACAGAATCGATGATGAGTTGTTCCTTGCACCCGTGGTGTTTCTTTCTGCATCCTTTCTGCTCCTCTGCTAATACATTGTTGTCGTCAAGGTGTTGGTATATTCGATTGGATATGCATGGGGTGAGTATTTTGTAGAGTGTTGGCAGGCAAGTAATTGGCCTATACTGATAAGGATCCTGTGTTCTATCGCTCTTAGGTAGCATATATGTTAAGCCTTGTGTTAGGAAAGTGGATGTTTTCCTGGGATGTTGAAGAACATACGTGAGCTGTTTCGCTAGGGCTCCACGGAGCTTATCAAACTTCTTGTACCAGAAGTTGTGGATATTATCTATACCTATGGCCTTCCAATTGCTGGTTGCTCTAACTACTGTTGTGATTTCTTCCTCCGTTATTCCTTCGAAGTCCATATGTATGATATCAAGGCGTTGTTTTTCATTCGTGATCCATTCCGCATCTTTATTTTGTTCTTTGGGGTTCGAGCATAGTGATGACCAATAATCGGTTAAGTACTGTGCGTCAAGTATTATTATTATTATTATCGTGGACTTATGCACTATCTCAGCTAGTAGCTGGATATAATTTACCTTTCCCAGATTTAGCAATCAAAGGGAATAGGCTCGATTACAATATACTTGACATAAATTTCCTAACTATCCTACATGTATTAAGAATTACAGCTTTTTGCATTTCTATATAGGTATTCTTATGCAATTCTAATTTCTTAAGGCTATCATGCAAAGTTTTGGGTATTAAACCAGTCGAGGATACGATGACAGGAACGATATCTATTTTGTCGAGGTGCCACATCTGCTTGATCTCAATAGCAAGGTCTGTGTATTTGGACTTTTTCTCCTGGAACTTATTCAGCACGTTGTTATTATTTGGTATGGCGACATCCACCAGCATTGCTGTCTTGGCTCTCTTATCATACACCACTATGTCCGGCCTATTATTCGTCACCATTCTGTCAGTGATAATAGGCCTATCGTAGTATAATCTGATAGAGTCATTTTCCAATACGGGCGCCGGTTGATACTTGTAATATGGCTGGAATGTATTCAGAAGTCCGTACTTGTGTGCAAGTTTCTGATGGATAATGTTGCACACTTGATTATGCCTGTGAAGATAGTCTGTATTGGCCAGTTGTTCGCATCCGGACGTAATATGCTGTATCGTCTCCGATCTTATATGGCATTTTCTGCACCTATCTGTTTGTAATGTTCCGTCCTTCATAATAAATTTTTTGTAGTTGTTTGTAGCGATCACTTGGTCTTGGATGGCCATAAGGAATCCTCTGTTTCCGCGAATAATTCTCCTTTCATCAACCATTTGTTGGAGGCTTCTTTGTCTATTATTATTATTATTATTATTATACCTCTATTGAATCTTCTCAGGGAGCAATATTTACTACAAAAGACTTTATGAATTTTTCTATGTATTTAGTCATCAGTGTATTTGGTTATCTTTTTATATTTTTTTCTTATATATTAATAACTCACCATCATTCTTGCAACTCAATCGTCTGATGAAGCTACTATGTAGTGAAACACGTCACGATTATATTATGTTTTAGTAAAATATCCTGAAAATTGTAAATTGTTTTTTTTTTTAAATATAGATTTTCATCAAATGAATGTCTTCAGACGTGTATTGAGTCGAATATTATTGTGCACCAACAACGTACTAGAAAACTCTTTTTACATTTAGCTGCGGTAATGTATTCAATTACTTGCGATATTGAAGGTACATTTATAACTTTTCAAAACAGCGGATGAGATCTAATTCTAAATAAGTTCGCAAAATATGTATAAGGTGTATTTTCTGAAGATTGTTCATTCAACTCAGATTCATTTTATAACTAATGGTGAAACTATACAAATCCGGCACTGAAGCATTCGTGTATTTTACATTGCCACTTCATATCGAGTCAATCAAAAATGACCTTTCTGTTGTTCGTGTTGGCGCCTGCACTAACTGTGACATTAAAAGGTTCCATGAAATCAGAAAATTAATTTCATGAATTGAATCTGATACATGTATATATTTGAGACTCTAAGAAATATGTTATCAGATTGAATGCTTGTATTTTCAATAGAATTTTTTCACAGCATTACCAGGTCAGTAACTACGTCAGAGGCATAGATATCATTCACAATAGCTTAATTTTTGGGATCCTCAAGGAAATTGATTTCTGTGATATTTGAATCGAAAAGCTTTTCACTGATGGAATCCCGTATCAAATGAAAATGAATCAAATGATTCAGAATCCTAGAGGTCATTCGGGATACTCTACCAGGGGCTAGATGGTAAATACTGGTCATAGAATTTTGTGGAATTAGATAACAACCTATCCGCACTATTCAGAGGCCACATGCGCCAACACGTAACGTCATTGCGTCCGACAATACCGATTGAAGTGAAGCACCCATATAAATCTATTATCGTAATAACACATACGGCAAAAAGTTTTTACAAATATTGAAAAATAACAAACAGAATGCTGTAGGGAAGGATATATCAGCTCACATGTGGAAGAGGCCTTTCCTATAGTGATCCCTCCCGAAGCTGCTGTTATGATGGATTTTCATTCTAGATAAACACACGACTAGGCCTCCGAATACAAAAACACAAAAAGAAACAAGTAATTTAGATATATCAGTATTCAAAATTACAACGATGAAAGAAAATCTATTAGATTAAGTAGTATTTCCTCTTTTAAGTATCAAATTTGTTCTTCATTTCGATCATAACTTCAATTTTCATTTTGTTAACATTAGGCTAAGGTCTAAGAATGATTTGTAATAAATCTACAATGTTTCCAATTTAAGGCTATATAAGTGAGGCTCAGAATTTTGTAATAAAGATTAATCAAACATTGTTGCAGATTGACTAGAGTATCTTTTATAATTTGACAAAAATTACAGAGTGTATTCGTTGTGATTGATTTGTTTATATGAAAATATTATAGTTCCTCTCAGTTACGTACATAGCCTAGCTCACAAACTCTCTCTCCAAGAAGGAGAAATTTGCAAATATCATTCTGTGATAATTCGTTATTAACTGAGAAATTATTGAGGGTGTATCAAAAGTCATTAAGAAGAAATGTAGCTGAATTATCCATTTGAATTTGGGAGGCTCCGAAAGATACGTATTACTTAGTTGAAGAATTATTAGAAAAGAATCATGTCAATATTATCATTGACTCAGATATACTTTCATTATTACAAATTTGTTTAGATCAAAATTATTTCCATTTCAATAACAAATATTATACTATTGAAGACGGCTTGATTATGGGCAATCCGTTAAGTCCTTTGTTAGCAGAAATATTCATGAATAATTTAGAGAAATTAATTCATAATCATCCACTCAGTAAAATTTGTTTATACTGGTAACACTTTGTAGACGATATCATTATTTGCTTCACAGGAACAGATAGACAGTTAAAAATTTTCGAAAATAATATAAATTCATTACATCCAAAAATTGGATTCACAACCGAAATAGAAAGCAATAATTCGATAAATTTCCTAGACGTAACAATTTCGAATGAAAATGGAAAACATGTTTTCGCAATTTACCATAAGCCGTCATATACAGATATTATAATACATAACTCGTCGTGTCATCCGTATCAACATAAAATGTCAGTATTCAATAGTTTTATTCATAGATTGATCAACATCCCGTTATCACCAGAAAATTTCAACAAAGAATTGAATTTGATTAAACAAATAGCCAAAAATAATGGTTACAATCCCAAACTAATAAATAATTTAAATAAAAAACAAAGTAGAATCGCATTGAACGAAGTTTACCCTGTCGATAAATTGAAACAAAAATTCAACACGTTAACCTACGTTGGCATTACAAGTGAGAAACTGAAATCATTCTTGAGTAGCAATAATTTCAACATAGCTTTCCAAACTAATAATAATTCAGGCAAATATATAAAAATAATAAAACCAAATCAGTTAAAAACAATGAATCAGGTGTTTAAAGATTGAATTGCAATGACTGTGATGATTTCTACATTGGTAGAACACATAGAAATTTTAATATTAGGATATCGGAACATAAACGCAGTTTTTTCAAATAAAAAATCAGATTCAAATTACGCGAATCATCTCTTAGAAAATAATCACTCTTTCGACCCACAGTTTGAAATTTTGCATACAGATAATAAATATTCGAAGGTAGATCTTTGGGAAACTTTAGAAATCAATAAATACAAACACTCAGGTAAACTCATCAATGAAGTCGATTTAAGCCCTTCACCTTTATTGAATCTCTTCGGGGAGAAATCTATTCCTTAATTTTATTGGATATACCTGTCATAAATAGTCACTTAGGAAGAAGCAACCCAATAAGCTTTCAATTACTCAAGAGCATTTATATTTATATTCCCATTTATATTTTCTGTACATTTCTGTACATCATTCGTCTGAAGAAGCTACGGTGTAGTGAACCGCGTTACGAATAGCAATTATTAAGTAAAATTCCTTAAAACACAGTACTTGCTTTTCATTATTGAATTATCCAGTTAAAAATAACTTAATTATATCCCCAAAGATGATAATCCATCAAATTTACAGGATTTCACTGGGGTTACTTGACTGAGGACAAGACCTATTTAATATTTCTTACCCACATGATATGTTAACACTAATACATAACTGGGAAGCCCAATACAAAAAATATCACCTACATTTCGTGCCTGTAAACAGGTTGAGAAATTGGGTTGGCAAAAATCGGAATGGGTTTTTTCGAGAGAACAAGAATTTTTCTCCATCAGCGAAATTTTTTTTAGAAAGATCGGCGTCTTCTATTGCCAACGGTTCGTCGGAAGGACATCTGCGGGCATTGCTAAATCCGCCCAAACAACTCTTAAAATAATGGAGAGAAAATTCTGCCGAAAAACGAAAATTGAATCCGACCGAATAGGGAATGCGCTTTTTATTTGATCATAACCTTGATGATAAGCGTCTCCGAGACGTTTAAAAAACTCACCGACAAGTTTGGACTGAATTTGGTAGCGAAAAATCTTCGAAGCCGACAAGAAATGGAGCCGGGACTATTAAGGTAACATACAACCCAAGGAACCGTCTGAAGAAGGTGTGATCCGGTGAAAAAGTTCAGAGCGTCTATGAAAATCGTTGCGAACAAAGTGGTAATTAGTCCAGAAAAAGGCGCTGGGATCAATCAAATTTCAATTCTTTGAATTTTGTGTTTTCGAACTGATGTTGTTTTTAACTGAAAATGTGTACAATTCTTCCTAATATTGAATTCTTCTCCGATAAATGTCCGTTTGATGTAGTTTCCACCAAAAGTCAAACTACGAACAAAATTTCTCCAGTACTATTCTCCGATAGTTTTGTATGGCGAGAAACGGCTGGCATGAACAACACTCGAACTGTCAAAATTGATTTTTATTTCGTTCGACCCAATTATTGTGAATTCGCTAGAAATACCACTTCCATATCTCCAGCTTCGATCAGTGAAAATAAATCCTCATTTTAGCGCTTGTTCCAAATATTCTGCAGTTTAGTTCACCTCAATCTTGCAAAAAATAACAATTACGAAGAAGTAGTCGTTATTTTTCAAATACGGTTGACACAGAGTTAAATGATACTAATTAGATGGTTACGTTCCTGCATAATTGCAGCTGGAAACTTCAAATTGATCGTTTATTGGTAAACCATTTACATATTCTCACAACGGTAATTCACCATTACTTGAATATTCTCAGCACAAAAAGACGTTCACTGTATTATGCGTTTGATTATAAAAGGCTACAGGTATATAGCCTAAACTTATATTATTAATATTTTGCAAATGGAAAAACAACAATTTAAACCTAAGTACTTCTACCATATTTAATAATTTTTTAATTTTGACAGCCAATCTTAGAATGTTCAATACTGACATCATTCAATGTCAGTTTTTAAACAGTTTCAATACTTCAATGCTCGAGAGGGAGCAATTTATGTCATGCAAGTTTGTTTTATCATGGTATGGTAGAGTAGGACTTAGTAACAAGTAGTAATTGGCAAATTAGTAATACTAAGTTACCTAATGATGTTCATATTATAGCATGCGCTTTGGAAGAATTGCTTTCTTGAATTATGAAAGATATTCGAGTAGCAACTATCTACTGAATTTGAATTTGAATACATTCTGTCAAAAAAGTACCGGGAATTGATTATTTAAAAATCTGCTCAAAATTATTGTCAACATTTTTGTTGTTGCTAAGTTGCTACAACTGTTTTGTAAACTGACGCCAACTGTCATAAAGTTTGTTTACACTATTTTAATTTTATTTATTTCTCTGTTCTCACAAGTGTGTTTTGTTATTTTTACAATCGATAAAAATATGGAACGAAGAATTTGTTTCAAATTTTGTATTGCAAATTGAATTTCGTGTGCCGAATCGCTGAAAATGTTACAGGCTTACGTTGACTTTATCAAAAACACGTGCATATGAGTGGTACAGTGCATTCATGTAATTTGGTGAAAGATTTGCCTTCCTCTTCAACTGAAGTTAACATCGATAAAGTGAAGGAAATGATGATTGAAATTCGTCATTTAAGTTTGAGAAAGATAGGCAACGAACTCTTTGTGTATTACGAATCAAGTGATACTATTTCAAACGATTGTTTGGGAATGAAACGCGTTGCCACTCGACTAGTTCCAGAGAACCTTAATCATTTTCAAGAATGTAATCGCGTAAAGGTCGTTACAACGAGACAATTTTAACCCCACATTCATAATAATAATCAGTTAACAAGCTTCGGAATAGCTTCTCTAATTGAACCGAAACCGAAAAAACCAGATCAGTCGATTTCTGAAAAAGCGTTTGAAAAATGTTTTGATGATTGGATTTTTTTTTATTTAATTAACATGATTTCAAATATTTACAATGTTTGAAAATGGATATAACATTATATAACATTAATTAGGTTAGATATACGTAAGAAATTGACTAAATTCGTGATCTCGGAGGTGAAGTTTAGGATTTCATTGAGTGTCCTCTTGAGTTTGGCCTGTTCGTGGGCGTTTTCGTATTGTGGGCAGACAGTCAATATATGTGCAATCGTGCGACAGCAGTATGAGCAGTGTTGAAAGGTTTTCAGCGGTCATAAGGTATCCATGAGTCAGGCGTGTATGCCCTATGCTGAGTCTCCGAATGGCGACAGATACTCTTCTGTTGAAACTTGTAAGCGGAAAGGGCTAAGTGGTGGGGTGAAGAGTTCGAAGAAAGGGGGTTGATTCGTTCCATTGCTGTTTCCACATTTCCTTCATTTGTTTTTGTAGAGTGGCTTTCAGATCTTTATGAAGTAGCAGTGTTATTTCGTTTTGGATCTCAGTGGAGGCCTCTCTGGCCGCTTTATCGGCAGCTTCATTTCCGCGAATCCCCACGTGTCATGGCACCTAGATGAGCGTGATTGAGATATTTCTTGAGTACTTAAGGTACGAATTTGTTGGACTATGGGATTTTTGAGTATATGTTTCTTATAGAATGGAGAGAAGAAAGGGAGTCAGTACATATTGCTACTGATAAATTTGGTTGAAATAGATTAGATAGTGCTTTATAGATCCCATAAAGCTCTCCGGTATGAACGCTGCACGAGGATGATAATGTTATCTTTTGCTCATTTGTGGATTCATCAACTATTATTAAGCAACCCAGCCCGTTTTCTGATTTCGAGGCATCCGTATATATACTTTTTCCTTATGGTTTTATGATCAACAGATCTGCAAAGGCTTGGTGGAAATCGAGAGGGCTTCTTGTTTCATTTTTGTATCTGCATAAAGAGGTATCGAAAGTGGGGTGTAGAACATGCCGAGGTGCGAAGGTTGAGGAATAAACGGGCATTGTGTCAGAAATGTTGGTATTTTGTAATAAATCGTGTACGAGGGCAGGTATATAACGAGATTGACTCGATACTGTTAACGGGGGCAACTCAGGGGTAGTTAGGTATTCGAGACTTGGGTTTTGGGGATTTGCAGAGGCTCTGGCAGTATATGCAAGTAGAAGTTGCTGATTTCGTAATTTCGGTGAGAGTTCTTGGGATTCTCGGTATAAGATTGGGACCGGGCTGGAGCGAAAATCTTCAAGGAATAAACGGACGGCTGTATTGTGAACTGAATTTAGACGCTTGACATTAGATGTAGATGCGGTGTTGTAGAGTATGCTACCATAATCTATCTTTGAACGGATAAGGGCTCTGTAGATCTTGAGAAGGGTTTGTTCCTTAGCACCCCATTGACAATGTGCGAGAGCTTTATGGAGATTGAGCCGCTGAGTGCAACTTTGTTTGAGGTCGTCAATATGTTTTTTCCAATTGATTTTTCGGTCGAAAGTCAGTCCGAGGAGTTTGCAGCTGTCTACTTCTTCAAGCGCTCTTCCTTTCAATAAGAGATTTGGAGTTAGACTTATTTGCGATTTGTTGCTGAATTTGATTACTTTCGACTTCGTCGCTGAGAAATTGAAACCAAACGGTGTTGACGATTCGTCCAGTATATCAATGGTAGTCTGTAGTATTTTTATAGTACTTTCTTGGTTTGTACCCTGGCAGTAGAGGATTAGGAGGTCTTCGGCGTACAGTACGTACTTCACCGGGCTTTGTATTGAGGAATACATGTCATTAATGGTAAGAAGGAATAGTGTTGTACTGTGTACAGACCCTTGTGGTACTCCGTTTTTGGTGGAATATGATTTTGAGGAAACGCCATTAACGGCAACTTTGAAGGCTCTTTCGGTGCGGAAGTTTTGTATGAAATAAAAGATGTTACCAGACAGGTTGGTCTGCCTCAGTATGTAGAGGATAATGAGACGAAGGGTAGTATCGAAAGCACTTATGATATCGAAGATGACTGCAAAGGATTCCATTTTGTTAAACATTCCTTGCATGATCTCGCTGTGAAGGGTGACAATGTTGTCTAGGGTACAACGATTTGGTCGAAAACCTGCTGGAATTTGTTCAATATGTTATATTTTTCGAGAAACCACATGAGGCGCTTATTGATCATTTTTTCGATTGAATTATTCGTTGGCGTAAATGTATTATTTCGGAAGGTGCCAACTTTCACACAAAAAATTTGGATGATTGACCAATCTCCAGTACTTTTATGATAGCATGTATAATACGTCTCGAAATGACCTAAGAAGACTATGTGACCTACTATATACAGGTGCTTCAACGAAAACTGACCAGAGGTTATATCTACCAAGATATTCATTTCTGATCGAAACGCAAAAACAGGTCAATTTTTGTTTCAAGGGGACATCTTTTGGGGTATAACACTTGCCTGAAATATCAACCCCCTAAGCGGGGGTTGCAATCCTTGAACATTTTGAATAGGAAAGATGGAACGAGTGATGACTCAAAAGAAAGGTGGTTAATTGTCTACATTGTCTTGAACGAATTTTCATTTTTAATTGAAAACTGTAAACGATACAGGGTGAGCAACTGAAGGATAGGGAAGACTATTTCCCTGAGACTAATCAAGTTTCAGTGAGGTAAAATGGAACAAATCCATGCTAATCACTGGCAGTCATCATCAAGTACCATCCTCATCTCGAATTTCAACCCCTGGCGCAGGGGTTGAATTTTTTATTGAGAACTGTAGGAGATACAGAGTGATCCACTGAAAAATAGAGAAGACTATCGGCCTAAGACTATTGGAGTATTAGTGCGAAAAACTGGAATAGATTCATTTAGATCAAAGAAGACAGCCTTCTGGATCTGGAGTGAATCTGTTCCATTTTTTGCACTAATACTTGAATAGCTCAGGGCGATAGATAGTCTCCTCTATTTTTCAGTAGCTAACTCTGTATCTTCTACAGTTTTCAATCAAAAATGAAAATTCGTTCACGGTGATGTAGACAAAGATAATACTTTTCTTTCGAGGTATCACTCGACCCATCTACCCTCTTCCAAATTTACAAGGGTGGTCACCCCTGCTCTAGGGTTTGAAATTCGAGATGAGGATGGTACTTGATGGTGACTGCCATTGATCAGCATGGATCTGTTCCATTTTACCTCACTGAAACTTGAATAGTCTCAGGGAAATAGTCTTCCCTATCTTTCAGTTGCTCACCCTGTATCTTTTACAGTTTTCAATTAAAAATAGATATTCGTTCAAGACAATGTAGAAAAAGATACCACCTTTCTTTTGAGCCATCACTCGACCCATTTTCCCTATTCAAAATGTTGAAGGATTGCAACCCCCGCTTAGGGGGTTGATATCTCAGGCAAGTTTTGTACCCCAAAAGATGTTCCCTTCGAAACAAAAATTGACCTGTTTTTGTTTTTTGATCAGAAATGAATATCTTGGTAGATATAGCCTCTGTTTAGTTTTCGTTGAAGCACTCTGTGTGCTTGAAATGTTCAAAATTTTAATATTAAACCTAAATGGGACATAAAAGGTATACCTACTAATCTGCTAATCTTAATGTTCTGCAGAAATTAAAATAACCCCTCTATAAAGGACTAATTTTTCAGTGTATTTCATAATATTTGACACGAAGATTCAATGAATATCAATGAAGGATACTTGGAGAAAAAAAAATTTCATTTTTGAATTTCAATATTTTCTGAAAACCACCCCATATGCGATATTGACCTTTCGAGGTATTACTAAATGAATTTTCTTTACTGATCAAAAAGCACATACATACTCACCGCAATTTGAATACCAGCTGGCCCAAGTATGTAGCACTTTGTTGAAGATTTTTCTCATTGGTTTCAATTTCTTCCTTGCTCGGAGTATGAGTTTCACTTTCACTTGTATATATATCCTTTATAATTGACTGATCCCGTTTTTCACGTTCATTACCGTTTTCTCTTGATACTCCGTTCTCTAAAGGACCACCTATAGTAGGAGGGTTTCCAGTTGGACTGGGGGTATGTGGTACTGACATCTGGAAGAAGTAGAAATTTATAAATGACGATGATGAAGAGCGTAAAAGCTTAACTTTCTACTGAGTATATATTATTGTGCATTATATACACCTGACCAAAATTTTCTTATTTTTATATGGTACCTAAGTAATTATGATAAATGGAAAAAAGACCACCCATCTTAATTACTTTTCTAGAAAATATTTATTGATGTGGACCAATTTTAACTATCGCTTTTTGTTCTTGAAGTTTTTCACATTTCTCAAATGTTCACTGTTGTCCATTGAAGTATGGTTTAGACCAGGGGAGCTCAAACGGTCGATCTCGAGTGCTTTTTGAGTAGATCTCGAGAAGAAAAAATTTTTTAATGAGTAGGAAACTAAACTACAAATATTTATTACGTAATGAAATAACCCTCTGCTAGCGGCAAAAGGCGGCTTTATCAAAGGAACGCGCGGTACTTGTCAAAGAAAATCCGCGTTTTTTTTCTTGCCGCTTTTCTAGAAATTTCGGGCGGCGCGTTTGAAGGGAACATTCGAGACTTTCGTTCACGCCGATATAAATGTTGTGCCTGAAGGAATTGGAGTCATTCTGAATTGTAACTTGAGGGCAATACTACGTCGATACAAAGTTTATTATTAAATAGAACAAAATGAGTGCAGCTAATAAATCTAAAATCATTTTAATAACGATTGGGAGGAAGAATTTTTCTTTTGTATGGTGAAGGATAAGTGCATTTGTCTTATTTGTCGTGCGTCAGGTGCAATGCCTAAGCATGGTAACTTAGGGAAGCATCATAAAACGGTTCATAAAAACTATGAAAAGGATTTTCCGCCACAGAGTGAATAAAGAAAACGAGAAGTAAGTGATTTGATATCTTGTTTGAAAAAATAACAAACCATGCTCACAAGACCAGCCAAACAATCAAAAGCTGCTACGATAGCGTCATTTGAAATATCTCATATATTGGCGCAACACAAGAAGCCATTCGAAGATGGATCGGTTGTGAAGGAAGTAATTATTGAAGCGGATGAAACTTTATTTCGGGATTTTAAAAATGAAACAGAAATCTTGTCTGCTATTAGAGAACTTCAGTTATCTCGTCCGACTGTCACAAGGCCTATTGAAGTCATGAGTCAGGAAATGGCAGATAAACTGAAACATGATATTATGAAATGTACATACTTTTTTTACAGTTCGACGAATCCACCGATATGACAGACACTGCCCAGCTGTGTATTTTTATTCGGATGGTATCCAGTGATATGTTGACTGAGGAAGAATTTTTGACAATCATTCGTCTGAAGGGTAAGACCCGTGGCGAAGATATATATGATGTTTTCTTCAATTTTGTAAAGAACTTTAAGCTACCGATATATAAATTAGTGTGCATCACAACTGATGGAGCACCAGCAATGACTGGAAATAAAAACGGTTTTGTGGCATTGTGTCGAGACAATGAAGATTTCCCTTAATTTTTTTATTTCATTGCATTATACATCAACAAGTTTTGTGTTCAAAAGTTTTGAACATGGAGGAAATTATGGGCATTGTAACAAAAATTATGAATTCCATCCGTACACGTAGCTTGCAACGGCGGCTCTTAAAGATGCAGTTGGAAGATAGGGAGTCAGCTGAACACACTGATTTAGTTCTTCACACGGACGTTAGGTGGTTGAGTCGCGGAAATTTCCTAGAAAGGTTTAAAGAATTATTGCCCGAAATAACAGCTTTTCTAGACGAAAGAGGTGATGACACTCAGTTGTTGAAAAACGAAAAATGGCTGACTGATTTGGCCTTTTTGACTGACATCACAATGCACTCAAACACCTTTAATTTGGAGCTTCAAGGTAAAGGAAAAACTATTATTCAGATGATACGCATTCAAAAGTAAATTGAAACTTATGATCAACTGAAAAGAAAGGATCTGAAACATTTTCCGTCTTTGAGAGCAAGGATTCCTCAATTGAATTATAATACGTATCAGGCTGAATTATCAAATATTTTGGGACAATTCGAAATCCGTTTTTATGATTGCAGTAAATCAGATATACATCTTAAAGCTACAGCATCTGATAACCAAACCTTGACTAAAATAATATATATTTTGCGGAAAGCTAATATCTATTTATGCTACGGTACACCCTACCTAGGTAGGTAGGTAGGTAGGGTGTATCGTGTATGTACGACAACCCTGCATCACACTTACTGGCAGCCTCTCAGAGTGGATCGTAAGTAGTCTAATGATAGGTCAACTGAAAAGAAAGGATCTGAAACATTTTCCGTCTTTGAGAGAAAGGATTCCTCAGTTGAATTATGATACGTATGAGGCTGAATTATCAAATATTTTGGAACAATTCGAAATGCTTTTTTATGATTGCAATAAATTGGCAAATATAGCATCATTTATGAGCTATCCTTTTTCATGTAAAAACATTCAGGAATTAGTTACTGAAATAGCAAGTAGTTAATATGAACTCATGTTCGATTGAAAATGAGTAGATGCAGATTATATCATTTATACATCTCAAAGCTATAGCATCTGATACAAATGGTGTTTTATATCTGAAGATAAATATCCGAATCTAAGGCAAATCGCCCTTCAACTGACGGCAATGTTTGGGTCAACTTACTTGTGCGAGTCTGCATTTTCTGAAATGAAGATCATTAAGTCAAAATATCGCAATCGACTAACTGACGATCATATGTCATCATGTTTTTCAGTGGTTACGTACCATCTTATGAAAAGTATGCTGAGGACATGCAGTGCCACGCTTCAATATCCAAACTGATTTAAAATTTAACTTTTTTTAAGTGACATATCTAAAAGATATTTTTTTTTAATGAAGTAGATATTTACCACGATTTTTTCAGGAATGCCCCAAAACGATTTGGCATACTGAGAAGCATGGTTTCTTTCAAAAGAAGTGATTGTGTGGTAGAATTATTCTTTCAAGCATGTCCCACTCTTGCTCAATTGGATAAAGGTATGGCGAATGGGAAGACCTTTAAACAGTTATATATTATCTTCTAAATCCTACATAACGGTCGCAACGATATGAGTTTGAGCTTTATCATGCATGAAAATAAAGTTTGATCCTATTTCAGCTGCAAAAGGAATGACACTTGATTGGAGAATCAGCTCCCTATTTCAATGCTTTCACAAAAAGTTTCAACAAAACGAGGTCGGTCCTTTTGCCAGTACTTATACCACTCCATACCATTATCGTACGGACTTGATAGCTCTCAACTTATGACGCAGTTATTAGCCTCCACTCCCATATTATCTTCATACATGAGTACGTCTCATATCTGGATGTAAACCAAATCTGAATTTAATCAGTTAATACAGAGGCTTGTTATGGATCAGCACCCTATTCGAGGTGATCCCTAGCCTAGGTTACTCGGCTTTCGCGAATCCCTCTCGAGAACGAAAGGAACCTCAATGGTCACCGGGCATGTAAATTTAATCTATGTAGTCTATTTCCGACAGTTTGATCACTTATCTGTACATTGTGAGCATTCCTGAGTTCCATAATTGACCAGCTGTCTGAGTGGCATTTCTCAGTTCTTGAATTCTCAAGAATCTATCTCGAGCGGAAGTTGTTGTTCTATAACGACCAGTATGTAGATCCCTAATGTCACCAGTTTGATTATAACGGATCCACAAGCGAGTGATAGTAGACTGATTAGTCCCCAATGCACTTACAACAGTTCACTGGGTCACTCCTGCTTAAACATATCAATCGCTCGTAAATGTTCCTCTCTTTGAAGATGACGTCGCTCCATAATCAGAAATATTCAATACAATACTTTTACTCGATAGGTCAAATCACAACTGAAATGCTAGGCGAAAGAAAGAATTAAAACGTACGCGCAAGGGACCGCTGAAGGAAAAACTTAGATACATGTTATATCGATCGAAAGATGGAATTCTGATGCAAACTGTAGAGCACTATAGTAGACAATAATTTTCATGGAGGTACGATGGCTCCAAACTTCTAACAAAATATCATGAAATCTGCATGACCTTTTGATTTTTATGATGTGTGTACAGTTTCCAAAGAAAATGATAATTTGGATCCTTGTGATGCAGAACCCGATCTAGCTTTTTGCAAGTAATTGTTAAAACACTAACAAATCGTCGGGTAATTTTAGATGTAACTGAATCAACTGAATTACAAAATCGTTATTTTCAAAGCAAATTTCCTAGTATGTGTGAGTGTATTATTTTTAATGATATAATAGTACCAATATAATTCTTACCTCAAAGAATAGATGCCAAATCTTAATTAGAAAACTATTTAAAACTCGATTGAGACTAATACTGAACGATCCACCTTGAAACCTTTGCAAAACGTGGTATTAGCAGATGATGGTGCACCACACAAATATTCACAGGATGTGGCAATATCGTTAAATAAGAAATTTAATTAACAGTTGATGGGGCGAAATGGTTGACTTGCAAAATTTTCCAACTTCAAATTTCCTGATTTTTCATTGAGGATTCCCATAAATAATTTTGTTTGTGTTGTTCAAATGAAATGATAACTCCAAGAACAAATTTTTTGTAATGTTGATTGTTCTTTTCGCCATTGTTTTAATGATTATAATGCTACATGATGATCCTAATATAGATACATATTCATATATCGTGGAGCGATAAGTGAAGAATTTACCAGACCAGTATCGGGTTCGAGAGTCTGACTTAGGTCGTTAATGTACGTTGTGCTTCGAATGTCGGACAAGTTATCACACCTCCTTTTTTCATGAAACCTTAACTGGGCTCAGCTACCTTCACTTTTCAGAAGATGATCTTGTTGAGTTACTGAAACAAGTACGGGTCGACAAGAACATCTGTGCGGGTGAAATAGCCTCTCTCCTTGTTGCGCGTTAACTTTGCCGGTCATGTGGCCAAGAGCTCAGTTCTCAATGAAGCTTTAAGAAGAACCAAACGAACAGGACCGAATCTTGTAAAGTTCATTTCAATATTTCTAAGTTCTGGTGAGGATAGAGTGTTTCCAATTTGAAAGGGAAAAAATTAAGTGGACAATCCAGGAAAATAATTGAATGTCATTCATTTCATGAAACGAGAAGGGTTGCGGAATGAGCCTGTAATTTCTTTGAAAAATGTTGAAGAACATGTAGATGTCGCAACAAGAGTACGTTTGCGAACTGTGCAAAAAATTTCGAGCGAAATTAAGAAGATTGAAGATGGCGAAAATAACAGTTTTTCAACTCCCCATAAGAAGAGAAGAAATCAGCGAAGAAATTTTTACGTCGTCGATAAAATCGTAATTTAAACATTAAAGCGAATCCATCAGAAGTTCGTTGATGAGAATGAATATGCAGGTTCACGAGAGAGCATTAGAAAAGTTTCGAGAGGAATGGGGTTCCGTTAGATTAAGATGAACACGAATAGAAATCTACCTATGGAGAAAATTACAGCAACTACGTTTGAATTATTTAAGAATTAGAATTATTCATGTCTCCCATACACACAAGAAGGCTTGGAGTGACGAGACAAACGACGGTCTACGTCAGCCTGTTTCAAAAGGACGATTTGATTTGAAGATGAAGATTTGAACGCCGGTAGTGAATGTGGATTCGTACGACACGCATATCTGGCCTTTAATTCCAATTGTAAAACCGGTGATTATCACGATGATATGAATTTCGCAAACCACGAAAAATGGTTGAGAAAAAAAATCATTCCAAATTTACCACCAAAAAGTGTGTAAGTGATCGATAACGCCCCATATCACAATCTACAAACAGAAAAACACCCGTACAATGGTTTCCCGCAAAGAAAAAATGAAAGAGTGGCTACAACATCGAAATATTGCCTTCCCAGATGGAATGCTCAAAGCAGAACTTCATAATCTCATTGAATTTCACAAACCCAGATATAAAATGTATGCTATTGACAAACTCCTGAACGATCAGGGCCACGTTGTGACTTCCCTCATATCATCCTGACTTAAGCCCGATTGAAAAAGATTGGACAGCCATGAAAGTTTATGTAGCTGACCGGAATGTTGATTTCTCAATGGAAAAAGGGGAAAAACTGTGTGGTGAGTTTTTGTCTTCGTTTTCTTCAGATCAGTGGGAATCATTATACGGCAGTACGCAGAAAATTGAACAATCTTTCATGGAGCAAGAACCTATGCTGGAAGACGTTATCAACAATTTCATAATTATTTTGCAAGAAGACGATAGTGACAGCAACAGCAACAGCGAGTCTCCTAGTTCTGATGAAGAACTATCTGACATAGAACATTTTTGATTGTTCAGTATTTAACTCATTTTGTGTTTCATATTTGAATTGTTTGAAAAAGTTATCTAGATAAATAGAGTTTCACCATTTTTAATGAATTTGTATTAATAAACTGACAACCAGGTAAATCCGAATCATTCGTTTTCATAATAGCGCAATACGATTGTACCTCTTATAATTTCCGTTTTCTTTGTTATGTCGTTAATCCTATATGAACCCATCGAGGTATCACAAATATCCTAGGTATATAGGAATAATATAGTTACTAATCTTTTGCCTCAAATCCCTATTGAATTTCAACCTTCAATTACTATATTTCATCCTATTGTACAGATTTCAGGTATTCTTGAAAATTTGAATTATAAGGAGAAAATAATAGTACTTATTATGAAGGTTTATTTAGAAAAAACCCCTGCCTCGAAAATTTTCTGTAGTCTAACTGGTGATGAGTCTGTGACTCACTTTTTTGTAATAGAAATTAAAATGATCGAGTACCTTGAAATGCCATGTGCCTAAGAGGGATAATTTTTTTAAAGAGGCCTTACGCCGACCCTGATAGCTATTTGACATTACATTGCAGAACGTATTATTCATCTTACTTCTTCCGCTTGCTACCTCTTTCGTTCTTCACGCATCTTTTATGAATCTCAACCGCTCAGATATTCTTGTCGACTCGTACCCATCGCTCGAACGAGCAGCTTGATTGAAACCCTCCACAAATCGGACGTATCGTTGCCATTCGGTAACGACATTAATATCAGCTATTTATTATTCATAAAAATTTGGAGAATGATCACTTTTATTTCATGTCTGCGAAGAAAAAGTAAATAAATGTACACAATAGCAACTAAATTGCTGAAGAAACAGAACAATGAAATAATATACTGGGTATGACATTTTAAATTTTTTTTATTTATCGGTGTTCCGTGAAAAACGCCCCAATCTATAGGTTGTAAAATTGTTGATCGATATCGATGAAACAAAAACCGAATTGCATCTTGATTAATATCCTAATATACTCAAAGATTTGCATCTTCCGAAAATACAGGTTCACCTACACTTGAACTTTTTGAATCTAGCTCCATATTTTTTTTCGATCAGTCATATTTCGGGTACCTTCTGCCAAGAGAATATAACTCAAACCCTGTGAAATCTAATAGAAATAGTACTCGAGCATCCCGAATCAGGAACGGTTTCTGGATCGTGATGAACCAGAGTGCTAAAAGTTTACCATACGCGAAAAAAATTAAGAAAGTGGAGACTTGTTTCAATAAACCGAAAATATCGAAATTAAAAACTAAACGTATATCAAAAAATGTTTCTGAAATTGTTGAAGATGCATTCCATGCTAGTGAATACACAATTGACATCTCCTGAATAAGAAACGTGTTGAATTCAGAAAGGCATCTTCAGGAGTTTCTAGACAGACGACGGTTCTTATTCTTTTTTTCAACACGTCCAAATTTTCTAGTAGAGTGCGATAAATTCGATCCTGTAGGTAAGTTCAAAGTCAAAAATCCGGAAGGGATCAAATCTAGAGAGCGGGTTGGCCACCTAACAGGACTATAAGGTATATCATCCATTGGAGACTTATAGTTTAGCTAGTTCACATTCAAAGCTACATTTTGAGGAGTAGCATTTTCTTGTTGCAAGTTGATTATTCTTCTTTCTTCTGGAGAAAGATCATCGAGGAGATCTTATAATGTTTGAATGAGAATTTCATTATAATTGTTCTGATTCTACTTTCCTTCAATGAAAACTGGCATAAATGTCTAAAATTACTTCTACTGAAATGACCATTTTTGCAAAAAATACTCCCATCATGCCAATAGAAGGTCCTGATGAAAGAATAATCTAAATTCATTTTATCATTGAAAAAAAATTCAAAACTCGAGTCGGCTAACACTGTCTTCAAGAGCTTGAAACTCAAAAAAAAAGCTCGGTTTATCATGAATTGGAAAATTTTCCCGATAGAATCGAAATGATCAAACACTAGTTCTGTTAGATTGAAAATAGGATGTATCATGTCTGTATTTTCGTCTTCGTACTAATTACTTCTCCGTGAAAGAACTAGCGAGTGGGTACCTAATCTGTCTCTATCTCTCAGTATCGATTGGGAATGGCATTCATTACAATTCTTCGAAGATTGCTCTGCGATTTTCAATGGAATTTCCCCTTAGAGCTTCACGTTTAATTAGAAAGTTTTCGTAAGATATGAGTCCTTTTTATCCAAAAAACAAAATAATGTGAGTTATAGAACTGCAATAATGACTGAAACACTTTCTAAGATAGAAAGTCTATCACAAACTCAAACGCTCGCCCATTCTACGAAATACATCAAAAGAATTGAATAAGTAATCAGAAAAAAAAATTATCATTTGAGAAGTCCAAGTGCAAGTCAACTTCCGGTATTTTTCGTGATGACCGACCAATGAAAATATTTCAGGCTGTTTGCATATCATTTAGGAAGTGATTCGGTTTTTGTTTAATTGAAATCGATCAACAATTGAAGGAGTTACAGCTTGGCACGTTTTTCACGGAACACCCGAGATATTAGAACAACCTCTAGCACAACAGATGCATGTAGTATATGAAAACAATTTTAACGTAGCAAACGGAATAACGATATTCAGTGAGAATTCGAGAAATTTAAAATCGCTCATTTAATACAAATAGCTGCTTCAGATGGCTGAACAGAAGATAATTCTTTCAACTAAAATTTGCAGGACCATTGTTGATTTCGATTCTATTTATTTAGGTGAAATTAAATGGGCAAAAAATCGATTAGTCCACGGTTGTTCTATTCCTCTTGAACCATCCGAATTACTTTTATCATACAACATGGTTTCGAAGAGATTCAAACGAAGTATCGCCCGCCAGGTTTTCCCATTCAATTTTGAAGAGTTGAAACACCCTTCCTCAGGGAATTCATCGTTTGAGCTTCAAATAAACATATGATGTCCCTCCAACAAAATCGTTCGACGTGAATCTGCAAATCTTTCTAATCATTACGGTTAAAAAATATACAGGACAACTCGTTTGAGATGGAATATGATGCAATAGAATTGATCAAACTATCACATTAAGTTGCATCGTTTTCATATTATACGATACTTACCCCTGGTGGAGTCTTAGAAGGTCCAGTGGGACTAGGACTCTTCTTCAGATAATGAGTTGTAGTCCCTGCAGGACTTTTAACAGCTGTGGGTCTGCGATGAGTCTGGAATGCCAAAGGTTGATCCGGCCCTCGCTTAACATCCCGTATGCGTCGGCGATATAGGAAATAAGTTACAATAGCCAGACATACGAAGAAGAAGAGAGCAGCAAGGCAGAAGGCAACTATGACAGGCGATGATACTGAAAAGAGAATCAATCATATATTTTCGTAAAATTTCCATCTATTAAGTGCATGCTCAAAGATATTAGTATGATTGAAAGTCACTGGAAATTAAAGTGTGGATAGCTACAATCTGCTTCTGTTTGCATTTTTATTTATACTGTTGCCACCTCCTACTCCTACTCCTCTATGATCTCATGAATTATCTGATTGCCAAGTAGGTACTCTGTCATGGAGGAAAAAATCAAACTTTTTAAATCGAAGGTTTAGAACTTGTCCCAATGCTTATTTGTTCTTAAATTGGCACAATTTTTACTGACATCTCTGTCAAATCACTGGAGTAACATTTGGTAATGGGTTACGCTACGGTTTGCCCCCATTATAGTGTTCAGCAAAGAAGTTACATTGAATTTTGGTGCAAAAATTTTTTCTGAATCTCCAAATGTTGGAAATATTGGGGAAGGCATTGAATGACAATTCCTTGTCTCCTATGAATTAGTCAAAAGTAAACTGAAACCACGTCAAAGCAATTCAAATTATGTTGACAGTTGGTTTTTGAGCCTTATGCGTCATTTGCGCGAAGCAATATGCGGCAAAATTCACTGGACAGCCCTTATTATCTAGCTCCGTCTGTTTTTAGCTATTTGTAGAACTCAAAAAATATTTTGTGATTTTCGAAGAACGTGTTTGGGACCAACTTGTTTAGTTGAGATTGTTTCGGAAATTGAAGGAAGCATTGCTATAATTGATTTGGTGTAGAAGGGGACTCTTGGAAGGAATGATACATTTTGAGGAATAATATACCGTTGGTTTTTCAGTTTCAAGTTTGAGAAATTTTCTATAAATTCATAAAAATTGATTCGGTATTTATAATGTATCCTTCCTGAATAGACCATAATAATCCATGCTTCCATACTAATAACATAAATTTAAGAGTATCTTTGTAAATCTCTGTTCCCTCAAAATTCAACCCCTAAGAGTGCATAAAAGAGGTTGAAAATTTGTATGGAAATATTTTGGGGTTTGAAGTGGAAGACATAACAATTTGTATCGAAGATCTTAATCAAATGAATGAAAGAATTGTAAATAAGAATCGACATTTCAGAAACAACAGCCTGAGGTTGCAAAATAGGAATTCGAAAATTTGTTTGAAATTTTACTTTATTTGAGTTTGAGACATGAAGAATTATGTTTCAAGATCTTGATTACAACATTTTTGGAAGAACTGCCCAGAAAGATGCGGAATAGGATATGAAATACTGTATGGAATTCGTTCAGTTATAAAATTGGGGATTAGAAAATAATTGATATTTAAGATCCGACTTACAAAAAAAAAAACCCTCAAACATGATAAATAGAAGTTGAGAGTTTTATATCGGATCTGCATCAATTTTGAAACATGCAAAATTGTATTCAAGATCTTCATCTTGAAAGAGAAAGTTACTTCCAAGAGATATATGGGATGAAAATTTCGTATGGAATTTCCTCATTTTTAGAATTCTTAAAAGATTTCCCATAAAATCTTTTCAAGCTCTAGCTATGAAAGTGTATTCAAGATCATAATTACAATGTAAAACAAACTTGGTTCCAGAGATTATGAACCTCCAGAGGTGATAAAAATGAGTGCAATGATTCATGGAATTCGTCTAGTTTTGAAGTTAAGACATGAAAATTTGTATCTATATATATAAAAATCAATTGCTGATTGTTAGTCTCGCTAAAACTCGAGAACGGCTGGAAGGATTTATCTTATCTTGGTCTTGAAATGTTCGTGGAGGTGTAGGGAAGGTTTAAAACGCAAGAAAAATTCGAATAACTGCCAGGAAAACCATAAAAATAGCCCTTTTATTTCCCAAACGTTTTCTCAATAAAATGTAGAGTCAATTTGAACTTTATTGCTATTAAATAAAGTTCATATTAAATTATAATCACTAACTATTGTTTAAGTAATGTAGGTGTGTTCCTAACGTTAAAGAGTCAATTTGCAATTTATTACCGCTGCATAAAGTTCAAAATCAATATCTATCAAATTACAAATACAAGTAAACGATGATTTCTACTAAAATATATTATTAAATGGTCGACGCGTTTCGATACACAGTATCTTCGTCAAGAGCTGTATCGAAACGCGTCGAGCATTTAATAATATATTATAGTAGAAATCATCACTTACTTGTATTTGTGAAAATGGATTTCTATCATGTAAAAGCCTCGTCAATTGAAATTGAGACGACCCAGAACCGGGGTCAATTTTTTTTGTTCATTTGCTAAAACTATCCATATATTTCTTGGTTTTCATCTAATTGAATTTTATTAACAATTGTGATACTGTGAACTGTATTTTGTAGATCTACCTGCATAACATTTCATATTAATCATCTGAATTCACAATTACAGTGAAAAGACGGTCATTTGCCAGAATGATTCAATAATTTTATTTTAAATTCTCAATATGGTAGAATATTACGTATCTTTAAAGCAGCTTAAAATCACCCAAAAGGGTAAATATCGAGGCGAAGGAATTTATCTAAACTCAGATAAGAAATCCAGCGAAAACAATATTCGACTTTAAAATCCAAGGAAATTAAGCACCCTTTCGTATATTCACGATTCCACACATCTGGTATATTCTAAAACAGCAATTCCCACGCCGCGACGAAGGAACGCGTTTGTAAGAGACTATGTAACAGGTACTTGAGTACCAAGGGCAGAGGGAAGTGAGGGTGTAAGAGCTGCTGGGTCACGCGTATATAAGTATCACGATCGCGACGTTAGGGGATCATTTTTTTTTATTATTATCATTATCATTATTACTATTGAGTTAGTTTTCTTCCGAGGTGCAGTTACTCTTATTGTTCAGTTATTCAGTTTTCGAAGCTCAGTGAATTCACCCATTCGTGTGAATCGGAATTAAATTTAAGTTAATTAATCGTGCATAACATGAGTTCAGAAGAATGGAAGACGCAGATTGTTCCTCTCGGAGAAGCCGGACAGGGGAAGAAGAAGCACCGTTCCTGCTGTGTCCTACAGGTGATAACTTTCTGAATTTCCTTCAATATTTCTGTTTACTATTGAATGTTAACGAATTTCCAGAAGTATATGCTACGTAATTTCTGAACTTACTGAGAACGAATTGAAATAATCATTTCTCAAATTCCAAATTATTTCACATATTTTTCTTTTTCTTGGCAAATGATCTACTTGAACTGCACTGACATTCTCTAATATTTATTTTCAAGAGTTATTTTCATAGACTTATTTAAAACGTTTGCTTTCGTAACTTGGTAGAATTGAAATGTACTGAATTTATTTTATATTGATTTCAACAGCTGCTTTAACTTAACACATTATTTTGAAGTACACTAAAATTCTTTAGTATTGATTTCAACATTTGTTTATCAAACTTGCAACATTATTGAAACGCAATTAAGCTATTGTGTACTGATTCCACCAACTTTGAGAACTATTTGAATTTAAAATGTTATGAAGTTTAATACTGATGTGAAACTTTACTTTTATAACTTGGAAAATTGATCTCAGTGAAATGTTACTTAACCAATTTATCAATCCAAATCTTTTTTTTAATCTGATGAACGATACATTCGAATGTGAGAACATTTAATATTGATTCTTATCTTTGCTTCTATAAATGGGCCAATTATCTATTTGAAATATCATAATCCTTCTATTCAGTATTTCTATTTATCTCATTTTATAACTTAGCAGAACATACTTAAACTGTAACGAAGATGTTTTTATTTCATTGTATCCAACTATGGGGAAGATCTTACTGTCAAATTATCGATGTGCCTTCAGGTGTAATGATCACCTACGAATAATATCATAACTCATTAGTATAAATAAATGGCTTTAGGGACGATAAGCATGTATGGACCCACAGACATTGAGGCTTGTATGTTGTCGGTATGAAAGTTTTGAAGAATGTCTGCGTTGGTGGAATGTATGTGACGTTTGTGGTACATACATGTGTATGATCAGAGCGCAAGATTCCCTGGTTGGCAAATCCGCGATATGGAAATAGAATATGATCCGCAGTCAGTGACACAATAAAATAATAATAAAACTGCCCGTTGGCGCTCAGTTGAGCAAAAAGAATCACGTACGGCTTTACGGGCTTACCTCTAGTTCCATATATAACGTTTTAATACTATACGAATTACTGAATTCGATTAAAAATACGCGAGCGAATTAACGCTTGCAAGTTGTAGGCTGTGGACATGTTCCTTAGAATTTTAAAAGCAAATCTTCCAGAGTTTGGAGTATCAGGGCAACGACGTCTTCAGAAAACATGATATCATATTACCAAAACCCTCAGATCGGGTCAGTTACCACTCATAAGATGGCTGAGGGCCGGTTAGGCCTGTCTAAAATAATCTCATATCCGAATTCCATCCAGAATATGGATGAGGGCCGATCAAGCCTGTTTAAAATAATTAAATATTTCAACTTCCACTCGAAATATGGGTGAGGACCAATTAGGTCTGTTCATAATAATTAAATATTCCAACTTCCACTCGTAATATGGGTGAGGACCAATTAGGTCTGTATGTAATAATCTAATGTATCAACTTCCACTCAAAATATGGGTGAGGGCAAATTGGGCATCTATCTAAATGATCCGATATTTCATTAAATTCATCAAAAGACGCCAGAGAATGCAAGGATAAGAATTTAATACAAATGCTACAAAGATCAAATAGACGTTGTTACCGAATCTGTTTTTGATTTTCTAATTTCCTTACCTATGGTTTAAGCGGCGAAGAATTGGTCGTATCACATCAAACCTTACATAAAAGAACTTGAATAGGTTACTACGAATACACAATACAACAAAGAAAATGGTCCTATTTTATATAAGAGAACTTCAAGGCAAGTTCAGGTACTAGACGATCACATGGCTTTTCATTTGACCGATTTCAGTCGGTCTCAGGTGTAATTAACATGAGGAAGAGAATAAGTTAATTCAGGTATTGCAAGTTACAATAAAAAAGTGATGTATGTTGCATCGTCTTTCATAGACCGGGGTTGGGGGTGTTTCAAAATCTATCACTTTAGTCTTCGCGTGCGCGTTGGATGATCTAATGTCGCGTTCCGAAACTAAAAAAGTTAATCGCTAACTAATTTTTGGGGATAGTTATCCTAGCTCATATATACTTGAAATAGTTTAATTTTCTAGCTACCCATTTGTATGTAAGGCATAAAACTGAAATGTTCCTACTGAATACCATGGGTTGCTTCACATCAGGATCTTCATCAGTCTGATACGGCATATGGTATCGATTTGCTGTACTGCCGAAAAGAGACCGACTAATTCATTAAGATAACATTTTTGTGAAATAACACAGGCCTGAAGCAAAAACGCTGCCTGGATATTCTCAACTGATTTCTATGTATTAAGATATTCTGAAAACTAGAAAATACTCAAAATATTCGAAAATGTCAGGTTATATTGCAAAACGCAAAGCGTTATTATAAAAAGTTTTTTTTTGGCTAACTTAAAGTCATATAAATAATAAGTACAATATTATTTTGATTACAACTTTTAAATGTACACACCATAACTATAATTACTTTCCAAATAAAGAACGCCTTGTGTGATCTAAATTAACAAACATAAACAAGTCGTAACCTGAACGTGCGAGCTCTGATAGTGTGGAAAGCGGCGCGGATCAATTATATATTTTCTCGTCATTGTTTTATAGATCTTGGTTCAATAGAGTGCAATGTCGTCTGCCCGGAAGTGTGTAAATTCGTCTGACAGTTTCTGATATATTTGAGAAATTGAAATATATGATAGTAAAGGAACAACTTCATATTACGGAAAAAAGTAGTAGTACTGATTTTCAATTTGGTCCGCTTCGCGAAACTTAATTTTAGCTAACTTCAGTTGTTAAAGATTGATAAATCTTAAGTTTTGTAACAAATTAAATTTCTGAACGCAACCATAATATTTGACATTAGATTGTCAATCCATCCTGTCGCACTTCAGAACACGGAAAAAAGTATTACGATATCCATGAGTGCATCCTTGTGAGTGAAGATTACCGCTACGTGCTCGAGAACTTTCTTTACTTTTGTGATCTTTTGTGGTAGTGACATTCCAAGTAATGTACTCTTTTTATGTTGATATTCTGTGATAGTGACAGTTTACTGTTTACAGTTAGCGTGAAATTTTCTTACTTTGATTAATTACAATTTACGATGCCGAGGAGAAGAAGACCTGACTTAGGTCGTCGCAGTTAATCAAATGTGCGAAGAGCTACCTCACGTGATGACCAGAGAGAGACAGATCAAGAAAATAGTCGTATTGCGTTATTCAGTGAGTAACAATGAAGTAGATAGGCTTAGAATGCAACGAGTTCGTGCACATCAAACACAACAACAGCAAGCACGTCATAATGAAATTGAGCGAATCCACAGACGCAGTGCTCCTGTGATTCTTGGATGAGCTGCATTCCACTATGATCCAGTAATTGATTATTGTGCCGACAAATCGTTAACAATTGGGGGAATGATAATAATTTGTGACTATTGTAAGGCTCATAAAGGGGCCGCAACCAAAGAAGAGGGTACATGAACTATTGTCCTTCGATAAAAAGTCTATTGGGATGATAGTTGGCCTATTGACAGGACATCAACTCAACAAACACCAACACGTCATGATACTATCGAAAACCACACGGTGCCGTGGTTGCCTAAAAAATGACGAAACAACAACATACTCTTGGAATGTCCCGCTCATAAGGTGACCAGACTGAACACCTTGGGCACTGAAACACTCAGCGCCCGGATGATCCAGGATGCCAAGAAGTTTTCCAAGACACAAAACAAAGTAATACAACACGGCGAGCACAATTGAGTGCAGCCCATGAAGGCGCCGTACAAGAAGAAGAAGAAATAAATGGTGAATCCACTGGCAAAGTAATATTGCCACAATTGGTCCCACCACCAGATCCTTCACGCCCGTTACTTTCAGGGATTCTAAGCACTTCTTGGCCAACATTCAGAAATATAACAGCTGTTTTCAGATCACATCGTTTGGCGCTACACATATTATACAGGACTATTTCATGCCCACTTTCAAGGTATATTACCATAATATTCTTTTATAATATTCAAGTTTGTATTAAAATATATATCGGAAATAATTATTGGACAAATTTTCAAAAATTACAGATACAAGGACAAATTTATCTTTTACTGGGGCGCTGTTACCACTACCAGAAGCGTATCCTCAATTTTTACAAATTTATTTTATGTACAATTCAGATGCGGAAGTTGATAAGCGTTGTGCTCACAATCCAACAATGAAGAGAAGCATTGTCCAAGAATTACGAATGTTTCTTCATCAGAACTACAATTTAGTGGACATGTTCAAAATATCATTGAATCTTATTAATTACGGATTTATTTTATTTGCTATAAGTTTATTCTATACGAAAGTTTGGGTCTTTTATGTATCGATTGAGACAGTACGAAGTCTACCGGCTCAGCTAGTTATTCTTTGAAATTCCAAAAACCATGACTGCTAAGTTCATACCAATAAATGTGGTTTAAATGAATCGCTGTCAAACCAACATAACCTGTCCAATTTATGAATACCACGTTGCTTCCACAACAATAACCCATTATAGGAGGTTTGTTTTCAAATATTAAATGTTGGATAAGAATGAAGGAATAATTACCAACAAAATATTTTATATATTTCCTAATTGTCCTATGATCTTTTCATTACTGCTATCCTTCAGGTAAATTTAACACTTAACAAAGATATTATTATTTCAAAATTTCTCAAAGAACAACTCCTAGTAGTTAAAATGTTGTATGTAATTCATTTAGGTTTGAAATTTGAGACATAGAAAATTATATACAAGATCTTGATCACAAATAAGCAGGGAAACATGCAAGTGAGTTTATATTGGCCAACAATTAATACAATAAATCAAACCAATATTATACACTAAATAGTTTCCGTGTACATATCAGGTAGGCTATAAGCATGTGTTTTGCCGCTGCCAGCGTTGCTAGTGCGGAGCCTGTCATTAGTCACATAGTGACAAGGCGAATGTAGGCGGCAGAGAGCGGCGGCGCAGCGTGGTTGTTAGTCATAGTAGTGTAGAACACTAAATGTGATGATATGATCAATAATAGCTTTGAGTTCATCTGATATTTGGGGGTTTCTAAAATATTTCTGATTCATCCTCAATGTTTAAGTGGTTTCGATGGTTAAGATTTAGGTAAATTTTCCTGGTATGCAGGCAGCACAAGTTAGATAAAAATATAATAAAGAGTCTTCCATCCGTAGGTTTCACTTTCAATTACTAATAAACCGCAATTTCTGAGAAAAGTGGTGATATTTTTATATTAAAGCAAACTACAAACTATGAGGTTAATAAGGTAACACGCCTCATCACTAAGAATGATTCGATTCGAAGAAGAAGGATCTCGACTATGCATTTCCAGTGCCCAATCAGCAAATATACCGCGTTGTTCGTGGTCAGTTGGCTTCAATTCTTGTGTAAACTGCACTCTAAAGGGATTGTTACCGTTCTCACTACGGTATCTCACCATAGATCGCTCTAGGCCCTTCGAATAAGTGTGTTACCGTGTTAACCACGCTTTCTTAATCACAGATCGCCAAGTAGGCCCTACGACCAAGCTAGGCACAGAACGTACTCTGGGCCTACCTGGACCGAGGGTTTAAATATCCGTGCATTTCGGAGACTTCCGGCACTTTCTCTTCGACGACCTCTACGAATACACTGTCTTAGAAAACCGGCTGCAACACGCGTTGCCAAGAGCCGGCTTTTCCGTACCCACGCCACCGACCATATTGCCAAACCGCCATTGTTTACCAACGAACCACGTGTTTTTATTTCATTTTAAATTTACGTTTATAAAAAGTGTTTGTGTTAACCATCAGTGTTCCCATCGTGTGTGACCCCATCCCGGTAGCAGGATGGAGATGCAGATCAAAATGCAAAATACGGTGGAAAAGGGTTGGGGCAATGCCCAATTCTGATGATCGTCTCGAAATTGACAAATATGACTTTTCAGTCCCACTATCAGCTACAGCAGCGATCTGTTCGGCTGAACACGTGCTCGATGCTGCACATCATCAACTCATCCGCAACGATCAAATTTGTAGATTAAATGCACTACAGATGGGCGAGTAGGTGCTTGATGATGACCAAAAGCAGTACTCATTCCATGATTGAAATTCTTCTAGTTTTCACCTGTCAAATCGCCATGCAATGAAATTTCAGAAATGGCTACTAATTTAAAATGAAACCTTTCATCCAGAGTGAACGACTGAAGAATTTAACCCCAGTGAATCGGTAGACGGCAGTTCGACAGTGAAACTCTAGATACTGACGTGATGGGGCTCAGTTCTCTACACTGGAAGGTGTAGATGCTGAGCTCTGGCACATGCGATCATCTATATTCACGCGAACCATAGTGCAATGGAGAAGAAAATTGGACTAACCGAAGACAACTCATCGTGATTCTACAAACAGGAGCAAAGATTCATTCCTCTCACAGAGATATGTCCTGCACTCAATACCATCTTTTCTAATTCGAGCAAAGGAATATGAGCATATTCTGGTGAAAATCATCATACGCCTTAACCCATCAGACAAAAACGTACATTAGTGCAATCGCTGAGCCTACCCCAAATATGACGTAAACGGAGAATATTATATAGGTTTCAATGTCTGATCTGGAATAGTGAACGAAGTACATGCAGATTCAAACACAAAAAAATTACTAGTATAAAAGAAAAACTCTGAAAAAGTGAGAAATGAAACTGTGAGCGATCGCTGTTTCGCGTTTACAAAGCATATTCAGTTCCATAACATAAACCGGAGTATTCGCAAATTGAAAAGCAAAGGAAAATAGGACTCGTCATCGTTTTGACGATTGTAAATATTATAAAACGAGAAAATGTGTTGTGCTACTGTGATCGATCGCTATTTCGCGTTTACAATCCGTATTCATAACCTAACCGTGAGCTGTTGGAAACTGAAAACCACAGTAAAAGGGAAATCCTAATTGTTTGAATGATTATGAAGTTCTTAAAGCGCGAAAATTTTATGGTCACTACTTTACCAATCTAACCTAATCGTGAGCTCTTGGAAACTGAAAACCACGGTAAAAGAGAAATCGTAATCCTTTAAATAATTCTGAAATTCTTAAAGCGTGAAAATCTTATGGTCAATACTCTACCAATCTTTTGTAAGTTGAGCTTCATATCAGATATTTTCAGATTGTTTTTGAAATAGTGGACCCAAATTATTTTGAATCAATACCTTCCCCCTTTATCAGACGAAATATAAACGGTTTGATATGGAACTTAAAGTAGGATCTTTTTAAAAACACAATTTTTTCAACAAAATCAAATATAACCAGTTAGTCCTAGTGAATAATGGAAGAATGGCAGTGGCCAGATACATCGCAGATATCCTTGAACCCCATGTCGTACCCTTTGGCCCATTGATTGGCGAAAACTTCATTTATATGCATGATAATGCTCAGCCTCATGCAGCTAGAGAAGTTACAGAATTTCTGCAAAATGCCAAAATTGATATTTTGAGATGGCCCGACTAGAATCCCATAGAACATGTTTCGGACAACATGGGGTGGCAAATTCAGCAACGTAGGATGCCTTGTAGAACACTCCAACAACTAGAAAATCTGCTTCCTGAAATTTGGAACTCAGTGACTCAAGAGTACATCCAAAGTTTGTTTAGGGGCTTCCGAGACGTATACCGGCAGTAATCAGGGCCCGGGGAGGAAACACTCGATTTTGAAAATGATCGGTAACCATTCGATGCTAGTTGATTGGTGTCTTCGCGAATGTTTGAAGATGGTAGAATTTTTTAATTTTTCATTAACTCGAAAATTGTTGATATTTTCCATCATAAACTCATCTCTTTTGAATGATATTTTCTTATTTTACACTTCTGAAAGTTACCAAGCGACTCTTGAATGACCAACCTAAAAGTTTATATAGTATTGTCGTAAAAGTAGGGTGATGCGACAATTTTTGTGAGGAGTGTATATTAAGTACTGTGAGGAGAGGATATATAAGTGGGGAGGTACATTCGGAATTTGCAGATGAAGATTATGGTGAGTGTAAGCTTACCTAAAATAGATAATAGAATAGCATTTACACATAGTGGATCACGGAAAATTGTCAATAATTACCTACGTTCTAGGTGAGTATTAGAGGTCTATCTGGTATTTATTAGAATCAACGACAAAAATTACTCGAACTACGCTCTTGTGATTTTGTCGCCCAGTTCTCGTTGAATTGCCTGCACGTAAGTATTCGAAAACGAGCATAGATAAATATCCGGCCAAATCTTGCTCTTGTGGTATTACTTACGATAACTTTCAAACTTCATAGTTGCATTGAGAATAAATGAAAGAAACAAAGATGTAATGAGATGCAAGTTCTCAAACTACGTTTTTAATTGCATAAAATATCTGAATAGGATTTTATACGAGGAACTAATAAAAACAATATCTTCATTCTATTCGTTTCCAAAGGTCTAACAAAAAGTGGACTCGAAGTTCGTGGATTATTGGGCACAATTTCGGAAGAGAGTGATAATTATATCAACTCTCTTTCATATCTGATTGTCTGTGGATATGTGGAAGAATTATATGGCGAAGAACATCTAACCAGTAAATTGGAATTGAGAGAATAATGCCACTAATGATTCTCATAGCATAATTCAATAGGAAATCATGAACACCATTTAACCAGACAGAATATCAGTAGAAAAGACCAAAATAAAAACAGCATTTCCAAGCATGAGAATTTTGTATATTTCCTCGTTTTGAGCTTTAAACTTATTCTATTAATAAGGATTTAAAAGTCAATGAGGAATCCAGTGTGACACCAACATTTTGGGATAGAAATTATGATTCAGTGAATAATCTTTGAAAAATACTCTAAATTGTCGATCGTTTTGATGATTATTCAGATAAAAACAAGATGAGTCAGTTTTCGAAAGAATAGAAAATAAATGACTCTCCCTAAAGAATTTCTGTAGAATTTTCAGATCGGCAGTCAAACCTTGTTCAATGGTTTCGAAGTAATCTTGACGAAAAGAAGGAGCAATATCTTCAACGTAAATAAATATATTGAACAAAGTTGTAGGCATATCTCTCTCATCTAAATTGAATAAACAGGATTCATGAACAGATCGCCGTGAAAGACCATTCGTCTTCTTTTTTTCTCTCGAAAAGAATAAACGAAGCCCTCTGTCAAACAACATTTTTTTCTATTAGCTTAACAGATGTACTACAGTGAACAATCTTGTACAGTTTTTCGTTTATCAGATCATCTTTTCACATTGTATCATATGCTGCAGAAAGATACAAATTGCATTAGTGAACAGAATAAATTCGAAGCAAATATGAGATCCCTCATCATGAAAAGCTTTGGTATGATTTACTGTCGCCTATATGCACGGTAGATAACGTTTTCCAGTCTGGGGAATCAACTTAGCAAATCTGTATAGCTTTTTGTAAATTATTCAAATTTTATGCTCTGAGAGAGACGAAGGGAAAAATTTTCAAACAAAGATCTTTTCAAATAATATTCTTGAAGATAATATGAAATCCACATAAGTGTATCATGGTTATTACCGGAGATTTGGCAGTTTGAAAATTTGTATGATCGGTGAAGAAAACTTGAAATCCGCTAGAAATTCCACCATGAGGACTGCTGCAATAGGTGGTATTTGTCACGAAATCTACCTAAAAACATTAAGAAAAAGACGGTATTTTCTACAAAAGACTGTTATACAGGCGTTCAGCATAGTAGACAATTTTTGGTGTACTACGGATATGTTGAAGACTTAATACATATTGGATCAGGAGCTTCCCCTGTTTAAATTTTCTGAATCACATAATTCTCAAAAATAGGAGAATCAGAATCTTTCATTTTCCTAGTTTAATTACCTAGAAATAAGCATGTTGGTGGAGGTCATCAAAAAGTATGTTGATTTATGAAGAAAGAATGACGAAAGTTTTTGGAATTTATTTCCTTCAATGCACAATGCATTATATCCAATGCTTTATTATCCTCGAGATAATGGATCTCTACTGCTATTCAGTATAAATTGCTTGTTTTTCTCTCGTAAATATTTAGAAATGAGGGAAAACGTCGGCGCCAAGGAAGGTCAATATTTCCTATCCACAACGATGAACTTCTGAATCCTATCATACGCTGAGACCAGTCAAATCGCATATTTACAGACACAATGGTATCGTCAAAAAATTTTGTGGTATTTGTTGAAGTACGCTTTTGAGAAATTAAAAGTTTTCCTAAAGTTTTGGAGATATATCAATTAATCGACTAGAACACTGTTTCAAAAATCAGCTATTACAGCTCAACAGATTGCCCCAAGGCAACAAATTTGGATTCATATTTTTTTTGATTTTCATTTATTTTACTACCCGGAAATGATTTTCAAATAACTGTTTACTTACTTAAATTACTTAAATATTTTTCCAATTTTTATTTCTCGGTAATGGCTCTTTGACATGAATTTTCACACTAATTTAAGAAAATATTTGTCTACGATTATATATATATATATATATATATATATATATATATATATATATATATATATATATATATATATATATATATATATACTTTCGAGTCACAAAATTTGAATAACTGTATTTACAATAAATGCTTATATCTATAATTTTGGTGTGTCAGAAAAAAAAACACAAGTGTGAGCTCAGGAACTGTAACATACTATCTTGCATATGATTCAATAAATAGCAAAAAAACCTGAGGAAAAAACTCGTTTCCCTGTCGCTATTGCACTAGCAATAGCTTGTCTGTTTATGTTGTGTTAGTGTCGTGTGTACATAAAGAGTACCAAAGATTTTTTTGCTTAGCCGCTTTATTCTCTCTTGCATTCCATGATTTCCAAACGAAGACAAGGGTGAAAGGAAGGGGGTTTGGGACATGAATCTGTAACAATGGGAAAAGAAAACCAACAGAAAAATATTTCAACAATCATACCTCTTATATGTCTAAACAAATCTAAGAAAGGTTTTACATAGCAAGCAAGGTCATAAAAAGGACTACGGAGATAATCAAAAAGTACATAACCTGCGATATTTCCTCTTTCGCGGAGATGTTCTTCCGTCGCAGTGTGAGTCTCTTGAAACATAATCACTTCCTTGTTCTTGCTTGCCAATTTTGAAGTATAATCGCAAAAACCCTTCAATATTCAAACTCAACAAAAACAATTCCCTCTCTGTTTGACCGAAAGAGCCCCGATGGCGAGGTTCAGTCTTCCAAGTGATGCCGATTATGATCTATAGATGTTTTAGAATCATCATGAACCCAATAATTTGGATTGACATCGCCCAAATTTATTTCTTCGTGGAACTTGTTTAATTTAAAGAAAAATCTGCGAAAAAATTTTGACAGTCGTTCGATTGTAACCGGTCATAGAAAAGATTGCTCATTTTGAATTAATGTAAGAATGATATCGATTTCCCTTACATCCATTATCCAGAAATGAGAATTGGGAGAAAAATTCAAGGAAAAAGTGATTTTGTATAATTAAAATCAATAAAATTGTTATAAATATACTGTGATTGTACACTGTTTTAAGTCTAATTTTGTTTCTCTACGATTATCAGCCGAGATGTAAACGCTGATTATCGAAAAAAAAATTTCGAAGAGTTGTTAGAGATCTCAAAAAATGTTGGAATGTCTTAATTTCAAAAAACCTTTTATTTTAGATATCCCTTCGTCTCACTCACAATAAATAGCAAAAAATATCAGTTCGCCAGTTAAAGGAAAAAACAAAAATTTACTAGTATGTATTTACTATAAAAGAAGTTCATTTTGAATTTGTTATTGCAATTTACCACTTGTGGCCATCTTCGGGCTTATACTCTGAGTTAAGAACTAAATACACACACCACAAAAATTGTCGCATCACCTGGTATTCTGAATTCCACAATCGATTAAGCAGCTCGAACGCAGTTTCTTTGTCAATATATGTTTTTGGACATATGAGGGTATAAGTTTGGATTCAAAACTTATAAAGGTTTGAATAAATGAGGTGGTTGATGCTGGTTAATCACTGTAATTTATTTAAATAAAATTATAAATACAAATGTTGAACTGATTCAGTGTAATCTTATATTACCTGAATCAACTACAAGTCCACACTTATTCGCACAATATTTCAATGGCTTATCACAATAATGATAACAATGGTTATGCGAGCTGTTTAGCAATGTAGAATCTCTCAATGATCTCGCGACAACATCGTAACGCCCGATCACAACCGGAGTCGGTCGAGGCAGAGCGGCACTCTGTGTGTCGTCATAATCTGGCTAGTCCAGACTTACAAGGGAAAAATCTTATCTATGTATTAATATTTGTTTCAATATGATCTCAAACACGCCTGAAACAAGAATGGGTTCATTTGACTATCAGTATTCATTCATTTTCTCTTCAGTTTTCACGCTAAATTGATGCAAGTTTTCTGTATTTCTTGTTGATTTTCGATTCTTTGAATTTATTGTAATGGCTGCTGAACGTCCTGGACGCTATTTGAGTGATCATGAAGTGGTAAGAGTTGTAACACTTCTAGAGGAGGGGCGAAGCCAACGTTACGTGGCTAACTTGTTGAATGTTAACCAAAAAACTATTTGAAAAGCAATTAATCGGTACCATGAAACAAGGGAATATGGAAGAAGGACGGGACAGGGAAGAAATCGGAAAACTGCACTAAGAGTTCGGCACTGTACGGCTGGAATGCTACTAAATGAACTTGCACTTTCCAGGAATGTGCATATTTCATCGCAAACTGTTAGGAACAGGCTCAGAGAAGACGATATCAGACCATGGGTGGCTTCTACCGGCCCGCGTCTCACCAGAGAGTATCGAGTTGCAAGGCTTCAGTTTGCGAGGGAACATGCAAATTGGGGTATTCCAGAATGGTCGAATGTTATCCATGTTCTGTCTAGTATCAAATGATAGACGCAAGCCTGTATACAGACGACCTGGGGAACGGTATCGGCAAAGCGAAAACTTCGGAGAGGGCTCAGTAATGGTGTGGGGAGGCATTTCTTTCCAAGGTCGAACTGAGTTAGTCCTAGTGAATAATGGAAGAATGGCAGCGGCCAGATAAATCGCATATATCCTTGTCGTACCCTTTGGCCCATTGATTGGCGAAAACTTCATTTATATGCATGATAATGCTCAGCCTCATGCAGCTAGAGTAGTTACAGAACTTCTGCAAAATGCCAAAATTGATATTTTGAGATGGCCAGCCAGAAGTCCCGACTTGAATCTTATAGAACATGCTTCGGACAACATGGGGTGGCAAATTCAGCAACGTAGGATGCCTTGTAGAACACTCCAACAACTAGAAAATCTGCTTCCTGAAATTTGGAACTCAGTGACTCAAGAGTACATCCAAAGTTTGTTTGAGGGGCTTCCGAGACGTATACTGGCATTAATTAGGGCCCGGGGAGGAAACACTCGATTTTGAAAATGATCGGTAACCATTCGATACTAGTTGATTGGTGTCTTCGCGAATGTTTGAAGATGGTAGAATTTTTTAATTTTTCATTAACTCAAAAATTGTTGATATTTTCCTTCATAAACTCATCTCTTTGAATGATATTATCTTATTTTACACTTCTGAAAGTTACCAAGCGACTCTTGAATGACCAACCTAAAAGTTTATATAGTATTGTCGTAAAAGTGGGGTGATGCGACAATTTTTGTGAGGAGTGTATATTAAGTACTGTGAGGAGAGGATATATAAGTGGGGAGGTACATTCGGAATTTGCAGATGGATATGGAAATAGATAATAGAATAGCATTTGCACATAGTGGATCACGGAAAATTGACAATAATTACCTACTTTCTAGGTGAGTATCAGAGGTCTATCTGGTATTTATTAGAATTTGGTTGGGATTTATTTTTAGTTTGAAAATTTCAAGAGAATCTATATGATTCAATTTCAATTCTTTGTCAGATGAATAGAGTTTCTGAGATATTTATAGAGGAATGGTTACGTTCCAAACAATGTTGAGTCATTGTCCTGAAGTCCTCTTTGTTTTTATTAAAAGAACGATTTCTGAGTACCTTGTTTTGGGAGAACGGCCCCTGTGACCTCCACATAGTGGACATCTTAACTGATATACGCCACTTTTATTCAATTTTGGTGTTAGTTCTTTGGTGTTGAATAATAAGTTGAAAGTTTTTAATGTGGTTTGAAGAATACTTTATTCTAACAGTTGAAAATTAATTTTTCGATTTTGTCATTTGTTTTTCCAACATACGTGAGAGTATGCATTTTTTATTTCAAGATTCTTGGGTAAATACTGTGATATGCTAATTTTCTATTGTATCTTCATTGAAACCATTGCTGGTTGATATAGTTTTTGTTACTCTTAATTCCTATTGAAGGGATTGAAAAGCCTGTATGAATGAACGTTCTGTATACTGAATATTTGTAGGACTCCATAGTCTGAAAGTCTGAGGGAATGCAAATGTCAGTACATGTAGGCTTTCTATATTTGATGAACTCGAGATGGCTCTAAGAAATTGATGCTTTTATTGACTTCTTATGTATCTTAGTAAGGTATCTAGCTGTCTATAAGTACAATTGAAGCATACCAACACATCGTTTACCTATCTGTGCCAGAAGTGAATATGTTGGGCTTGAAGTAAATTGAAGAGGTTATGTTCTTTGTGATTCACGAATATGTCCTCTAAAACTAGCCATAGTGAGGAGCCCATTGAAACACTATTCAGTTGGAAGTATTGTTTAAAAAAATTTCATAATTTTCCGTTAAAATGAATCCAAGCCGAATAAGAACAGTCTCATATATAAATAGGCAGATAGTGAAAAAGGACTCAACGTAGTCCTCGAATCTCCGTCGGATTTCACCCGAAATTCATGTTAAAAAAACACCATAGACTTGAAAAGGAATCCATTCCGGAGAATTCCTTGGTCATCAGTCTAGACAATATATTTTCCAATATCCCAGGTGATAAGTGCCTACCTCTGGTATTTGATGTCTTCTACAGTTGTCCCATCTATCCCATCATACATAACGAATTTATATTTTCCCCAGATATATCCCTACAGCAAATTTTTTTTGATTTTGGTTCTATTGCCTCATTATTTCAACATTTCGAGCAGGTTAATTGCAGAATATATAGTAACTGATAGCGGTTTGTCGGTGGTTCTTCTTTTATGTCCTCGTTGTCGGCGTTGGTGGACCTGGTGGTGGGGATGCTTTCATTATTATTTGTTAATGATGCCGGTTTCTTAGGTGGTAAAATAACTTTCCAAGCCTTTGATAGGTTGAAGGTTTCGTCTCTTTTGTTCATTGTTCCACCTTTTTCAATTTCCACTGCTTCTCTGATGAGACGTTTCTTAAGTTGTTGTGTGGTGCTGATTTGTTTTGAGTTATCGAAATCTATTGTATAACCTGTATGTAATTTATGTAGATAAATGGCGGATGAGATGGATTTGTTTTTAGTGCTCTTTTATGTTCCTCTATTCTTTCTTTTATTCGTCTATTAATTTGGCCGATGTATATCTCGTCACAATCTCCGCATGGTATTCAGTGAACTCCCTGCTTTTCTTAAGGTTTACTCAATACCATGCGGAGATTGTGACGAGATATACATCGCCCAAACTAATAGACGAATAAAAGAAAAATAGATGATGAATGAATGAATAAAAGAGACGAAACTCTCAACCTATCAAAGGCTTGGAAAGTTATTTTACCACCAAGAAAACCGCCATCATTGGCAGATAATAATGAAAGCATCCCCACCACCAGGTCCACCGACGCCCACAACGAGGATATAAAAACTGGATAGTATGATAAGAAATGTTGAATAATCATCACATGTTCGGGATATTGTGCTCAGTCGTCAGTAAGATTTGAAACTGTGAGCCTATAATCATAATTGAAAATGCCGCACGTTGGGTTATTCGATGTACAGAGGAGTCGAATAATTGCTGTATGTTGAAGAAGGGGTGACACAGAGGGATATAGCGGCTACAATGGCGGTATCACAAGGGGTGATTTCAAAAACCACGCCCGATGAACTACAATCTCTGCAAAATAGGCCTAGAAGAAGTCGTAGGAAGATCACTTCTGAAAAACAAGACCGCTTTTTGTGCCAAATCGCTAAAAGAGAACCTAGTGCGTCGCACCTCATACTTCGAAGGCAATTTCTGGAAGCAACAGGCATCAGTATATCAGTCGAAACGATACGTCAAAGACTCCGTTCAAGATTATTATTCCCTCTGTTGACAACAGATTTGATTTCGTTTCCTGCGAGTGTAACGGCTAGAATTTACGTGGGCCTAGTACTGGAGACCATAGTGAGACTCTGGCGAGGTGCTCACGGTGAGAATTTCACTTTTATGCAAGATAATGCTCCTCCGCATATCAGCAACCTCGCGCGACATTATCTTGAAACAGAGAGAATCGATATTTTGGACTGGCCAGCTTTCTCTCAAGACCTAAATCCTATTGAATAGAATATTGAAATATTTTCAATGTTTAGCTTGTAGGTACTTGTTGGTATTTTCAAAGTTGCAATTTGGACCAAATGCTTCTTCAATATTATCGGGAATCTGATATAGTCTTCTCTCTTCAGAGAATCTGGGGCATATTTACATGATGTTCGACTGATTGTCTTACGTTAAAGTTGTTACATTGGGGCTGTGGCTCCCTACTCACTAAATAACTGTGGGTGAAGATCGTGTGTGCAAGTCTAAGTCGCGCGATTTTTATTTGTGATTTTCGATCAAGTGGTAATCTCTAACAATATAATATATATATATATATATATATATATATATATATATATATATATATATATATATATATATATATATATATATATAGGTCGTGGATTAACTGATTTGAATAATCTACATAGTAAACAAATGTCTCATCTACGTTCCCATTTTCATGATAAACAGTCTAAATTACATGATATTGTTGTTGCTTCAGATTATAATCTTACACCTCTAAACTTGGTAATCCAAAAGGTAGATTTTGATATATTTGATAATAATTCTAAAGAGAAAGTTGGATGGATACAGAAGGAATTACACGGAAAGCACCCAAACGAATTGAAGAATGATTATATTGATGAAATCGCATCAAATAGGTGGTTAGTTTCTGGAGAATATTTTGCTGAAACAGAAGGCTCGGTAATTGCGATTCAGGATCAGGTTGTTTTCACGAGGAATTATAGAAAACACAACATCAAGCAAAATATAGATGATTCTTGCCGTAGATGTTTTTGTTCTTCAGAAACAGTTTTCCGCTAATATTATTTATTTTAATCTAGGAATTAAATATGGCCTCATTCCCAGAAAAAATGTTACAAATATGAACCTGAGATTATTTGTGAAAATGAGAAATATAAACTTTATTTTGATGAAACAATTCTATGCAACAGAGCTGTAAACACACAATAGGCCAGATATCATTCTTAATGATAAATAGAATCGAATAACATATATAATTGATATTGCTATACTCGACACACATAATACTCAAAATAAATACAATGACAAAATTTCTGAATATATGATGTTTGGCGACGAGATTAAAAAATGTGGAAAATGAAAAAATATTTATTCTACCGATTATTTCTACAACAGGCCCTGTGATAATGAAATGAATTGTAATTTGTTTTCTTCCGTGTCCTCATGAATTGTTCAATAAAGTCAATTATATTCCTAGGAATCTTCACAAAAATATTGAGGTTTTGGGTCTGAAGAAAATTTGTTTGAACAGTTACAGAAGATAACCGTCATCAAATCTTGTAATATTCTTCGTAGGTTTCTTTCCGAAAAAAATAATGAGGTATCGTCATAGGTTTTCTCTTTAGTTTATACTGCTCAGAATCTCATTTCATATTTTATTTATTTGTATATATAAATGTCATATAATTAGCTGACATATTTATCATATTTATATTCAGAGCTATTCAATCGTTTATCACTCCACACAAAGAAAACTATGAATGAGTACCATTCAGTGTTACTTGACTAAGGTTCGTATACTGGATTTTTCCGGGGACAAAGCCTCTGACACTACTCGTTGGTACATTGATGTCATTGTCTGATGATGCTATAGTTTGTATATATTCTGGTAGATTGATATATTCTCATAACATTTAACATTATCCTAATATATAATGATTCCAGGATATGTTTTGATTATAATCATAGCCTGGCAATGGTATTAATTACCGGGTGGTGGATTTATATTTTTCATGGAATCAGTTTGATTGCATGAACAAATATATGGGCAACTCGTCGGTGTTAAACCTTTTTGTATATATATATATATATATATATATATATATATATTATATATATATATATATATATATATATATATATATATATATATATATATATATATATATATATATATATATATATATAGTCCCTTGAGCCAATGTGTCCCCGAGGTTGAGCATCATACCTTTTCACCCTCCTTTTAAACCCCGGTACTCTAGGGACTTTTGACTCAGATTGAGGGGCTCTAGAGGTTTCAAAAAATCGGTTTTACTATTGTATTGAATGGCTCATTAGGGCCTCAAAGTCCCGAATTTCCGGTTTTAAAATAAAAATATGTGGAATTGCTCGGACCCGTCGATTTCTGATTCAAGGGGAACAATTTTCCCGATTTTTTTATCCCCGTAACTTCAAATTGTTAACGGGGATGAGTAAAAACCCCTGATTTTGAATAGAGATGAAGGGTGTTACAATACTTCATTTTAAAGATCTTATCGAGTACTATCTGACCCTAAATTTTCGCTCCAAAATTTTCATGTGAAAGACTACTTACTTTTGTGATTAGTTTATTAAGTGCTGAAAATGGCACCATTTTTTCCATGCAGTAAAAAACGCTTGTGTATGGCTAGCTTATGTTGAATTTACCTCGAGGTATATAATGTTTTTATATATTCTGTTCGAAAAAGTAGACAAACCATGTGTTTGATTTACCTTAGTCTCTCGTTAGTCTATTGTGAATTGATAGATACAAAAAAAAATTAACATAACACAAGCTTTATCTAAGAGTCAGGAATACTGAAATCCGCAAATACATCCCGCACACGAAAGTTGGAAAAACAAGTGAAGAGCTCGAAAAATTCATTAGTAACTCTGAGAACAAAGTAGCCTTCAAACTTACTATTCAACACCAATGAACCAGCACCTAGTATGAATAAAAATGGCGTATATAAGTGAACATATCCTCAAAGTGATGGTATGTACGTGGGTCGGTCACACTGGCCGTTCTCTTAAAACAAGATACTCAGAACACCAATGTTCTTTCAATAGAAAATGCAGACTACATAATGGCGTAACATTGACATAATCATTCATTTCTGTCCATAGATAACTTTAAACCTCCCCATATATCCAACAAAGGCATGAAATTAGATTATCTATAATCTCAAACTCAAAAATAATCCGAATCAAATCGCACTGAACGACCAGACAGACTCGCATATCTTTGAAATAATTAAATAGGTATTCATTGTTAATGAATCATTTCCGTAATTCTGTTATCTGTTTCAAGTGAGCTTATTGTTAATGATACCATAATTTCCAACATCATTCCGTATACTAATTCATTAGATACCTACTCAGCCTCTAACTCCCTAATATTACATCCTGTTCCATTACATATATAAGTATTCACTATATTCAATGTATTTAGGTTTTAGATCACAGTATAAGCCTGAAGATGGACACAAATCCGAAACTGTAATATCAAAGTCAAATGAAACTTCTGTGATTGAAAATACATAGTTCTCAATTACCTCAACATAATTAACTATCAAGTAGTGAAGCCGACATCAATTCAATTTTTAATACAGATTGCTTTATTGAAGAACTTGTCAATGGAAGAAATTTAATATTTGGCCCTTTGAAAGACATTTCCCCTGAGCGAAACAGCGTGAGATGAAATAAGACTGTATTGGATTAGTTCTTGAACTTGGGAAACTGGTGTATACGAAATTCAATGTCTGAGGCGGTTTGTAAATTTTATCAAGTTAATATATTAGTCTGACGAAGATATAAGCCAAATTAATTTATCGAGAAAATTGCTCAAACTTTCGAGCCTCAAGGGATTCAATCAAAACATCGAAGTAAATTTTCACGAAACGTAAATGAGATCAGCGGAATATTATTGGGAAATGAAGAATTTTGGTTCATCACAAATAAATATTGTTGCGAAATTAATTTGCAATATGAAAATGCCTGTAAGCCAACCAGAGCTGAATTTTGAAGGGGGGTATAAAAAGGATTCATTATATGTACCTATGTTTTACGTAATATATCATACAGGGTGTTACATAATAGTATATCATAACTCGAGGGGGTAAATCTACGTGCAATTTTAACAAGAAAAGTTTATATAAACATAGGTCCGCAAAAGCTTCGTTACGGAGCTACACCTGATTTCCAATTTTTCTTGTACTCACATGAGTATTTAAATCAATACAATTCAAAACTGCTTCCTCAATATCTGGAGTTCTCATAGTTTGAGTTGCACCTTTTAAATGATTTTTTACAGTAAAAGTACCAGTTTCCCTCATCCTTCTGTGAATATTTGAAAATGTTCGGCCGTCTGGTGTTACTCGATTTGGAAAGCGCACCTGATATTAATTTTTGTTCGAGAACAGTTGGAGATGCGAAAAATTGCAAGTGTCAAAAAGACATGGCTCCTGAAAAGAAAACATCTTGTAGATTCTAGTTGAAATTTAGAAGTGTAATGATGGAGGCTGTAAAAAATAGTCTAGCTTCTGTTGTGTTTCCGTCAGCCGGACCGTACATGTAATGGATATCAGCCAATTCAGCGTTAGTAAAATTAGCCATTTTTTTTACAGTAATAACTTCAAAAGTCTTAAAAGTAATCGTTAATTTAATGAACAATTCGAGCAGATACTGGTTCAACTTTAGCAACTGTCAAAATAAATGAATAAATGAAAAAATTCAAAGCCTACTTGTCATAATTAGAAGTGCTTTCAATTCAGCGAATGCATACCACCGTTTAATAATTTTTTGTTCGAGAACAGTTGGAGATGCGAAAAAATTGCAAGTGTCAAAAAAGACATGGCTCCTGAAAAGAAAACATCTTGTAGATTCTAGTTGAAATTTAGACGTGTAATGATGGAGGCTGTAAAAAAATAGCTTGTAGTAATGAATTTTTTTAGTTTAGTTGTCTACTTATTAACTTTTTTTCTACTCAAAAATCACTCTCGATCGACCATTTGAGCACCCCTGCTCTAGACCTTTGTGGGTGTTTTTCATAGTTTTGTATCACGATAATGCTCCGCTTAACACATCGTTGCTCATTGGTAAATTTTTATAAAAAAACAGCAGCGTAGTTGAGCTACTATATTTATCGGCTTTGGACGGATGCGTTTTTATTTTATGCTCTCAAAACTAAAAACACTGAAAGGACGGAAATTTGCCATTATCGAGGATATAGAGACCGCATTGCTGGAAAAGTCAAGGCCATACCGAAAAGTCAATTCCAGAAGATTGGAGAAATCGTTTCGCAAGTCTATGGTTTATAAGGGAAATTATTTTGAAAAGAACAATAAGATATTGATGAATGAATGAATATCGATAGAGAAAAACAAACAGACCTTGTATTCTCATAGAATAATGCAATCGAACTATAAGAATAACTACGAAGATATAGAAATCTACTGAATATGTGGAATTCAGAACATTTTCAATCAATAATCTCGATATACCAGTGAATAAGTGTGTCTGAAGCTCTAACAAGCATTGGGATGTTCCGAGAGGAGGGCCTTAGGGAGCAATTTCTGAGAACGGCGAGAAGAGGCGAAGATTCAACCATTAACTGAATGATGTATTCAGGGAAAATTATATCAAGACAGTCATTAAGATCGTCACTGAGCCTGCCTGAAAACAACGATACTGGGTAATTCGGTATGACCTTGTAGGAAAGAAGGACAAAATATGAGGTTTCTGAACGATATCGAAGAAGACATGAGGAAGATATCAGCGAGAAAATGACGCCACAGGTCGTAGAGTAGGAAGGAATGGAAGAACATTCTGAAGAAAGCTATGGCCCAACAAGAGATATGACGCCAGTAGTAGATAAATAGTGTCATATGTTGAGTAATAAAATAAAACAAGTTACTATGTTTTAACTATCACTAGTTTATTGATGTAAAGAATGACAAAATTTTACATTGGTTGGACCGGTTTCGGACATACGTCCATTATCAACAACAAGCTAATGAAAACTGAATACTCATGTACAATACAGGAATTACCATCAATAAAATGCTAGTATAGATCACAGTAACTTGAATAATGGTGATTGGTAGGTGATTGAGTCTACCTGGTCGTTAAGGAGCTTAGCCCTTTCTACTCTAGATGCCTTGAAAATTTCCATCGATTCAAAGAAATTGAGTTTATAAGATTTATCACAGGAATGAAGAATTTTTAGCTGTTGAAGTTCTGGAAAATGATGACATTCATTCAGACAATGTTGCTAAAGCTGAATCATATTTCTGATGTAGGAATGACCGGAAATGTTGATATGATATGATATATGATATATCCCCAATATAAGAGAGAAAAGCGATTAATTTGATATGATATGATATATGATATATCCCCAATCCAAGAGAAAATTTATGTCTCTAACATATTTTGGGAAGACGTCAGAACAGGTTGCTAGAGTTTTGTCTGATAGTAAAAAAGCTAATATTGCATTCAAACCAGTTAGCTAATTGTCAGGCCTGCTTTTCAACACAAAAAATAAAACCGATAAATTCGAAAAATCAGGAGTATTCCAATTAACATGTTCTGAGTGCAATTCCTTTTATATAGGTCAAACAGGACGTTCTTTCAAGGTTAGATACAAAGAACATTTCCGGTCACTCCTACATCAGAAATATGATTCAGCTTTAGCTGCACATTGTCTGAATGAATGTCATCATTTTCCAGAACTTCAACTGCTAAAAATTCTTTATTCCTGTGATAAATCTTATGAACTCAATTTCTTTGAATCGATGGAAATTTTCAAGGCATCTAGGGTAGAAAAGGTTAAGCTCCTTAACGACCAGGTAGACTTAATTACCTACCAATCACCATTATTCAAGTTACTGTGACCTTTACTAGCATTTTATTGATGGTAATTTCTGTATTGTACATGAGTTTTCAGTTTTCATTAGCTTGTTGTTGATAATGGACGTATGTCTGAATCAGGTTCAACAAATGTAAAATTTTGTCATTCTTTACATCAATAAATTAGTGATAGTTAAAACATAGTAACTTGTTTTATTTTATTATTCATTATGAATATCAACTATCACGTAGTTCAGGCTTCATGGATCAATTATTTGATTTTTTTCATATGAAGTGTTCACTTAGGAATTCTAATAATGAATGATCGTCATAGTAATAATGTTTATTACAGAGATTCAAGGGTTTCAACCATAGATTGCATAGCGTTGATCATGGACAACATCCATATTTAATGCATTCTTTTTATAAACTCATTTCAAAGTGGTGAAAAGTTGCTTTTGGGCAACTCGGTTTGATTCACTTATAGGAACATTGACAGCGCTGCTGTGGCCATGAACTAAGCAGTAGTAAAATAAAAATGAACACAAAGTATGTGTTCCTTGGTCTTGACGAGCATTCGTGTGATTGATATGGATTTTGTATTGTTGAAGTCAAAATAATACAATGAATAAAAGCAATAGCTGAAAGAAGGATTTGGTAGTCAGTGGAGTGCATTGAAAGTAAATGTTGCGCGAATTTTTATTATCTAAGCGGTATTCTATGTCGGCGTTGCTTCAAATCAACATTATGCTGATATGACATTAAACCAACCCAGAATCCATGCAAAAATTTTTGTGGTAGAAAACAAGAATCTATCACTGTAAGAGAATTGTCAGATGAATCTGAGAACAGCGAGTTTGAAGGTGATGATGACTTAGATTTAGACGATCCTACCAAAATAATAATAACAATACTAATGTGAGTACTTGAGATTTTGTGAACCTGATATTCTTTGATTGATTTATCTTGTATGCCTTTTCGGACGATTCTAGCGACGAAAATGAATATGAGTCGTCAACAAGTCAAGAAAATGTACATAAGCGATTACCTCGATAAAAATAATGCTGGAAAATGCAATAATAAAATTGCTTACCCAATCCCAACTTATCAAACTGCTATACCAGACTCTACAGAGATAAAAACGCCCCTACAGTATTTCAAACATATGTTAGATGATGATATTTCTGAAGATTTTGTTGATGAGTCTATTTTTAATCTAGACAAACCCAAACAAACCCACCTGTGTGACGAGGAATGAAATCTCACAATTCATTGGCATATGTTGCTTCATGTCCATATACCAAGTGGGGGAACTAAAACTAAACTATTCGTTTCTGAACAAAAACAGAAACAGGTAAATTTTTGTCCGAAGGGGGACATTTTTCAACACACGGTGATTTTATTTTACATCAACCACCTGAGCACAAAACTCAATTTTATGAATATGGAAGATAGGTCAAGTGATACTTCATTGAAAAGCTCTTCTGATTCTCAACACAAGTGTGTAATAATTTTTGAGTTTTGACATATTCGGAAGAAGATACAAGCTGGTTCGTCAAAAGACGAGTTATTTGCAGTGATTGCAAAATCTGTCGGTTGAACATTCACGGAAATACTGTGGTATTTTGGGGAAAAATATCTTTAAGCAGTGATGCTTCCGCTGCACCCCCTCAGATGAGGGTTTCAACCCCTCAAATCTTCGAAATGATCAGTTTGAGTAATAACCTATTACAAAGATTTTAGAATTTCCAAACACAAATACAGATTTTACTCGAAACGTTCCAGGGCATTACGTAGCCTCTCAGGGGCTATACGATTACTCGTCTACAATCCGTTGTCGTAGATCCCCAAATCTGCTGAATCAGTTATATTAATTCGACTCTCTAAGTAGCCCCATAAAAAAAACAATGGTGACAAGTCGGGAGAACGTGGGGGCCATTCTGTAGGGGCTCTTCTTCCGATTCATCGAACAGGAAATTCTCGATCTAGATATTGTCGAACAGGAAGTGCAAAATGCATCCTGCTGAGACACAACATCCTCTTCTAAATAGCAAGGATCATTTTCAAAAATTTCAGTTATGACCGGATTGATTAGTTCTTCAAGTAGTTGGAGATATATTTCTCCCGTCGAATTTCCTAATAAGAAAAATCGGCCAATCAGACGATTCCCATAGAAGTCAACCTAAACATTCAATTTTTCAGGATATTGGGTATGTACTCCACGAAAGATTCTGGAATTAGAGTCCGACTAGAAACGGCAGTTATATCGATTTACAGTGAATGGCACTGTAAATCGTTATAACTGCCGTTTAATCATTATTAATAATTTAATTAATGCTAATATTGTAGAGAAAGCGGAGATTGTTTGCGATTCGCTCACTTATTATTTCAAAGAATTGCACTCTGCGGTTCTCATTCAATTTCTGGACCATCTTCATTTTATACGGATGGAATTTGTATTTTCTGAAAACTCGTCCAATAGTTCTTCAAGTCACACCAATTTCACTTTCCAATGTTTTTGTTCTCAAAGTGGGATCAACCACTACGTGCCCAAGCAACGCAGTTTCCATTTCCTCATTACGTATGGGTCTTTGGACATGCTCCCTTTTCCTATTCTGAACAGAGCCAATTTCTCTAAACTTTTCCACCAACTCCAAAATGTACTTGGCACTTACATGTTTGTCGTCATGGCGTTCATTGAAAATAGCAGCTGCCCTATTTGCACAAGTATTATTGCTGAAAAAAGTTTCAATAATTTCTACTCTTTCAGTTATTGAATAAACCATTAGACTGGTATGGATGCAACCCATGAATGTGAAAAGCAGCTAAATAAACAAACAAACTAATTCGAATTTCATTCATCAGATACAAGCAATCTAAAAAAACCACTTTGTTGAGAAATATGCATTACACCTGTTTGATTTTGGATGAATATTTTTCTGTAACGAGAACTTTACTTCAGTTGGTTTCATTTCAACCATGCTGTCAGAGGCGACGATCGGTTGCGTATGCGGTCGTGAGACGTGCGGGCCATTACCCTAATGGTTATCTTCACATGTCTGCGTTCCATCAGTCCACCGATGGGGAACATTTTTTGCGATTCAACCGATGACATGGAGCGATCATCGCTTCTTTGTGAAGAGGCTCTTACACTATGTATGAATTTCTCCATGATCCACCCTGTATCCTCATTGAAATGTAATCGGATTTGAAAATTCATTCATCACTGTAATCAAATAATTCTAAATACCTATCCAATGAGCTATAACTCGGACTAACTGATCAATTAGAATATTTGAGGGGTTGACACCCTCATCGGAGGGGTGTAGGGCAATCACCACTGCTTAAAGATATTTTTCCGCAAAATACAACAGTATTTCGGTGAATGTTCATTCGTAATCGACAGATTTTGCAATCACTGAAAATAACTCGTCTTGTGACGAACCAGTCTATTTCTTCTTCCGAATATGCCAAAACTCGAAAATTATTACACATTTGTGTTGAGAATCAAAAAAGCTTCCCATTGAGGTATCACTCGATCTATCTTCCTTATTCAAAAAATTGAGTTTTGTGCACCCCGGCTTAGGGAGTTGATATAAAATGAAATAACCGTGTGTTGAAAGATGTCCCCCTTCAGACAAAAATTGACCTGTTTCTGCTTTTTCTCCAGAAAAGAATAGTTTAGCAGTTTTAGTTGCCCCGACCGGTATAAATTACCTAGATGAAGAATATTTTGGAATACTATTACCCATATTGACAAAATCGCAGATGTAATGAATCGCGACAGATGGAAATGTATAAAAAATTCTATACATATCAATGACAATTCTAGGCAACCACCAAGAGAATCTCCAAGTTAGGATAAACTGTATAAAATGAGGCCTTCTATTACTGAACTCAATAAGAAATAGCCAGCGCTAAGAATACTAGAAAGTGGGGTTACAAATTGTTTGTTTTATTAGACGTTATGGTTCAATATACAAATTTGAGGTGTATTCTGGGCGGGAAGAGAGTAATTCTCTTTCTGATGTGGGTGCATCTGGAAATGTTATTAGAATGTCGGATAATATACCAAAACACAAAAATCACAACAATTATCACAAACTTTATTTTGATAATTGGTTCAATGGAATGAAACTTCAAGTTGAATTAGCCAAAAATGTAATACACTATTTAGGCACTGTTTGGCCTAATAGATTAAGTGGGTATAATTTAATTGGGGATAAAAATTTGAAACAGAAAGTAAGAGGTTCATTTGAAGGACAAAAAACGACTGTAGAGGGCGTTCAATTATTAGCTGCGAAATGGTACGATAATAAAAGTGTAAACACTCTTAGTACATTTGTGAGCGCACATTATTGCGGAAACAAAGCTTCGAAATCGTCCTTCTCAAAAATACGACACTGAATTTCAATGAAATTCAGTGTTGTGGTTATTATATCAAAGAGTTTGTGATTCATTGAAGAACCCAAAAGAAGAACAAAGGCTACAGTGCTACAGTTCACATCTTTGTAAGGGCTACTAAATCAATTCTGTGAAGCTTTAACTTCCCAGTTCAACAGTACATACTGTATAAAAAAAAAATATCAGACTTCATGAGACATGAGTAAAGATCAAACAGACCATTGGCCAATAAAAAGGAAAGATGTAAATTCCAGGATGTGAATGTATACCAAAATTGAAGTGTACAAAACATAAAACTTCTTAACATTTCACAACTTCGATCAACTGTTTTACTAAATTTGATAAAAAATAGTATATATTTCCACATGCCTAGTGCTAAGTACTTGATTATGATGTAAATAATGGCATAATGTTGCCTGGAGACAACACTCCAAAATTTGTCTGAAATGATGTACAAAAAGCTCATTTTGTGATTTAAATAATTGTTTGAATGAAAATAATCAAGGAAATAAGTTATATTGTTTTTGTTACTGAAAATTTATGATTCCTGCAATATAGGGTTGAAACATTTTCCATAAAAAACGAATTTTCAACCAATATTTTTTAAATTATTTTAAATAATATGGGTATGATTAACAGCAAAAATAACTAGACTCTATCTCCTGTATTCATTAATTTCAGTTGTAGAGCACCTGCAATGATCAAAGTGAAGATCTAAGTACTGGCTCGAGGTAATGGTGCGTGTTCAAATCTCGATGTTTCAATATAGCAGTCCTATTAAAATTGAATTGAAAAAGTCCCACCCTCTTTTGGAAGTTTCCTTACGATAAAAGGGCAATTCCATAAACTAGATTCAGCTTACTTTTAGACTTTCAAGTAATTTGAAAATTTCGATATTCATACAATTTTGTTTGGATCTTCGGTGGTTGCAAAAGCTTCTCAAAACATATTGCGTTCGAATGTTTTGTGCACGGTACTACGTTTTACAGGGATTAATTTAGTTCAGATTAGAGTGTGAGAGTATGTATGACTATTCATATATCTTTGTTCAAACTTATTCAATCAATTAGATCACGATGGAAAATATCTTCTTACTCCTTATTGCACGTTGGACGTTGCAAAACTCATCCCTTACGCAATTTTTCAGTAATTCAGCTTTTTCTGGTTTTTCTATTGTCGAATAACATCATTAGAAATTTCAGTTATTTATAGTTTTCAGTATAGGTATGAAAGTTTTGTATTCTGTGAAAACAAGTCTGTGTATTTCTCCGAATCATACATACTATGTATTTTATGTAATTTTTAGGTATTTGACTCGCTTCATGGCTCTCATTTTGTGAGATTATAGATTTTCACGGACATGTAGTTTTCAAATTTTTGCCTTTTCCTCGTTCTTTTATTATGTTTTGGACATTTCAGAGATGATTGAAACCCGAATTCTTGTGTAAACTGTTAATTTGGCTGAAATTTTCCTTTTCTTTTCATCTTGCAATTCATTAACAGTTTATTTTATTCATATTTTCCCTTTGTAGCTTTTTTTGCCCATTTCATTGATTCATTGCATGACATTCATTACTTACACAATTTTTAAATTATTGCATTTATATTTATTTTCAAAGTGTATACAACTAGAACCTCTAATTATAATTCTTCGTTATTGACTCCTATCATAACTAAATTGTTTAATGTATTGTTTCCTTTCAATCTTGTTTCTGTATACATCTAAGCATTTTAGTCAATTATAGTTTTAAATTATATGTATCAATCTATGGAGCGCCTATATTTTATTCAGGTTGTGATTCTCTTGAATCTTTTTGGCTTATGGAGTTACCCGAAGTGTAGGGAAACCAATTGGAGAAGTCTGAGTTATTTGAAGAAAATTTTTGGAAGAGACAGACTTTTTGAAGTTGAATTATGGAAGAACTCAAAATATGGTAAAATGAATGAACGAGTTGATTTTCGAGAAAACCAGACTTTTCAAGCTAGTTACATGGATGATCTTGCAGTAAACCTGAAATCTAGTACAGTATACTGGACCAGACTCACTCAACACCTGGAAATATCCAACCTTTGCGAAACCATTTATCCCAGGGGTGCTCAAACAGTCGATCGCGAGTGCTTTTTGAGTAGATCTCAAGAAGAAAAAAATTTTTAATAAGTAGGTAACTAAACTACAAACATTTATTACGTAATAAAATAACACTCTGCTAGCGGCAAAAGGCGGCTTTATCAAAGAAACGCGCGGTACTTGTCAAAGAAAATCTGTGTTTTTTATTCTTGCCGCTTTTCGAGAAATTTCGGGCGGCGCGTTTGACGGAAACATTCGGGGCTTTTGTTCACGCCGATATAAATGTTGCGCCTGCAGGAATTGGAGTCATTCTGAATTGTAACTTGAAGACAATACTACGTCGATACAAAGTTCATTATTAAATAGTACAAAATGAGTGCAGCAAAGAAATCTAAAACATATCATTTCAACAACGATTGAGGGGAAGAATTTTTCTTTTGTAGGTGAAGGATAAGTGCATTTGTCTTATTTGGCGTGCGTCATTTGCAATACCTAAGCGTGTTAACTTAGAGAGGCATCATAAACGGTTCATAAAAGCTATGAAAAGGATTTTCCGCCACAGAGTGAATTAATGAAACGAAAAGTACGTGATTTGATATCTTGTTTGAAAAAAGAACAAACCAATTTCACAAGACCAGCCAAACAATCAAACGCTGCTACGATCGCGTCATTTAAAATATTTAATATATTGGCGAAACACAATAAACGATTAGAAGATGGATCGGTTGTGAAGGAAGCATTTATTGAAGCGGGTGTGATTTTATTTGGGGTTTCTTAAACTAAAACCATGTCTGCTATTAGAGAACTTCAGTTATCTCGTCCGACTGTCACAAGGCGTATTGAAGTCATGAGTCAAGACATGGCAGATAAACTAAAACATAATATCATGAAATGTACATACTTTTCTTTACAGTTCGACGAATCCACCTATATGACAGACGCTGCCCAGCTGTGTATTTTCATTCGGATGGTAGTCAATGACATGTTGGCTAAGGAAGAATTATTGACAATCATTCCTCTGCAGGGGAAGACCCGTGGCGAAGATATATGACGTTTTCTTCAATTTTGTATAAAACTTTAAGCTACCGATATATAATTTAGTGTACATCACAACTGATGGAGCACCAGCAATGACTGGAAACAAAAACGGTTGTGTGGCATTGTGTCGAGCTAATGAATATTTCCTTTAATTTTTTTTCATTCCATTGCATTATACATTTTCAAGTTTTGTGTTCAAAAAAGTTTTAAACACGGAGGAAATTATGAGCATTGCAACAAAAATCGTGAATTCCATCCGTGCACGTAGAATGCAACGGTGGCTCTTTAAGTTGCAGTTGGAAGATAGGGAGTCAGCTGAACACACTGATTTAGTTCTTCACACGGACGTCAGGTGGATAACAGCTTGTCTAGACGACAGAGGTGATGACACTAAGATGTTAAAAAACGAAGAATGGCTGACTGATTTGGCCTTTTTGACTGACATCACAATGCACTTAAACAACTTCAATTTGGAGCTTCAAGGCAAAGGAAAAATTATTATTCAGATGATACGCATTCAAAAGTAAATTGCAACTTATGATAGATCAACGGAGAGGAAAGGAACTGAAATATTTTTCGTCTTTGAAAGCAAGGATTCCTCAGTTGAATTATAATACGTATGAGGCTGAATTATCAAATATTTTGGGACAATTCGAAATGCGTTTTTATGATTGCAGTAAATTGGCGAATATAGCATCATTTATTAGTTATCCTTTTCATGTAAAAACATTGAGGTATTATCTCCTGAAATAGCAAGTCAGTCTAATATGAACTCGTGTTTTGTTGGAAATGAGTTGGTGCAGATTATATCAGATTTTCAGATCTCAAAGCTACAGCATCTGTGTGGTTGAGTACCATTTTATGAAAAGTATGCTGAGGACATGCAGTGCAACGCTTTAACATCCAAAGTAAATTCTTAGTTGAGTTTAACACCATATGTAACTCTTTTGTTTTCTAGCAACAAATAAACTCGAAATTTTGAATAACTATGAGTTTTTTCATTGATATTATAGAGAATAATCCAACTAAACCTAACTTAAACCTTGACTAAAATAATGTATATTGTGAGGAAAGCTAATATCAATATATGCTACACCCTACCTAGGTAGGTAGGTAGGGTGTATCGTGTATGTACGACAACCCTGCATCACACATACTTACAGCCCCTGAGAGTCGATCGTAATTAATCTAAAAATATTGGGGTAGATCGCCAGCAGCTTGAGCACCCCTGATCTTATCCTATGGGGATCGCAACTTTGGTTAAACAACTTGCAAATAAATGTTAACTATTCAGAAGCTCTCAGGCTACCTACTGAATCCACATCCATTATTTTCGATCTGAGTTGAATAAAATTAATCTCCGATTAGCCACCAGAGGATAAAATTAGAAATCGGTTTAATTAAGGAACAAACTCTTTCTCAGGTAGACTAAACGAGCACCCTTCGAGTATTGCTCGCGACCATTTGCAACAATTCGAGCAATTCGAACCAATGGAACACGAACGTAAGCGAACGCCTGTATTATTTACACCTATTATTCACTAACATTCTACTCAATAAACTACTTAGAGATTAAGAGAAAATATGAGTACTGGTAACTTTTGTTACAACCGGGATATAGAAAATAGATGAAATTCTAATCATTTCAAAATTTTCAAACATAAAAAAGAGAACTTGGTTTGCATCATTGTGGTTTTCTCAAAAAGTGCCATATATAGGTGCGCCAGAGAACACCGGAAAATTTTTTTCTGTTATAACTTTCGCAATTTTCAGAACTAGATCATTAGTTCTTGCTTCATTGGAAAGCCAAAGGACTAGCTTTTTCAGAAATTGTTTCGACATTTCATTTCCGGTGAAATCCAATATGGCTGACTCATTCGAAAATGAGCAATATGTCAAGACCGCTGGAACGTTTTTTTTCACTAAAAAAATCGAATGGGGCATTCAGTCGATGATTGAGTCTTTTCTGAACAATTTGATATATTGATCTCAAAAATATTCCAAGAATTGGTAAAAAAAGTAGCGTGAAGAATTTTTTCATTCTGATTTTCAGCTGAAATCGAAGTATTTTTTTCACCTGATGTCGTTGGCACTCCTGAAGTTGTTGTGTTTTTCATGGATGTTCTAGAAAGACAAAAAACCATTTCTTACTAAAACCAACCTAAAATTTTATTTCCGTTCGAATTCAAAATGGCCAACTTCTACAAATGTTAGCAATTTTTGCCGTGCATTAAAAAAAATTTCGCCTTCGTAATGAACCAACTGCGTAATTCAATCACTAGATTGAACCTTTCCCATCATTCTGACGGGCCGAACTCGAATATTGATTCAGAATTGTGCCAACTGTCGTCAATACTGTTTCTTTTTTTCCACCATCATATGCACCTCCCATTGTGAAACCTCTTAACATAGACTGCATGCATCAATTCTATGATAAACAAAAAATAATGAAATGTCATCGAGTTTAGACATCTGGTTTGAACTCGAATTTTATCTTGGTGTTGCTAGTTTTTGACGTTTGAAATTGTTAACAATGGTTTTAACAAATGAGGATAAGCGTTTCTTTGAAAGTTTATTTATGCGCGGCTATACTGCTAGGCAAATATGACGCCAATTTCCAGCCCCTAATTACAAAAGAAGTACAATCTATGATCTTGAGCAAAAATTTTGGACAACAGAGTCATTAAGAAGAGGACCAGGTACTGGTGCAGCTAGAACTGCTAGAACACAGTTACTCGCCTTTTTCATAATCTGTTTCAAGCATCAACTCTACTTGTTTTTTATTACAAACTCAATTGACAATTTCTGGATAACATTCAGTGAATTTCTGCATTAGCCGTCAGCCTTATCAAAACTCCAGGAACCAGCTTGACTAATTTCCCAAATGTCTCAGAGATGACAAATCTCAAAAACCTCTGTGAGAAGAATAATAAAATACGATTTGGGTCTTAAGTATTTTCGGAGGCAATCCGACTCAAGCTGTCAAAGAGCGCAGATTCGAGCGATGCAGAAATTTATTAAATAGATTTAGAACACGTAGACAAATTGAAAATATCAGGTTCATATAATGGTCTCTGCCAGTATTTTAATCAAATATCATTTTTATAGAACAAAGCATAAGATTAGATTCGGAAAACTATTGTCACATAATTCTTGATCATATGTTACCAACTATTGAGGCGTCAACTCCTCAGTTCACTTTCATGCAGGTGAATGATTGCTGTTTTTTGTTTTTTTTTTCGATTTCAGTTGAAAATCAGAATGCAAAAAAATCTTCACGCTACTTTTTTACCAATTCTTGGAATATTCTCAAGATCATTATGTCAAATTGTTCATAAAAGACTGAATTGTCGATTGAATGCACCATTCGAATATTTAAGTAAAACAAAAAACGTTCCAACGATCTTGAAATATTGCTCATTTTTGAATGAAGCAGCCATATTGGATTGAAATTTCGGGACAATTTCTGATAAACCTAGTCCTTTGGGTTTCTAATGAAGCAAGAACGAATGATCTAGCTCTAAAATTGCGAAAGCTATAACGGAAAAGAAACGTCTGGTTTTCTCTGGCGCACTCTATATAATAGGATTGCTCTTCTAGAATATCGAAACCTGGACATTCTGTAATTATGTGATCTCATCGTTCGTTTTATAATGGAAGATAAAGATTTATTGGCTATATATTGAAAATTCTTTTAATGAAACAAAATAATGGTCGAATATATTGATACTAACATTCGATATAAAGTATAGGTAATTTAGTCCAGTCATGTTAGGATTTTCCCCTCGCAATGGAAGATAAGAAACTGAAAACCTGTAGAAACCTTCGTTTTGGCGTTCTTAATGTAGTGTCAAAAGTCACATATTTTCATGCGCATGACCGAAGATATTAAAGCTCGGATTTCAAAATTAGTGTTATGGATGTTTTGTTTTCGTTAATTATAGAAGCTCAAGAGCATAAAATTTTCTACAATTTGTGTCTTAACCCCTCTTTTATACGATTAACCGTTTTTGAAAAAGAGCGTGAACGGTCCACCGTACATGGCGTGATGCAAGCTTATTCGACTCAAATATTAGTAAAGGATAATTACTCATTACAACAATTATATTTATTGAAGAACTCACTATTTATAAAAAAGACGCAATAATTTATAATATTTATTATTATACTTATCTTTGTCATGTGATCAAAATATAATTAAGTAAAACACACTTGCGTGTACATTAAGTTTATTTAAATTACATTCTAATATGACTTAATTATATTTCAAGAAGAAAAGCAATTCAGGATATATATTTTTATAATACATATAAAATATTCATCACAATGGAAAAGAAATTGTAATTAGGAGTCATCACATTTAATGGTAGATATATTATTCATGGGCCTCAGTTTTCTTCTTCGTCATCATCGCCTCCTACCTCTGGCTGCTCATATCGAACTCATTAGCATCACCCTAAATATTCGCTGTAGTCTCAAACCCTTTCACAAATTCAAGGTCATATATGTTTTCTTCTTCTAGATCTTTAAAATATGAAAATTCGTGAGGCAAGATTGTCCATTACACGAGTCACAAACTGAAGAGCATTGGCTTCCTGCATCCACAGCTTGAACCATAATCATCTTTGCAGTTGGTACCGTCGAAGAAACTCCTGTTTCGACTAATGAATAGAACTTGCTTTAAATATAAAAGGTCTTATCTGAGGAGACTATACGAGTATAGTACTCGTCCTCATATCATGGTGGTCCTCCCAGGTATAATCCTGTGTTTAACACATTCAAGGAAAAAAGCACTTAATTTCTGGTCCACATAACGTATAATTTAGATGTATTTGAATGTAATATAAGTATATTTTGAGTACACACAAGTGTATTTCACTCAATTATTTTTGATCAGAAATAAGTATTAATTTAAAAATATTATAAGTTATCGCATTATTTATAAATGATGAATTTTTCAATAAATATAATGGGACTGGGATTGAGGATTGACATTCAATCTCAAAAACGGTTAATTGTAAAAGAAAATGGTCAAGACTCACACCACCATCTATCAAGTTCTTATGTGGTGGTGCTGCTAGGTGGTTTATTTACATATGATCGCCATTAATACACATACAGATCTCACCCCAACATTTATTAAAAATCTATGGGTTTTATGAAAAATCGTCGTTTTGAATTCAAAATGAACTTTGTTATTCTTTTATTTTCATAATGAATGCAAATAGGAATACTAGTGGTGATGCAAATTCATTTCAACCAATTTGCAGCGACCAACTAGACTTCAATTTACCTCCTGTTGTGAAAGCCGTTATACATAAGTGAAATCACTCATTTTGAACTTTGTATTACTCTTGATAATGGGCTAACAACCCGAAACATATGTCGAGTATTTTTAATCATTATGTTTCACCAAGTGTTATTTCACATATATTATCAAAAATGCAAGCAACATTAAACTTGCAACAGTCTTCAGACGGAGATTACTGAAATTCAACCACCTATGATTCAATAAACAGTGCCTAAAGTATAAAGTTTTTCCCAAGTACATGTAGATTTCTTGCAAACACAAATCGCATGAAGCACAAACAGCAGTGAAATCAGCACAACTGGAAATGAGAAAATGGTACACTAGGAGAGACAACTTGCTCATCTTAAAATAATATATACTGAATTGGATTTCCACTTACTTCCCGTAGCATTTGACCTTCTCGATCAGCATATAAGAGAAGAAATCAAGCACCTGTGCCATGAACAATACAAGAAACAACAGAATAAGTTGAAACACACTCATCAAAAACAGTAGGTCTTCATTATTGACTAATAGTGAGCCCACTCCAGAATTTCATTTCACCCTAGAATAAAAATTTTTTCAAATATTCTTTTAAATGAAAAAGAGACAGAAAGAGAGAAAGAGAAAGGTTTGAAATATTGTTCCAATATAAATAATTTGAACGATTTAATAACGTTAGCCGTTACTTTTAGATAGGTCTTAGCTCAATCAAAGTTGTAGATGATAAAGCTTATGAAGAAGTAGTCTGTGCTAAATATATAAGACATTCTAGATTGACCAAAAACAATAGGAAGTTAGCAATTGTTAGATCCATACAAACAAAACTCAAAAACCATAATTTAACCCTTTGTAAAGCTGACAAAGGTAACACCATTACGATTTTAAAACTGATATTTATATTGACAAAACAGAAAGACTATTTATTCCAGAAAAATTCATAGAATTACATCAGAAAGTGTACGAATTTATTGCAAAAAGATGGGTTAAAATTGAGTCTTATGAATCCGAAAGCTCCAATTTCATATTCATTACCCAAAATTCACAAGGTAGATCATCACATGAGACCTATTGTTTCATATGTAAGTGCTCCAACTACTAAATTATGTAAATATTTGAACAACATACTTCCAAATTCGATACAACACAATCCAATATACTCAATACAATGCTCTATAGAATTAACCAATCACTTGAGATCTCTGAAAATTTCGATAAATGCTAAATTATAGCTTTTGATATAATTAATCTATATCAATCTACATCCTGTCGTGATGCCAAAGCCACAATTAATCAACAACTTCAATTTAATAGTACATTAAGCCCCACTCATATAGACGAAACGATCTCAGCTGTAAACCTATGTCTCCAACAAAGTTATTTCAGGTTCAATAATAAAATATATCAACAATTAGATGGTTTATCTACGGGTTCTACATTGACTCCGTTATTAAGTGAAATATTTATGACAAATTTAGAAAATAGAATTTTTAGTTCATCATCCTAATCAATAATGTATTTTTATGGAAAAAATATGTAGATGATATCTTCTGTATTTTATAATTGACTTTATTGAACAATTCATGAGGATAAGGAAGAAAACAAATTACAATTCATTTCATTATCACCGGGCGGAGTTCAGAGAGTTGCCATGGGCACACTCTGCTCTTTCACTCAAACCCTTGGATTGGCACAGACAGACAACTCAATAGTTTCTTACAGTTTTTAGATTTTTTTCATCAATCGATTCAATTTATAATGGAAAATTAAAATAATGAAAAATCATTGAACTTCTTGGACTTGTCGATTAGTAGGGCTCATTACTCACCCGCCTTTACAATATACAGAAAACCAACATATACGGATACCCTGATTCATAACAGTAGTTCCCAATCCTAGAGTATCAAATTGAGTGCTTTTCATTCATTTGTGCACAGATTGCTTTCTATTCCTTTGTCAGCTGTCGATTTTGAGAATGACCTTCAAGTTTTATTTTATTTTATTTAATTGATCGCTATGAACAACGGCTATGAACCAAAATTAATTGGTACCTCAATAAGACAAAAACGACATGAACTTTTATTGCAGAGCATTTATCCGTTGCATACTGAGAAATCTAACAGAAAATTTCCAATTAACTAAATTCCTAATATTAGCAACAAGATATGTAACAGATTACACAGAAATAATATTAACACCATCAGCACTAATAAAAAGAATTTGGGTTCATTATTGGTTAATAATGAAGATAAAACAAAATTATTGGATAAAAGTTGAGTATATAAAATACACTGCAGTGAATGTGAGACATTCTATACAGGCCAAACCGGAAGATGCACCGAGAAGAGAGTTGAAGCATCTATTCTCCAAAATAAAAATTCTACAGGGTTTATGGACCACTGCATCAATAAAAATCATTTCATAGATTTCGAGAATCTCGAACTCATGCATCCAGGTAATAAAGGAAAAAGGATGGACATCTTGGAGATTATTAAAATTACGTCCGCTCATGGGAAAAACCAGCCAATTTGCAACGACCAACTAGACTTCAATTACATTGATTGCCGTTATACATAAGTGAAATCGCTCATTTTGAATTTAGTATTATATTACTCTTGATAATGGGCTAATAACCCGAAACATATGTCGAGTATTTTTAATAAATATTTGTGAAACCTTTGCCAAGTGATTAATGAATCATTTATTCATTATGTTTCACCAAGATTTAAGCGAGAATTCCATACATATTATCTAATTTGCTTTATTTGTAAAGCGTTTTGACGACACAACACCTTCATCAGAAAGATTCAAAATGAAAAGTAAACTAAGGTAAAACAATTTATATAACACTGGAATAAAAATAAGTAAAACCACACTTTACAGAACTATAATTAAATGACTCAGCCGGAAACGAATTATTCTCAAAATTTACCTATTCATTCTATATGATGAAAAGTTTATGTCTATTGATTTTAAGGACTCCCAAAAATTAATATCAAATTTTTATTGCATGAAAGTAAGATTTTAAAATTCAGGTTAGAATTATGATTTTTTCAATCAAGTCGTTCGTGTAATTAAAATTGGTTTTTATCGATGAAATTACGATAATGTTCATTGACTCTGATATCGTCTCAAGATTAGGGTGACTTTAATTATATGTGTAACTGTAACTTTTCCAGTAAATTCTTTAAATTATACCTAACTTTCCCAATGAATGTCAGACCACTACATCTTTAGATTTTAGACACGCCAATTCTATTACCTTGAGTTACCGTTTTTTATTAAGTAATTCAGTTATGATATTTGGATTGGAGATATCGGCCAAAAACTCCTCAACTATGAAACACAAAACTCAAACAGGGCCCTCAGTCCCCGGCGGGTTTCCTTACCCCGACAACGGTAGCTGTCGGAAAAGTAGGAAACCAGAGGGTGCTAAGAATCACCGGGTTGGACCAGGCTACCATAAATGACGAACCTTATATATTGCCACTTATAACGCAAGAACATTACTAGCAGATTGTAAAATCGATGAGCTGGAAGAAGAATTAGATCGCATACCCTGGGACGTTGTGGGCCTTAGTGAAGTGAGAAGAAAGGGCGGGGGTTTGATCACTTTAAGGTCCGGAAATCTACTTTATTGGAAGGGCGAAGATAATATATCTCTCGGTGGAGTCGGCTTCATTATTAATTAACGTTTGGTGAAGAATGTTGTGAAAATCGAAAGCCTGAGTACTAGAGTATGCTATGTCATCCTGAGGCTGAACGAAAGGTACAACATGAAGATAATTCAAGTATACGCGCCTACCAGTGCTCACGCAGATGAGCTGGTTGAAGAGGTGTACGAAGATATTCGCCTCGCTATGAAGAGGACTCCAGCCTATTACACTTTTGTGGTTGGAGATTTCAATGCTAAGCTCGGTATGAAAGAAAATGACACCGAAGCATCCTTAGGGTGCCATGGAATTGGGGAACGGAATGAAAGAGGAACCATGCTCTTAGACTTTCTATTAGAAAACCGCTTATGTGCGATGAATTCGTTTTTCCAAAAACCTCCGCAGAGAAGATGGACATGGTCGAGCCCAGATGGTAACACCAAAAATGAAATTGACTTCATTATAGCTGACAAAAAGGAAGTTATTAAGGATGTTTCGGTCCTTAACAAATTTTCAACTGGAAGTGACCACAGAATGGTGAGGGCTAAATGTATGATCAATTTAAAACGTGAAAGGAACTCGTAATTACAGGAGGGGTTAAAAATAACAAATGGGCACAGGTATCTGATGAAGCGGCATTTCGTGAAACTTTGAGTGAGAAGCTTTTGTGCAATGAAAACATGAATATCGATCAGCACAACGACAACATTACAACATCAATAAAACAAGCTATGGACAAACTAAGATGATGACCAACTTAGTACCAAGCCAACCAGTTTCCATCGATGGTGAAATTGTTGAACAAGTAACGTCATACAAATATCTGGGGCATGAGATAACTATAGACAGGGACAACCAAACAACAGAAATAGAAAGGCGAATAAGGCTGACATGGGCTGCATTTGGAAAACTGAGAGATCTGTTCAAATCAGAGATACCGATTTGTTTGAAACGTAAAGTATACAATCAATGCGTTTTACCAGTTTTGACGTACGGTGCAGAAACCTTGACCCTAACAAAGAAATCAGCTAATGAAATATGTGTTGCTCAGCGTAAGATGGAGAGAGCTATGTTAGGCATAACACTACGGAACAGAATTCCCAACCATATCATACGCCAACGAACTAGAGTCCAGGATGCTCTCGAAAGAGTTGCTAATTTAAAGTGGAACTAGGCCGGTCATCTAGCAAGAACCACGGACGGTAGATGGCCAAAGCGTCTTTTGGAGTGGCGTCCCAGATATGAAGCCCACAGAAGTAGAGGACGTCCACCAGCTCGTTGGAAAGACGATATCAAGCGAGTGTGTACGAACTGGATAAATCCGGCCCAAAATCGCGAGGAATGGAGATCGTTGAGGAAGACCTATGTTCAGCAGTGGACTAGGATGGTTGACAGATGATGATGATGATGATGATGATTTGGATTGTGAAAATTATTAAGAGCTATTTGTTTAATAATACAAAGTTCTTCATCGAAATTATGTGAAGATAAAGGAACATTTAATAATCTGTGAATCATGCTGTGGAAAGCTGCCATTTTATGATGAACCGTATGAAACCTGAAAGAGACGGTTTATGAAAGATGGAGAATTGATGTCTATTACTAAATTTGGTGCAATCTTTCAAATGAATTGAATCGATTTGATCAAGTCCGTTAGTTTCATTAGAACATCGTGATTCACAATACGTCACCCGGCTCAGCAAAAAATGGCAGCTTTCCACAGCATGATTCACATATTATTAAATGTTCCTTCAACTTCATATAATTTCGATAAAGAACTTTGTATGAATACAAGTACAATTATTTACATGAGAGATTAAGGCATTTAATATTTTGTGCTTTCTAATGATCTACCTCTCTGTTTTGTTCACTTTCGAACGTGCGGACACGCGACATACAGTTGTCCATGTGGTGAAGACGGACTTAATTCGATCCAACCCAATACCAACGACTCGTTCAATTATAAGCAGGTAGTCATTAGGAAAGGCAGCAGACAGTATTGCAGAGGTTTAAAATCAAATGACAGGAATCAGACAGTCAACATCCTATTCTTTTTACGTTCTCTTAATATTAAAACTAGGTCCTTGAGTCCAATAGACTTGCAGAGACGATTCATCTTATAAAAATGCAGAGCCAAATAAATTATATTTACAAAATTTAATTAACTTCGCCTCCAGATTTATTACTAATACATTTTTTTAGAATAAGACTATTATTTTTTTGAATGTAATGAATTACACTCAACTGCATGAAAAGAAGACTTACGCATATCTCAAGGATATGAAAAAGAATCCAATTTTATTTATTTCAATTTTTCGGTAGTTCCTTTAGGTTTCCCTAACTTCTTTGTTCCTAAATAACTAATCCTAAATAATGATTGATTGAGACGAATTTTATAATAAAATAGGTGGAAGTTTTGTTGAAGTCTTTACGAAATTAATGTGCAGTAATTTTCTAAATATATTCATATTTAGATAATTGTATATTTATGGTAATTAGGGAAGAACATTTGATGCATTGACAAGATGAGCGAATTTTACCAACATCCTAGACGCCTATGGTTTTTATTAATGAAAAAATATTTCTCAATATTTTTGTGTATTTTTCTCGACCGGACAAGGTTATAGTTTTTGCTCATGAAGATGATGGTTTCAGGTCGCGCAAACATGAGAAAAACACGCAAATTATAACTTAATGCCACAAACTTCCGACGACTGGCCTTGAGATTTTTGACGGTCATCACGAAGACTACACGCTAGGGGAATAACAGCCAACGTCCTTCTTTCGGGTATTTTAATTAACAATATGATACAACACCCAAATCTGTCGAATTTACAATATAAATTTTCCAATCGAGTCTCTGAGTCTCGCTTAAACATATTTGTCTTAGTCTACATCAACGAAAATGTATGTTGGTTCAACCAATTCTATTCTTCAACTTTAATGCCTTTTAAAAGTAATAGATTTCACAAAATTGTGGGAATTGAAGAGCTATTATGCATGTTACAGCTGTCAAACTATAGGTCCATCACGACCGCCATCTTGGAAGTTATCCATATTATCGATTTTTTTTCACTCCAATATTAAGACGAACAAAACGAAATTATTCATATCGGTCTAACAATTTTCGACTTTTTCATGATGAACACACACCATTTATACAGTGCAGTTTTGGGGAAAATGATCGGATAAGTGAATATTTATATTTAACAAGAAATTTTGAATTTTATCAAGTTCAGCAATACCCCATGGTGGGAGTCTACGATGAACAGTTCTCGAGATACATATTATTTCATGCAAGAAATGAATAATTTGATAATTTTATGATAGATTCGAAAATTAGCAACTCTTGGTCACGTAAACTTTTTTTTCAAGAAAAACTCTTTCTGCTGTCAATTCGGTATGAAGGAAATCTTCCTCGATCTCTGCACCCCTTTCATAAGAATCTTGATAGGGAACAAAGGTTGAGTGACACATCATTTGAAGGTATCGTGAATTGACAAAAATTGACTCTCTTCTTCGTTATTCAAAATGATAAGAATGAAAATCATTTTTTTACATGTGTTATTGTACTGTGATCTCAAAAAATCAATCAACAGTTAGCATAACATAAGAAGATAGATTGGTTATTTGACAAACTGCTTCGAATATTTGTTGTGAAAAATTATTAAATAAAAATTGAATGCTAGTGGTTCAAAATTGGAATAAAAGTGAGTAAAACCACCTTAAGCAATATTCAGAGCTATTATCTAAATGATTCAGCCAGAAACAAATTCAGTAATGGAGAATTATTGTCAAAATCTATAGAATTTTCTCGACTGTACTGCAATAAAATTGAAGAATATAGTCAGAAAGGTTATGCGTCCAAAATTCAAAAAAGAGATTTGACTGAAAATGCTAAAGATTGGTATTTACCGCATTTTGCCGTTTGAAATATAAATAAACTAGGCAAAATTCGATTTGTTTTTGATGCTGCGGCCAAGAGCGGGGGTTACAGTTTAAATGATTATTTATTACAAGGCCCTGACTATATTCCATCTCTTTACTGGCAATCTTATGGAGATTTCGTCAAGGAAGATTCGCTTTTAGTGGCGACATAGAAAAAATGTTCCATCAGGTTATAATCCAGGGGCAAGAGGAAACAAGAATGCAAAGCCAGAAGTGTATCTGATGAATGCCATGATATTCGGCGCAGTATGTTCTCCTTCCATGGCACAGTTCGTAAAAAATAGAAATGAAGAAAATTATTTTGACACTTATTCCGATGTTTCCAGAGCGACAACAAAACAGCATTATGTTGATGATTATTTGGATTCTTGCGATACTGTTGAACAAGCTGTAAAAAGAATCAGAGAAGTCCTTACTGTTCACAAGAAAGGAGGTTTCGAAATGGTTGAGCGGATTACCAATTCTGAAGAAATTCTAAATTTTATTCCGGAAAGTCTGCGAGGTGAGATAAATTTGAAAAGTTTAAAAGATTCTGTAGATACTGCTGAAAGGATTTTGGGTCTGCATTGGTTGCCAGTTGAAGACATTTTTATATTCCTCTTAATTTCCGTGAAATTCCTGATGATATCTCGGGCGGAGTTAAAGTGACATCCAAAAGAGAAGTTCTTCGTGTGGTTATGTCTGTTTTCGATCCTTGGGATTTCTAGCGCCACTTATAGTGAAAGCAAGAATTCTCATCCAAAAAATTTGTCTAAGCATGATTGATTGGGATGACCAAATTGGAGAGAATCTCTTCTTAGAATGGCGAGATTGGTTGGCAAGTCTTAATAGATTTGCACCAATAAAAATTACAAGATATTACTTCCCCAACGTGTTCTCTATCAACAAAGTGGACGTACATTTATTTGCAGATTCTAGTAACAAATGTTATGCTTGTGTAGCGTACTTAAGAACAGTCAACTATGAGAAGTTCTCACAAGTTTTACATCAGCTAAATTCAAAATAGTACCAATTAATGAACAGACGATACCGAAATTGGAGCTCCAAGCTGCGGTATCAGCACGCAGAGTTGGAAAAATTTTATGTTCAGAGTTGGAATTCAAGATAAATTAGGTGCCCTATTGGACCGATTCGCTAGTGGTATTGAAACAGATCCGATCCGAATGTAGAGGATTTCCCATGTTCGTCGCTTGCCGTATAGGAGAAATTCATGAGCGCTCAACAATTTCCCAATGGCATTGGGTACCATCAAAACAAAATGTGGCAGATTTCGCAACAGAAGAAAGAAAGAACCTTGATTTGACGAAATACTGTGAATGGTTCTTAGGGTCCTCCTTCTTACAAAAATTTGAAGACAGTTGGCCATCGGAACCTGTTACAAATGTTGTTGAAACAGGTTTAGTAATAACACAGCACTATGAAAAAGGAGCTCTGGCAATCCCAGATGTTAATCGTTTCTCCTAATGGCTAAGGTTACTTCGTACAACTGCATGGGTGTTACATTTTATTGAACGTAGTCACATAGGGAACAATCAGGTGACAACAAATTTTTCATTAGAAAATGTGGAAAAATCCCACAAACTTCTAATTTTGAGATGCCAGTATGAAACGTTCAATTGTGAACTCTTATCGCTGCAAAAAGATAAGTTAGTGGTGAAAAACAGTCGTCTATTCAAGTTGTCGCCATTCTTAGACAACGATGGAATCATAAGATTGAGGAGTAGATTTCCTGTAAGTTGTATTCCAAATTTGGAAGTCGATTCGCGTTTTCCAATCATACTTGATCCTAAGCATAAAATTACTGAGTTACTCATTGAACATTGGACATGAAGAAGTAGAAGCTGTTATTAATAACTTGAGGACCAAGTACTGGATTCTGAAATGTCGTGCTTCGGTTAAAAAATGTTTCAGGAAATCCTTAGGCTACCGCAAAAGATGTAAACCATCCAACTACCTGTTCAAAGACTTCAATCATTCGTATTTCCATTTTCATACGTTGGTATTGACTTCTTTGGACCAATGTCGGTTACAATTGGAAGAAGGAAAGAGAAGAGATATGGAGTACTCTTCACATGTTAAACGATTCGTGCAGTACATATCGAGCTTGCTAGCTCTCTGGATACTAGCTTCACGATACTTGCTATAAGAAGATTTATGTCTAGAAGAGGTCAACCAGCGGAGGTCATGACAGACAATGGAACAAACTCCGCTGGTGTCGAGAGAGAACTCAGAGAAATGATCAACAGATTGGATGATCAGCGCCTACAGGATAAATCTGTGAAAGGCATAGCTTGGCGTTTCAACCCCCCTGGTGCACCCCACATGGGAGGTATCTGGGAAAGGATGGTACGTTCAGTCAAAGTGGCCCTCAAGGTAGTTCTGAAAAGTATAAATCCCAAGGAGGAAGTATGGCAAAGACTGTTGGTCGAAGCAGAATACATTGTTAATTCTGGACCTTTGGTACACGTTTCTGTGGACCCTGAGGCTATAACGCCAAATCGTTTTTTGTTATTTAGAGCTTCGGATGTCAGAAGTTTTGACGAACCTGATATTGATCACACTAGTAGAAAGCAGTGGCGCTTCGCGCAATCATTAGTGAACGCATATTGGAAACGATGGGTGGTGGAATATCGAAAGACCTTAGTGAATCGTCCTAAATGGCACACGAGTACCGAAAATTTGAAAAAAAGACGTTGTTGTCCTTGTGGACGAAAAAGCGCCAAGAAATGATTGGTTGTTGGGGCAGGTCACTGATGTATTTCCCGTAAAAGTTAGAGTGGTTCGGGTTGTGACATTAAAAACCAAGAGAGGAAACTACACCAGACTTGTTTTAAAATTATGCAGGTTATCTACTGATGCGCAAACCACAGCAGTCTCTGGAGAGCGAGAATGTTAAATATTATTCAATATTTGCAACATTTTATATAGTTGGCATGATTCTGACAATTGAATGGAATTTTGAATTTGTTCGGAAGAAAAAAGTCTATAAAAATATCAACTTTTGCTTAATGTGGAATTATTTGAATTGAATGTGCTAAAATGTCCTACACCCGGTATATGTTGATTTCAAGGAATTCCCAAAAATTGGTATAAAGTTTTTCATTAGAAGAATGATTTTCGTCTATTGAATGATTCGCATAATTAGAATTTGTTCTTTTATTGATGAAACCACAAAAATGTTCATTGACATTGATTTTGAAATGTAGGTTTCACCAATATACATCTTACAACAACTACAGCAGCAAAGTTAGAATACACTACTTTTCTTTCCTTTATCTCCTGTACTTTGATTATTTTTGATGTGTTTGTTTATATTGTTATTGGTTCCGAATAAGATGTGTTTCAAATTATGGCTTTTCCAACGAATGTGAAGCTACTATATCGGTGTTGATTCTGGGTACACCAGTTCTATAACCTTGAGTTTTCGTTTTTGGTAAGTAATTCAGTTATAATAATTGAATTGTAACCATTAATAAGAGCTATTCAGTTCAGTAATACGAAGTTCTTTATAGCAATTATGTGAAGATAAAGAAACATTGAATAATCTGTGAATCATGCTATGGAAAGCTGTCATTTGATGTTGAACCGTCCGTATGAGACGGACTATGAAATTGATGCTTATTATTTAATCTAGTAATAGTATAGTCATAGTAATCTAACGAGTTGATTGAATCGTTTTGTTCAAGTTCAGAGGTGAATTTTATTTTTGGATAAATTTATAAAGGAAATTATTTAGCTGAGGTTCAGTAGGTACCACATACCGACACTAATATAAAAACTGTTTACTTAAAGGGTTGTTATGTTTTGTAGTTTCTAAGTTATCTAAGAAATATTCGGCTAATAGGGGGCTGTGTGGATTTCCTGTAATAAAACCTTTGCTCGAGCGGTAAAATGAAGCCTCAAAAACAAAAGTAATTTTCTTTGCCACACTCGAAATAATATTTGGCGTTGAAGGGTTCCGGTTATTGAGTTCCATACTTCTTTAGTGATACCGATTGGATCTTTAGGAGGGGTAATTTTAAATAAGTTATTAATATCATAAGAAGCTAATTTGACGGTATGTGGAAGATGTTTATTTCGTATTTTATCTATTACTACATAGGCTTATTTAATAGAGGATTTGGGTTAACATTGACAATATCGTTTCAACAAATCAATTAACAAATAAGATATCTTACAACCGAAATATTATAACTGAATTATCTAACAAAAATTGGAATGGAATTATCATACCCAAAATCTGAAGATCATCACAGATATAGTAGTCTCACACACGTTGGGAAAGTTAGCCTAATTCAAAACATTACTGGAAAAGTTACAGGTGCACATCTCATTCCGTACCCATAATAATCTATCTAACAAATCATAAATAATAAGAGTGAAATAGATAAAGGAAAGAAATCTGGTAGTTGTAGTAAGATGTATATTGGTAGAACCTACAGATATTTTAAATATCAGAGTCAATAAACATTATCGTAGTTTCATTAATAAAAAACAAATTTTAATTATGCAAACCTTTGGAATTGAAGAAAATTATAATTTCAACCTAAATTTCGAAATCTTTCATTCATCTAATAAATAACTTGACATTTAATTTTGAATATCCTTGAAATCAATAGATAAAAACTTTCCAAAATATTGAATCAACAAGTAGATTTTAACAATAATTTCTCTTTGTTTACGAAAACGTATTATCTCTCAGTTACTATATAGCATCGTAGAAACCCCGTGAAAAAGATACACTATTCCAAATTGAACATAACTACTTCATTCTCAAGCGGCCCCAACTTAAGCAGATTATTATTCAATGCCAAACAAAAGAACGATAAATTCAAGCAATCAGGAATTTATCAAATCAAATGCAATGAATATTGGGTAGCCTTTGTCGGACAAACAGGGAGAAGTTTTGAAGCTAGATTCAAGGAACATATTTCCTCAGATAAAAATTCGCCAATATTTGAACACATAAAATCAACTTGATATCATTGAACAATCTTAGAATCCTTCATAAATGTAACAAAGGGAGAGAGATGAATTTGTTGGAAAGTTTGGAGATTAACAAACTATGTAACAACCCACAATTTACTACCCTCAACAGCCAACTAGAGCATAATGGATCCCCACTACTCAATATTTAGGATAAATTTCATTCTGTACTTGTACTTGTCTACTCATGTATTACATTGTTATTCACTTGAAAATGACCGTAGGGTCCAAACCGGTCGTGATTATTGAATAAATTGTCGAAAAGTGACAAAAGTGTCTCATTTCGTTTTACTGCAAAAATGAATTTCCATAAAATGAATAAATCATCAATACTTTCAATTAAAACTGATTTCAGATTTCATTTCACGATTTCATTCTCAAGTAAGTACCGATTTATATAAATTCTGATTATTTCCCCAATTTTATACATGCACTGAAAATTTGTTCGAATTCGCTGTTGCGCCAGACAGATAAAACTGTTCTTGTTTTGTCGATTCATAATACCTTTCCAATGAAGAGTCACTTAACTTGTGTTACATATCACGATTCTTATGTTAAGGGGTGCAGAGGGTGAGGAAATGATTTCCTCCACTTCGCATTGACAGAAAGGTTTTTTTTTCCATGATAAAAGTTTAAGTAACCAAACGTTGCAAATTTTGGAATCTATCATAAAAAATATTGAACTACTTTTTTCTCAGAAGAAACACTCTGTATCCCGAAAACTATCCAAAATGGTTCCTCACTATGGTTCATTGCAGTAGGTTAGATGTAACCTACTCAGAAAGATATACTCTTTTCTAAATGGAAAAAAAGGTTGATGACTTCTTATCTTGAAAACAGAATTTTTATTTTACTTACAGTTAAATATGAAAATTAACCTGTGCAAGCATTTTTCTCAAAACTGCAATGAAAAAACCAAAAATTTTATTTTATACTTTACATTTTCAATTTGTATATGTAGATGAAACGTTATATCATGTATTAATATAGTTAATCGTAGTCCCATAGGATATAACAAACTAAAACTGCCAAAACACAAGAGAATATGTTTTATTCAATAGAATATTCGATTAAATGGATAAAGAAATACAGTGCCATTATTGAATTGCTTTGTAATGTGTACATTAAATTATACATTCTTTCAAACAAAAAAAATGCAATATTATTATTGCATGAAAAAACTGACATTCTTCACTTGAGGTGCGGACAAAATTTGTAATTATAGTCCAGTGATCATATAAAAAACTGCAATGCATATCTCACCAATATACAGTCCGTCCCATTGGAAACGAACTACCCTGAATAACTCGGCTCGTTTGATTTTTCTGTGAATTTCCAGAAAAAAGTCAATTTTCGATTAGAGGAAGACATTCTTTGTTACATGTTTCGTTCTCCCCTAACAACCTTTCTACCCCTAGCAGCTTCTATCACAGAATTGTGAATAGAGAAAAGTGGTCTGATACCTTTTCGAAAAAGTGATTTCATGATCTAGATGACCACGTAAATATTTATTTCCTAAAATACGACGATTTGACGAATTCGAATCGAATATCGTTTGGAAAAATTACAAGTTTTTATCAAACCGATCGATCTCTGTTTGAGGAAAACACTTGGTCAAAACCGATTCTACTGGTTCAGAAAAAAATTTCTCTCTCATTTGAACGTCTGAGCATCATTTCTCTACCCCTGTCAAGTACCACCCCAAAATGAGGAAGAAATGTTCAATATACTGTTTTTTTTTATTTATCGACGATCGAACAACCTTATATATTTTATGTTAAGATATATCAAGTCGCTTTTGTTTGGAAGAGTTAATAATTCTATTCATCTGGATAGCTAATTCTCTTAAGAAAAAGCTATATTTTTTGTTTGAATCAAAAAATAAAAACGATGTCTAAATTTGATATCATGTGCCAACTTGTTATTATTCTTCCCATGATTGAAAACATTTTCCAGATCTACTAGGTTCAGTTACTTTTTGTTGTTCGTTAAAACATAGGTGACTTTTGTTGGTAGTATTTTCCATAGTTTTGATAACCTGAATCAACGGTGATTTGATTTAGTTGGAGTTTTTGTACACACTCTAGGAGTGCATTGAAATTGTGAGTTTATTTTTGAAATAATAACTGTGCTAGAGTAATTGGGCGCATTTTCAAAGAAAATAGCTCAGGAAGAAATTTGGAGCACAAATCCTTGAGTTAACGAGAAAATTCATGGAATTTGGATGCGTTATTAATAAAATTTAGAATCCCACCACAGTTTTGAATGACGACCGAATTGATGTGCCCGTTTTGGGTGAAGTTGCCTTGATGGAGAATATACAATCTGAGAGGATATTGCAGCAAATATCTGGAGTTTGCTGGACGAGAATTTTCAAGATTTTTTATGGGTATAAATTCCATTCATATCAAATTAGACTCATACACGAGTTGTATAAAGATGTTTTTGAAAGTGAATTGGAGTTCTGCGAACAAAACCAGAACAGAACGATCCGAATTTGCTTGAAAATGTTTGTTTTTCTGACGAATGGAGTTTTTTCTTAGATGTGAGGTGAATTGCTATATCTATAGAGTCTGGAATGATACAAATTTCCATTTAAAGAGGGAGAATCCTACTTAAAGAACTAAGAAACTTAATTCATGATCGAAATTTTAGGAGATTGTATTGTAGTACTCTTTTCATACAGGAAAACTTGGACGGCGATACCTATCTTAATACGCTTGAGAGTTTGATTGAGCCTGCCATAACAGTTATCATCGAAGTAGATCCGAATATATCCTGAACATAACGTAAGGCTTCAACATGATGGAACACCACACCATTATAGGTAGGAGAGGTGTTATAGAATGGTCGTCTAGATCGCCCGATCTAACGCCTCTCGATTCCTTCTTGTAAGGCTATCTCAAGTCTGAAGTCTATGTTACTCCACCCAAATCATTAGAAGAGCTACGAGAATGTATTGTTCAAGCATGTTAGCAGACGACACCACAAATGTTAGGCAATCATTCAAATCTCGATTTTACGGTAGAATAGAAGTAAATGAAGGTCACTTCGAACATTATCGATAGGAATGTACCAGAATTGAAAAACTCAATGATATGTTTCATTTCGTTATAGATTTTCATCATAGAAACCAAAGCTATGTTACTTTTTAATAAATGGCATCTCAAAAAGCAGACTGATATTGAGAATCAGATAACCTTTTCTGAAAAAATCTATTTCAGGAAATTCACGGAAGAATCAAACCGGACGAGTTATGCAGGGTGGATCGTTTTCACAGGAATGTGCTGTATATTTAATACAATATTATAATGTTGTTTGCAGCACTACAGCCCATTCAATAGAAATAAAATAATTTGTTTCGCAGACGGGCTACACTATCTGGCAACCATTGCTGAAGTCATTTGTGCCACAAGCGGCTCATAAAGTTTAAAAAATTATAATTCCACTATTTTCTCCTGAATTCAGGGTATCTTGATTAAAAATAAAGTATCGCATCGGAACGAAACATTACTACTGGTTTACCGCTAGCACTATCGGTTTCAATCATTTTCTTTTCCTCATTTTTGGTGTGAGAACTTAAGATTCCGACTTTTTGTGAACCTTATAACTAGATATATCAAATTATTCGGCGACAACACCTTATATATTCCAATTTCTACATTATGAATCTTCATACAAATGTATTGAATTAAAGAAGTCTCAATATTTTCATTACCTTTAGTGGTAGCAATTGTATTACAATACATATTTGCTCCCAATCTTTCAAAATTGAAACCAAGACAAAGAGGTAATATAGCGTAGTATTTATGGTGGGCAAGCGACCGTCCAGCATCTTGTTTGCAACACACATAATTGAATGTGGCAATACCAAACATGTGTGGCTTCATAGCCGGGAGCATGAAAAAGATTTTCCTACATTGTATAGCCTAGCTGTTATTGCTAACAATGTTAACCTCTCTGGAAGCATCGATCATTTTCTACAGACAATGATTCTGCGATGAAGTCATGAAGATTAAAATAAGATAGAATAGTGGCGGTATGATTTTAAAGATCTATGGTGCCAACCTGACAAATCCGCAAAACTTCGTATAAATTACCAATTAATGCAATAAAAATGATATAAATGAATTTACTTTATTAGTTCCTTTTACTCTCTGGAGGAAGCCACATGCAGTTTTGCCGCATTAGCACTGCCAGCGAGATCATTACACGCAAGAAGCGCGAGGGGATTGTTCACCAGAACTTGGGCTTTTCATGTAGGAGAAGTGCTAAGAGGGTAAAGTAGGAGACAGTTGGGCAGTAAGCTCTCTTGACGATAGTAAACTTTAGGCATTTCATTCAGTTTATTTATTTGGTTTCTTATGCAAATCGCGTGAGTCATTATTATGAAATCTGCTGTTTTGCATAATAAAATGAACCAACTCAATTTCACAAAAACGTTTTGCGTTGTGTATACCTGAGCAAAAAATTGAAATAATATGTTAGGTAGATTCAGATATATTTAAAACTTATGCAAGTGGTACCAGTTCATGGTACTACAATTAAAAACTTTCACAGAAAAATTTACTCAAAACACAATTGGTTCTGCAGAAGAGATAATAAACACTTCTTGTTCTGTTCTCCGTGTTCTTTCTGGTGGCGAAATGTCAGAGTTAAAATATAGTATAAGAGATAAACAGCAGAAAAAAAAGAAGATACATAAAAATAGAATTATTAAGGCATTCACTTTCTTTCGACGTCCTCAGTTTATCGACAATCAGCAGAGACTCATAGTGGACCGGAATAGATTTTGTGGGAATCTTGAATCCGCATTTATTGGCCACTATGAAACTGAAAAGTTGCAAAATAAAGGTGTGTTTTTATTTTCGCCCAACCTTGAACAAATGACTCAATCTTTCGTTTCAAGTTTCCACTGTGTAAAGGTGCCTCTAAAACTCTCCAAAATTAATTATTAGTTTGTTTGCTGGTTTATCACAAAATAGTTGAAGAAATGAACATAGTCTATTATGTTGCTATTACTGCTGAGGAAACCACAGGATATTTTACAAGAATTATAAATTTTCATAATTTTGCTGCATATTGCTGATTCGAAGGCAGTAGAAAGATTTTAGAATGTAGGAAATCCTTGTCGTAATAATGCAACCACAACAGCGCAATGCATCCTCAGAGAGATCGATCCTCTAATAAGTGACACATTAATTTATTTATTAAAATGAATGAAAAAAAGAGTACCCAAAAAAGAGAGAACTACATGGAATATGCCATAATGTCAAATTTTAATGTGAGTCAAAACACCAACGGAGCAAAGCACCTACTAAACTAATTTCGCAGAATCATTATGAGACATCTGTCATGAGTAAATTATTGAATATTATTCCGAAAAAAAATTAATGTCAAAGCTATTATAGATTTGAGTAACTTTATTCAATGTTAGGCCCATCAATCAATTCAACTATGAACAGTTTGGCGTCAGTTAATAGTTTGAAATTGAAATATTCTTTTTCCATTTAAATGCACTTTTTCTAATTCACTATAAACAACGAAAGTGTTAGTACTTAAGTAGATACTGTTTACAAAAATAGTTCAGTACTGGTAACTGTTATGGAGAGTTTAGGAATAACAAAATTATGAAGTTTGAATGAGATATACTGGTTAAATTAACGTAGAACACTTTTGCAGAATTTTTAGAGTGAAATATGATTAATAATAAAATGAATTTACAATATCGAATTTTTATGTTGTTCCTTGTTATTGTTGATAAGAAAAGGTAATCATTGGAAATTGGTGATTCTATTATTGAACAAATTAAGTAAGGATTCAATTTCATGTTTTACGACCACAGAAGTGCTTGAGGCGAAAATTTTCATCAAAAATCATAACAAACTTTTCGACAATTCAATATTATTATTCACATTAGCTTAAGGCCCAGGTCAAGTCATATGAAGGCCTTATGAATTACAAGAGAAATATTAAATTAAAAAGAGAAACAACAGAACATCAAGAATTGCAACAAAAATCCATCAGAATAAGTAGTAGATCATCAAGGATCTAATTTGACTACCTATTTTTGGAGAAATATAAATTCAAAACTGAATAACGGATTGAATAGAAATTCATTGCTGTGGCTTTTCTCATTATACTACTTTCACAAGTAGAACTTACTGACTCGTTTCAAGAAACAGTGCTAAAGAGAATGAAAACATTCGTGAGAAACGAAATGAAAGGGAAGCGACATGGTACTTTAGAGACGCTTTATGTAAAAAAACTTTTTTGAGTAAAATTTCAATGGAAGATTGATTGAGGCATAATCACTAATAAAATAAATCGAGTGGACTTCATGTACCGCTCACTCTGAGAAGTGTGAATATTTCTCGATTGATTATTTTTTGCTTTTTGCAAGCAAGATGGAATCGTAATATTATTAGTATTAGATAAGTAAAAACACAACTTCATTTTAGTAATAGGAAACATTTCAATACTATTCAAAAACTATACAATTTCTGAGTTGAACTTGATCTTGAAAAAACATTCGTCACGTGACCATTGTCCTTGGCTATACCGACTTACGTTGGAACGAGACGCTTCTGAGTATCCTACCAAAACGGACATATTCTTTAAATTAATTAGTTGGACAAAGCTGAATTCTGAAGCTAGTTAAAAAGTTCATAAATGAATAAGATATATTAAATTCCTGTGGGAACCAAAAACAATTCCAAATGAGTTACTGAAAAATAACATCGATGATGAGTCAGATTATTTACAGTGTTTGCAACGAAATTCTATCTCAAATTAATTAAATCAAATCAGTTAATCCATTCTTGAATTTCGCAAAACTAATACACCAGAGTATAGATCTACATGAGAATATGTATGGCTTTCAAAGACCTTCAGAAAATTATTGGAATGCAATCAACAGGCTAATCGAGAAACAAGGCATAAATAGCACAAAGAAAAAGGATTTTTACTATATATTGAAATTGATATAGGCAAAAGAAAGCGATATTTCTGGGAATTTTCTTTATAGCTCTATATTAATTGATTATTCAAAGAACATTATTACTCGTTGGCGTCAATATTTTGAATGAAAGATTTTAGAGAACTTCACGTTACATTATTATATCTTGAGAATTCTTCTTGCACATTAAGAAATTGTGATTTCTAAAATTTTTCAGAACCAGAAATTAACCACTTAGATCTTTATTGAATAATTGTAGTCCCTCTATCATAAATTGATTTACAAGACGGCGCAACAGTTTTCGACTGATCGAATGTCTTTCGTGATATGAGTATTGTGGACAATATGCCTTCAGGCTGTGTTCTGTTTCTTATAAATTTGTATCGTATTTATCTACTTCTTGATTCGTTTTCAACTTTACTACGCAAAATACGAAAATACTCTTTATAGATGGTTTATGTTAGCAATGTAATATTTATAAGTGTTTTTGTGCTATTATATTTGAAAAATTTCCATGAAAATTTCTCGGCAAAAACATAGAAGAAGAAAGAAGTTAATAATTCCACTTTTAGTATTGCTTTCGCCAATACTCGTTCATAAAGGGCGGCCATTGAATGTATCAAAAAAACGAAATGGAACTTAAAAAACTAATTGACATTCACACTGTCACTTAACAGATATTGTTCGATTCAGAGAATCCAAAGGTCTGAGAATACACAAAAATCAACAGTTCTGAAGGTGAAATTCATTTATCGACAAATAAGCCTGTATCAACAAATCATCTCCAAGAATGAAAAAAATGCTAAAATTCAGCATCATCTGTTTCCTACTTGCATGACCTATATATGTTCATAATCATTCTTTATATCCCTATAAGTGACAATTTTTGAATCAGAGAGAAAAAAGCTCTGCAACAAAATTTCGTATCATATGTGTCAAGTACGTTAGTTAGATTTGTATTTCCCTCCTGAACTTGAGCACATATTGAATATAAGTTCCTATTCTTTCGAAAGAAAAGGGATCTGAGATTTAAAAGTGCGCATACTGCAAAATATTTACCGAAGAAATATCGAAGTAAACACCCAATAAAAAAATATTTTCAACTTACCGCCATCAATAGCCTTGATTTGAGGCCCTTCTTCAACCATCCTTCACTGAGGACAACTGAAAAGGTTACTTCGACACTCTATGGAAAAGTTAGTTGGATGTCCTCGGAAGAGTTGATATTTTCACAGGAATAAAATGTCTGGGTAGTTCACCCTTAGTCATCCAAAACTTGAATCAATATACAAGAAAATGCGGCTGCGCTCTTCTTTTCATTTCAGGTGACGTCATCAGCGCCCCCATTGCGTCCAATCTATCCACATATCTTGCGCCTCAATAAAATCGTTAAAATTAAGAATAGTATGTTTACGAAGGGCATAGATGATATTGTACAAGGGTTGACCTGAAGTAGACTTCTTGTATAAAAATCATTTTGAAATTACGTATATAATAATTATAATTATGATATTTTCAATGAAATAGAACTAAAGTATTTAGATTTTCACTATATTAACAAAACTATGACCGGTTTCACCATACTGTGGCTTCATCAGATAGAAACAAACTAATGAACAGAGTTATTCCTTATATATTAGTCTTATTTCCTACTTAATATTACAATAGGTACAAGAGGTATGTTGAAAACCCATCGGAGTTGCTTACTTTATGAATTGAAAAGATTGAGTAAAGGAGAAGGATTTGGATCTAATTGACTATTAAGTAACCTACCTGAATTCTTTTCTTTGTTGATCTCTAAAATTTCCATTAGATTGAGTTTTTGTCTGTTATTTTCATTGTGTGAAATTTTGAAATATTCATAAAAATTATGGTTTTCTTCGAGTAAGTGATTAGAATAATGGGAATCTGATCTATGATAATTAAAACTATGTTTGAGCTCGGATAATCTAACTTTGAAATTTCTGAAAGTTCTACCAATATAAATTTTATTACAATCCCCGCGAGACAGTTTATAAACACCGGATTTATTACTTTTATCAATTTTAGATTTGCAGTTTTTGATATGTCGGCCTAAAGAATTATTAGTTCGGAATGCTATGTTGAAATTATAATGCGAGAGGAATGATTTTAATTTTAGACTAGGATTACCAATATAAGTTAAGCTGTTGTATTTTGTGTTAGAACTTTTTATACTTGGAAATACTTCATGTTCTCAATCATAGTTGGACTGTAACCGTTATTGACTGCTATTTGTTTGATTATATTTAGCTCTTTTATGAAATTATTTTGTGACATTGGGATATTAATGAGTCTATGTACCATACTATTGTAAGCTGCTAATTTATGTGGATAAGGATGTGTAGATGAGCTGTGAATAGTAAAATCTGTATGCGATGGCTTATGAAAAATAGAAAAATCATGTTTGCCGTTAATTTTAGTAATAGTTAAATCCAGAAAGTTAATGGAGTTTTCTGTTTCTATCTCTAACGTGAATTTAATATTATCGTTATTAACAAAATTCACGATAATATTAAATTCACTTTAGAGATAGAAACAGAAAACTCCATTAACTTACCAAGTATACTACTTTGAAGAAACCCCGTTCCCATCGTTTCCTCATCTGATATAAAATATCTTTCGTCCGTTTTTATTGCCACCTTCTATTTTGTAAATAGTTTTCCACCAAGAGGAACAGCTTTCTTCTGATTACTTATGTGTTAGGATTCTTCAGTAAATGGCTTTGATTGACAGAATCGAATATCTTAGGTCTAAAGATAGCCCAAGAGGAATTATCCGTTATCAGCGCTTCCAGAATGACAATACTCTCGATTTCATTTTTGTTTCAGATCTAGATGGTTCCCGTTTACAGGCCTCAGCACCTTTAGGCAATCCCGACCACAACATCGTTTCTCCTAGTACAAATTTCGTATAGTCACGCAATAAAGATCTAACACCTTCCAGGAAGATATGGCATTAGAACAGAGCACCGAAAATAGAGAATTTGGGTTTGCAGACGACTGGGCTCTGTTGTCCTCTTTTTCCAGTCAGCATCCTATAACTGCTGAAGAGTCGCACCGACAAAGATTTCAACAAAGCATGTCAATGAATTCAGACTTAGAGAAGATATCAGAGTGGAGCTGGTTGAACTTAGTCAGTTTCAACTTAAACAAGACGCAATCAACAACGTTCTCTTGAAAAGTCATTTCTATAGAGCCTCCTCTAATCATGCAAGGTCATCGAATGTGAAAAGAACATGCACCTACTCGGCGTTACAGTCAACACCGGAATTTGCTGGCATGACCATGTATCAGCCATTACCAAATCTGCTGCTGCTGAACTCAGTTTTCTTTCAGTGTGGCTCCGCACCTAGACGTTCATTGCATCTATTGGATAGTGTCTAGAAGAGAGCAGTGCGCCTTATCGATCACCCGGAGATCACACGTGATCTCCAGCCACCCACTCAAAGACAACAGGTTGCTGATATTTCTCTTTTTTAAGGGTATTTCCATGGTAACAGCTCTAAAGAATATATATATAGATGGTACTTGCCGTAGATGTTTTTCTTCTTCAGAAACAGCTTTTCATATATTATCATCTTGCTCAACAATTGCCTCAACAGATTATTCAGAAAGACAAAAGACCATCGCTAAGATTATTCATGTTCATTCAGGAATAAAACATCACCTCATTCCCAAGGTAAAGAAATGTTACAAATATGAACCTGAGATTATTTGTGAAAACGGCAAATATAAACTTTATTTTGATAAAACAATTCTATGCCACCGAGCTGTAAATCACAGGCCAGATTTCATTCCTACTGATAAACAGAATCGAATAACATATATAATTGATATTGCTATACCTGACACACATAATATAAAAATAAATACAATGAAAAATATATAATGCTTGCCTACGAGATAAAAAATGTGGAAAATGAAAGAAATATTTATTCTAGCGATTATTATTTCTACAACAGGTGTTTTTCCCAAGAACCATCACAAAAATAATGATATTTTAGGTCTGAAGAAAAATTTATTTGAACAGTTACAGAATACAACAGTAATATTCTTCGTGAGTTTCTTTCCGAAAGAATCATAGGTTTTCTCCTTAGTTTATACTTCCCAGAATCTTATTTTAGATTTTATTTATTTGTATATACAGGGTGCTTCAACGAAAACAGAGGCTATATCTACCAAGATATTCATTTCTGATCAAAACGCAAAAATAGGTAAATTTTTGTTTCAAGGCGGGCATCTTTTATGTTACAATACTTGCCTGAAATATCAACCCCCTAAGCGGGGTTGCAATTCTCGAACATTTTGAATAGGGAAGATGGGTCTAGTGATGACTCAAAAGAAAGGTGGTATCTTTGTCTACATTGCCTTGAACGAATTTCAATTTTTAATTGAAAACTGTAAAAGATACAGGGTGAGCAACTGAAAGATAGGGAAGACTATTTCCCTGAGACTATTCAAAGTTCAGTGAAGTAAAATGGAACAGGTCCATGCTGATCAATGGCAGTCATCATCAAGTACCATCCTCATCTCGAATTTCAACCCCTAGAGCAGGGGTGACCACCCTTGAAAACTTGGAAGAGGGTATAGATGGGTCGAGTGATTCCTCGAAAGAAAGGTATTATCTTCGTCTGCATCCCCGTGAACGAATTTTCATTTTTGATTGAAAACTGTAGAAGATACAGAGTGAGCTACTGAAAAACAGAGGAGACTATCTATCACCCTAAGCTATTCAAGTATTAGTACAGAAAAATGGAACAGATTAATTCCAGATCAAAGGCTGTCATCTTCCGAAACACCATTCACATCTCAAATTTCAACTCCTAGAGCAGTGTACTTGAATAGCTCAAGGCGATAGATAGTCTTCCCTATTTTTCAACGGCTCACTCTGTATCTTCTACAGTTTTCAATCAAAAATGAAAGTTCTTTCACGGAAATGCAGATAAAGATAATACTTTTCTTTCGAGTTATCACTCGACCCATCAACCCTCTTCCAAATTTTCAAGGGTTGTCACCCCTGATCCAGGAATTGAAATTAGAGATGAGAATGGTACTTGATGATGACTGCCATTGATCAACATGGATCTGTTCCATTTTACCTCACTGAAACTTGAATATTCTCAGGGAAATAGTCTTCCCTATCTTTCAGTTGCTCACCCTGTATCTTTTACAGTTTTCAATCAAAAATGAAAATTCGTTCAAGGCGATGTAGACAAAGATATTACGTTTCTTTCGAGTCATCACTCGACCCATCTTCCATATTCAAAATGATTGCAATCCCTGCTTAGGGGGTTGATATTTCAGGCAAGTATTGTACCCCAAAAGATGTCCCCCTTGAAACAAAAATTGACATGTTTTTGCGTTTTGATCCGAAATTAATATCTTGGTAGATATAGCCTCTCTATAGTTTTCGTTGAAGCACCCTGAATAAATGAAATATAATTAGCCAAGAATTTTATCATTTATATTCAAAGCAGTTTTCGATTCGACCGTTCATCACTTCACACAAAGAAAGAATGAATGGCATTCAGTGTTACTTGACTAAGGTCCGTACACTGGATTTTTCCGGGAGAAGGCCTCTGACACTACTCGTTGGTACATTGATGTCATTGACTGATAATGATATATTTGATGTATATTCTGGTTGATTGATATCTTTTCATAACATTTAACGTTATTCTAATATATAATCTTTCCAGGATATGTTTTGATTATAATCATTGCCTGGCAGTGTTATTAATCACCAAGTGGTGGATTTATATTTTTCATGAAATCGCTTTGATTGCATGTCCTATTTATTTGTTAGGTTTTGCATTTTATTGTTTAATATTACAATATTATATTCCAATTTTTCTAGAAGCGGGCCTTTTATAGCTACATAATATTTATATTTGAAAATTTTCAGGATGATTTGCTAGAACTGCTCGACGATTTCAGTCAACTATTTGGCTTGAGAATAATGGATGTCCAACCAACTATGTACTAACAAGGCGATATTTGAACGGAACCTCTTCGAATAGAGGCTTTGGCCGCTTGGAGCCTATTATATCACCAGTTCGTTCACAGCACCTGAATACATTAAACCATTCTTTTGGATGCTTGAAAACCAAATTTAGGAAATCCTTCATCGAAATAAGCAGAACATAAGGCGAAAAATGCGATCAGCTTCTCTTGATGTATCTCGATTGATTTAAGAACATTGAAATCTTTCTTGAATAAATTGGTTCTGTCTGTGAAAAATCGAATTTCCAATGACTTCCAACCCATACCCCACAATTCCAACATAACCGTACTTTAAACATTTCACCAGTTTTCATACCAACTCCATGAAACCACCCGCATCTAGTTATTTTCATGAAAACAAAATAATATTTCATACCATTTAAGAAAGCACATGAATCAAAGAAGATTTTGAAATAATATGCAATCAAGTTTAATGTGTTTAATAATAATAATAAATAATTTTTTCAGCTGTAGGGTGTAATAACTATTATTGATATTTTCTGGTAGACAATATTAGATTCAAAGTGCTCTTCAAAGAAATCTACTAACCTGATAAAACAGTTATCGCCGAGCCATCTATCTATACTTGAACTTGAAAGAATAACATTTTGACAATATGAAAATCTTAATGATGATATTTTGAAACTAATTAACATAAAACAATAAAAATGTGAATTTTCTATTAACAAAATCTTTCGATGGTTTTTAGGGTTTCGTTCCTCAAAAGGAATCCTTATAGAATTCCTTTGTTGTCCGTCTGTCTGCGTATCAGTCTGTCCGTCAAGACTATTTTTATCAAGAACACATATAGATATAGTATAGAAATTAATACCGGATATTCAAGATGGTAATCTCTCATTTTATGTTTCATTTTATAGGATGTTTTAACACTCGTAAGAAATTAAAAACGGGAATTTCTCGATAACCTATAAGCATGAAAGTTGGTGAGAGTCAAAGTCCTATATCTTGCTCGCATTTTCTCAGGAATGAACGAAGATATCGAGCCACCAATAATACTCATGTCCACAATTTGGAGCTGTGAGAAAATCAGATTTTTTCTGTCAACACAATCGACAATATGTGTCTATGTCGCAATCTGATTCATATTTTGACTCTCGTAAGAGAACCCAAAACTATAGAGCAGGGGTGCTCTAACTTGAACTGCTGGCGATCCACCTCAATATTTTTGGACTACTTACGATCGACTCTTAGAGGCTACAAGTATGTGTGATGCAGGGTTGTCGTACATACACGATACAGCTTACCTACCTACCTAACCAGGTAGGGTGTACCGTAGCATATATAGATATTAGCTTTCCGCACAATATACACTATTGTAGTCAAGGTTTGGGTTAGGTTTAGTTTGGTTCTTTTTTACAATATCAATGAAAAAACTCATAGTTATTCAGAATTGCAAGTTTATTGGTGTGGCACTGCATGCCCTCAGCATATTTTCCATAAGATGGTTAGGTTAGTTTAGTTACTAAGTAACCTAACCACTGAGTGCTAATCGCAAGCATGAGGACATACGATCGTTCGTTAGTCGATTGCGATTGCGATTTATCTTAGTCAAGGTTTGGGTTAGGTTTAGTTAGGTTCTTTCCTATAATATCAATGAAAAACTCATAATTATTCAAAATTGCGAGCTTATTGGTTGTTACAAAACAAAAGAGTTACATATGGTGTTAAACTTAACTAAGGAGTGACTTTGACTTGAAAAAAGATAACTCATAAATGATGCTATATTTGCCAATTTTGCCAATTTACTGCAATCATAAAAACGCATTCAACTGAGGAATGCTTGCTTTCAAAGAGGGATTATCTTTCAGATCCTTTCTTTTCAGTTGATCTATCATAAATTGCAATTTACTCTTGAATGCGTTCACTGCGCTAATCATCTCAATAATAGTTTTTCCTTCATCTTGAAGCTCCAAGTTAATGGTGTTTAAGTGCATTGTGATGTCAGTCAAATATGCAAGATCAGTCAGCCATTTTTCGTTTTTCAACATCTGAGTGTCATCACCTCTTTCCTCTAGAAAACCTGTTATTTCGGGCAATAATTCTTGAAACATTTTTAGGAATTTTCCACGAGTCAACCACCTGACGTCCGTGTGAAGAACTAAATCAATGTATTCAGCTGATTCTCTATCTTCCATCTGCAGCATAAAGAGCCGCCGTTGCAAGCTACGTACACGGATGGAATTCACAATTTTTGTTGCAATGCCCATAATTTCCCCCGTGTTTGAATCTTTTGAACACAAAACTTTTTGATGACAATGCAATGGAATGAGAAAAATTAAGGGAAATCTTCATTAGCTCGACACAATGCCACAAAACCGTTTTTGTTTCCAGTTATTGCTGGTGTTCCATCGGTTGTAATGCACACTAATTTTTAGATTTATAGCTTGTAGTTTTTTTACGAAATTGAAGAAAACGTCATATATATCTTCTCCACGGGTCTTTCCCTTCATTTTTTACTTGTTCTGCCATGTCCTGACTCATGACTTCAATACTGCTCGTGATAGTCGGACGAGATAACTGAAGTTCTCTAATTGCAGACGTGATTTCTGTTTTATTTTTAAAATCTCCAATTAAAGCCTCACCCGCTTCAATAAATGCTTCTCTCACAGCCGATTCATCTTCGAATGGTTTCTTGGGTTTGGCCAATATATTTTAAATGACGCGATCGTAGCAGCTTTTGATTGTTTGGCTGGTCTTGGGAACATTGTTTGTTCTTTTTTCAAGCAAGATATCAAATCATGTACTTTTGGTTTTCTTAATTCACTCTGTGGCGGAAAATCCTTTTCATAGTTTTTATGAACCGTTTTATGATGGCTCTCTAAGTTACCACGCTTAGGTATTGCAACTGACGCACGCCAAATAAGACAAATGCACTTATCCTTCACCATACAAAAGGAAAATTCTTCTTCCCAATAGTTATTGAAATGATACGTTTTAGATTTCTTCGCTGCACTTATTTTGTAGTATTTAAAACAAACTTTATATCAATGTAGTATTGCCTTCAAGTTACAATTCAGAATGACTCCAATTCCTTCAGGCGCAACATGTATATCGGCGTGAACGAAAGTCTCGAATGTTCCAGTCAAAGGCGCCGCCCGAAATTCCTAGAAAAGCGGCAAAAATAAAAAACGCCGCTTTTCCTCGACAGGTACAGCGCGTTCCTTTGATAAAGCCGCCTTTTTCCGCTAGCATAGTGTTATTTTATTACGTAATAAATTTTTGTAGTTTAGTTACCTACTAATCAAAAATTTTTTCTTCACGAGATCTACTCAAAAAGCACTCGCGATCGACTGTTTGAGCACCCCTGGGATAGATGGTTTCCCAGAGGTTGGATCTCTCCATTGAGTGAGTCTGCTCCAGTATACTGTACTATATTTCAAGTTTACTTCAAGATCATCCATATAACTAGCTTCAAAAGTCTGGTTTTCTCAAAAATCAACTCCATAATGTCAGTCTTCTCAAAAAATTTTTATTCATTCTACCATATTTTGAGTTCTTCCATAATTCAATTTCAAAAAGTCTGTATCTTCCAAAAATTGTCTTCAAATAACTGAGACTTCTCCTATTCGTCTCCGTACACTTCGGGTAACTCCATAAGCTAAAAAGATTCAAGAGAATCACAACCTAAATAAAATATAGGCCCTCCATAGATTGATACATATAATTTAAAACTATAATTTACTAAAATGCTAAGATATATACAGAAACAAGATTGAAAGGAACAAAACATTAAACAATTTAGATATGATAGGAGTCAATAAGGAAGAATTATAATTAAAGGTTCTAGTTGTATACACTTTGAAAATAAATATAAATGCAATAATTCAAAAATTATGTAAGTAATGAATTTTATGCAATGAATCAATGAAATGGGCAAAAAAAGTTACAAAGGGAAAATATGAATAAAGTTAATAAATTGCAAGATGAAAAGAAAAGGGAAATTCCAACAGTTTAGACAAGAATTCGGGTTTCAATCATCTCTGAAATGTCCAAAACATAATAAAAAAACGAGGAAAAGGCAAAAATTTCGAAACTACACGGCCGTGAAAATCTATAATCTCACAAAATGAGAGCCATGAAGCGAGTCAAAAACCTAGAAATTACATAAAATACATAGTATGTATGATTCGGAGAAATACACAGACTTGTTTTCACAGAATACAAAACTTTTATACCTATACTGAAAACTATAAATAACTGAAATTTCTAATGATGTTATTCGACAGCAGAAAAACCAGAAAAAGCTGAATTACTACAAAATTGCGTAAAGGATGAGTTTTGCAACGTCCAACATGCAATAAGGAGTAAGAAGATATATTCCATCGTGATCTAATTGATTGAATCAGTTTGAACAAAGATATATGAATAGTCATACATACTCTCACACTCTAATCTGAACTAAATTTATCCCTGTAAAACGTAGTACCGTGCACAAAACATTTGAACGCAATTTGTTTTGAGAAGCTTCTGCAACCACCGAAGATCCAAACAAAATTGTATGAATATCGAAATTTTCAAATTACTTGAAAGTCTAAAAGTTAGCTGAATCTAGTTTATGGAATTGCCGTTTTATCGTAAGGAAACTTCCAAAATAGTGTGGGACTTTTTCACTTCAATTTTAATAGGACTGCTATATTGAAACATCGAGATTTGATCACGCACCATTACCTCGAGCCAGTACTTAGATCTTCACTTTGATCATTGCAGGTGCTCTACAACTGAAAATAATTAATACAGGAGATATACCGTTTGAGCACCCCTGCTATAGAGTAAATTTGTAGTTACATCGCAAAAGAAGAGTTGATATACCTACCAACCAGTTCTACGTTCACTTGGAGGATTTATTGCAAGTAGAATTAAATGCTTGAATAACATTTGATGAATCACCGCCTCATTCACATTTTTAGTCTTGTTCGAAGAATTCCCATCATTTCTGCTTTAGAGTAGATACAAAATCATCCATTTTTCGTAAATTAATGTTCAGTAGAAAAAATTGAGATAGAACGTCAAAATGCTACACCATCAGCGGCAGAAGAAATTAATTGCATGTTATAGTACAGTTCCTATTATGTAATATGTTCACAATCTCTATTAGATACTGTTTCATCTAACTGAACAATTGAAACAGTCTTCGTAAAGCAGACGTTTAAAATTCATTGCGAATATTAGACATATTAATTCATTTGGTCCTCCCGGTAAGAGAGGTTATTGTGTCATTGAGTTTGATTTTTGAAGATATTCCAGTGAATAAAAGTGATTGTGTTTCCAAATTGGCAACATTCCATCTGGAAGAAGTACTCATATTACAATAAACATAAACTGTAGTTGAGAATTCGCATTGTGAGAAGACAAAAGTCGAATTATGTATCATTCGGTTATCTTCTTATTACTGTGTATGATCTTGCTTCTTATGTAAGTATTCTTCTTTCAAATATGTTGGTTTGGCACGAAAGGGTATTTATTACTCACACAATACCTTTTTGCTATTTTCCTCTTTTATTTTTCAGATTGCTGCCGTCCCACTACTAATCGAAGATCTAGTTATTATAGAAAAGAGTAGACACAATGATTCTAATTATTTTTTGTTTACAACTCTCACAGACTAGCTCTTCTGATATACCAGCGGCTGGGGAGACCGGATTTTCCCTCTGTGGACCACGTCTTTTAATTTTCCTGAGCTTACCTTTAGTGGCGATCGTTAAAGAGTTGGTATGTTGTGAATATTTATATATTCTTCTTTCCTCCTTTCGTGTCGTTACTCACCTCAAAATTTGACATTTTGGTATAATTCATAATCCTAACATTTTCATGGAGCTTACTTTCTTTTCAAATATGCCTAACAAAGAACATACTGGATGCAAAGCACGTTTTATACCAAACAATGAAGTTTCAAAACATAGAAGTTTACGCAGGTATAAATAATAATGAATTTTGTGTACCCAGACATTAAGCCCCTGTCGGACCGCAATTGTTAGAAATAATTGAATGAACTACACGTTCAGAAGTAGGTTACCTGCACTCAATGAAAATCAATTGAAAGAAAGAGAAAACATAAAATGAAACAAAGAAAAAATGGGGGCAGTCTGTTGAAACCAGAAAAGATAATAACAAAACACAATTATCAATTCCCAATGAAATTGTGAAGCTTAACTGTTTCCGACATTTGGAATTTGCGGCTTACTCTCTTATGTCTAAAGAATCCTTCCAATTTCACAAAACAGAATCATCGTGTCTTAAAATGCTATCCTCAATAAAATACGCACTGCCAAACTCCCTGACATTTTGTTGATACTGCTTTGTGCGAAAGGGATCAGAAAACTTGATTACGATTTATAGAATACAACTTATACTACGATAAAGTATTGACATTTTTCCAAGTTTATCCAGAACCCTCAAATTATTAAACAACAGATAATAATCACCCATAATTTTCTATTGAGTAATCAATATACAGGGTCTTCCAACAAAAATTTGAACCTCCCCTCTTACTCAAAAGAAGGCAGTGTTAACGGGAAATGCGGAAAAGGTTGATTTTTGTTTTGAGGGGACCCCTTGACTACACAGAGTATGACAGATCGACCCCCTATCTCCACCATCGCCTATCAATAAACTAATCATAGGAAATGTGGCTCGCGTCGCACATCGTCAAAAAGGACTTTCGATTATCTATATAAATGAATTATTTTTTTCAGTTACATTTTTCTACAAAAAAGCAATCAGTATATAATGATTGAACAACCCTCTGAACCCAATGTTTTGTGAATAAGTGGTAGAACATTTTAACGTGAGTATAGAAGAGAGTGTTTCATTATGTTATTTTGAAAGTGTAGGGATCAACTCCCTATCCTTTAACTTTAGAAGTTCAGTAGAAATTGTTGCTATGCATTTTCAAAATAACAGTTGCGCCAAAAGAACGGCAATAATTTTCAACACAAATCATTGTAAGAAACAAATGAATCTTGTCCTGAAATTCTGTGTATAGTGGGAGCGAAACAAGTGTGATAAAATATACTCAAGAAACTGTGAAAGTGACTCCCTCACACCACCATATAATGGTATAAATTCCTTTCTTACCGTCTCGAGAGAGATAATAGAGGACATTTTGGGATGAATCAATTTTTTCTAGCAGTTGTAGATAACAATCTTCATTGAGATTGCCATCCATAAAGAACGATCCAACAAAACAATCCGTACAAGGCTGCCTTAACATTCAATTTCTGTGGAGTTTGAGTACCTACATCCCTGTACATGCGAGGAATCTGGGAATTTTATTACTGTTGTTTTTTTTAATTTTGCATCAAGTGCTGATGCTTGAAACTATTGTGCGAGTTGCCACTGGCACATATGGTTGCACTTATCTTGATCATCATTATCATTATACGATCATTTCGTAAGAATTTTCAGGGTGCGCTCATTATGTCGGTTCTAGATGTATAATAAAAAGGTAGATTGCCATTTGAAATAACAAAGTGATGACCCACTTCCGGTATAACCGGAAATGGTATCACTTCGAAAATATTTCACTTCAATTGGAAATCGCTAGTTATGGTCGCGTATAAAATTTCAGCTTGATATTGTAATAGGAACTAAAAAAGTTTTCAACGGACGTCCCGGTGGATATCGCTGTATATCGTAAAAAATCATGTAATGTAAAACTCGTTAAAAAAAACGTTACAATAAACTAAAGACGTTTACTTTCTACTGATACGAAAATTTCCTTCTTTCGATACTGTGCCATTGAGATGAAACTAAACTTTCCTAAAGCCAATAATTTTGTCTATTGACAAAATTCCTGTAATCATAAATGTATTGAATTCTAACAATGATTGCAGTTGTTCATCTATTTTAAACAAAATATATATAACGTCAAAAATGTAAATGTAAAATGTAAAACTTCTTTGTGAAAAAGTTCAGTATAATGAATACACTTAGAAAAATATTGAAGTCATTCCTTTTTTGCTTGGACTGAAGCTGTTGCTGTTTCGTTGGCGAATTAGAACCAGAAAAAATAACTAGACACACGCGTGAATCACTCATTTCAGGGCATAATAAAGTTGAAAAAGATCCTTTAGTGTGAAGCCTTACGACCTACTTTCATCGCCGTTGCATATAAAGTTCGGCCTGATGAAAAATTTAAGAGCTATTCATAAAGATGGTAGTTAATTCCCGAACTCATCGAGTAAATCCTCTCTTTTCAAAAGAAATATATATATATATATATATATATATATATATATATATATATATATATATATATATATATATATATATATATATATATATATATATGTCAAAACTTTTGACAGATTTAATTATTTTTGTTATAAACTTGATTTTTGAGGAACATTTAAAAAGTTGTAGCTCGTAGATCTTTTGCACTACAGACACAATTTTGCTTGGGTGGATAGAAGAAGGATCAAGGAACTTTTAAGCAATCTACACATGTCAAATGTTTATTGCGTTGTTTTGTATGATTTTTCAATTTTTTGAATTTTGATGATTTTGCAAGCACTAACAGAGAATGCTTTAAAATATTTGAATCAAGTAGCTAAACTGGCTACGCTCACCTGACAGGTGCCTAAAATTAATGTACTTGTCACTTCGTTCATTCGAATATGATATTTCTACAAGAATTGTTGGTAATTTGAAGTGAAAATTTTCGAAAAACACCAGATTGATAATTAAATGGCTGATTATTCAAACGAGGATATGTTTAATCTCTTTTTAATTCATGGCGAATGTCGAAAAGTGGTGGATAGAACTTGCAGGCAATTCAATAACCAATTTCCAAATTTGGCGCTTATGAGTAAAACAAAATTTCGAAGGATTAGAAGCAATTTTCTGCAATTTAGAGGAACAAAATAGATGAAAACTAAAAGAAAACCAATTCTCGAGGACGACGACAATCAAATTAATACGCTAGCGTATTTTCGTGCCAATCCCCATGCGTCCATTAAGTCAGCATCAATGGATATTGGATTGAGTTATACTTCCATTCAAAGGATCCTTAAGAAACATAACATGCACCCGTATTCATTTATCAGACTACAAAAATTGAAACCAACTGACCTTCCCAAGCGGCTAAATTTCTGTGAAAATTTATTAATTCGGCTTCAAGAAGATGAGACAATTCTGCAAAAAATTATATGACCTGATGAAGCCAAGTTCAATGAAAGTGGAATAACCAAGAACTTGGGTATTTTATGCCTTGCTCAAATGTCGGTTCTAGAAGTATAATAAAAAAGGCAGATTGCCATTTTCAATGCTTCGAATGAATCTTAAGTACGGTCGCCTAGTAAAGAATAATTGACGTTCTTCAGCGTTTTTCACTATATCATTCTTTCCATGGTTAGAAGTGTGGACATATTTTCCTTGTAAGACTGTGTATGAACATCAGGAGTATGACAAAGAGACGATGACTCAATACTAAAGAGTGCTGCCATACTTATACTACACACAACCATATTTATATGGAATCACCCGATATTTTGAATATTACCTCAGGGATTTTGGAAATTGCGAAGGATTGTTAGAATTGATCCTTTTGAGATATCTCAATTGAAAGAAGAAATTAATTAAGGTTTATCTTAAGAAAGAAACAAATTAAAGAAAATAAGAGACTTTCGCATTTAGAAAAAAATTGGAAATTGTTTTCTCACGAAGTACCCTCTTACCCTGATACAAGCCTGAATCCGTCTAGGCATTCTTTGGATTGGGTTGGAAATTTGTCTTGCTGCTCGGAGTCTAGTTTGTCTTCCACCACCCCTTAAAACACGAATCCGGCGGTCATCTGATCGAACACCAATTCTGGTCTCATCCGAAAAAAGAACATTTCGTTAATTCTCAATATTCCAATTTTTGTGCTCGATACACCAATTAAGTCTGTTAATTTTTTGTTGTCTGGTTAGCTCAGGAACTCTTAAGGGCCTTCTGCTGTATAAATCCTCGAACAAAGTATTTGACGTATCGTTTCTAGTGATACACTGATGCATATTGCTTTCAGGAATTGCCTTTGCAGTATGAGGTGCGACGCACTAGGGTCTTTTCTTGCAATTTGGCACAAAAAGAGGACTTGTTTTCCAGAAGTGATCTTGCTACGACTTCTCCTAGGCGTATTTTGCAGAGAATTTAGCTCCACGTATCAGGTTTAGGTTTTTAAACTCACCCCCTGTGATACCCCCATTGTGGCAGCTATATCCCTCTTTGTCACCCCTTCTTCAACGAGACCAATTATTCAACCCCTCTGCACATCAGACAATCCAACTGAAGGCATTTTGAATTATGATTATGGGCATTTTTAAATTTTGAAATTCACAGTTTCAAATCTCAGTGACGACTGAGTAAAATATCCCGAACATATGGTGATGATTCAACATTTCTTATCATATAATCCAGTTTTTTACAACAAAAACTTTATTCTTCACAAGTACTCAAAGATCCATGGTTAAAAGTAATCAATAATGTGAAATACCGAGTGGTTGTGTGTATATAGGATAAACAGGGATACGTACGATTAGAAGCTTGTCAAGGCGATTCTTAAATTCATATCGAAACGTGGTGGTAACCAGAGGTAGATGCGTATAACACAAAGGGAAAAGAATTATATATAAAGCGACGCGGCATACTCATACCGACAAACTTATTGCCCCTATGTAGTAATATAATTCGATAAAAATATCCAACTTCTCTTTGGAAAGAAGGAAATCGATATTGAAATCTCCAATGAGTTTTGTTGACCTATGATTTTCTCGAAGTAATTAAAGATGATCTACTGTTCCTACTTCGCCACAATTTCACAGAGGAGAGTTCCTAAGTCCTATTTTGTGTAAATACTGAGTTAACGAAACCGCTTTTCAATCGGGATATCACTCGAGTGAAGATCCTATTACAGGAGTTCTTGAACCAGACATGGTGCATGGAATTGGTTGTATATTCTTGTAGTATTGACTCTTTTATTAGAACGAAACTCATTTACACATTCTTTAAAAGTTAGCTGTTTCGGCATAGCTATCAGATCCGTTGCAGAAAATCGAACCAAAATGTCGTTGTCGATTGAAGATTTTGCAGCAGCATCTACCTTCTCGTTGCCTTATACATTCACATGAGCTTTAACCCACATTAACTTGACTGATTTTCCGTTACTAAGGATGTTATGCTAACATAAAATACTAACCCACTGGGACTGTTTGGTTTCGAAGTCATTGGTATATGACTGTTATGAGAATAGAAATTTAAATAATGCAGCGATTTTGAATTAGCGGATATGTCATTGTTCTTCGGAATAAAAACTTCAAAATTACAAAATATAAGTTCAAATAGAATAGTAAATATTGGACACTTCTTATTATTGAACAAATATTCATTAATGGATGCATGTCATCATAAACAGAAGTCATTAAGGAGTCTTCGTTTAAAATCTACTACTTGAACTGCTGGCGTTCTACCTTAATATTTTCCATTGTACTTTGGAATAATAATTTCAAATGTACAAAATAAAAGTTCAAATAGAATAGTAAATATTGGAAACTTCTTATTTTTGAACAAATATTTTCTAATGGATGAATGTCATCATAAACAGAAGTCATTAAGGAGTCTTCCTTCACAATCCAGTACTTACGGGTGAGGGTAGAGTAGGGGTGCTTAAACTTGAACTGCTGGCGATCTACCTTAATATTTTTAAACTATTTACGATCGACTCTGAGAGGCTCCAAGTATGTGGGATGCAGGGTTGTAGTACATATACACCCTACCTACCTACCTTGGTAGGGTGTACCATTGCATATATAGATATTAGCTTTCCGCACAATATACATTATTTCAGTTTGGTTTGGATTAGGTTTAGTTAGGTTCTTCCCTTTAATATCAAAAAAACTCATAGTTATTCAAAATTGCGAGTTTATTGGTTGTTACGAAACAAAAGAGTTACATATGGTGTTAAATTTTACCAAGGAGTGACTTTAGATGTTGAAGCGTGGCACTGCATGTCCTCAGCATACTTTTTATAAGATGGTACGTAACCACTGAGTGCTAATCGCAAGCATGATGACATATGATCGTCAGTTCGTCGATTGTGATATTTTGACTTAATTATTTTCATTGCAGAAAATGCAGACTTGCACAAGTAAGTTGACTCAAATATTGCCGTCAGTTGAAGGGCGATTTGCCTTAGATTCGGATAATTATCTTCAGATATAAAACACTAGAAGTTTTTATCAAATGCTGTAGCTTTGAGATTTATATCTGATATAATCAGCAACAATTCATTTTCAACAGAACATGAAATTTTCAGTTGCAATTTACTTTTGAATGCGTTTACTGCGCTAATCATCTCAATAATAGTTTTTCCTTTGCCTTGAAGCTTCAAGTTAATGGTATTTAAGAGCATTGTGATGTCAGTCAAAAATGCCAAATCAGTCAATTTTTCGTTTTTCTACATCTGAGTGTCATCACTTCTTTCGTCTAGAGAAGCTGTTATTTCGGGCAATAATTCTTGAAACCTTTCTGGGAATTTTCCGCGACTCAACCACCTGACGTCCGTGTGAAGAATTAAATCAGTTTGTTCAGCTGACTCCCTATCTTCCAACTGCAACTTAAAGAGCCGCCGTTGCAAGCTACGTGCACGGATGGAATTCACAATATTTGTTGCAATGCGCATAATTTCCTCCGTGTTTAAAATTTTTGAACACAAAACCTGTTGATGTATAATGCAATGGAATGAAAAAAATGAAGGGAAATCTTCATAAGCTCGACACAATGCCACAAAACCGTTTTTGTTTCCAGTCATTGCTGGTGCTCCATCGGTTGTAATGCATACTAATTTATATATTGGTAGCTTGTAGTTTTTTACAAAATTTAAAGAAAACGTCATATATATCTTCGCCACGGGTCTTCCGCTTCAAAGGAATGATTGTCAAAATTTTCTGCCTTGGCCAAAATATCATTGAAAACCATTCAAATAAAAATACACAGCTGGGCAGTGTCTGTCATATCGGTGGATTCGTCGAACTATAAAGAGAAGTATGTTTATTCACTGATATCATGTTTTAGTTTATCTACCATGTCCTGACTCATTACTTCAGTACTGCTTGTGACAGTCGGGCGAGATAACTGACATGATTTCTGATTTTTTTTCAAATCTCCAAATAAGTCTCACCCGCTTCAATAAATTCTTCCTTCACAACCGATCGATCTTCAGATGGTATATACCAATATATGAGATATTTTAAATGACGCGATCGTAGCAGCTTTTGATTGTTCGGCTGGTCTTGTAAACATGGTTTGTTCTTTTTTCAAATGAGATATCAAATAACGTACTTTTCGTCTTCTTAATCCACTCTGTGGCGGAAAATCCTTCTCAAAGTTTTTTGACCCTATTTATGATGCCTTTCTAAGTTGCCACGCATAGGTATTGCAACTAACGCACGACAAATGAGACAAATGCACTTATCCTTCACCATACAAAAGAAAAATTCTTCCCCCCAATCGTTATTAAAATGATACGTTTTAGATTTCTTCGCTGCACTCATTTTGTACTATTTAATACTAAACTTTCAGAATGACTCCAATCCCTACAGGCGCAACATTTATATCAGCGTGAACGTAATTTCTAGAAAAAAGGCAAGAATAAGAAACGCGGTTTTTCTTTGACAAGTACCGCGCGTTCCTTCGATAAATCCGCCATTTGCCGCTATCAGAGTGTTATTTTATTACGTAATAAATTTTTGTAGTTTAGTTACCTACTTATTAAATATTTTTTCTTCTTGAGATCTACTCAAAACGCTCTCGCGATCGACTGGTCGATCGCGATCAACGGTTTGAGCACCCCTGGGGTAGAGATTAAGGTTTCCTGAATACTATGGTTGGATGGACTTTAAAAGCTTAGTCTTTTCAGAATAAATGTACTTGCCACATACTTGCGTCTAAATTAAAGATGAGTTTCCCATGCTTCAGCTACAATTACTTAATTCGATGTGTTTTTAAGAAGATCTCTGTAGAAAAGGTAACCGTAATGATCTGATGTAACTTTAGTAAAAAAAGAAGAGCAATGTTTTGATCAGCACCCCATCTCTCATGACATATATCCTAGAATTTGGAAATGCTTTTCTGAATCATGTTTTGATTTCAATATTCGTTTTTTCCAAATCAATTTGCTGTTTTGTATTATACCCAATTATTTGACAGAGTTAAGGTGCAGAGAAAATATTTTGCTCTGGTCTGGGAATTGGATTATTTTGTTCGAGAATAGGCAAATGGAAAATTTAGATACAGTCATTGAACGACCGTAATGATTGATAAAGGATGAAAATTCGGACATAGCTTTCAAAAGTGTACACTGACATTCGTCGGCTATATTTTTTTTTGAAAAATATATGGTCACGTCATCCGCATATTGCAGAGTCATGATACTTGGGTTCTTGAAAGCTTTTCCAAATGATGATATCAAATAATAAATAAAATTGGCAACAAAGTAGTACATGTGGTAGTACTTGACTTTCTGACTTAGGCCCCATAGGAGAGTTGGATACTTTCAAAAGTACATTCCTATGAATGTACAACTTAAAAATAATATCGGCAAATCTGACACTCAAACAAATTACAATCTCCTCTCTTGAAACTACTAGAGAAACATTATCAAACCTATCCTACTATGTCAGCAGAAAGAGCCATTAAAATGTCTAACAGAAAAGGCTGCATAAATATCGTTGATATTGATATTGATACTATCGTAAGAACAATAGCTCCTGCGAAAGCCAAACTGAGAACATGGAATTTCATTATCAGATTCCAACAACCATCCTTGAGCATTTTCTCAAAAGTCTTTAGTAAGCAGGAACTCAATGAAATAGGCTTGTAGCAATGAGCGACCTCAGGATTTTGGTTCGGTTTTAAAATATAAACTACTATATATTATTTCCACTAACTAGAAAACATACCTGAGCTGAGAAGAGTACTGTATATTTTCAACGAAACGTTTTTAGCTTCGTTGGATAGATTATGTATCTTGTCAAGAGCTGGGGCACTGTTCGAAGTTGATTTTAAGGAAGAGATTAGTTCTTGGAATAGAAACGACTTGAACATGAAATCTTGACACTGAACAACTGATAAAGATCCTGGATTTTCAAAGGGACCGCAGGGAACTAGCCTACATAAAAATTCCTGATACCAATCCTCAGATAATATTATTGAATGCAGGTTTAGACTGTTTGGGATTATTTTTATGTTTCTCAAAGATGTATTTGTTGGAGTACTCTTGTTAAGAGATGAGCAGATAGTTTTCCATGACTCTCCTTTTATGCTTGTTATAACATATTTTGCACTAGCTTCAAGGTTTTTGTAATTTAAGAAATTTTGAAGAGTGGACGATGACGAAAGTTTTAAGAGCGTTCTCTTGTTATTTACTGCTTTTTGACAGTCTTTATGGCACCAAGGTTTATTGAAGTATTGATTATTTTCTTTTTATTTGGGAATACTAGTTGCACAAGCATTTTGCTTGTATTATATTATATGAATTTTAGGTTGAAATTGGAGATTGCTCTATTCAGGCCATGTGTTAATGTTATAACCACAAATGAGAGCTTAGTAGGAGGAGAGACAACGGAATCCAGATCCAAGCGTGTCGAATCCAGTTGATCAACAGCATGAGGTAACAAGGGGACTACCAACAATTGTTAAATCTACTGCTGATTTCTTCTGACTAGGTCACAGATCCACCATTCAAAATATATAAATTATTATGCTCCACTGCAGATAGAAAATTGTCTCCTTTTACACTGAGTTAGAAATCTAACCCCAAGCAGAGTGATGAAAGTTGAAAGTTAAAATCGCGTCTAACCAGAGACTATCTGTAAAATGACCTGTTGAAAGAATTCCATTGATTGAGCTCTATTTCACTAGTACGTGAAATAAATACGGAAAATAATTTATAAATAGTAATGGTTCAATCGCGACATCTTCTATCCCATTTTAGCTACATCAATTGATTTCTTAACTATAAGTGCTACACCCAACCATAGTTGCGATCCTCTCGGAAAATATTATATCCTACTATCTTCGATAATGTGTTTGGTTTAAGGCAAGTTTCGCATATAAGGCATATTTCTATATCATTGACTGATATAGATGCTTCAAACTGGTCTGTATTAGAACCTTTAGATCTGGCATTCCACTGTACACATTTGAGTTTATTTGACATTTAAAATTGAATGAGATAAAAACACAAGGTTTAATGTTAATCTACACTTTATTTGAAAAAATTCGACGACGTTTCGCTGACACAGCAGCTTTATCAAGAATGACAAACAGAATGAAGAGTATGGTATTATAAACAAATCGTAGAACAAGTTGGATGAATAACAGGAAAAACCCACACCGAGCCATTGTACAGTTAGTATGAAAGGTAATTAAAAACTAATTAAAGAAGTTAAGTAGGGGTGAATAATTCACATCTACCTGCTCATTCAAAAGCTTGTCCGAATGTTTGTATCTATTTATTTCTAATGCTAGGAAATCTAATTTTAAACTTTTTGATTTTATATGTAATATGTCAAAGTTTTATTGAATGAATGGTTTTCTTTTATTAAGTGGTTTAAATAATTTGAATCAGATTTATTTTCATCGAAGCTACGTTTATGTTCAGATGTTCTTATGCCAAAACTCCTATAGGTCCTACCGATATAAATTTTATCACAAGAACCGCAATTGAGTTCATAGATTCCTGATTTACTTGATTTTTCAACACGAGATTTATTATTTTTAATATGTTTACCTAAGTTATTAGAAGTTCTGAAAGTTATATTCAGGTTTTGTTCGACGAGAAAAGATTTAATATTTGTACTTGCAGAACTGCAGAATGTTAAACTGTTGAATATTTTATAGTCTTTATGAATAGGAAATACTTCATTTATTGCTTTCTGATACAGTTTTTACGAATGATTAGATCTATCATATCCGGATTATATGAATTATTAATGGTTATCTGTTTGATGATGTTTAACTCTTCATTATAATGTTCTATAACTGTAAAATATTCAACAGTTTAACATTCTGCGGTTCTGCAAGTACAAATATTAAATCCTTCTCGTCGAACAAAATCTTAATATAACTTTCAAAACTTCTAATAACTTAGGTAAACATATTAAAATAATAAATCTCGTGTTGAAAAATCAAGTAAATCAGGAATCTATAAACTCAATTGCGGTTCTTGTGATAAAATTTATATCGATAGGACCTATGAGAGTTTTGGCATAAGAACATCTGAACATAAACGGAGCTTCGATAAAATAAATCTGATTCAAATTATTCAAACCACTTAATAAAAGAAAACCATTCATTCAATAAAACTTTGACATATTACATATAAAATCAAAAGTTTAAAATTAGATCTCCTAGAAGCATTAGAAATAAATGGATACAAACATTCGGACAAGCTTTTGAATGAGCAGGTAGATGTGAATTATTCACCCCTACTTAACTTGTTTAATTAGTTTCGAATTACCTTTCATACTAACTGTACAATGGCTCGGTGTGGGTTTTTCCTGTTATTCATCCAACTTGTTCTACGATTTGTTTATAATACCATACTCTTCATTTTGTTTGTCATTCTTGATGAAGCTGCTGTGTCAGCGAAACGTCGTCGAATTTTTTCAAATAAAGTGTAGATTAAAATTAAACCTTGTGTTTTTTATCTCATTTATATCATGGATCTACATCAACTAACGGCCTCCACAATTCAAAAATTTAAAATTGATTCAAGTTTATCATTTATCGGCCCTTTATTGAAGAAATTTGTTATGCCAAGAATAGAACCACTAAACTCAAAAAATAAATATTAATCAAAGAAGATGAATCATTACACCCTGAAACCAAGAAGAAAACACCGAAGACACACATTAATATACTGGAGAGTAGTAGAGTAACCAGGCCCGCCGTAAGCGGGCGTGCAAGGCGTGCAATGCACGCGGGCGGCGCATGCAGGGGGGCGGCAAATCAGACAATCATCGACTAAAATTCAGACATTGTCACCTCACAATACTCAAAAGATTATCTTTATAAAAATAATATGATGAACGGCGCCCAAATATTTCTTTTATATCGTAGCATTACATAGCGCCATCTATTGAAATTCATGAGAACAAAGTTAATCCGTATCGTGCTCTATGCGAAATAGGGGAATCCCACAGATATCAGGGAAATCCTTAAAACTATATACTCATTTCTTTGTTTTATTTATTTAACACAAATGCGAAAGTGATGTGAGTGAACAACAAACTTCAATTATTTGGTTATAGCCCTAATGTGAGATCCGGAAACGGTCCAGGGTACTTAAAATTAATAATATTCTGTATATTTTTGTGCGAAGTGTGACTATAAAATAATTTAGAAAATTATTTATATTATCCGTCGGCGCAAAAATCATAATTATGGTAAGTGTATGGGCGCATTCATATAAACAGCAGGTATTCATGTAAAATTTAAAGGTTATTTTACTGAAAAACTTAAAGTAAAGATTTATTAAAAAATGTATTAAAATTAATACAGAGTGTAACAAAAGTAACTTAAGTAACGAAAGGGGACATTCCATCTAATCAATACGAACAACTTTTACTATGGGGTCAACTCTGAAGTCGCGAAAAAAATTAGTTATTCCATTACATTTGTGTGCAGTAGGTATGAACATTTTTTTCGCAGTAGTATTGTGATTTAAAGGGTATTTTTTCTGTTATACAACTTAAGAGTAAAGATTTATAAAAAAATATTAAAATTATACCTATACAGGGTGTAACAAAAGAAACTTAAATATCGAAAGGAGTCATTCTACACATAAATACGAACAACTTTTACTATAGGGTCAACGGTGAAATCGCGAAAAAAAATAACTATTCCATACAAAATGTATTGAAAAGCTGATTTTTTTTCGCGATTTCAGTGTTGACCCCCTAGTAAAGGTTGTTCGCAATAATGGGTGGAATGATCGACCCCCTTTTGGGATTTAAGTTACTTTTGTACAACCGTATACTAAACTTTTTCAAAAAAATTCCAGGAACCGCAAAAAAGGAAAAAAATTTCAGGAGCTCAATTTCGACGGCAAAAACGAGAAAGAGATACAGAGAACAAAAAACTAGCGGGATCTCTCGAGAAATTTTTTAGCAAACCAGAAAATAGGGACTCTGAATGTCAAGAGAATGTTGACGTAGATGTAGCTTCAACAAGCGCAGCTTTAAATCTAGAAGTTATGGAGGTATCTGAAGAGAAAAATGTTAGTCCCTCAGAAGGAGACTCCAGTGAAACTAAAAAAAGAGATAGTAGTGCTAAAGAACCTGTAAGCAATTTATCGTCATCAAGTAGCTGTTTAGATTGTGGTGATGATCCCGGTTCGTGGCCCGCCAGTATAACTAATGATATTGTTAATATTTTGGTTAGCCATGGTCCCGTGCAGCTGTTTAACCACAATTTTCCTGCTAATATCGATGGAAGAAAATTTGTTAAACAAAACAGTTATTACTCTAGAAATCTTCCTAATGGAGAAAAAATTAACAGAGAATGGCTTGTTTACTCTACGTCAAAAGATTCAGTCTATTGTTTTTGTTGTAAAATATTCAGTAAAACTGTAAGTAGTCTGTCAGCTCCAAGCGGTTTTTCCGATTGGCAACATCTGTCATCTACCTTAAAACGACACGAAACAAGCATTTCCCATAGCGAAAATTTAAAATGTTGGGTCCAACTAAATCATATGTTAAAAAATAAAACTACTGTAAATCAAATGCAACTGAGACTATTAGAATCTGAAAAAAAACAATGGTGTGATGTATTGGAAAGGATCATAGCTGTTATAAAATTTTTATCTCATCAATGTCTGGCGTTTAGGGACTCGTCCAAAATATTATATGAGCATGATAATGGTAATTTTCTCAAAGCAATAGAAATGATAGCATCCTTTGATTCACTTATGCGGGAACATATTCACAGAATTCAAGCCTCGAAATTCGATTCAACTCGCATGACTCACTATTTAGGAGATCAGATTCAGAATGAAATCATTGATTTACTCGGCACGACCATAAAAAATTATATCCTGAACAAAGTCAGAGAATCAAAATATTTCTCTATCATATTAGATTGCACACCAGATGTAAGTCACACAGAACAAATTGCAGTTATACTAAGGTATGTTGTTTTAAACAGTGAAACTAAAAATGTTACAATATGCGAAAGTTTTATTGGCATCTGTCCGATAACCAGCTCCACAGGTGAAGGACTATTAAATTTTGTTTCAGATTTATTTTCGCAATTAAACCTTGATATTAAAAACTTACGTGGCCAAGGTTATGACAATGGTTCTAATATGCGTGGAAAACACAATGGATTACAAAAAAAATATTGGAAATGAATAATCGTGCATTTTACGTTCCATGCTCGGCGCATAATCTCAATTTGGTCGTTAACGGCAAATATAACGCACGACATGGTCAACTTTTTCAACTTAATTCAAGAAATTTACGTTTTCTTTTCGTCTTCTACCAAAAGGTGGTCCATAATTTGCAAGCATTTACCTGATTTAAAACTAAAGGCATTAAGTGCCACGCGATGGTCTAGCAGAATCGATGCAGTCAAACCTTTACGGTATCACCTCGAAAAAATATTTGACGCTTTACTTGAAATATCAGATAACAATTCGTCGGAATGGGATTGTACAACAACTCACAAAGCACATTCGCTTGCTTTGAATATTCAAAATTATAGATTTATTTGCTTAGTTGTAATTTGGTTTGATATTTTAAACGAAATTATTGCTATTAGCAAAATGATGCAAAACCCACAATAAATACTCAAATCTGCATAAATTTGTTAAATAAATTGATTCATAAATTCACCGAATATCGCACAGATGAGCATTTCGAAAGGGTGTTAGAAGAAACTACCACTGGGGCTCGGGAACTTAATGTAGATGCAGATTTTTCGCCTATAGATACCGTTCGTCCACGAAGAAAACCAACTCAATTTCAGTATGAACAGAGTGATGAAGTCTTACTAGACCCTAAAACAAAATACAAGGTAGATGTTTTTTTAGGATCCTGGACCAAACCTTAACTTCTTTAAAACGTTGATTCGATGAGTTGGAAACTTTTACCGACGTTTTTGGCTTTTTCACCAATAATAACTTGTTTAGTTACTGCAAAGATGATTTAATGAAACATTGTAAAGAGTTGAATGTGAAGCTAAAAGATAGTTCAAGTAGTGACGCAGATATTGACGGTATAGATATGTTTAATGAAATCAATGCTTTAAAGTTGCATTTAACTGAAAACCAATCCACAAACCCTATTGCAATACATTTTTGCTAATGAATTAATGTCAACATTTCCGAATATAGCAATAGCGCTAAGGATACTACTTACATTGCCGGTTTCAGTTGCATCTGGTGAAAGGTCATTTTCAAAGATAAAAATAATAAAAAACTATTTGAGATCAACTATGCACCAGCAAAGACTAAGTAATTTAGCAATAATTTCAATTGAACATGAAATTCTAAATAGACTAGACACCAAAAAAATTATAGCTGATTTTGCCAACATGAAGGCAAGAAAGGTGCAGTTTCTGTAAAATAACTTAATACCTATACCTACCTACATAATATGTATAAACTGCACCTTTCTTGCCTTCATTTTTTCATTTAATGTCGTATTAGTGTATCTATCTTGTATAAAATAACCTAATATAACATAGTTTTTCACGGTACAGCATTTTTTTTTCACATTTTTATAAACACCTAGGTTTTGTAGTTAAATAGGGGCGGCACGATAGGAATTGCACACCGGCGTTCAAACCGCTAGCGGCGGGCCTGAGAGTAACTAACAAAACCATCTGAGTTTGTATTTGTTCGCTTGAGTCTCAAGAGTTCTAATCTTTGAACATTACTATCAATGGGACAAATGTAGACTTGAGTTCTTCTTCCGAAATGTCCAAATCTATTGATCTGATGACGCCTTGTCTGCGCTTCTAGCTTATCAACCTACAAAAAATCTAACGATAAGAAATAATTAACACCCAAAAACGACCTAAATGTGATCTTATTGCAATTTTTGCCAACTTTTTCAATAGAGAGTATATTGTCGAACACTTTGTGGAAATGTGTATAAATCATTTCACCTATCGTCGACATTGCATAAAAATTACCCTTATTATTGTCCATGCTCTCAACAAAGACAACAAATAGACCAGAATCGGAGGAATCATATCCCAAATTACTATTTTAAGCGTATTAACTAGAATTGACCGCATCATTTTCATCAACTGTTAGCGACGACGCAACAGAACTGGACGAATTCTTACTCTAATTCGGAGTCGTATAAGTAAGAAATCAACTCACCGGATATGCTTGTATTTCAGAAATATTTTATAGTTGAATGTCTTGGGGCTCATCAACTGATCCATCAAATTCCTCCACTAATACCATTTTAAAAGCATAAGCTATTACATTCGCGGCTATCAGCCCACTTCTCTTATCAGGAAGATCCGGCTTTCTCGACATCAGCCACGATATGAAGATTACAAAATTACTATGTTATATACACAACCAGAAAAATAAACAACGAAGTGACATATATTTCCACAGTGTGCGCAGACAAGCTTGTATAAGTTTCCTACTGCATGTAATTATTTATTAAACTTTACTTCTCTCAGAAGAGTATTAAATCACTGAGCCTTAATTTGTCTAATGTTTCAGTTTACAAAAATTTATTCAATGATATGATATGATTCAAAAATATCAAATTCTGAAAGCTTCTTGCGTTTTCAATTATAACTTTTTGTTATGAAACAATTCACCAACTAGGCATTTTAAATACCTTTCAGTTAAGAAAAAAAATTGTAGGACTAATGATTTGTAACCTCCTAAATTAAGAGCTTTGCTTACGACAGGTCCTAATAAAAATTGGTACTAAGGATTGCGGGATAAGCTCGATCAGAGAAATTTGCAATTATTTTTTCTGTTACTGAAGTCTGACGTTGATGGATTTCTTTTGAATTTCTAAACAATATCTGAATTGAAATTTCAGCATCTAATTAACTTCCATCATTCTTTCTTCTCCGTTAATTGGAGATCGTTCCCTATTATTTTCCGCCACAAATTAAAATGAGCTAACTGAATGAAAACGTATACAAAGTGCTTAAAGTTTCAGCAAAATTATGAACTCAATAAATACAACCCTCAACAATCTATAGATATCAACTCTATTTTTCGAAATCGCGCACACGGCATCGGATGATAATGAATTAATGAAAGATTTTCGATAATTTTGCGATAAACTCGCACATCAATTAGACCCCTATCGATTTGGACGAATTTTGGTCAGAAGTTTTTTGAAGTTTTTCCAAATGAAGAAGATTTGAAAAATTCTCTTCAAAATTTATGCAGAATTCAAAATTTCGCTATTTTTCTAACATAATATTATATTTCAAATATCTCGAAGACAATTGCAATTGAAACAATGGCTCAGAGTCTAGATCAAAGAAGATAACTGGGACTATAAAAAAATCCAGCATTCGTGAAATTTTGAATTTTCAGAAGTGGTCAAAATAAACGTTCGAAAGTAAATTTTTGGCTGCATTTTTAGTAAGCTACTTTATACTAATCTTATGAGATATTGAAATTGATTATATTGCTTTCTGTTTTTCCAAAAATATAAGTTTTAAAATTGAAAATAAAATTAAATTTTCATCTTAATTGACCCAAATAAAAAAAATAAAAGTGGTGTGCTCTTATCTTTATGTGTAAGTTAAAACAAACCTTTCTAATTTTTATTACATGGACAGTTATCATTTTAACTAGCAGTCTAAAAAACTCTCTCTTTAAATTCCTAACCAAAGACAATTATCTTATCAACTCTTAAATTCGGGGATATTATTTAGTTAAAATTTTGAATGCAGAAGTAATAAAAATCAGTTATGGAATATTAAAAACAAGATCGGATTGCTCTGAATTCTAAAAGTGTTACAGAGGTAAGTTTCATTTGCTCTCAACATTGCAAGCAGTATCGCCTCATTTACAAATCAAAAAGCTTGTGCTGATCCCTTTAAACTTCATGACAGTTCAGGTCGTGAATATTTGACACCAATGATTTTAAATTGTTTAAACAGTGAACGGTTAGTGTACCTCCGAAAAAAGTCGTCCAGTTGAAAGTGTCTCTGAAAATGCTGCTTTCCAATCATCGGAACCATATGAAACACCTGACCAAGGAACTCTACTATTTATTCAAAGCTTGGTGGACTAAAAAATGTCTTCTAATTTATCAGAGAACCTGCAGTTGTCAATTTCGTCATCTGAAATTCGCAGTTCAACCAGTGAAACTCTTACGCCAACAAAAATACATATTGATCACCCTAATTATATTGCCAAATTTCGAATCAAATCAAACGAAAAAATCTAGATCGATCAGAAAAGTATGCTTAACAGAAATATCAAAACCTGACATCGAAATTGCAATCTTGCTCTCTACATCCTCTGAAAATGACTGATACGATTAAAAGTAAACAACTGAATACTGACGATAAACCTCAATTCACTGGAAAAGAAATAATATCGCATCCCAAATAAAAATATGATAACTACAGCAAAGTGAGTGAAAAATTCCAGATTTTATCTGTTTTGCCTTTAGTTGGCGAAAAAAGTAAAACAAAAAGTACTTGCAGACGATATTCTATTTACTCCACAAAAAAAACAAAAGGCACTCATTATTGAAAAGTGTTGAAAAAAAAATTATCGACATCAAGATGTAATTAGTTACCTGGTAAAAAATAATTCAAATCTGTTCACGAAAATGGCCAACTGGTACAAAAACAAAAACGATTAATTTTAGGTAATTTGAATGAAATTTATCAATTGTCCAAGCAGAAATTTGAAAAAGTCAGGTTTTGAAAATTTCCTAGTCTAAGACCACCACCCCAACACCCAAGAACAATCGAAAGTCTTTTCGTTAATAACTTTTCTGATGAAATAACGTATGAACAATGGATTCAAGTAGATCGATGTTCTTTGGAATCAGTTTCAAAATTAACTGAGGACAAAGCATCAACCTGCTTCACTAGAGTCGGACTATACAGGGTGCTTCAGCGAAAACTAAACAGAGGCTATATCTACCAACATATTCATTTCTGATCAAAACGCAAAAACAGATCAATTTTTGTTTCAAGAGGGACATCTTTTGGGGTACAATACTTGCCTGAAATATCAACTCCTAAGCGGGGGTTGAAAGCCTTGAACATTTTGAATAGGGAAGATGGGTCGAGTGATGACTCAAAAGAAAAGTGTTATCTTTGTCTACATTGCCTTGAACGAATTTCCATTTTTAATTGAAAACTGTAAAAGATACAGGGTGAGCAACTGAAAGATAGGAAAGACTATTTCCCTGAGACTATTAAACTTTCAGTGAGGTAAAATGAAACAGATCCATGCTGATCAATGGCAGTCATCATCAAGTACCATCCTCATCTCGAATTTCAACCCCTGGAGCAGGGGTTGAAATTGATTGAAAATTGAAAAGGAACAACCCTTGAAAATTTGAAAGAGGGTAGATGGGTCAGTGATAACTCGAAAGAAAGTATTATCTTTGTCTGCATTCCCGTGAAAGAATTTTCATTTTTGATTGAAAACTGTAGAAGATACAGAGTGAGCTACTGAAAAATAGAGTAGACTATCGCCCTAGGACTATTGGAGTATTAGTGCGAAAAACTGGAATAGATTCATCTAGATCAAAGATGACAGCCTTTAATCTGGAATGAATCTGTTCCATTTTTTTGCACTCATACTTGAATAGCTCAGGGCGATAGATAGTCTCCTCTATTTTTCAGTAGCTCACTCTGTATCATCTATAGTTTTCAATCAAATATGAAAATTCGTTCACGGAAATGCAGACAAAGATAATAATTTTCTTTCGTGGTATGACTCGACCTATCTACACTCTTTCAAATTTTCAAGGTGGTCACCCCTGCTCTAGGGGTTGAAACTTGAATAGTCTCTGGAAAATAGTATTCCTATCTTTCAGTTGCTCACCTGTATCTTTTACAGTTTTCAATTGGAAATGGAAATTCGTTCAAGGCAATGTAGACAAAGATACCACTTTTCTTTTGAGTCATCAATCGACCCATCTTTCCTATTCAAAATGTTCAAGGATTGAAACCCCCGCTTAGGAGTTGATATTTCGGGCAAGTATTGTACCCCAAAAGATGTCCCCTTGAAACAAAAATTGACCTGTTTTCGCGTTTTGATCAGGAATGAATATGTTGGTAGATATAGCCTCTGTTTAGTTTTCGTTGAAGCACCGCGTATAGGGACTTTATTGTGGCATTAAATCGGTTGAGATCGAATCGCTATAATCTGAAAGCCTCGCTGTACCGTGTTAACATTGGTACCGATCCAATTTGTGAACGCCATGAAAACGAAGAAACAATCGCTCTGTGACATCATCAGAAATATCTACGCAAAACCATCTGCAAAAACTTCAGCGGTTAGCGTGCGTGGGCATAACAGGGCCTATGAGAAGCACCCCGACTACTGCCCTGGAGGTAATCCTAAACCTCCCTCCTCTTCATATAAAATTGAAAAAAGGGGGTTTGATGGCGGCATTACGGCTTCAAGACACAAAAAAACTATTACCTGGTGATCTTAAGGGATACCTGAGGATTCTGAGTTACATAGCTCCAGAAATCTGATCACAACCATCGGATATAATGCCGCTTGAGTTTGATTTTCATACACCCTTCGAAGTGACAATAGAAGACCGCACCATCGCGAAGGAAAAAATAAATCAATTGGACAAAAATCAATATGGTACACGGACGGATCAAAAACGATTGATGGAACATGAGCAAGCATAATTATTCAATTACCATGTCACGATTAAGAGCAGCCTTCATTGATGAATTCTACAGAATAATAAATATACAGAAACCTACTACTATTCCACTCCAAACCCAAACGGTGTCTCCACCGAAGCTCATTAAGGCTCCAGAAATTGCTCCAGATAACGCTGTTTTCGATTTTCGAACCTTTACACTACCATCAGAATGATGTGAGCAAAATTTCGACTCATCTGTGAGGTGGCAAGTTCCTCATTAATTTATGTTTCAATTCCGATATTCTTCTGCCCATGGACGTCGAATTATACGATACTGCATACGTAAACGTGAATGCACGACTCATTTAGTAGCTCTTACGCTAACTGATTCGTTGTTTACTTGCATTTCGAAGAGCGTTATCGATGCCTCATGCTGAGAAAAGTATGATTTCTTCTTCTCGCCAACGGTAAGTTTTTATACAACATGTAAAAACTGTATACCAATGGAAATTTCAACCCCTCTTACTTTGGAACATCTTAAAACAAGCCCTACTATAACACTCCACAACTAAAAGTTACAGTGAAAAAGGATCGAGTGGTACTTCTTCGAAAAGTTCTTTCAAGTCTCTACTGAAATATTTTATATTGAAGAGTTAGATTTTATACAGCGTATCGCGTCGCAGCGAAGTTATTATTTCTTAAACTGGAAATAAGAGGACTAAGTCATTCTCGTATCAAAAAATGATTCCTGCATGTGAATTTGTACTTTTCAGAACCTACCTCTTCCCTAAGTATATCAGGCTTGAAAGAAATTTGGTCCAAAATAAATCTCTTCAGAAAGAAAATCCAATACTGATTATTGCACTGCTTTCTAGATGACTGTAATTGATATGGAGTTATTTGGTCAAAACGTTCAACTCAATTGATTCGGACAACGGTATTCTGGTGAAAGGATGGAAGAAATGGAAATTGAGAAATGTTTTGTGCACTTCTTGAAATTGAGAAACAAACTTCATCGAACCTTTTTTCATTTTTCACAAAGAAAAACAGAAGGACAGCCAAAAATGATTAAATACTGAATAATCACAAGAATAACACAAAATGACATCCATCCAACTCCATACAGTGATACGAACTGATCTCGAACTATCTTCTAATATAATGATAATACTTTATCTGTCTGCATTCAGTAACAATTCTAATCCTATAAGTTTTCTGCTTATAAGCCATAAGCATTCAATTCAAATGACCCCATACCAAAAAATCTAAAATATTCAAGTCAGTTGACCTGGCTGATATTATTCTACCAATACAACGACCCAGAAAATTATCGCCCAAATATTGTCGCATCCGAACATCAAAATGTGGGCAGCACCATCTTGCTGAAAACGTATTAAATTATTTGAAAGAGCGCTAGTAATAACTATTCAATCATAAACGTTCAATTTCTGTGAACCAATCAGCTTCTCTGAACCAATGAGAATCCCGGTTATTATGCCGGGGGCAATGCATTTACGCATATCTGGCAAGGCAAGATGTGCGTTGGCAGATAGTGTGGGACTCGGATGTTACAATACCCACTAAAACCCCGCCTCTGTTTGCGCTGATTGACTTCTGGAACCGTTTTCACATACTTCGGAAGCCTCCCAGCCTTTTATTTTCTTCAATTTTCGTAGTCTTTTGTTTTCCTGTCCATAATTGAGTCTACATATCTTTTCACCAGTTCCCATTGCTCTTTGGCTTCCAGCATGGTGTCTATCATATTTTCGGCGTTTAACTCTTACCCGCAAAACGAGAGAGTCTCTCTCTCGTTTTCCCACCGAACACACCTGAAAAGGCTGTGCGATGGGGTGTCTTCTTCACTGCAGTAGTTGCAACCAATTTTTCCTTTCTTTTTTATTCTCACAAGATACGAATTGAAGCATCCTTGACCTGTGAGCACATGTGTAAGTAAGTACCCAAATTTCCTCTCTGTAAAGTTTTTCAGGTTCTTAATGAGCTTTCTGGTCCATGCAGCGTATTGTGCCTCCTCCCATTTATCCTGCCATTTTCTGAATGTACTTTTCTGAGTTCTTCTTACCTATACCGAACCTGTGTCTTCCTTGTCTCTCGTACACGAGAAGATCCAAAGGTACCATTCCTGCTACAACGAAGACTGCGGTTGCCAACACCGTTCTTAGAGCCAGTCTCATCTGAACTCATAGCATAAGTTTTTTATAGCTCTCCACTTTCATGGCATCTCCCCAAATCTCTGCACCATATAGCATGGCCGCTTTTGCTGTTACCACGATGAGTCTTCGTTTAGAGGATACCGGCCCTATTACATTTGCCATTAGAATTCCAAACGATTCAACCGAAGATTCTGCTTTCTTCGAGGCCTCTTCAGTGTGCCTAGATATTTTATGGCTTTCTCAGGCAGGATTTCATATCCCCCTAGATAGAATTCCACTTCTTTGAGTTTACGCCTTCCTAATGTAACCACCGTTTCTGTCTTGTGGGGGGCCACAGTCTCCATATTCTCACCTCTTCCATTATGTGCTTCCACATAGCGGCGTTAAATGCGTTCTTTGCGTCTACCGTGGCCACAGCGCACATCTCCCGTGTACTCGCTGTGCCCTCCCTTGCTGACTTAGCTATTCCGACCACCTTTCGAACAGCATCCAACGTTCCTCCGTAAAACCGTACTGATTTTCTGACAGGCCACCCTTTCCGCCAAAATTTTCTTTAGTCTCACAACTATCAGAGACTCCAAAAGTTCTGCCATTGTATCGATCAGGCAGATAGGTCGAAATGATCCGGGCTGTATATCTGTTTTGCCTGGCTTTCTTAGAATAATAAGAACCGCTCTCTTCCATTCTTCAGGGAATGTACCTATTTTCAGTTGGTGGTTGAAAACCCGGGTGAGTACTCCGGGAATCATCTTACCCAGTATTGCCACCATTTCAGGGGAATAACGTCTGGGCCTGGTGCCTTCTTCATTTTCATTTTTTTCAGTGCGATGTCCAGGTCATCCTCTGTGAAATTTATAACTTCTTCATTCTCTCGTCTTGTCCACGATTGAGTTTCATGAACAGGAACAAACTTTTATGACCACTAACTCAGCCTCAGCTGATTTGTTTTTAAACAAAAAGTCATCAAACACTTTTTAGCATTCTTGTATTCCTCTGTTATCCTAGCTGGATCTGACTAAGTTTTCCTTGTCCTCAGGTACTTTCTGCGTTTCAACTGTCATTCCTTTCCGAGCTTTTCTATATTATCATTCCACCAATAGACTAGTTTTCCTTTAGTTGCACGAAATCTCTTCTTCATATTTATGTTTTCGCATATTTCGGCTATCTGAGACATTAATTTGTCTGCCGTATCTATGTTTTTCCACGTTGCATCCATAATGGCTTCTTCTTCAGTTATGTAAAATCTAGCTCTGTGTTGTATGTTTTTCTCTTGATGTTCTAGTGTGTTTATTGAGAATTAAATCAGTTTGTGGTCTCTGAGTGTTTCTGAGTTCATCACATCCATCCTTTGATCAAATGAGCCGCACGTGCGTTCGAGATTGTGAAGTCTATTATGATTTTTCCGTTATGCCTTATACATGTACTGATCCCGGATATGTTGTGAACTATCACATCTTCGGTTCCTAGCCAACCGTCCAGGATTTGTCCTCTTTGTTCCGTTTTCACAGATACCCAAGTTTCAGAGTGGGTGTTTAAATCACCGGCTACCACTATCTTATATGTTCTTTGTCGCTGTATCTCTACAGATAAGTCGAATAAGAAGTTTTAAAATTTACTGTCACTTCTGTTTGGGGAAAAATAGCAGGAAATGAGAACCACCTCACTCAGCAGTATCCAGAACCGCTTCCTCTATCATGTATTGGTATATCTTTACGCACTCTAATTGCTGAGTCTCTTTCGTTTATCTGTAATCCACTTTCCTGCTCCCACATAATTTTTGTTAGGTTCAGAGACCAAGGCTAGGTCTCCACCCAATTCCTCCCACGACTTATAGAGTAAATCATGGGCATCTTTGCTTCTGTTCAGATTGATCTGTAGTGCGTGTAGGGCCATTTTGGTAGTTGATCAGTGTCCCTATACCGCTCGTCCTCGTGTTCAGTGGAACCGCTTTGTTCTCGGTTTGTGCATTTTTGACGGTTTGTCTATAAATAGGACAGCTAAATGCATTCTATTAGTGGCCAGGCACCTTGCACGTACTACAGTATCGCTCTTCTCGACAATCTTGGCCCTTGTGTCCCTCCTGATCACATTTCAAACACGCTGTGTATTTTTCTCCTTTGCATTCTATATCTATTTGAACACATACCTTGCATTTGAAGCAAATCGGAACGTCACTTTTTCTGTGCAAGTGGCACTCTCCAAATCCTATTCTAAGCTCGGCAGCTTTCTCTAGAACACTTGCTGTCTTTCCACTGGTACCACGTCCCTATTGTCCCCTATGTCTTCAGCAGTCTGGTTTAGTTTTCTCCTGTATCTCCTCTTTCGTAACGTCACCATCGAATCCTCTGATATATAGAGTTTCTGATTTGGGGGTTGGCTTTCTACTTAGTCGGATAATTGCGTCAGACATTTCTTTAGCCTGGCTTCCTTAATTTTTTCGGCCATGTCTTTTTCCTTTTTTGGTTTTCCTCACATTATTTCTGTGCGGGTTATTTTCCATTTTCCATGTCACACCATTAACATTGTCGGTTATCTTAATGAATATCAGTACTATGTAGGTGGTAGTGTCTTATATGAGAAAAGCAACAATCATTCTCATTTCTGTTCTAGACAGTTTATCCGCATTTTTACTTTCTGCATCATTCGAGTGATCTGGGACCCACGCGAGAGTTTCAATTTTGATCTTGACTACTTCAAAAGATATACTGTATGATTTCTATGTTTTGGCTGCAGATTGATTACTAGCGATCATTGAAATAGATTAACCATGGCATTCAAGATCTATACTTCTCGGAGCGCATTCAGTTATAGCACATACCTTAGCCTACTAGATAGCGTATGTTATACCCAAAATTGCTTTCGTACTTTATAGAAGTTGACTTGTGTATACCTGCACTTATCCCTTATCGTGATTTGGTGCTGTTGCACACTATGGCTGCTAGAAGGATTAACACTTTAGGACACACTCTTTGAATTAAAATCTGAAATCATTCATTCAGACAGTAAAAGTATGAAAACCTCCACTATAGCAGAGCCGTAGTTGCAATGACATCTCTGGAAAACCAGTATTTTGTGTGGGAGATTTTCCTCTTCACCTGAGACTTCTAAGTCTATATACTATTGGGTAAGTTCCACATGACGACGTTATCTGTGCCTCTTTGTGTAGCTGCTACAAAAACCAAATCCTGTGCTCTGAAAGATGGGGACACGATCATTCTTGTACCATGGAAACCAATGCACCAATGCATGCGCTATTAATTCTAGCTCAAGGGAAAGGTACATCGACAATCAATATTCTTTGGTGTCGGAACACATATTCGTTAACACCTAAGCTTTCGGGTAGCCACGATCAGCACTCGTTGTCCAAGTGTGGAGGAAGAGTCTACTACAACACTCTCTAACTAAGTAATTAGGGTATACGCTAAGGAAAGAAAACTGACAATTAGCACTCAGTTTAGAAGAGGAGGGCTCGATGTAAATTCCTTCAGGGTTCACCGCGTGTACTCCGCTACATACCGTTCTGAAGCCATTGAAAAAACGCCATTGATTTGACTTCAGAGAGATGATGCACACTGAAAGGTGGAATGATGTAGAATAACACTGTAATTATTACCAATTTGATTTGAATCAAGAATTCAATATTCCTTCAGTTTCTTTCTCTGTGAATCATTTTCCAGGGTTATAAGAATGATTGAGTTAAGACTGAAAGGACAGAACGCACTGGCCTGAGAGTATGAGGTTTCTCTGGGTTTTAATATATTCTCAACTTTAGAGTATGCTGGGCTTTCAGACTTCAGCTGCCTCTACGGTAAACTCTACAGCTCAACATTTCTTTCTACATATATCACTCCTCAGAAAAAATGTTATACAAAAGGTCAGGATTTTGACACATATTTTCACCTAACTTTCACAAAATTGCATACAAAGAACTGGATTATCTTCGTTTTATTCATGGACAAATTTCAATTTATATGGATGTAATTTGCGATCCTGTGGACAATTGCACGTGATACGTCAAACACACGAGATAATTTTCTGATGATAGTTTTATTTTACATTTCCAAATGACCACTTACTGCCACTTCGATTGCTTACGTACAACTTCTTTCTTTGTCAGCCAATTGTTGAAAATTTATCTATCGAAAATTTTACATACTGGTGACTGATTTGTCCTTCTGAATGAAAATCATTAAATATTATTGCCGTTATTTTGCCACTACTATTATTTTGATAATAAGTAGACACAATTCCGATCCTTTCTTCAGAGCGTAAACCGTTTTCCGATTGATCTTGTAGCAAACTAAAACGATTATTATATGCTAGAATATTAAAACCACATGAAATTCTTCTTTTTATGAAAAATACGTCAAATCCCAGTAGGACTCCCGAACCGAGGGTTCCGTAGAAGCATGAAGGTATTTCAAGAGTTTCAAATTTTTCATTTGAATTTCCATGAACGATTTTGTTCTTACGTTACGTTATAGCTTTTGGTTTCCGGTCGCATTGACCCAGAAGTTTGAAGGAAGTTGAAGTAAAATATATTTTATACTTTCCACAATTTTATTTTCACAAATACGACCGGTTTCGACTGTCACGTAATTTTCAAGTCTTGAAAACTTCATTCATTCATACTTCTAGGTCAACCATAGGTTTTGATTTTCTTGACAATGTTGCAAAAACGTAAGTGGTCGTATCTTTCGTTGATTGAGAAGTTTGATCTTTTCGCAGTTGTAAGAGATTGCCAAACCGAGTATTCAGTATTTCAAACCAATACATTTATTATAACAAAAAAAATTTCATGATTTAACTACAAATTAACTTATTCTAGGTCAACGAGAAACGCCCTACGGGTTTTGATGTCCTTGAGTGTCAAAATATGTTGCAAAATACAACATAAACGGCCTTATAATTGAACTACGTTGACTAAGATGTTAGATTTTTTCATCGTTGCAAGAGATTGCCGATCAGGGTATTAGGTATCAATTTCAAGTGGCAATATTTACGCGTTTCTTATAAAGAAGGAAATACGTTCATCACAAAATACAGTTTTCGATACAAATTTAGTTTTAGGATTTCTTCATACATCTGTGTTACCACAAAACTTGGGTTTTACCCCGGTCAACAGGTCATAGAATTCTATCTCGGATAGAACGACTGCGAAAACTGGCATTATCTCTTCAACATTCAGCACAATAACATCTCATCCAACCAATATTGTAGTAACGTACTGTCCAATAGTCAATCATACAACAGTATTCTTAATTACATGTACAAATTATCATATTAGTGTTGTGTATTCAATACATAAATATAATACAAAGCGTTCTCCTTTATGAGTAGAACCGAACGTGGCAATAACCAAACCATTCCGTAACAATCTGTACTATAAGACACTTCTTTTATCAAAATTTCATAATTCTAGGTCAACGATAACGAAGGTTTTGATTCTCTTGACAATCACAATAAAAACACTCTTCACCAAAGCTTTATTTCAAAACTAGATGAACATTTCACCAACTAAGTTGAAATTATGAGGTACATCATTTTTTTAGGTATGTTAATACTATATAGTAATTTTAAATACCAAGAAAGCCAACTTGGAAAGTTTCCTTGAGAAGTTGAATGATTATCACCATTCGCTTAAATTCACATATGAAGTAGATACAAATAACCGGTAGGTTTTTTTGGGCACACTTGTCATTAGAAATAACTAATCCTCAGAATTTGATATTTATATAAAAATCACTGCTACAAGTAGTACATGCCTTCGACTTATTTCATTGTCAACAACAAAAAATGGATAGTTTACAGATTAATTAGTTTTCGTCTAAATCAAGAAAGGTTTCAGAAAGAAAAAGCTTCATGAGGAATGTAGCATCTTTGAATCTTTATCAAGATAGTCTAGTTGATAAATTATTCAATATATACAGGCATAAAAAAAATGTCTTCTTAAACCTGAAGAATAAAAAATAGAATTCGTTTTTTGTTTCTCAATCCGCGATACATCAAAGGATTAGAAAAACTTTTAAAGAATAATGAAAACATGAAATTGGTCTACAAACGAAATTCAATTTTGAAAAGCTTACTCGGAAACACAAAAAACTGGATGAAACTACACGTTGGATAAGAGTGGCATATATGAGAGGATTTGTGAAAATTGTGAGAAGTATATTAGACAAACTACAAATCAATTTAAACAAGACGTGAACAGTATAAATTACATTTAAAATACGGTGTAACATTCAGTTTATATGCAACGATAAAACATTGCGAATTCCAGTAAACGGCACGAAAACGCTGCACATGTTGATCATGGAATGCGAAGAAGTCGGTTGAACGATATCGAATTCACTAATGAGTTATACATACGAGTGTGCATTACAGTTTTGAATTATAATTCTGCTTTTTGAATTGGATAATTATTTCTGTGAATCCAAAGGATTTGGGATTAAGATACTCAGTACAAGTTTTCACAATTATCTACTATATTGGATTGATGATTTGCCCATTTTTCGGGATACCATTTTTGTATAACTTTCCTCAGAGCCGCGCACCATCTCTGGCTCTAAATCACAGTTCGAGTTTTCCTTCTACATTGAAAGGATTTCAATTTCAATCATATGTTTCATCGTCTTCCCTTTGAAGTGTTGAGGACTGCATACCACCATTTTGAACTGAAGCGTGGCCCGCTTAACAAGAGAATTTCTAGTTGCTGAAGGCTGAGTATTTGCATATTTTATATTTTCTTGTGAACTTCATCCATAATAGAAAATCAACCAGGACAGTTAACCGTCTATTTGAACATTTAAATGTGACATATATTTCATCTGAAGATACATAAATATTACAAGGACAATTTACCTTAAATGAATATATAATTGTTCACTCTTTCTTCCCAATAATTAATTATAAGAAATATTTAATTTATAAACATTATCTGGGTTCGAGCTCCGTAGGTATATTCATTATTCTTATTCCTGTTATCCGCATTAGTGTTTCATCGTTCTGAAAAGAAGATAATTATATCATGCCACGAGAAAAAAAAAATATCTCTTTTCATTCATTGACCTTTATACTTACCTGTGCTATTTGGGACTAAAACCCCTCCCTTCTCCGTACCAAGCAGGGCACTATAAAATTTAATACATTTGAATATTATAGCGATTTGAAGTGTAACAACGGACGTTCAAAAAGATGTAACATTGCCCAACATGCTTTTGATCAACACCATAGAATAGATTTTGAGGGTGTAAAATTGATACAAAAATGCTTTTGAAAGTATCCATAAATGCTGATATTCACTAAACAATGACAAAGGTCCAATTCCGTTCAGTGTACAGCTTTCCGGATAAGACATGCTCACTACAGCCCGTTCGACCAATCAGGACGATGGTTCGTCGATAGCGTCTAGTAGATTAAGTATGATTGAACCATGCGGAATCAGATTTAGTGTTCTATCATCTCCTGATGAAGCCAATTTCTTCTGCGAAACGCGCGTTGATTTTGGGATTAAATTTTTGGTGAAGTGGTGTACAGTGTTTCGATTGTGATACATCACAAAAGGTTAGTCTCTTGACAGTGTCATAATATGCCACCGAATGCAACATAAAAAACAGTATTTTTAGATTGCGATGACTCAGAAGTTTGATTTTTTCAGAATTGCAAGAGATTACCGACTTCAGTATTCAGTAACAATATTTTTATCGACACGCGCTCTCGAGAAAAGTGTCTTGTCAGGCAGACGGACAACGAAGGGATCCTATAAGGATTTCATTTTTTCCTTTTGGAGTACGGAACCATAAAAATAGGAGAAAGTTAGTAAAAGTTTGCTTTTATTAAAAGTTTCAAGATGCGGCAGTACGATCTCTTATTTCCTTTCATTCCTATCATTTCATCAGAATACCGCCAAATTAGTTCGAATTATTTGAGTTGAGTATTACGAATAAACAAACCAGAAAGTGATGCAAATTCAGAAAAACGTATTATCAATTAGAAACATAGATGCTCTTGATTTCTTTCTTGTTTCAGATCAAGATTATTTTCGTTTACAGGTCTCAGCATCCTTAGGCAACTTCGACCATAACCTTGTTTCTGCGTCCTGTCTGTTTCTCAGGTCCTGTCTGCACTGAATCCTAAACTAAAGTTATTCTTGAAGGCATATACCTCTCCACCTCAAACTCCATGAGAAAAACATTCGCAAAAAGTCTCACTAAAAATTGTCAAGAAGCTGTCACAATCAAAAACAGTTCTTATAAGAAGTGTAAGCAAAATCTAACAAATTGAACTAAAATTGAATATGTGCGTTTCAGGAACATTTGTAACTCAACAATTAATAAAGGGAAAACAAACTTCAATGAAAGAATTAGGAATAGACTCTTGGAACAGACCAGAGTAACTCGTCAGTTCTGGTCTATGTGAAAGACAGTCAGCAACAACTATTGCAAGTCATTCTTCCCACCTTTGATTAGAGATGACGGTTCTATCACATCATCATCTTAAGCTGATGTGGAGCTCTGCGCAAAAATGTTTTCGCAAAATGCTTTTTTACATACATTAAATGCAGTGCCATTAAGCATCCCACATGTTCAATCAAATATGTCTGAAGTAAAATTCAGAGGGTGCCTGACCAGGGGTATTCTGCAACAACGAAATTGTAAGAGAGCAGTGGATCTTCATAGAATATACACAACTGTTTTGAAGGAATATGCCTCAGAGTTAGCTGTTTTTAATCGTCCGTTTCTGATTTCAAATGAGAGACACACGTTTCCGGAATGTTGGAAAGTTACAAGAGTACAATCGATTCCAAAGAAAGAGAATAAATGCCTACTTCAAGATTATCCAATCACATTGTTGCTCATTGAGTCGAAAATCATAGAATAAGGAATAAACGATGAGCTCATATAAAATATCTCGAGTAACAGTGTATCATTAGTGACCAACAAAACGGTTTCCGTAGACAATGATCGACTGGTAACCTCCTTGCATACCTGCGCATTTATAGAAATCAACAATCGGAAAACATGTCTCGAAAGTCATTGCTCTTGATATCTCAAAACCTTCGACAGGGTTAGGCATGCAGTCTTGATAAATAAACTAACAGCATATGGAGCTCCCCAGTGTTCCATACTAGCTAACGCTTTTGATGTTGCACATTAATAATCTGCTCCAATACACCGAAAATGGAATGTTTGTGTTCGTGGATGACTGTACTCTGGTGTCCTCATTTCTAGTCAGCTTTGTATAACTGCTGAAGAGTCACACCGACAAAGATACCAACAGAGCATGTCACTGAATTCAGACTTAGAGAAGAAATCAGAGTGGGACCGGTTGTGAGTTCTAATGCCAGAAAGACGCAACCAACAATGTTCCCCAGAGAAGTCACTACTGCAGAACATCCTTTAATCATGCAAGTTTATCGAATTTCCTCAGAAAAGAACATGAATCTACTCGGCATCACAGTCAACACCGGCTAAGCAACCATTACAGCTGATGATACAAAGCGCAGGTACAACCAGATATGAAATATTTGTCTCACGTGTGGAGTTCGGCATCTAAAGATTCATTACATTTATTGGATAGTGACCAGAAGAGAGCAATCCGTCTCATCGACCACCCGGAGGTCACGCGTGATCTCCAGCATCTCGTTCAAAGGCGATAAGTTGCTGATTTAGTAAATGCTCTAAAGAAGTGAAATGCTCAGTTCCAGAAAGAATCCAGTTCCAAAGAAAAACCAGGCTAGCGAAAAACTCTCATCAGCGGACGGTCCAACTAGCTACGCAACCTAACTCCGTTTATAAAAATTATTTTGTTTATAGGACTAGTTTGCTGTGGAACTCGCTTCCATCGAACATCTTTCCGATAACTTACAGTTTGGCCCTCTTCATGAAGCGAGTGGACGCATACACTCTGTCACAGGGGCGCTCAAACGGTCGATCGCGAGTGCTTTTGAGTAGATCTCAAGAAGAAAAAATTTTTGATAAGTAGGTAACTGAACTAAAAAATTTATTACGTTATAAAATAACACTATGCTAGCGGCAAAAGGCGGCGTTATCAAAGGAACGCACGGTACTTGTCAAAGAAAATCCGCGTTTTCATTCTTGCCGCTCTTCTAGAAATTTCGGGCGGCGCGTTTGATGGGAACATTCGTGATTTTCGTTCACGCCGATATAAATGTTGCGCCTGCAGGAGTTGGAGTCATTCCAAATTTTAACTTGAAGGCAATACTATATCGATACAAAGTTTAGTATTAGATATTACAAAATGAGTGCAGCGAAGAAATCTAAAACGTATCATTTCAACAACGTTTGGGACGAAGCATTTTTTTTTATATGGTGAAGGATAAGTGCATTTGTCTTATTTGTCGTGCGTCAGTTGCATTACCAAAGCATGTTAACTTAGAGAGGCATCATGAAAACTATGAAAAGGATTTTCCGCCACAGAATGAAATAAGAAAACGAAAAGTACGTGATTTGATATCTTGTTTGAAAAAAGAACAAACCATGTTCACAAGAGCAGCCGAACAATCAAAGATGGATCGGTTGTGAAGGAAGCATTTATTGAAGCGGGTGAGACTTCATTCGGAGATTTTAGAAATAAAACAGAAATCATGTCTGCTATTAAAGAACTGCAGTTGTCTCGTCCGACTGTCACAAGGCGTATTGAAGTTATGAGTCAGGACATGGCAGATAAACTAAAATATGATATCATGAAATATACATTCTTTCCTGTACAGTTCGACGATTCCACCGATATGAGAGAACCTATCCAGCTATGTATTTTTATTCGTATGGTAGTCAATGACATGTTGGCTAAGGAAGAATTTTTGACAATCATTCCTCTGAAGGGAAGACCCGTGGCGAGGATATATATATATATATATATATATATATATATATATATATATATATATATATATATATATATATATATATTTATATATTTGTAATTTTGTAGACTAACTACACCACCACAAGCATTGTGGCATTGTGTCGAGCTAATGAAGATTTCCTTTATTTTTTCATTCCATTGCATTAAACATCAACAAGTTTTGTGTTAAAAATTTTAAACATGGAGGAAATTATGGGCATTGCAACAAAATTGTGAATTCCATCCATGCACGTAGCTTGCAACGGTGGCTCTTTGAATTACAGTTGGAAAATAGGAGTCAGTTGAACACACTCATTCAGTTCTTCACACAGACGTCCGGTGGTTGAGTCGCGAAAAATTCCCAGAAAGCTTTTTCAAGAATTATTACCCGAAATAACTGCTTTTCTAGACGAAAGAGGTGATGACACTCAGATGTTAAAAAACGAAAAATGACCGACTGATTTGGCATTTTTGACTGACATCACAATGCACTTAAACACCATCAACTTGGAGCTTCAAGGTAAACTATTATCGAGATGATTAGCGCAGTCAACGCATTCAACTTATGATAGATCAACTGAACTGCTTTGAAAGGCCTTTTCCGTTTTTGAAATCAAGGATTCATCAGTTGAATTATGATACGTATGAGGCTGAATTATCAAATATTTTGGGACAATTCGAAATGCGTATTTATGATAGCAGTAAATTGGCAAATATAGCATCATTTATGAGTTATCCTTTTCATATAAAAACATTGAGGAATTAGCTACTGAAATAGCAAGTCAGTTTAATATGAACTCATGTTCTGCTGAAAATGAGTCGGTGCAGAATATTTCAGATACACATCTCAAAGCTACAATATCTGAAACAAATTTCTGGTGTTTTATATCTGAAGATCATCTTACTTGTGCGAGTCTGCATTTTCTGAAATGAAGATAATTAAGTCAAAATATCGCAATCGACTAACTGACGATCATATGTTATCATGCTTGCGACTAGCACTCAGTGGTAAAGTACCATCTTATGAAAAATATGCTGAGGACATGCAGTGCCATGCTTCAACATCCAAAGTCAGTTAAGTTTAACACCATATGTAACTCTTTTGTTTTGTAACAACTAATAAACTCGCAATTTTGAATAACTATGAGTTTTTTCATTGATATTATAAAGGAGAACCTAACTAAACCTAACCCAAACTTAGACTAAAATAATGTATATTGTGCGGAAAGCTAATATCTATATAGGCTACACCCTACCTAGGTAGGTAGGTAGGTATGGTGTATCGTGTATATACGACAACCCTGCATCACTCATACATGCAGCCTCACAGAGTCGATCCTAAGTAGTCTAAAAATATTGAGGTAGATCGTCAGCAGTTCAAGTTTAAGCACCCCTGCTCTATCATCTTGGGTGACCACATCTGTGGCACGACAGGCTTATCCTCCTCTTAAGAGGTCAGAATAAAAAAAAGATGAGGGGCAACAATTCTTCCCCATATGATGTTCAAGCCAGATACACTTGAGGAGGAGGTTGTTTTAACTCCAAGTACACATATGGGAATCATTCGGACTCTCCTATATTACCTAAAATCAGTTTTGAGAAGTATTTTTAGTTGGACGCTAGACAAAACAGGTGTGAAAATAAACTGTTTTTGACTTGGTCATTAGGAATATGAATAATTCTTTAATTTACCGTTAACATATAATCGATTTATGAACAATTTCCATTCTTGAAAAGAATTTACAATAAAGATTTATGATATCAGTATTTTGAAATCCTTGCTGGCGGTTACAAAAAATTCTTTCAGCCTCGTTGAATAAAAAGTAGAAATATTGCTTATTCAGAAGTGTACTAGATATAACGTGACGTAGGAAGAAATTTAGATAATTATTTTAGTAGAAATGACAGCTTTCTAAGAAAATAGAATTTTCATCAAAATTTTAAATTTTGAAAATGTATAAATTTTGATTACAATCCTAATCCTATCAGAAAAAATCCATGTCATGCTTTGAATACTACCATAAAAATAATTAGTGAAAATTTCAATGGAATTTGTTCAGCAGATTTTGAAAAAAGTAACAACGAGAAAAACGTGAAAGTATTTTAAAACAGTTCCAACCGTGTGTACCCTATTGTATGATATATATTTATTATATAAAAACGGAATAAATGTATAATAGGACAGAATTAATCACATTTACTCGAGTTCTGTTAGTTTAATCTAAATTGATACATGCCGGCTCGGTGGCGTATGGGATATGCTGCTCGTCTCCTACGCAGAGTTACCTGGATTCAATCCCCACAAAGTCGGTGCGATTTTTCAGATTCTGGGAATCGCTTGAGTGTCCATCTTTCGGAGGAGATGTAAAGCTGTCGGTCCTGTCTAACAGAGATGTGTTGGACATCAAAGATCCCTTGCCTCGACACGAGAGGAGTTCGGCAAAATTTCCGGGTTAGTGATGTGACAGAATTCCCCAGCGTGTCATTAGCCGAAAGGCAGAAATAATGCACGTTAAAAGAAAAACAAACAAACAAATTGATACTTACGTACGGTCTGAATGTCACCTGAGGTTCGGTAAGCTTCCTGACGTGTTCACTTCCAATTGCTATAACTTCGGGAATAATTTGAATCTTAGAATATTTCAAGGCCAAAGAAATTCTAGACAGTATACACAATTCATTTGACCAAAAACGAAAAACTGATTTTTGAAAATTTTAGGGTAGTCTCTCGATGAAATAAACACCTCAAAAAGTCTAGGGAACACTTCTGAATATCGATATATCGTATCCAGAACGATCAATTAGGTTGATTTTTTTCAATGAACACCTGCATCAATTTCTCACCAAATTATGTAGAGTGCCGCAACAGATTTCAGTTTTTTTTTCATAAAAAACTAAAAATGCAGCAGATGCGACGCTGCTTTATAATCATTTCATGTATTCAGTGTTTGAAATCAGTTAGTTGGCACTTTGTTTTTGTTGTAAGCACAAATAAAAGATTCAAGTTTTGTGATTCGACCATGGAAAGATGACATTTGACTAGAGAAGAGATGTTACGAGCCGTTGGCATGCTCCAAGCTGGGAGCTCAGAACGGGAAGTATCCAGGGTTCTGGGAAGTAGCCCAAGTGTCATAAACCGTTTACGGTCGCGTTTCAATGAAACAGGTAGCGTAGAAAAACGCCATACAGGTTGTTTCAGGATTACTACAGTCGCCCAAGACCGATTTTTGGTTTTACAAGCCAGAAGAAATCGTACTACCACAGCATCTCAATTAGCTCAAGAGCTATCACGAGTTCATAATGTACAAATTTCCGACCAAACTCTGAGAAATCTAACCTAACCTCGTTTTCATACAGAACAACCACACGAGAAATTCTTTCGCAAATGAGATAGTTTTACCTGTAGTGGTACCGTATCTCCAAACAATGGGTCAAAATCCACTCTTCCAACAAGATAATACCCCTCCTCATCGTGCCAGAGTTGTCTTGAACGTTCTTGAAGAGAATGATATCGATTTTCTACCGTGGCCATCCTGTTCCTAGATCTGAATCTCATCGAGCATGTGTGGGACACCCTAAAAAGAAGTCTCCTGTGTCAAAACGTCTTCCATCATGAACAGGAGCTTGGATTAGCAATTCACGGGGCTTGGAATGACTTAGGCCAAAATGTAATAAACAATTCAATATTGAGCATGCCGCGAAGATGTCAAAGTGTCAGTAATAACAGAGGTGGACCTTCTGGGTACTGAAAAATATGAGTGCTTCCATATCGTTTCGAAAATATTAGTTCAGGATTTTTTGTGTTTTACCAAATTTCGACATTTTCAAATTTAAATTTTATTTTGGAGAAGTCAAATATTATTTTGTTTTCTTGAGAATACATTATATACAATACATCCTAACAAAAACCGAAAGATTTCTATAAATTGGAATCATCAAATTCATATTTTAAAGATATTGGTGTTCCTAGTCTTTTTGAGGTGTTTATAACATTCGCTGCGACACCCTCAACAATAATTTAACGTTTCAAAATAAAATGATCGAGTATAGAATTAAAACACTGTCTCAACAAAGTGACATCGACCCCTTTCCTATAATGATTTTTGAGTTAGAGGGGTTGGGTCATTTTCATTTGATAACAGAAAATATGTTGTTACGGCATTTGTTAGATACCAATTCCAGACTTAAGTCTGCACCTTCTGGAGACAATTCAACGGCACAGATATTCCACGTTGTGTCAACACTTCGATGATCGAACGGACAATTTGGTTAAGCTGGACGGGTTCTAAACGTCTTCAAAGGATAATAAGAAAAAAGTTTTCTAAACAAACAGGATTTCAAAACAAGCCCAACAATCTTCAAACTGCTCGAATCAAAGTTAGCTTTTCGTTATTTCGATGTGGTCGCCAAACAGAAAAAAGTCATATTACAACAATATTTCAAATGTATGTGTACCACGCCAGCCTATGCTCACATGATGGAAAACGTTCATTTATTTCCACAATCGCCTATCTATCATTTGTTCAGAACTGAACAACATCCATATAAAAATAAGGAGTGAAATCAGTCTCTCAAAGATTTATTTCAAGGAAAATAGTCCTATTTTTATTAATTTCCAAATGCTGAATAGATGTTTCTCTCTTCTTAACTGAAAGGATTTTAGCATTTGGCTTTTATGGCCAACCATATCAATTCTGTAGAATTACGTTCGATACTACAAAAGAAACCGCTGCATTTTGAAAAGGAATTAATAATATAATGCGTATTGCGGAACTGCCTGCTTATTTATGTGCAACATTGCGCAAGAAATCAAAAAGAATATGATAACGTTTCATGATTACAATTTACAATTAGAGGTATAAAACTTCTATAAATAAAGAGAGTTGTCATCACTTCGTTCGTGATGCATGCGACATTGAAATTTCAAATGGAACTTCAAGTGCTGATTTGGACACAGGAAAGCGTTAATCAATCTTCAACCGCTCGGAAACACATTTCTCCCTATACATTTCTCGAATTTGTCATAAAATTGCGATAGCCTCCCATTTTCGTTTACTGTTAGAGTGAAGTACTTTGAATAAACTGCTCCAAGAAAAAATAGGGATATAGCTGGCAAACGAGCTAATATTATAAATATATAATAATAATAATAATAATAATAACAGAGAGAAAATTTACAATACCTATATAATATTTCAACTAAAACTGTAAACGTTATTCAAAACTTCTTGAGGAAATAGAAATGAAAAAAGAACATTTGAGGGGTATTCTGGTCTAGAGCCCTACTTTTGGTTATTTTTCAAACTAGGATAAAAAATTGAAACATTTTAACTGTCCATTTTTTATACAATAATTGGCACTGGCAACTGAGGTTGCCAGTCAAACGGTGCTCCTGGTTGACATGATTCTAACCCTTGTAGCGATCTAAATCGAACAAACAAACAAAATTCTTGATTAGTAAAAATATCGCTATCTCTTGGACCTTGGCCGAAAAAAATCACAAAATGGTGTCCACTTAAAAATAATTTTTTTAACCCCTGTTTTTCGACCTTAACGAATTTTTTAAAAACACTTCGAATTAAAATTTTTCAAAATGCAAGGTCCAAGTGATGAAGAGATGTATGAAGAAGATTCTCACAAAATTTCTAAGGAATCGGTCAGATAGAACTTGAGATATCGTGTCAACTACCTCAACAGAAGGAGTTTTGAGAAAAACGCGTTTGAAGTTTGAGAAAGATTTCCAGTAGAATAGCTCAGATAATATTTAATACTCACTTTGGATTAATTGGCGATCCCATATCCATAGATATCTTCTTTCTCAAAATCGAGATTTTGTGAAGTTCTTTCTTCTAAACGACCTGTCTGCCTACTTTTGAAGCAGCAGAAACTCGTAGTTCAGAGCGATTAATCCTCAGCTCGTTACGTCTAACAGCAAATGTGTGAGCTTCAGTATCAGAAATTTGCAATTTCTATAGTTTGGGTGAATATGCTTTGGAGCAAAAGTTCATATCAAAGAATTGAGGGATTCATTAATATCTTGTGTTTCGGATCCTAAACATCATCAGATGATAGGCTGGTATAAATGGACTTAATTCAGGTATATAAAAGGTGTTACATAATAGTATGTCACAACTTGGGGGGGGGGTGGGTTAATCTACGTGCAATTTTAAGAAAAAAGTTCATATAAACATAGATCCGCAAAAGCTTCGTTACTGAGTAACAGGTTGTTGAAATTCCCGGAAAAAATTGTTTTTTTCTTCCAATCGCCTGCAGTTTTTGAGATATTCAATCCAAATTTGGAATCCAAGCTATTTCTCACACCTCCATCATTACAGATCCTAAATTTTAACTAGAATCTACAAGGTGTTTTCTTTTCCGGAGCCATGTTTACTTTTGCCCTTTCAAACTTTTTTGCAGTACGCCACTGATCTGCGTACAATCAATTTTCGTCATCTTCGTTCAATTTAGAATTTTTTTGACACTTGTAATTTTTTCGTATCTCCGACCGTTCTCGAGCAAAAATACATTGAACGATTGTATGCATTCGCTAAATTGAAAGCACTTCTAGTTAAAAAATTACTAGTAGGCTTTGATTTTTCCATTCATTTATTTATTTTGACACTTGTTAAAGTTGAACCAGTGTCTGCTCGAATCGAAAAATGGCTAATTTTACTAACGATGAGTTGTCTCATATCCATTACACATACGGTCTTGCTGACGGAAACACAACAGAACCTAGCCGATTTCATCAGGTGGGCTATCCTAATCGAGTAACACCAGACAAGTGAACATTTTCAAATATCCACAGAAGGTTGAGGGAAACTGGTACTTTTACTGCAAAGAATCATTTAAAAAGTGCAACTCAAAGTATGAGAGCTCCAGATATTGAGGAAGCAGTTTTGAATTGTATTGATTCGAATCCTCATGTGAGAACAAGAAAAATTGGAAATCTGTTGAATCTTTCACATGTTCTAGTTTGCAGGATTGTCCACGACTTTTTATTGTATCCGTTTCATATTCAACACGTCGAAGCTCTACTTTCTCGAGATTTTCCTTCAAGACTGAACTTTTGCCGATGGTTCTTAGATAAAATTGGAGAAAATGCTCATTTTGATAGTGAAATAATGTTCACAAACGAAGCTAACTTTTCGAGAACAGCTATTACAAATTTTGACAATAATCATTATGGCGCTGAGGAAAAACCCCATTTGATTGAAGAATCTCATCATCAAGAACAATTCCAACTAAATGTCTGGGTCGGAATAATTGGAAATTATTTGATTGGGCTATTTTTTTGCCTTACAGACTAAACCGTCCCGCTTATTGGCAATTTCTTGAGGAGGAGTTACCTTTATTGCTCGAGAATGTGCCACTTTTGGTGAGAAACATAATGTGCTTCATGAATGACTTGGTACCAGCACATTTTAGTGGAGAAGCTAGGGAATTCTTAAATAATACATTCAACAACCGATGAATAGGTCGGGGTGGCCAGGACCATGGCCTCCTAGTTCCCGAGACTTAAATAATTTAGAGTTTTTCTTATGGGGATATCTCAAAAGTTTAGTTCATACCAATCCAGTGAACACTATAGAAGAATTGAGAAATCGAATAATAACCTCTTGTGACACGATAAGAAATACCCCAGGAATATTTCAATGCGAAGAAGGACAGAGGCCTGTATTCCTGCAGGTGGACGACACTTTCAGCAATTTGTTTAATTTTTAATTGTTCCTTTTCAGTTTGATATTGAACAAGTATAAGTTAAGTCTCAGAAGACGAGTTATCAAAATAAAAGCAAATTTTGGGCATACCTATCGAGTATTTCTATTTTTTCATTTAACAAATAACATACAATTCAAATAATTCAAATTCAATAATTTTTCACTCGAAAACGGTTGGAGGTACGAAAAAATCACAAGTATCAAAAAGTTCCAAAATTGAACGAATATGAAGATATTTGATTGTACGCTGTTCAGTGGCGTACTGCAAAAATGTTTGAAAAGGCAAAAGGAGACATGGCTTCGGAAAAGAAAACACCTTGTGAATTTCAGTTAAAATCTAGGAAGTGTAATGATGCAGGCTGTGAAAAATAGCTTGAATTCCAAATTTGGGCTGAATTTCTCGAAAACTGCTGGAGTTTCTAAGAAAAATTTTTTTTCGGAAATTTCAACACCCTGTAACAAAGCTTTCGCGGACCTATGTTTATAGAAACTTTTTTCTTAAAATTGCACGTAGATTTATTCCCTCAAGTTGTAACATACTATTACGTAACACCCTATATAAAAATTTAAAAGCGTACATAACGAATTCAAGTCGGATACAAAAGAATTTATGGAAAACATCTGCCGTTCATTGTGTGACTCCGCTCGGCCGGCTTAGGTGCCGCGTCACAAAATCCGCTGTATCTCCCAAAAGGATTCGAGTTTTGAAAATCCTTTTAAAACCATATTTTTAAATGTCTAAAGCTTTGAAAATATGCAAAAGAAATTATTTTTTCAATTTTCCAGACCAGAGTACGCCCTTGACACACATAATAGCCTAACAATTAAAAACCTTATGTATATCCACCACAAGCTGTAATAATAGCTTTGCATTTTCTTGACATGCTGGTAGTTAGGTTGTTCGGATCCTCCCCAGGAATATAAGCCTAAAACTGAAGTTATAGATACCTTACCTCCTCCAAAGTGAAACAAACAGGTCGGTATTCTATAAAGCGTTGTTTCAACATATCCTAGACATATTCAATCTTAGTCATGACGGAAACTATAAGCAATTCGTTCCATGATTGGCTAGTGCTTCCATGATAAGGGTAGTCGTATGGATTTGTGAAAATAAAAAACTTCCACTTACAGCTTCATGGAAATTTGGCACAATATCATTTATGATGTCCTTAACATATTGGGCGGCTTTCATATTCCTAATCAATTGGTAGAGATCTAATTTACTAAAATGAATTTTGCTACCGCAAACCATTACAGACTCACCTCCGCAAGGATAAACTTACTTCCAATTCCTATGTTCACTACTCACTTCTGAAAATTTACTGATTCTACTTTCATTGAAAAATCTACTGATCTTCATTCGTTCGAGCCAATAAAGATGACCTACTACCTATGTGAATCTTTGGCGTTTGTGTGCTAAGGTTAATGCAAACCTTCTAAACAAACGACGTGATACTATGCCAACGCCTTCGAATATTTTCCTGAAGGTTACGATCAAAACAATATTTCCTGAAGCACTTTCAAATTACCCAGTGACCTACACGTTATTGTAGCTTCTCTTGGAGTACACATACGAATGTGATGCTCTCCGACTACAGTGGCTTTATTAGGACGATCACTACGATGCATTTCTGATACTAATGCAGTTGCGTAAAAAATCGGAAACATATCTGTTAAAGATACTTTCCTACACGTGAAATCAGTTCATTCTTTGTTGTCGCTTGAATTAACAATTGGTATAATGAAACGTGGGGTATAATATGTGCTTTCGTCGTTCTTAATTGAAATCATTTCAATAACGATGACAGACGTACAGAAATAACCGTTATCAGATAAATAGACATTATCACAAGAAACATATAGAAATGTCTGTTCGATGCAACTGCACTTCATCATCGGTGGAAAAATGATAAAAGAAAATGAAAAAGGCGTAACGTGTAACAATGACACAATCATAATAACAAGTTAGAGTGACAAATGTGATAGAAAACGACAATGGACATGTATGATAAACAGGAAATTTAAAAACGAGTTGAAAAAGTTGCGGAAAACATAGAGACTATAGCTGTTAACCATCTTTCCCGTATGGCTATCTAACCTGGACTTACCCTATTCTAAACTGATTCCTTGTTCTGTTTAGAAACATTTTTGATTCTAAGAAAATTTCGATGAAACATCGACTAAAAATATAATTTTTTGGACAAAATTTTCCTGCACAACTTAGAGATCGGGCACATATACGTTCGCTTGGCGAATACCATCCTGTATCAGTCAATCAGAATCAGTAGTGTTATTTCCATCAAAGATTTACATGGAATGTCATGAAGTAAAAATAAGAAACTAATAAAATAGAAAATTACTAAAATATTCAATATCTCTATGAAACTATCGAAAACACAAGAATTACTGTAATAATAAAAGATGAAAAATAAAATATTTAAATTAAAAACTGGCATATCAAAAACCTGTGGAAAACAATATACGATAGGCTCAAGACAGGAAGCTTCGATTCATGAACTCCTCAACGGAATATATGATGTATCCTAGGAGGTGGGCTCTAACTTTGGTAATGAAACGGCTCAAAGGTAAAGTTCTAATTTGTAGCGGTAGATGATTATATAATTTTACACAAAGATGATTTGTTGTTAGTTGAGTCCTAATAATTCTATGGTACGGAGTATGAAGATTGTTTCTGGTTCTTGTGTTGTATTGGAGCATACTAGACCTGTGTCCGAATTCTGTTTGGTTTGAGTGAGCGTATTTCAAAGCCTCGAGTATAAAGACTGAGGTAATGGTAAGAATTCTAAGCTCTTTTAAGAGTGGGCGACAGCTTTGTGATCTAGGCGCTCCATAAATTGCTCTTATTGCACTTTTTTGTTCTATTTGAATGCGCTTCAGCTCCGGACTATATCCCCAAACCAGTATGCCATATGTGGCTATTGCATGGAAATTCGCGAAGAATGCCATTCAACTTGCTTGAACCCAAACAATTGCTTTCATTCTTCTAATTGTAAAAGTCGCTACTGAAAGTCCCTGAATCATTCCATCCACATGAGTTTTCCATGAAAGCTGTGAGTCAACGGTTATTCCAAAAAGCTTTATGTTTCTCTTTTTATTTGAGAGCTAAAATACAATTTTTGGGGTCTTTTCAAGATTTAGTTTGAGATCATTCGATGAAAACCATGCCTTCACCGCTTCTTGAGAGACTGATCTTTTCTGATCGAGTTGTGTGGACTCGTTAGCCACATTTAGCAGACTTACATCATCAACATAGATACTCATGACATCATGAGGTATGTTAGACGTTAAGTCATTTATGAAAATTATGAATGAAATCGGCCCAAATATTGAGCCTTGTGGGACGCCCACATCGACCCTCGACTCGCATGATTGAATATTTTTCCATATTACAACCTGTTTCCTATTCGATAGATAGGTCTCGAAAATAACTAGAGATTTACCTGTGACTCCATAGTATTCAAGCTTCTGCAGTAGAAAGGATCTGACAATAGTATCAAAAGCCTTACTCAAGTCAAAGGCAAGTATCTGCGCATCGTGGAAATTCTCCATCGCCTCTGTAATCCCCTCAACGAGATCTGTTATTGCAGTAGTGGTGGACCTATTTGCTCTAAACCCGTGTTGAGCTGGTACCAGGACTTCCGACACTTAGGAACTCTACCAATCTTCTCTTTAGAAGCTCTTCAAACACCTTAGAAAAAAACCGATAGGATAGAAATGGGTCTATAATTGCCACAGTTGTTTCTATCTCTATATTTATATGAAGGAGTAATTCTTGCGAGTTTGAATTTGTCTGGGAATACCCCCTGTGCCAAGCATACCTCGTTCAATGGGGTTACGATTATGGGGCATATTTCTTTCAATAGGGGTACTGTAAAGCCATATATATCAGCTGATTTTGAATTCTTGAGGTTTTTTACGAAGTAGCTCATTTCATTTTCAGAAACATAGATTTTGAGGAGGATATGCTTTTGTTCTTAATTAATTTCATTGCTTCAGAAAAGGATTTATCGACTGTCTGTATCAGTGTGCCTCCTACATTGGTGAAGAAATGATTGAGTTCATCAGAAGTTAAACTGCTGCTACTTTCCATATTAAATTGCTTCTTCCCTGTTTCATTTTTTATAATCTTCCAGATGTTGATTGTTTTCATACTTTTTTGCTTCTGTATTTGTTTCTCAGGTGTTTTTTCAAAACGCGAAGGAGTTCTTTGGAATCCTCATCTTTCCGTACATTATATTGGTCTGAGTGGCCTCAACAGCCTTCTTCAATCCCAGCGACTCAGTTTGCAAGTTGGATGGCTCATGCTGCGGACTCTTACCCTTGACTTCGTCATTGGAAATTATAACTCAAAATATTCATTTATGATATCATGAAAATTCGCATAAAATTTTTTGCTGTCCAAGTCAAGAATAATAGTATTCCAATTAAACTCACTGAGGAATCTCTTAAACTTTTTGATAATATAAGAGTTAATTTGGGACTTAGTGACGAAATTCTTGTCTTCAGTTTTTACCTCCTCTTGAATCCACAGTATCTGACCCTTATGATCGGACAGAAAAGGTTCGATAGTCTTACTATTAAAACAATTATTTCTTATGTTGGTGAGGACGTTATCTATGCAAGATAATGTCCTCTTGCCAGCTCTACTTGCTTCATTGAAAATTGGTACCAGTCCATACGACTTCATGGTGTTCATTAATCTTTTCATCTTCGTACTTTCCTTCAGCAAGTTTATCAAGAAAGACATCCATACTACCCCTCGGAGGTCGATATAAGGCAACCACCACCATATTGTATTTAGGGAATCTGTACAGCAGCCATTTCTATACAACCCTATATTGATAATCCGAAGATTGGGTAATATCTCGAATAAAATATCTTTCCTGATCACCAAAGCGACACCTCCTCATCTATTATTACATCTAGAAAATGATTCAGCTAAAACATAGTTACTCACGTTAAGGAGGCTCAGTATCTCCTTAGATGCCCAATGTTCGGTGATACATGAAATTTTCACTTTCTGTTCTGACAAGAATTGCTCAAACACCGCTTTTATTGCATGAGTGCTGGAGCTCCGGTTCGCAGCAGGGCTGTACCAGAAAAACAGGACATCGTCCTATTTAAAGAAGAAGAAGAAGAAGACTTTTTGTTTTCCATTATGTTTGTGCCTTTTTTTATGATTTTTACAGCCTGATTTTCATGTCTCATTCCATCTCGAACTATGTCCTCCTCTAACCACATCTCTGGATCGCATCTTTATCTGTCCCCTTTTTTTCGCTTTTCTCTTTTTTGGCTGTCCAGACCATCCCACAAACCTTATCTCATTAATATTGAATCTACCGTGTTATTTTTTCTTCTTTGCATTTTCACTAACAACATTGTTTTTCAAAGGCGAGTCTGATATCAAGCTCATTCCGTCCATTTGTGTCGAGACATCATTTCTTGATGATTGTGATTGAGTCACTGCGTCTTTTAACATGGGCTGATTCAAGATCTGTTTCTTCAGTTTTCTAATAATTTCGTCCTGTTGTTTAATTTTCACATTTAATTTACGTTCAATTTCCTCGAATTCCATCAGTTATACTTCTCTCCTCTTTCAGTTGGTATGGCACCCGAATGTTTGCATCATTGTCACTGTTTTTGCACTTGGTAATATCAAAGAACAATCGCACAAGCTAATTGCATAAAGTCCGCACTTTCTATTACTTTAATCGCATAAAGATCCTACCTTTCATTGAGTTGATCAGTTGTAATTAAAATACCAAATACTTCGCCTCTACGTTATTTATTGCCTTTTATCTGCGGCTCCTGGTCTGCATCTGTCTGTAATGTTCGTTTTTGCTATCTTTTATCTCAATTATAAGAAACACTATCACCACAAATTCTTGTTTATGAGTTCAATTTAACACAAATAAATTTCAAATCTTAAAATAGATTTCCCGAAATGAAAATAATGATCACTAAAGAGTAAATTCTTCTATTAAATTTGATACTGAATTTGCAATTTTTCGGCGATTTTTTCCCACTGTTTTGATCAAACTAACGGGAGAAACCGGCGAAATGAACAGTTTCATATAGGTAGAAAAGGAAGAATTTCAAGTCCCCATTTGATAAGTGCCTTATTACTTTACACATGCTATGATCAGCAAATGATCAAACGAAATGATTTGAAATATGTGTTGCTTACATTCCTATACAATAAAGTCTATTAGAATTTTTGATTAAGTTGCAGTAGCAACATCTGCTATTTTTGTCAAACAGTGTATTCACTGCTGATAAACTGTGATCCAGTTCATAAAATATTGAATATATCGGCCCGATACATATTCAAGTTGAATGAAATGAAAGCACATTAAATTCTCTCTAATACAATAGCTTTTTCAGATATATGAAATATAAATGAAAGTAATTTACAAACCACATAAATATATAATGAAGAAAGAAGACGAAGGAAGATAGAAAACAGGAAAATCCATTTTGGACCATTATCTGGTTTTATCACTCTAATTAAACAGATTCCTCAAGGATGGAAAACTGTTGCCATATTAATGAGATTTCTGGAAAATTTGAACTTGAAATTCAATTCCACGAAAAGTGAAGCCTCTCTGCCACAACAAATGAAATATGGAAATTCTCATCGAATGTATGATTTGCCGAATGAGAACATTATTGAAATCCAATTAATTATTATAAAAACCACTTTTTGTTCGTGAATACATATATTGGAAGTTGGAGAACTTTTGTTAATTGAAAAATGAGTTCTATTGAAATATGAACCTATCTTTTGACAAATGCTGATTAAAAATATTGACGTTGTTTTGTTTTCACGGGTTTTGCAGGGTTAAAAACCCTTCTGCTGTATTAATTTTTCATATAATATAAGTTTTTTTGATTGTGCCTAATGTTTGTTTCTCATTCCTTTCCACTATACCCCTTCCTTATGACCATTGTGATCAGAATTTTAGGATGTTGAAAAAATAACAATTGTAAATTCAGTTTTCAAGTGATCATATTATGACTCCGACACAGTAAAATAGACACACCTCCTTTCATTTTACGATGAATATATTTGAATTTCAAACAAATTTGTAACAACAGCACCTCCTCAAATGAAAACGTGTCCACTGTACCCCGCTCTCCCCTAAGGTATAAGCTTTCAAAATAATTGTGATGAATAAGTTCTTTGGAAAATGCATAACGGTTCTGAATTCATAAGTATTCGTACACTTATTCAGATGTGTCAATTCTACTTCTGCTTAAAAATGGAACGCCACACTTTCCCAGAGGAGAATAGAAATCAAAGTTTTCTTTGTTAAAAAACCGCGGTTCCCTAGGGATCTTTAGTTTCAATGAAACTGTTCCTGAATGAAAAGCAAGGTTTCCACCGCATGACACATTAGATTAAGCAGGTACGTGGTGCGTCTGGATTAATTTTTACTTTCAGCGTAAACTACAAAGATGTAGCTATAAACAAGTTCTGAGTTCATGTGGGTCGAGTTAGCGGACGATTATTTATTCAATACTCACATTTAGACATTAAGACTTTGTTCGCACGCTATTATTCATGATATTAATTGTGCAAAAAATATGGACTTCTCGTTATAATAAATTGGTTTTCGCTTTTCATGGAAAACGCTCACTTTTTTCCTGTCTGAAAACTAATAAACCCCGACAAAACATTACGTTAATGGAAAATTCATAATTTGAAATCGAAACATCAACACATCAATGAATGAAATCGAAAATCATGTCAGCCGTATGTATGAAAGCAATATGGTAGAACACGTCAAGTAGATACCAAAAATGATAATTAGTTTGAATTTCATTTCGTTCTTAATTTTTCAATAATGTTAAAATGAGAACGGCTGAGAAGATCGATGTCAGATCGTCTATTTATTGCACTACCCTCATTCTTTTTTATCTCGTGCATTTCTTCGAAAATTCTTTTACCGTAGAAATTCTGTTTTCCCAAGATTTTTGCATTTTCAAAGTTAAAATTGTGTCCTTGATTTAATTTATGTTCAACCAAAGCGGTGGAGTGTGGTCTATTCTGAAAATTTTTGCCGTCTGCTGCGTGTTCTTTCAATCTTTTTTGTAAATATCTACCAGTTTGACTATGTAGCAAGCCTCACAGGACAAACAGGGAATTTCATATATTACATTTGATTGTTGTTCAATCGGTACCGTTGCTTTGGTATTCTCACTTTCCAGACAAATTTTCATATTTTTTTTTTCAATTTTTTGTATTCTCTCAGATAGACCTCTTACATATGGAATTTTGTAGAACTTAGTTTCATTGTTGCTATTAATAGATTCGGGTTTCAAAGTTGGTCTTGAATATTTATGGATTAACTTCTTTATGAGGAAAATAGGGTAATTATTTTTTATTGGAATTTTTTGAATGTACTTAAGATTGCTATCTGTGTACGTTTTACTCGATAAGTTGATCGCTTTGTGTAAGAGATATTACGTCTTGAATTCTTTTTTTATGTCAGTATATGAGTTGTAAAACATCTTAAGAAATCTCTTGTTTAATTCTCTACGTTTCTAAAGTTTCCAGCGATTAAGTCTTGCGGTGTAAAATGGCGACAGTTCAATTGTGACATTCTTCCCTAGCGATCACATTAAACGCATAGCTCCTTCTTGGCCTGTCTGGAAAGAAAATAAATAGAGTTTTGATTTCAAGAACGGATGAATGAGAGGAACAATAGAATACAACAAATAACTTTTAATATTGAAATGAGAATCATATGTTGACAGTGAAACATACCAATATCAAGATCTCATCTTAATGAATGACAAACTTTTACGATAATAATGGTCCATAATTTGAATTTCTCACGAATAATCACATAGGTCTATTGGTTGCACCATTCGTGCTTTTTGTTAGTAGATGAAAGGGATAATGATGTCGGAGGGGTCTTGTTGGAATATGAAAATGAACGGTCTCGAGAATGCTTATACAATCCACATGGCCAGTGACAAGTCTGAAAATGAACAAAACCTCAATCAATTATCTTCTTTGTACTAGAGGCAGCATTCCAAAATGTTGTAAATGAATTAAGTGATTATTTTGATGACTAACAGGAAGAATTTATAACCCAGAATTCGTAGGAATCTTTTCTGAACCTTTTAAATCTTCTCAATGTAAATATTGTATTGAGGATTCCATATAGACAAAGCAAAGTTCAACTTTGAGAGTATCGAAGCATTTTATAAAGTTATTAACGGTTTTTCATTGTTGAAATATTCGCACTGCCTTGTTAGGAATCCCAACATTCTGTTACTAGAATTGACCACGTAGTCGACGTTTTTTACTGAATGAGAGCTTTGTATCGAACAATATTCCTAGATCCTTAATTTAGTCGACTCTGGATAGCTCACTTTTGTTCAAGACGTATGTGTGCCTGACAATAGTACTACCACGAGACAAAGTTCGGCACTTAGACCTATTATAAAAAAGACGATTTCCTTTACAGAACTGAGAAAAACCATCTAACTCGCGCTCGAGAGTCGAACAATTCTGCTAATTTCTAATTTTCATTAATATTTTGAGATCATCTTCGAAAAGTAAAATTTTACAATTTTTGAAACATTCACCAATATTATTGATATAAATAATGAACAACATTTGCCCCAGGTGCGAACCCTGAGATAGGATAAAAGGGCTCAGAGTCATACCCGTCAACAGAAACTTATCTAAAGCTTTACTGAAGTCAGTGAAAACATCAACCTGCAAATTCTGATCGAATCCCTCCTGAAAAAATTCGACGAAACTTATTGAATAGGTTTCAATAGATCGACTCTTCCGTGTTGTTCAGGAATAATTTGTGATTTAACAAGATTAAGAAGATGAGGGTAGACCAGATGTTTGGAAACTTTTTCGAGGACACAGAGCTTACTGATAGGGCGGTAATTCCGAACCAAATTATTGTTACCGCTTTTAAAGATGGGACCGCCACCACATCAGCCTCAAGGGATTTATTGTAAATATAGGCTAGGGGAATACAGATAAAAGATGCACAGGCTTTTGGAAAAAATGAAGGAATTCTGTGAGGTCCAGCCCTCTTACTCCCATCCAAATTCCTCAAGGCTGATTCCACCTCAGCAGCAGAAAAATTTACACTGCTTAGATAGAGTGATGGCTGGGAGCAAGGGAACCCGAGGATAGTTGTGTGATTTCTGGAGTCAAGATTAATATATGTTTACCCAAAATATTCAGCAAATAAATTAGTAATATCCCTTCCCGCAACAGCACTCCTATCGTCATTGAGAATATTGTGATATGTAGTTTTGTTAGAAATGAAATTGAATATTTTTTCAGGATTTGCAGTCACTTCAGATGGAATAATAGCCGTGTATGTATTAACATCATTTTGTATAAGATGTTTGGATCTAGCACGTAGGTCTTGATTACGAGATAATTATTAAAATTTTCCATTTTGAATGAACCTTGTTTTTACGTTTCAATATATCCAAAGTTTCAAAAGAAGAATAAACCGGATACTTCATAGAACATTTTCTTATCGAAATATGGTCTCTTCTTATATACAAGTATGAATTGTTCTAAAACATTTGCGTAACTTCGGCTCTGTTCCAGATCTTCGTTCGAGAACCTTCCGAAAACAGCAACATCGATTTCTTCGCAATACGGCGCGCTCAAACCTTTAAATCTTTCTCGTAGTCTCCCGAAAGTGCCGCGTACTCGTCAGTCCGCCGGGCGGTGACAGGGTCAGCTTCAGAGACGATTGGATATCGTTACAATATCTTGGAGAAATTGTGAATAATATTGGAAGAACCAGTTCAGCAATAGAGTTAAGAATAAAGAATGCGGACAGAGCCTATACTACAAAAATAAAACTACTCAAGAATAAGTAAGTCAATATCCACTAAACTCAAAATCTACAACACTCTGATAAGATCTATAAAATCATATAAAAGTGAAAATTGTACACAATGGTAAACTGTCAACGCTTTGCGATATGCTCGGTGATATCGGATATCTGCTGGTACACTCTCCATTTAATACTGTGCAGGCTCTTAATTTATTCAGCATTCGATTTAATTTCTGACATTAAACTTTCAATGAAGAAACAATAGTCAGTTACAAACTTTAATTTTCAAGGAGCAGTAATATGTCAAAGATTTCTTGGAAAGCCTTATTTATAATTTCTTCGAACATCTGTTTTCTGATACAAATCGTCAAATTTGAAGATTTTTTTGGTCAATTATTTAGCCATCGGAATGTTGAAGATACATTCTGATCTTGCTTGTCTCTAGCCGTCATTTATGGCTAATTCGTTTTCTTCGCTTTTTTTCTTACCAGAATAGTTCTAGTGGCAGTAATTATAACTTGGTTCCAATAAATGGTCTCCATGTAATTATAACTTGGTTCCAATATATATATATATATATATATATATATATATATATATATATATATATATATATATATATATATATATATATATATATATATATATATATTTTGTTCAAGAAACGGCAATTAACGGTATACAGGGTGCTTCAACGAAAACTAAACAGAGGCTATATCTACCAAGATATTCATTTCTGATCAAAACGCAAAAAACATGCCAATTTTTGTTTCAAGGGGGACATCTTTTGGGAACAATACTTGTTTGAAATATCAACCCCTAAGCGGGGGTTGCAATCCTTGAACATATTGAATAGGGAAGATGGGTCGAATAATGACTCAAAAGAAAGGTGGTATCTTTGTCTACGTCGCCTTAAACGTATTTTCATTCTTAATTGGAAACTGTAAAAGGGTGAGCAACTGAAAGATAGGAAAGACTATTTCTCTGAGACTATTCAAGTTACAGTGAGGTAAAATGGAACAGATCTATACTGATCAATGGCAGTCATCATCAAGTACCATCCTCATCTCGAATTTCAACCCCTGGAGCAGGGTTGACAACTCTTGAAAATTTGGAAGAGGGTAGATGGGTCGAAAGAAAAGTATTATCTTTGTCTGCATTCCCGTGAAAGAATTTTCATTTTTGATTGAAAACTGTAGAAGATACAGAGTGAGCCACTGAAAAATAGAGAAGACCATCGCCCCAAGACTATTGGAGTATTAGTGCGAAAAACTAGATAGATTCATTTTAGATCAAAAGCTGTCATCTTTCGAAATCACCCTCATCAACCCTTAGAGCAGGGGTAATATTTCGGTCCAGTGATACCTTTCAAGTAAAGGATTTCGATTGCTTTCATGACTGCTCGCAATAATTCTATTCTTATTGAGTTCCATAGGAGTTAGAGGATGCAAAACGGAAAAGTGACTGAAGATGCAATGCATGGTATACCATCTATCTTCGACCGGTATCAAACAGGGGTTGATTTTTCACTGAATAAACACATTTTGAAAGACAGTTACTTGTTTGAGATATCCGGTTTCAAATGTAATAAATAAAAAAACTAATACAATGGCTGAAAATAAAGAGGGGAATGAACGAAAGGAGAAAATGAACGAGTAGAAGTTGTACTTTATTACCCGATAAAATGAACGGAACTGAAGTCACCAAAACTCAACGTAACAGTTCGAATTGTTGGCCACCAACCTCCATGCACATAAACAAATTTTGGGTGAAACATGACATTCTGTAAAATTTCAGGTGTGATTTGGTTACACTCATTGACGATGCACTGTCTCAGGTCGTTCAAATCAGCAGGTTCAGTTTTATAGATTATACTTTTGAGGTGGCCCCATGGGAAAAAGTCTAATGGACTGAGATCCGGAGATCGTGGGGGCCATTCCGTTGGTCCTCTTCTTCCAATCCAACGACCAGGAAAATGATCATTCAAAAATACTCAAACTTGTTGTGCAAAATGCCGGGGTGCTCCATCCTGCTAAAATACAACCTCGTTCTCCGAATAGCGGGGGTCATTCTCAATGATCTCCGTTATTGCTGGGTCGATAAATTCTTCAATAGTTGATAATATAACTCTCCGGTAAGATTTCCAGGAATGAAAAACGGTCCAATGAGGTGATCGCCATAAATACCAACCCAAACATTTAGTTTTTGAGGCTGCTGAGTGTGAATTTCGTGGAATATTTGCGGCTTAGAATCTGTCCAATTACGGAAATTATGGCCGTTTACGGTTCTATTCAGAAAAAATGTTCATTCGTCCGAAAAACACAAGTGAAATAAATAATGAGGATTATTCATGACTCTCTCACTTATGGTCTCGCAGAATTGAAGTCTTCGATCGAACTCATCTTCGTTCAGTTCTCGAACTAATTTGATTTTATATAGATGAAACTTATACCCCTTCAGAATGCGGAAAATACTCGTTTGGTTTACACCCCTTACATCTGCCAATTTCCGCAGGATTAGGGTAGGATCAACCACCGCTTGACCAAGCACCGCCACTTCCACAGCTCCATTTCTTACTGGCCGCTCAAATACGCGCTTCTCATTTTGCACCGATCCAGTTTCACGAAATTTGGCAACTAATTCTAGTACATACTTCGAAATCACTTTAGCACCTTTGTGGCGTTGTTTGAAGATATTGGCTGTTCTGTTCACGCAACTATCAGAACTGAAAAATAGTTCATTTCAACCCTCTCAGCTATCGAGTAAACCATGACGATTTTATGAAAACTAAATTTCGAATAGAAGAGAAACTATTGTGATGAATGCAACAGAATTTTCACAACTAATGTGGAATAAAATTGGGACGATGAAATTGAATACAATATATACGAAAACATTGAGAATCAATTTTTTTGTTGAAGAAATCTGATCATTGTAACATCTGCGTTCTTGTTTCTTAGTGTTGATTCGTATCGTCAAATAAGAGTCATTTCACATGAGGACGATGATCATACAGTATCACCTGTGAAAACAAAAATGTTGCCTTTCAGTCAACAGATAAAAATGCATGTACATGTGAACCCAACTCTAGATGCATTGCTCGCATATCATACAACGAACGTTCAAAGATCAATGGAGTTACTATGACTGATAGTTTTATCGTTTTCTCTCAAGATTCATAATCCTTCATAATCATTCCAATGTTTCAGCTGCTCACCCAGTAACTTTGATGAAGAACGAAAACTTGCACACCATTGTGGAAACAAACAAAAATCCTTTCTCAGAAGGTTATAACTGGAGCTATCTTCTGCTTTAAAAATAACACAGGGTGGTCACCCCTGCTCTATGGGTTGAAATTTGAGATATGAATGGTGTTTCGGAAGATGACAGCCTTTGATCTGGAATGAATCTGTTGCATTTTTTTTGCACTAATACTTGAATAGCTCAGGGCGATAGATAGTCTCCTCTATTTTTCAGTAGCTCACTCTGTATCTTCTACAGTTTTCAATCAAAAATGAAAATTCGTTCACGAGGATGCAGACATACCTTTCTTTCGAGGTATCACTCGAATCCATCTACCCTCTTCCAAATTTTCAAGGGTGGTCACCCCTGCCCTAGGGGTTGAAATTCGAGATGAGGATGGTACTTGATGATGACTGCCATTGATCAGCATAGATCTGTTCCATTTTACTTCACTGAAACTTGAATAGTCTCAGGGAAATAGTCATCCCTATCTTTCAGTTGCTCACCCTGTATCTTTTACAGTTTTCAATTAAAAATAGAAGTTCGTTCAAGGCTATGTAGACAAAGATACCACCTTCCTTTTGAGTCATCACTCGACCAATCTTCCCTATTCAAAATGTTCAAGGATTGCAACCCCCGCTTAGGAGGTTGACATTTCAGGAAAGTTTTGTACTTCAAAAGATAACTTTGCCGGATAACTTTTAGTTCGAGGGAATATATTCATCGTTCGGTCATGCTCCAAATTTCTTCTCCGTAGGTAACAACAGGTCTGACCAAAGCCCTGCCTAGCATCATCTAGATTGTTATACTAATGAGTGGTAACTTAACATTTGCATGTATCCTATCTTCAATGGTTTACGGAGTTGGTTTATCGTTTTTGACCTTATTCTCAAGAAACTTGAACTGAACTACACCTTTAAAAGTATTTTGGGTTATAATGATATTGCTGGATTACCTAATTTCCTCGTGTTGATAAAACCATGTTCTGAGTTGTTCTACTTCCACTTCTTGAAAGTACCAGGAGAATCTGTTGAAGAGCTTTGTTTATTCAACAGCTCTTCAAAGTCTTCAGCCCATAAAATCTTTTGGATTGGACATAAGGAATGGACCTTGCTTATCACTGCATCCATTGATTCTCTTGGCTGATAACCTTTTTCCATTCGTTCAATTGCTGCATCAAATTTGCGGGCCTCATTTTTTGAGTTTAACTCTTCGGGTTCGAGGTTTCATTTTTGTGAGTACCCTTTTCTTTTTATTCAAGAGTACGTTAGCTTTGAGACTAATGTCCAGTTATGTCTTATATTTGTTGACAATATCTTGACACTGATAGTTTAAGCACCATCGAACCAGTACTTTGCTGATGTTTCCGTTTGCTTGCCTAGTTTTTTCTAGCTTTAAGACGCTTTCTTGATAACATTTAATTTTCTAGACGTCTTTGTGTATACTGTGAGTGTTACACTTTCTGATTGGAATATTGTCAGGTGTCTGATATTGGATAATTTTCACTGAATTGGGGGAGGGTGATATCAGTGAGATGTTTTTTCACTATCTTCTGAAATAGTATCGCAGTTTCACTTCTACTTTCGATATTTTCATCTATACAACTTTGAGTCTATTACAAATATTACTATTTTCTAATTATTTAAAGTGTTCATTATTGTAAAAACGTTCATGGAGGTTTGATCCTTCCGAATTCATTCTGAAATTTAGAACTAACTTTGCGTTGATATTAAATATAACTAAACCGACTACCATCAGCTATCCATTAACTGATTGATTCATTTTCTCAATTCTCACTGTTCTCTTCTCTATAAGGAAATTTAATTTTGTTACAGTACTTTTCCACTGGGTTTCATTGTACGCAAAAGTATGTTATACATTTCGTATACAATGACAATCTAAGAAATGCGTAACGAATTTAGAACAAACATTCTCGCCACATTAAAATGTATCGTTATGAATCATACCAGTAAGCATTGTTTGTCACATAAAAGATGTGATAATCTTTGGGTCTTTCCAATTTCAATAGATATTACGGTGACAAAGTTTTTTTGTGACAGCTATATATTCATTTCTGAAGTAATTCACGGGACTTTGTGTGGATAAATTTAACTAATCTATATTTCATTGACGTTTGTTATGTTCTAAAGATGAAACGATAATGCTGTAACATTCACAATTGTTTTAGTTATATATTTCAAGGAATAAATTTCAGCTTGAACTATCAAGTAGAAAGTATAATTTATATAATTTTCGTCAATTATCATGTGCGCCATCAAGATAAATTTTGGGTTACCCTATGAGTAGTTGTCTGTTTCTGTCATGACTCATGAAACATGGATTTTGAATAGTTCATGAAGATAAAATTCTGGTTGCCGGCTCGGTGCCGTAGGGGATATGATGCTCGTCTCCTGCGCAGAGTTACCTGGGTTCAATCCCCACAAAGTCGTTGCGATTTTTCGGATTCTGGAAATCAGAATTCCCTGGCGTGTCATTAGCCGAAAGGCAGAAATAGAGCACGTTAAAGGAAAAACTAACAAACAAAATTCTGGTTCAAGTTAAAAAAGTGCCAAAGAAACTCATGAAATATTAAAATCTGTTCATGTATATTGTGATAACGACTATTTATGCAATTAATGCAAGTGAGAACGATATAGAAGATTTTATAACAAAATTTCATTGACGCTTTGCAAGATTCCCAACAGAGAGGTCACAATGGTTATGGGAGATCTTAACGCTAAAGTAGGAAACACTAATACAGATGACCATATCCGAAACATTGTCGGTAAATACGGAATCGGTGAGAGGAATGAAAGAGGGGACAGATTAATACAATTTGCTATTGACAATGAGTTCACAATCATGAACACTACTTTCACGAATCATATTAGAAAACTTTATACATGGAAAAGTCCAGGCGATAAGTTCCGAAACCAAATTGACTATATCATGATGAAAACTAGATGGAGATCTTCGGTAACAAACTGCAAGACCTATCCGGGAGCTTGTTGCGGTACAGACCATCAACTCTTAACAGCTAAAATACAGTTGAAACTCAAAACACCCGTGACGAGAAAGCCTGAAAAAGATTGGTCGTTGGGCCTGGAAACAGCTTCCAAGACACTTTGAGGACAACTAAGCCAACTCTGATAGAAGAAACAACTCCGGAAGAAGAATGGACAGAAATAAAAACTGGATAAGAAACGCCGCAGAGACAGAACGTTCAAAACCTCCTCCCAAACGAAAGCATTGGATCTCTGACTATACATTGAAACTGGTCGAAGAAAGAAGAAAAATTTCAAATAAAGGAAAGGTTGATACTAACAACAAGAAAGCCTTCAAAGAGATAAGCGATGAAATTAAGAGGTCATGTAAAAGAGACAAAAACGAGTATTTTTCCAACATATGCAAAGAAATAGAAGTTCATAGCCATTCTAACCAACCACGAGATCTTTTTCGAAAAATTAAATACTTGACCCGAGAATTCAAACCAAAAACATGGCCTATAGAAGATGAAAATGGTAAACTTGTTACAGACAGAGAAGAAATAGCAGAGACTTGGAGGATCTATTGCGAGAAACTCTACGCCGAAAACGAGGAAATTAATGAACACGAAATAAAAGAATACGAAGAAGAACCTTTCATACTGCAGAGCGAAATTACGTCAGCTATCCATAAACTTAAAAATAACAAATCTCCAGGCAACGATAAAATAACATCCGAAATACTAAAAGGAATAGGAGAAGAGGGCACCTGAAGCCTACACCACTTGCGTAATAAAATATGGAAAACAACACAATGGCCAAGAGATTGGACACAAGGCACAATTATCACAATTCACAAAAAAGGAGTAACAGAAAATGCGAAAACTACAGAACGATAACACTTATTTCACATACGAGCAAAATAATGCTGACAATAATCAACGAAAGACTGAAGAACTTTTACAACACCAAATCCCGGAAGAACAAGCAGGATTTGTTAAAGGAAGAGGGACTAGAGAGCATTTGATAAATTTAAGGCAAATAATAGAAAAAGCCAGAGAGTTCAATATACCCTATACATATGTTTCATTGATTATAAAAAGCTTTCGATAGAGTGAAATGGAGTAAGTTGTGGATCGTTCTAGGAATATGGCTGTACCGGATCACTTGTGTGCCTTAATCATCAACCTATATTATGAAACCAGGGATACTGTGAAAATCAATGAAATACTGTCATCAGAATTCAAACCAAAGAGGGAGTGAGGCAAGGGTGTATTCTTTCTCCTCAGTTATTCAACATATACACTGAATACATAATGAGAAAGGCATTAGACGGATGGAAGGGCGGCATACCAATTAACGGAAGATGTGTAAATAATCTGAGATTCGCGGATGATACGGTCCTCCTGGCAACAAGTGAGGAAGAACTGACTGAGCTTGTTAGCAGAGTGGAGAGGAGAGTACGGAACTTGGCTTGGAACTGAATGTTTCTAAAACAAAAATCATGATCGTGGACAGGATGAACAACAATCAACCAGAAAAAATCAGATTGATAGGTTTGATGTAGTGCAAGAATATCTTTATCTTGGATCCTTGATAACAAACGTAGGAAACGTAGAACGAGAGGTTAAACGTAGATGCGAACTAACCAAGGTAGCTACGAAAAAATGAATAAAATTTCGGCCGATCGAAATATCGCTATTTCCACTAAGACCAGGCTTATGAAGTGCCTCATCTTTCCAATTCTCATATACGGCTGCGAATCTTGGTCCCTTCGAATGAGCGAAAGAAGAAAATCGACGCGACAGAAATGATGTGTTGGAGAAAGATGCTTAACATCCCATGGACACAACGCCGAACGAATACATCGATTCTAAAGCAACTCCGCATAAAACAAAGACTTTCGAGTGCAATTCAACTCAAAATATTGAGATACTTCGGACACATCATGAGAAGAGGACCAGAGAATTTGGAAAAATCATTATTCAGGGAAAGTAGATGGAAAGAGAGGAAGAGGAAGGTCCCCAACACGATGGATGGATCAAATTACAGAAACAACAGGCCGACCCATGCATTCTCTAGTTGTAATGGCACAGGATAGAAAGGAATGGAAAACTTTCATTGATGACAATTCATTAGTCGCTACATCCTCAGGAGAGGATAAAGAATGAAGAGAGATGGGTGATTCAAGAGTCCGTATGGGTCAGCTAAAGAAGAAATACCGGCAGGACGCCGCTCGAACTCGAAAACAGGTGAAAATTTGCAAAAAGTAGCTAAACTTATTCTTCGAACAGGCGAATGACTGGACACATTAAAGAATTTTATTTAAGAAACAATATTCAACCATTCCTAGAATGTTAAATATTCCTCCCTGAACGAGCTAGTTTTCTGATCCACCCTTCATAATCATCGTCTACCAGGGTTACACAGCAGTGGTACAGCTCGGTCGGATGTCATTAATAGGAGCAATAGACTGCAGTTTCCGTCTCATTTGACCTCGTGAGTATTGCATACCCATTCACAACATCAGGCCAGACTGCCACCTACTCATCTCAATCCTTTGGAGCGCAACAAAATACGTAAATGTTATTGCGCCCTCTAACGAACTGACACAGAGTCCATTCACCATCGCCACCGGGGAACAATGGAAACAAAGGGTAGATAAACAGAAAACCTCAAGAAGTCACACTAGTTCGACTATTTTATCGCAACGCTACACACAGTGTCTGCAAAAGAGCGATCTGTCGAAAGACTAACTCTCCTTATTGATTGAGATGAGTAGGTGGCAGTCTAGGCTGATGTTGTTAATGGGTATGCAATTCTGACGTGGTCAAATGAGACGAAACTGCAGTCTATTGCTCCTATTCATGACATCAGACCGAGCTGTACCACTGCTGTGTGGCGCTGGTTGACGATGATTATGAAGAGTAGAACACCAGCTCCTTCAGAGAGGGATATTTAACATTCTATGAAAGGTTGAATATTGTACCCGGAATAAAATTCTTCAATGTGCATACACATATAGCGATGATTTCGCAGGCTATCATTGAGAGGCGATTGACTTTTGGAGAGCACACTAAAGAACTTAACATTTTGTACGGATCCGTGCAAAACATTCTAATCTATGATTTGCATATGAAACAAGAACAACGAAAATCGTATTTCAGTTTCGAGGAATAGGAGCGTCGTCTTCATGCCGACGCGAACTCTGCAACCAAAATTGTTTCTGGAAATGAAATTAGGCTATAAACCTGAGACGAAAATTCAGAATTCCCAAACCAGACTCTCACATCGCGTAAAAATACATGTCAATCCAAGTCGAATGCAAAGGACAGGATCATTGTTTTTCGATTTCGAGGATAATGACAGAATTTCTTTCGAGAGGAACAACAGTGAACTCTAAATGTTACTAAAGGGATCTGAAACATTTTCGAAACGGTGTGCTGGGAAAAAGATCTAAAAAACGGATCAACGATTTTCTTCATCATGACAATACATCATGCTACAAGTCACTTTTGATTCAAGAGTTTTCAGCCCTTAAACGTCTGTCTGTCTACGGCTTCTGATTCGTCCAAAAAAATGTGCTCAAATGATAATTCTTGCCATTGAGATGAGCACGATACAGCAGTAGAAAGCCATTTCGAAGAAGTCTTACTGACATATTTGCAGTGATTGGTTCAACGTTGGGATAAATGCTAGCAGTAGGTACTATGAACGAAAACTATTTCAAATTTTATGCAACCTTTTCATTTCATTTTTAATGAATGAAGTGATTTATTTATTCATTAACGTGATGATCCCTTTTACAAATTTAAAGAAAAGAAAAACCTACAATTGAATACGTTCTATCTAACAAACTGGAATAAGAAAAGTAGAACCTAATTGTGTCTCTTCAATCGTTACCCAACCTTTTTTTGTCTTGAGTCTAGCAACCGAGTGGACCTGAGCAAACCAAGGAATATTTACTAGAAATAATCCTGGAGATGGGGAACCATTAGTGTTACTAAATATGCACCATTAAATCATGGCATTCCTCCATGCTACAAGTCGTTTTTGATTCACGAGTTTTTAATCTTATAACCGTCTTCCTGTCCGTCCACATCCGCGTTACTCATTAGATTGATCACCATGATTCATCCAAAAAATGTGCTTGAACGATAAAGTTTTTACACTATTCCTGCTATTGTAATGGCCACGATAGAGCAGCTGAGAACCATTTCGTAGAAGCTTTTATGATATGTTTGAAGTCATTGATTCAACGTAGGAATAAATGCAATACTTTGACGAAGATCAATTCAAATTTCATTCAACCTTTTCCCTTGATTTTCATTATGATTAATTAATTTATAAAAATGCAATAAACCTTTTAGAGAAGTTGAAAGGAAAAATCTATCATTTACTACGTTATATCTAACAAATTGAAATAAGAAACGTAGAGCCTAATTGTATTTCTCCACTTTCTACCCAACCTATTTCAATCTAAATTTAGAAACCGAGTATTTAAAGAAGCCAACCACAGCAGACCAAGGCACATTTGAACTAGAAATAACCCTGGCAATGATGAAATTTAGTGTAACTGTATCTATGAAACGGAAAATGCAATTCTCATTTGTAGTTATTCTAGAAACTACATAAAAACTAAACTAGGCTAGTAAAAAAAGGTCAATGAATATAGCCTGTTGTTAAAAGACAATTCCAAATCTGAAAGAAACTAATAACAAAAATCACATGACTCTATTTGGGGCACATCGTGTGACGCTTAATGAGGCTTTAATAAGCAACCCCCAAGAGGAATACTTCTATTACTCAAAATTGAATGGGGCAAAGGGATCGAGCAATAGCTCGTTTGAAATCTCTTCAATGTCTCTTTACAACAGGGGTGCTCAAACTTGAACTGCTGGCGATCTACCTCAATATTTTTACACTACTTACGATCGACTCTGAGAGGCTGCAAGTATGTGTGATGCAGGGTTTTCGTACATACACGATACACCCTACCTACCTACACACCTAGGCAGGGTGTACCGTAGCATATATAGCTTTCCGCACAATATACCATACATTATTTTAATCAAGGTTTGGGTTAGGTTTATTAAGGTTGTTCTCTATAATATAAATGAAAAAACTCATAGGTATTCAAAATTGTGAGTTTATTGGTTGTTACAAAACAAGAGAGTTATATATGGTGTTAAACTTAACTAACGAGCGACTTTGGATGTTGAAGCGTGTCACTGTATGTCCTCAGCAAACTTTTCATAAGATGGTACGTAACCACTGATTGCTAATCGCAAGCAGGATGGCATATAATCGTCGGTTAGTTGGTTGCGATATTTTGACTTAATTATCTTCATTTCGGAAAATGCAGACTTGCACAAGTAACTTACGAATGCGTTTACTACGCTAATCATCTCAATACTCGTTTTTCCTTTACCTTGAAGCTCCAAGTTAATTGTGTTTAAGTGCATTGAGATGTCAATCAAAAATGCCAAATCAGTCAGCCATTTTTCGTTTTTCAACATCTGAGTATTATCAGCTCTTTCGTCTAGAAAAGCTGTTATTTCGGGCAATAATTCTTGAAACCTTCTAGGAATTTTCCGCAACTCAACCACCTGACGTCCGAATGAAGAACTAAATCAGTGTGTTCAGCTGACTCCCTATTTTCCAACTACAACTTGAAGAGCCGCCGTTGCAAGCTACGTGCACGGATGGAATTCACAATTTTTGTTGCAATGCCCCTAATTTCCTCAGTGTTCAAAACTTGTTGATGTATAATGCAATGGAATGAAAAAAATGAAGGGAAATCTTCATTAGCTCGACACAATTCTACAAACCCGTTTTTGTTTCCAGTATTGCTGGTGCTCCATCGGTTGTAATTCACACTAATTTATATATTGGTAGATTGTAGTTTTTTACAAAATTGAACAAAACGTCATATATATCTTCGCCACGGGTCTTTCCCTTCAGAGGAATGATTGTCAGAAATTCTTCCTTCCAACATGTCATTGAATACCATCCGAATAAAAATACACAGCTGGGCAGTGTCTGTCATATCGGTGGATTCGTGGAACTGTAAAGAAAAGTATATACATTTCATGATATTATGTTTTAGTTTATCTGCCATGTCCTGACTCATGACTTCAATACACCTAGTGTTAGTCGGACGAGACAACTGAAGTTCTCTAATAGCAGACATGTTTTCTGTTTTATTTTTAAAATCTTCAAATAAAGTCTCACCCGCTTCAATAAATGCTTCCTTCACAACCGATCCATCTTCGAATGGTTTCTTGTGTTTCGACAATATATGAGATATTTTAAATGACGCGATCGTAGCAGCTTTTCATTGTTTGGTTGGTCTTGTGAACATGGTTTGTTCTTTTTTCAAACAAGATATCAAGTCACGTACTTTTCGTTTTCTCAATTCACTCTGTGGCGGAAAATCCTTTTCACAGTTTTTATAAACCGTTTTATGATGCCTTTTTACCACGCTTAGGTATTGCAACTGACGCACGACAAATAAGACAAATGCACCTTTCCTTCACAATACAAAAGAAAAATTCTTCCTCCCAATCGTTGTATTATTTAATAATAAACTTTGTATCGACGTAGTATTGTCTTCAAGTTACAATTCAGAATGACTCCAATTTCCGCAGGCGCAACATTTATATCGGCGTGAACGAAAGTCTCGAATGTTACCGTCAAACGAGTATCCCGAAACTTCTAGAAGCGGCAAGAATAAAAAACGCGGCTTTTCTTTGACAAGTACCGCGCGTTCCTTTGATAAAGCCGCCTTTTGCCGCTAGCAGAGTGTTATTTTATTACGTAATGAATTTTTGGAGTTCAGTTACCTACATATTAATTTTTTTTTCTTTTTGGGATCTACTCAAAAAGCACTCGCGATCGACCGTTTGAGCACCCCTGCTTTACAACTTTACAAAAGTAATTTTGATAAATCTTTCACGCAAAAATTGTTTGTCTCAAACGTGTTATCTTGAACATTTTGGCTATTTTCATGATTTAAAAAAAAAGGGAAAAACTAACTAATATTTGTTTTGAACGAAACAGGTACAGTTAGTGCCTGTGTACATTAACCAGTAAATTCACTAACCTCTAGGTTTCAGACGATAAGGAAAGTAGGTTTTGTTGATATGTCTTTCGAAAACCCTTCCTACAAACGAAAACATTCTTAGAATATTTGATTCTTTTAGTAGAATTGAAAATTTTTCCTTTTTTGCAAACCATGTATAGATAAGAAAAATGAAAACACTTAACACTTGTTTTGACTTCATTCTCTGTTCTCAGAAGTGTTTATTTGATAATACGTTAGTTCGATCATTTGATGCATTGTAAATCAGTCATTGAGTTACTACTTTACTGATGTGGTAAGAATTTCAAAAATAATTTTGGTGTACAGTATGTCCCATTTTGGGGTGCTACCAGGAGCATCTCTGTTATTATTTAAGATAGGGAGATGGGGTTTTCACGACCCTTGTCTACTTTTTCGAGACAAATTCATAGAGCTAATCAGAATTATTCTAACTTCAGTGGTTTTTGAGTTATTCGCGAATCTTGAAAATTTCCGGATTTCTTTTTTTCTCGATATCTCGGTTCTTATAGAAGATAATTGAAATCTGTTTTTACGTTTCTAAAACGGTTTTCTGAGTAGATTCCAGTGACGTACTCGAAGTTTTTTTTTTCATTAATTATGACAGATATGACATAAAGTTGCATTTTTTTAAATACGAACATAGTTTTTTTTGGCATATTCCGATTGCCGTTTTTTTTCCTTTTCAAAAATATATAACATGATGACAAAATTTCCACCCAATTTGAAGAAAATAACGGAATAATGATTTACCCCTAATGGCTGGGCGAAGGAACACACGTGAGCGGACGAACCATAGAACATTTGTAGTTATTCGATGAAAACGATCAAAACAATGCAAAATCTTCTTGACCGAAATAATGGAGCTAGGCTGCTCCTAAGATTCCATCGTTATTTATGACATCCGCAATTTCCGCTTTTTATTTTATTTTTGAGATCGTCGTTTAGTTTCTAGAGTTCTCTGAGAAATACCTACATGAGAATAATAATAGGCACCTAATAATTTACTCAAATTTACTTCTCATAATGATTTACATATATTGCTCGAACTGATTTCCATCATGTTGTAAACATAAAGTGCATCTTCGGATTATATCTTCTATGGCCCTAGTCAAATGTAGCGAGGATCTCCTCAGATCTTCGAATGCTTCATTTGTTGCATTCTTCAATTGATCGTAATTGGCGTATTGCCTCCTATATATCTTATTTCTTAAATAACCCCAAAGAAAAAATCTAAAACGGATAGGTCAGGAGACCTAGGTGGCCATTGAATTGGGCCATTGGTACCGATCCATTTATTTTCAAAATTTAAATCCAAGTAATTCCTCACCACGGCCGAATTATGGCAAGGAGCACCGTCTTGTTGGAAGTAATATGTGTTGAATTGAGCAAGAGGAATGTCATCTTGCAGTTATGGCAGACAAATATTTAAAATTTCGAGATATCTCTGTGCATTCAAGTTGCCATCAAAGATATAGTAGGCTAATTTGTTGCCCATTACGAAACACGACACATTGAAACCGAACCTCCCTGCTGCCGTCGAGCTACTGCTTCGTGTTGGTTTTCGTTTGCCCAGAATCTATTCGTATGGCGATTAAAGATTCCGGCACTGCTGATTCTTGACTCATCAGACCGAATGATATGTCGCCCAAAACGAGCTTCACCTGTGATTGTCCCTAAATACCAATTGCAGAACGCCGTTCTCCTCTCTGCATCCCCGGCATTGAGATGATGAATTATTTTATGTTTATAGGGATGATATTTATACTTTCTCAAAATTCTTTGGGCTCTGCTTTTGACACACCCACTTCGCTCTCAATTTGCCGACACGATGTAGAATGGTTAGCCTCAACAGCTGCTAACACGTCAAGTTCATTATCACCTCTATTCCGTTTATTGTAGTTTTACTTCTCGGTTTCTCGAACGAACCATAATTGGAAAGATTTGCTTCCATTTTGGCGAAGAACTTCCTGTTTGGTTGAATTCTTTGAGGAAATCTATTCAAATATTCTTCTGATGCACGGACTGCGTTACAGTGACACTGAAAGTAGACCTTCAGCATAACAACTTTTTCGAAATTTTCGTATCTTCTATTTTGTTCCATAGTGTGAATTGCAGAAATTAACTAAACAATCCAAATTCAACAACGAACACTAATTTCACGAATTCAAATAGACACGAAGCCAATATATCCACAGATAATGAATAATAATAATTATTGGTTGTTCTATGGTTTCTAATGAACGTGCATAGATGAAGACTTCTGTGTTCACAGAGAGCATTCAGACATAGAAGATATAATCCGAAGATGCACTTTATGTTTACAACATGATGGAAATCAGTTCGAGCAATATATGTAAATCATTATGAGAAGTAAATTTGAGTAAATTATTAGGTGCCTATTATTATTCTCATGTAGGTATTTCTCAGAGAACTCTAGAAACTAAACGGCAATCTCAAAAATAAAATAAAAAGCGGAAATTGCGGATGTCATAAATAACGATGGAATCTTAGGAGCAGCCTAGCTCCATTATTTCGGTCAAGAAGGTTTTGCATTGTTTTGATCGTTTTCATCGAATAACTACAAATGTTCTATGGTTCGTCCGCTCACGTGTGTTCCTTCGCCCAGCCATTAGGGGTAAATCATTATTCCGTTATTTTCTTCAAATTGGGTGGAAATTTTGTCATCATGTTATATATTTTTGAAAAGGAAAAAAAACGGCAATCGGAATATGCCAAAAAAAAACTATGTTCGTATTTAAAAAAATGCAACTTTATGTCATATCTGTCATAATTAATGAAAAAAAAAACTTCGAGTACGTCACTGGAATCTACTCAGAAAACCGTTTTGGAAACGTAGAAACAAATTTCAATTATCTTCTATAAGAACCGAGATATCGGGAAAAAAAGAAATCCGGAAATTTTCAAGATTCGCGAATAACTCAAAAACCACTGAAGTTAGAATAATTCTGATTAGCTCTATGAATTTGTCTCGAAAAAGTAGCCCAGGGTCGTGAAAACCCCATCTCTCTATCCTAAATAATAACAGAGATGCTCCTGGTGGCACCCCCAAAATGGTACATGCTGTACACATTACAAGAACATATCGAGCTGGTAAATCTTTTTTAGCTACATTAATGGTGCCCGAGTGCTTGCAAAGATATTTAACGAAAGTTATCTTGAACGTAACGTTTAGCTTGAGTAGGTAATGGAATTTCTATCAAAATTTATTGAGGCAGATTCAGTAATAGATAAAAGGGCGCCCATTCGCATTGAGAATGATGTTGCAACAGCTGTGGTGCTATTAGGACATATCCACTCTATACCTAACGCGCAATTTGTATGACAAATTTCTGCAATTTCTGGTGTTAACCATTTAAACGTTTTTACAATTTTACATAAAAACAAGTTCCATCCGTACGAAAATAAACTTAGTCTAAATTGAATGATGATGGTTTGGATCGAATTCGAGAGTTTTGCTAAATTATGACCGAGCGTATCAACAATAACTCGCATTTCATGTACACGTTTGCTTTTCCGACGAGTACACTTTTCACTTCATGGAGAAGTCAACTGGCGTAATTGTGGATTTTGGAGTAATACAAATCCTCATGTATTTCAAGAAACCCACACTCAATATCTGGATAAGCTAAACGTTTGGGTTGTAGTTTTGGGAGACCACTTAATTGGATCTCTGTTTACTCCTCGTAATTTGAACAGCGAAATTTATCTCGAAATGTTGGAAAATGCGATTGATCCATTGATAACTGAAAAACTAGACAACAATCCCTACTACTTGACCATCATTTGCGTTTCCAACAAAACGGAGCTCCTCACTACGCCACACCACTTTGCCAATACCGCACTTTATAATATTCTGACCGTAAGATAGTAAGAGATTCTATGTGGCCAGCCTGATTTTTCGACCTGAACTCTCTAGAATCTATTTTGTGGAGACATCTTGAGTCTGAAATCGTTGATTTTTTCAATGTAAGTATGATAAAACAACTTTTTAAGAATGTTGTTGCTTGTAAAATTGGTTTTCAAAATACATTACAACAAAACCTACTTTCCTTATCGAAAATCTCAAGATAAGGGTACTGGTTATCCTTCACAATAAAAATTGACTTGTTTTTCCTTGTTCAATAACCCTGGATAAAACTAAAATGTTCAAGGTGGCTCTTTTGAGATGAAGAATTCATCATAATTAATTTTCTCAAACACCGTTGTGAGAACGCTTAAGGGCTTTCAAATGAGGAATCGGTCGACCCTTTGCTATATTTAGAAAATATAAATAAGAAATATACAGGACGCCTCGTTTGAGATGGAACATTCTGTATAACTTAGCCATAAGGAATATGAAAATGTAATTTCACTAAATACTATTGAAAAATAATTGATCGATGAAGACTAAACTACGTGATAATTGATAGTCATATTGAAGAATGATATAAAACAAGTTACTATAATTTAACTATCACTAATTTATTGATGTAAAAAATATAAAATTACTTTGGTTGGAACGGTTTCAGACATACGTCCATTATCAACAACAAGCTAATGAAAACTGAATACTCCTGTACAATACAGGAACTAACATCAAGGTAGTGATAGTAGGGGTCACAGCAGCTTTAATAATGGTGATAGGTACGTGATTAAGTCTACCTTTCGTTAAGGAGCTTATCTCTTTCTACCCTAGATCTTTGAAAATTTCCATTCAAAGAAATTGAGTTTATAAGATATCACAAGAATATAGAATTTTTAGCTGTTGAAGTTCTGGAAAAGGATGACATTCATTTAGACAATGTGCAGCTTAAGCTGAATCATATTTCAGATGTAGGAATGATCGGAAATATTTTTTGTATCTAGCCTTGAAAGAGCGTCCTATTTGACCAATATAAAAGGAATTGCACTCAGAACATGTTAATTGGTATACTCCAGACTTTTCAAATTTATTTTTTGTGTTGAAAAGGAGGCCTGACAATTTGCTAACTGGTTTGAAAGCAATATGAACTTTTTTATTATCAGACAAAACTCTAGCAATCTCTTAAGACGTCTTCCCAAAATATGTTGGAGACATAAATTGTTCGGGCTTTTCTCTCTTGGATTGGGGATATATCATAGTGAATGTATTGTGTATTTTTCGATTAATTAAACTTTCTATTGCTTATATATCGAAGTCGTTGTTCTCTGGTATTGACATAATGGTGTTAAGTTCTGATTTTCGGTCCATGTCCGAAGAAGGCAAAGAAATCGCTCTGTTAATCATGAATTTGAAGGCTGCTATTTTTTGAGAATACGGGTGGAATGAATCTATGGGTATGACATTATCCGTGTACCATTAGCTTGTTGATAATGGACGTATGTCCGATACCGGTCTTACCAATGTAATTTTTATTCTTTACATCAATAAATTAGTGATGGTTAAAACATAGTAACTTGTTTTATTTCATTATTCACTATTGAAAAATAGAAAACTGGATGTTCAAACTACTTAATCAATAAGATATCGAATTCTTATTTCGAAGAGAGTAGACTGTCTACCTGCATCGTTTCTGCTAGAATGAAAGAAAGGTTCTTTCATAAATAACTTATTCTACAAATTTTTGTATTATTTTTATCTTTCTCATATTGAAATAGATAATCTAATGGAGCAATCGAAGAATTTAGTATTCAGAGGTGAAACTAAAAATGGAATATGTCAATATTTTATAATATTTAATCATTATTCGCAATAACTATATACAAAATTCTCATAACAATAAAATCCTTAAGTCTAAAGCAGTGCGTTCAGCATTTCACAATTTTTCAAATGAGCACATTTGCCACACCAATAAAAACAATTCAACTAATTAATTATAAAATAGAGTCGAAAAAATACAATAAAAGAGGAGAATAAATCAGTTCACCAATGTCCAAGTAGAGTAGTGGTCGGGGAACTTTTTTAATCATTACCCCAAAATATTTTCATGTAAGTTGATATTACCCCATGGTGAAGAGAAAAACAATCGACATCGCCTCTTTCTAGCATCTTTCATATTATAGACATAGCGAAATAGCCGCGTGTTTAGTGCATGTCCCTTGATAAAATTTACAATCTTGATGACATATTGCATGACGGCTTCCAGAGTAGGTTCTAAATATTTGACCATAAGTGCCTGGCGATGGATCATACAGTGAGTAACTTAAATATTAGGGTTATTTTTTTTTACGAAAGCCGAAAAACCATTAATATCACCCAGCATAGTTGGAGCTCCATTCAAAGATACAGAAATACAGGTCTCCCATTTTGAACTTTGCGCATTGAAGTATTCGTTTACTTTATTATAGACACCAATTCCAAGAGATCTCAACTCGAGAGGAGAACAAAACAGTAATTCATCTTCAAAATTATCTTCACCCTAGTAGCGAACATATACCATCAGCTGTGAATTGCTACTAAAATCAGTTGTCTCATCAAGTTGAATAGCAGAATATTTAGCCTCTTTTAATACGAAAATAACCTATTCCTTCACATTTTCCGCTAATATAGAAATTCGTTCTTTCACAATTCTCACAGACTAGGGCACTGAATTCAGTTTCTTCGCTACTTTTTGACCACACATAATCTCTGCCATTTTTACAGCAGCTGGTTTAACCATATCTTCACCAATAGTGGATGATTTCTTATTCCAACCAGGCTACTTCAAAACTAGCCCTTGATGCTGAACGCTGATCGAATATACCAAACAAGTTGCTATTCAATCTTTGTATTTTAACAGATATTTCTAAATTTACAAAGTATTCGCGTGGTTTGGAAGACAGGTGTGAATGCAAATTATCTAAATGTTTCTTCAATTGACTTTTTTTGAAAGATTTTGAAGTCAATACCATACAATACACTGTAGTTTCATTGTACCATTGTCTTCTATTTGTGTAAAACTGTAATCAAGGAATTCGTCTTGGTATGTTCTTTTTCTATTTGCTGCTATCTGAAGGGAGACAAAAAATAATATTTGTAAAGTATTTAAATTAAATTTCTAAATTGCGGTTTACCTTGATCGATATATCGATGAACAGGTTTATAGAATAGCAACTTACAAATATATACTTTTTACTCATAAAAGTTTCATTTTGACCCCCAAAAATTTCTTTTTTACCCCATTTAGGCTAATTTACCCCGGTTCTCCGACCGCTGAAGTAGAGCCTCGACTTCCAAGTCTATTTAGGCAAAGTGTCCAATTGTTTGTCCCGATATTCCGGATGGAAGATGCCTTTCCTGGTGTTCACTTTCAAATGATGAATACTATTTTCACATCTTATAGAATAGTTGTGAACTTTCTTATTGAAGACCATCCCGGTATTCCATTTGTGTATCCTATTTAATTAAACACACCTGATGTTCCCAAATCCTCAAACAAGGTATCAAGCTTGTTAGCCTGTCATATCTGAATAACATGTTCAATATTTTATGTTGTAAAATTTGGGTTTCTTTTATGGTGATCACCCCATAGGTAGTCATCTCAAGCAAGATTGTCATCAATATGTAACCCCAAATATTTTATTTGTTTCACTTCTTCAAATCAACTTCATTGGTTCGTAATTGAGGAGTCTGAAATACCTTGTTTTTCTAATTTGGCCTTGTTTTATTCATATTTATTTTCAACTCATGGAACAGTAGCCACCTGTATATTTCTAAAAATCAGTATTCACTAAAAATTTCAATTCCTCGAAATTGATGCACTATAAAGTAAGTATTATCCGCGAACGTAAAATATAGCCACTCAAACCCTGCACATATCAGGACTCATAACGTACATCGAGTACAAAAGCAGTCCGAGCACAGAATCTTGAGGAATACCCCATGTATTTGTTCATGTTTCACTCATATACTCCTTCAACATATTGATGTTGTTTAACAAATAAGACTGTATCACTTTGAATAACTTACCCATGTAGCCCATATTGCAAGTTTATAGCTAGATCATTCGTTCTTGCTTCATTGTAAAGACAAAGGACTAGGTTTTTCAGAAATTGTATCGATATTTCACTTCCGGTGAAATTCAATATGGCTGACTCATTCGAAAATGAGCAATATTACAAGATGGCTGGGACGTTTTTTTCACTAAAAAATTCGAATGGGGCATTCAGTCGATAATTCAGTCTTTTCTGAACAATTTGACATATTGATCCTGAAAATATTCCAATAAGTGGTAAAAAAGTAGCGTGAAGAATTTTTTTCATTCTAATTTTCATCTGAAATCGAAATATTTTTTTCACCTCATGGCGTTGGCACTCCAGAAGTTGTTGTGTTTCTCATGGACATTCTAAGAAGAACCATTTCTTACTAAAACCAACCTTAAATTTTATTTCCGTTCGAATTCAAAATGGCCGACTTCCTCAAATATCAACAACAATTTTCCCCGCGCATTAAAAAATTTTTCGCAGTCGTAATGAATCAACTGCGTAATTCAATGACTAGATTCAACCTTTCCCATCATTTTGAGGGGTCGAACTCCAATGTTGATTCAGAATTGTGCCAATTATCGTCAATAATGTTTCTCTTCTTCACCATCATATTCACCTTTCGTTATGAAATCTCTGAACATAGACTGCATGCATTTAAATTAATTTGTTTCCCATGAATCTTGTACAAGGATATTATCCTTCAAAGATTCTCTGGGAATTCTGCTTTGTCGTACATATTTATAAGTTTCACACATATTCCTATTTTTCTTTATTCAATCAATCTAGTATTCAAATTAAAGAGGAACTGGAACTGTGTTACTCAACATTAGTGTTATTATTATTTTGAATAAAGATATTTTTTATCATTAACTCTATGATAAACAGAATGGAATATGACCTCCATTGGCATCCACAACCATCTGCGCCCGTCTTCTCCAGCTTCCTATGGATCTCGAAAAAAAATTGCCAACGTCAAAAACAAGCAACACCGAGATAAAATTCGAGTTCAAACCAGATATCGTCTAAAACTCGATGATATTTCATTATTTTTTGTTTATCATAGAGTTAATGCATGCAGTCTATGTTCAGAGGTTTCACAACGGGAGATGCATATGATGGTGGAATTCTGGAATTATGAATCAATATTCGAGTTCGACCCCTCAAAATGATGGAAAAGGTTCAATCTAGTGATTGAATTACGCAGTTGATTCATTACGACCGCGAAAAATTTTTTAATGCGCGGGGAAATTTGTTAATATTCGAGGAAGTCAGCCGTTTTGAATTCGATCGGACATCAAATTTTAGGTTGGTTTTAGTAAAAAATGGTTCTTTGTCTTCCTAGAACATTCAAGAAATCACAACAACTTCAGGAGTGCCAACGCCATGAGGAGAAAAAATATTTCGATTTCAGCTGAAAATCAGAATGAAGAAAAATTTTCACGCTACTTTTCATCAATTCTTGGAATTTTTTCAAGATCAATTTGTCAAATTGTTCATAAAAAACTGTATTATCGACTGAATGGCCCATTCGAATTTTTAGTGGAAAAAACGTTCCATTGATCTTGAAATATTGCTCATTTTCGAATGAGTCAGCCATATTGGAATTCACCGGAAGTGAAATTTCGATACAATTTCTGAGAAACCTTGTCCTTTGGCTTTCCAATGAAGCAAGAACGAATGATGTAGCTCTAGAATTTCGAATGTTATAACGGAAAAAAAATTGTCCGGTTTTCTCTGGCGCAGCCTATATAACTCATTAAATCGAGATGTGCGAAGGGAGACTTCTGGTATTGTTGATTTTAAGTTCCGGATAGATACAAGCCGTACCAACGACATGGAATTTTTGATCCTACTACCATCTGTGTAAATATGACTTTCAGGAAAATTGAGAAATTTGTGTGTGAATACGTTATTGATTTGAACTTCGTGTATAAGACTTTTTCCAAGCTTAGTGTCAAGAGAAATTAGATTGCAGAAAGCTCGGTATTCGAAGTTGAATATGTTACATCGTTTTGACGTACTATCAGTTTTTCATAGCACATTACATCTCTGATACAAGAGTGAAGTATATTTTTTCTTTTTATATGTTTTCTAATAGTAATTGAAAGAAATATTTAACTATTTTTTCAGTCAAAGTATTCAATTTACTGATGGTTTTATCGGGTAATTCTTACACAAAATTTTTATGGGAGAATTCATTGTTAGAAGTTTCGATTCAGCCAATGGTACACAATTGGGTGTGGTTTTCCTATATCCCAAGCATAGACCCTGCCAAAATCACCGGATTTGTTGTTGCTTCATATTTTTTTTGGCTAGGTGTAATATACATCTGTGAGAACCAAGTTGATGCTTACTCTTAGTGAATACTATAAGGCCAACTAAATAATGTAACTCTATATTGTAATTTGAATGTGAAGCTTAATAATTCTTAATGGGTTCGAAAGTTCAAATAAAAAAAATCCCGAACTATACTATATATATATATATATATATATATATATATATATATATATATATATATATATATATATATATATATTATATATATATATATATCTATATATATATATATATATCTTCTGTTTTTATATATATATATATATATATATATATATATATATATATATATATATATATTATTGAAAAGAGAGGATTTACAAAATTCGAATAATTGTATTTACAATAAATGCTTATATCTATATTTTTGGTGTGTGTCAGAAAAACACAACTGTGGGCTCAGGAAAATGTAACAGGGGAACCATACTATTGCGTACGATTCAATAAACGAGTGAAAAAACCTGAGGAAAAAACTTGTTTCCCTGTAGCTATTGCACTAGTCATAGCTTGTCCGTTTATGTTGTGTTAGTGTCTTGTGTACATAAAGAGTACCAAAGATTGTTCTGCTTAGCAGCTTCAAGTCTCATCTTGCACTCCATGATTTCCAGACGAAGACAAGGGTGAAAGGAAGGGGGTTTGGGACAGGAATATGTACCAATGGAAAAAGAAATCCAGCAGAAAAATATTTCAACAATCATACCGGCTATGAGAGTGATTTTTACATTTGTGACAATTGCTAAATCACTTTACTATAGAAGAGACGTTGAAATTTTTTCCATTTTCTTTTTTTGCGAAGAAAAGACTGTTTTTCAGTTGTGAGTTTTTCTCTCTGTATCTTCAATCAAGAATCTGCGATACTTTTTAATTAGCCTACCCGAATACCAAAGAATTAAATTTTCAATTCAATTTAATGTTGAAGAATTATTATTGTTTGAATTTTATAAAAGAATTCAATTAAATTAATTGCAACTTGAAGTGACCTCTTATTCAGTTTTCATGAAACGTCTTTCTTTTTCATCAATGCTGATAGATCAGGGTTTGAGACGAAACCAATCTTTGCTATACATTTTATTATTCATTAAAACAGAGAAGAACCATATTGAATATACAGGGTGGTTCTGCAGGGAAGGGAACATTTTCAGTGATGGTAGAAATTATCCGTAGGGTGTCGGTATGATATCATTTTTGTTATCTGAGATCTTTTTTCTGAAAACTCCGAAACAGATGAGTCAATTTGAATGAAAACTTCAATAATTTTTTCTCCGACTAATGATTGAAATATCACCACAAAACACAATTCTACCTGTTATCTCAGTATTTTTAGAAATCACATTAGAAACATAAATAAATATTCACCTAGTTTTCCAATATAAATTTCATTTTAACTACCTTCTGCACACTGAGTTTCTTGAATACTGATCACACAAATTCAATTTGATTTCCATAAATAACTGTGTGATGAAAACAATCATTAACATACTCAGATAAGAGTCTGTATAGTTCGGGGAATCTTTTTTATTTGAACTTTCGAACCCATTAAGAATTATTAAGCTTTACATTCAAATTACAATATAAGTTACATTATTTACTTGGCCTAATAGTATTCACTAAGAGTAAGCATCAACTTGGTTCTCACAGATGTATATTACACCTAGCCAAAAAAGATATCAAGGGACAACAAAATCCGGTGATTAGACCCTGCTTGGGATATAGGAAAACCACAACCAATTGTGTACCATTGGCTGAATCGAAACTTCTAACAATGAATTCTCCCATAAAAATTTTATGTAAGAATTACCCGATAAAAACCATCAGTAAATTGAATACTTTGACTGAAAAAATAGTTAGATATTTCTTTCAATTAATATTAGAAAACATATAAAAAGAAAAAATATACTTCACTCTTGTATCAGAGATGTAATGTGCTATGAAAAACTGATAGTACGTCAAAACGGATGTAACATATTCAACTTCGAATACCGAGCTTTCTACAATCTAATTTCTTTTGACACTAAGCTTGGAAAAAGTCTTATACACGAAGTTCAAATCAATAACGTATTCACACACAAATTTCTCAATTCTCCTGAAAGTCATATTTACACAGATGGTTGTAGGTTCAAAAATTCCATGTCGGTTGGTACGGCTTGTATCTATCCGGAACTTGAAATCAAAAAGACCAGAAGTCTCCCTTCGCACATCTCAATTTTCACCGCGGAAAGCATCCTAGATGCTTGTGAAATAGTTATACAGAATAAATCAAAAAGCTTTCTCATTTTCACTGATTCTCTTAGTGTGTTGGAAAGTCTTTTAAATTTTCAATTCAAATCAAACATAAACTGTTACATCTTAAAGGTTAGAAAGAAGCTTTTTGATTATTCCTAAAACAACAATAAAATTTGTATGGGTCCCTACATACAGTGGATTAAGTGGAAACGAAAAAGCTGATCAACTGGCAAAAGAAGCAACTAATTCACGTTGCAATGATATCTAATATCCTATTCCCTACCAAGATGCGAGAGAAAGTTTTAAACATACCGCTTCTGTAGAAACGACTAATGCAATTTCGAAATTAAAACTGAGAAATGAAGGGAAATTTTATTTCAGAAATTTTCACAAAGAAAGGAAACAACCATAGTTTCACGGAAAGAACTTAGAAATAGCTATTATTGCCGCAATTAACCCATGCCGTTCAGCATACATAAATTTGAGTAGATCTTTATTTCTGAAAAACATAATAGACAGCCCTAGGTGTAATTGTGGGCACGAGGTTCAAACCTCAAATCATATAGTGTTTCAATGTCCATTATTTAATTCAGCAAGAATTCGAGTAATAACAAAACTAATTGACATAGGGTTGGGTTTAGCCTCAGACATCAAGTTATTACTGTTTGGACCTAATATCGTAGGTATGACGATAATTTGTAACTTTTTGGCTAAGTGTAATAGTTCAGGAATATACATTCAGATTTTAATTTTGTCGATGTATAGACAGTTATTCAGTATTCGGCAATACAATGAATTTTTGCAGTCCGACTCTGTTGCTAGAATGAAAATGTGAAAAGTTAAGTGTAGGACTTTTGAATAACATGAAATCACGACATTTTCATTCAAAACGATCACCATCCTAGATTTTTACGCCATGATGGTGTTTGTAACCAAAACTGCGCTTTGACCAAATTCGAATAAATTTTCATGAAAAATTATAGAAACGGTTAAAATAGGATTTGAATTAACTTAAAGATTAACGAGATTTTTGGAGTTTGACGCTATACTAGAAAGAATTGGGAATGTGACTAAGTTTGAAAAAACTAAATAGACAATAATCTTGAAACTTTCTATCAAATTGACTCACTCGTGTCAGAGTTATCACGACCAAAATATTCACATTACACGAAATAGACTGTATATTCAAAAAGAGGAGGCTCATGACAAAAAAGATATTATACCGACACTCCACGGATAACTTCTACTATTTCCCTTCACTGTATTACAACAAACTCTATCGGAATAGTGCGATAATATACAGGGATATCCACCGGGACCGTCCGTTAAAAACTTTTTGAGTTCCAATTACAATATCAAGCTGAAATTTTATACGCGGCCATAACTAGCGATTTCCAATTGAAGTGAAATATTTTCGAAGTGATACCATTTCCGGTTATACCGGAAGTGAATCATCACTTTGTTATTTCAAATGGCAATCTACCTTTTTTATTATACATCTAGAACCGATATTTGAGCAAGGCATAAAATACCCAAGTTGTTGGCACTTATCTGTCAAAGCTTTTGACAGATTTAATTATTTTTGTTATAAACTCGATTTTTGAGGAACATTTAACAAAAATGTAGCTTGTAGATCTTTTGCAATACAGGCACAATTTTTGCTTGGGTGGTTAGAAGAACGATCAAGGAATTTTTTAAACAGTCTACACATGTCAAATGTTTATTACGTTGTTTGTATGATTTTTTCAATTTGGCCTTTTTCAAACAGCAATAATTCAATTTTTTCAAATGGCACGTGCCAATTTTTATATCGCCATCAGACGAAGCGTCAAATTTCAGATGGAATTGTATCAGCATGTACTATACCCATCTCTTATAGTTCCGAAATAATTTGGGAATATATTGAATTTTGATGATTTTGCAAGAACTAACAGAGAATGCTTTGAAATATTTGAATCAAGTAGCTGAACTGGCTACGCTCACCTGACAAGTGCCTAAAATTAATGTACTGGTCACTTCGTTCATTCGAATTTGATATTTCAGCAAGAATTGTTGGTAATTTGAAGTGAAAATTTTTGAAAAACACCAGATTGATAATAAAATGGCTGATTATTCAAACGAGTTTAATCTCTTTTTTCAATTCATGGCGAATGTCAAAAAGTGGTGGATGGTACTTACAGGCAATTCAATAACCAATTTCCAAATTTGGCGCCTATGAGTAAAACAAAATTTCGAAGGATTAGAAGCAATTTTCTGCAATTTGGAGGAACAAAATATATGGAAACTAGAAGAAAACCAATTCTCGAGGACGACGACAATCAAATTAATACGCTAGCGTATTTTCGTGCCAATCCACATGCGTCCATTAAGTCAGCATCAATGGATATTGGATTGAGTTATACTTCCATTCAAAGGATCCTTAAGAATCATAACATGCACCCGTATTCTTTTATCAGACTACAAAAATTGAAACCAACTGACCTTACCAAGCGGCTCAATTTCTGAGATAATTTATTAATTCGGCTTCAAAAAGATGAGACAATTCTGCAAAAAATTATATGGTCTGATGAAGCCAAGTTCAATGAAAGTGGAATAACCAACATGAGAAATCGACATTTTTGGGCCACAGAAAATCCACATTTCATTGAGGTTATTGATTTCCAAAGTAAATTCAGCGTGAACGTTTTTGCAATTTTAATGAATAATTTGTTGGCTTATCACATTTATGAGGAAAATCTTAGTGGACAAAGATACCTGGAAATTTGGAGAGGAACATTAGCAAATTTTTTAGATGGATTACCCCTTAACATTCTGAGGGATCGCTATTACCAAATGGATGGTGCACCAGCACATAAAACACGAGCTGTAGATCGGCAACTAACAGAAATGTTCGATGATAGATGGTGGGGTAATCAAGGACCAAATTTATGGCCTCCGCGTTCTCCGGACCTGACGCCCCTTGATTTTTATTTATGGGCTAAAATCAAGATTGAAGTGTATCTTATTATTCCTGTAAGAAGTAGAGGGTTACTAGAAAGCATTCATAATGCTTTTCGTAATATTGATCCTGAGGAAACTAGGAGGGCAACTCATCATGTTCGTATACGAGCTGTTAAGTGTATCGAGCAAAATGGGGCCCATATTGAACCTTTATTCAGATCGTAAATTAGATTTCTTCTATGATATTTGCTATCATTTATTCGTATTAATGTAATTATCTTCGATGATTGGTTTTCGCTTAGTCCCTACAATTTTTATTCATCCGAATTGTATAAAATTGCTTCTAATGCTTCGAAATTCTATTTTACTCATAGACGTTGAATTTAGAATTTAGAAATTCGTTATTGAACTGCCTGCAATTTCTACCCACTATTTTTTGACATGCTAAAACGAATTAAAAAAGATTAAATATATTTTCGTTTGAATAACCAGTGTTTTTATCAGAAATGTCCTGTCAGGTGAGCGTAGCAAGTTCAGCTACTTGATTCAAATATTTCAAAGCATTCTCTGTTAGTTCTTGCAAAATCATCAAAATTCAATATATTCCCAAATTATTTCGGAACTATAAGAGATGGGTATAGTACATGCTGATACAATTCCATCTGAAATTTGACGCTTCATCTGATGACGATATAAAAATTGTCACATGCCATTTGAAAAAATTGAGTTATTGCTGTTTGAAAAAGGGCAAAATGAAAAAATCATACAAAACAACGCAATAAACATTTGACATGTGTAGACTGCTTAAAAAATTCCTTGATCCTTCTTCTATCCACAAAAGCAGAAATTGTGTCTGTAGTGCAAAAGATCCAAGAGCTAAAATTCTTTTAAATGTTCCTCAAAAATCGAGTTTATAACAAAAATAATTAAATCTGTCAAAAGTTTTGACAAATAAGTGCCAACAACTTGGGTATTTTATGCCTTGCTCAAATGTCGGTTCTAGAAGTATAATAAAAAAGGAGAATTGCCATTTGAAATAACAAAGTGATGACCCACTTCCGGTATAACCGGAAATAGTATAACTTCGAAAATATTTCACTTGAATTGGAAATCGCTAGTTATGGCCGCGTATAAAATTTCAGCTTGTAACTGGAACTCAAAAAGTTTTTAACGGACGGTCCCGGTGGATATCCCTGTATATCGTAAAAAATCATGTAATGTAAAACTCGATTTAAAAAAAACGTTACAATAAACTAAAGACGTTTACTCTCTACTGATACGAAAATTTCCTTCTTTCGATATTGTGACATTGAGATGAAACTAAACTTTTCTAAAGCCAATAATTTTGTCTATTGACATAATTCCTGTAATCATAAATGTATTGAATTCTAACAATGATTGCAGTTGTTCATCTATTTTAAACAAAATGAATATAACGTCAAAAATGTAAATTTAAAATGTAAAACTTCTTTGTGAAAAAGTTCAGTATAATGAATACACTTAGAAAAATATTGAAGTCATTCCTTTTTTGCTCGGACTGAAGCTGTTGCTGTTTCGTTGGCGAATTAGAACCAGAAAAAATAACTTGACACACGCGTGAATCACTTAGTTCAGGGCATAATAAAGTTGAAAAAGATCCTTTAGTGTGAAGCCTTACGACCTACTTTCATCGACGTTGCATATAAAGTTCGGCCTGATAAAAATTTAAGAGCTATTCATAAAGATGGTAGTTAATTTCCGAACTCATCGAGGCAGAAATTAAAGACGGAATATTTATGATCAACAAATACGAGAACTAATGGAGGATAGCAACTTTGAAAGGAAATAGAATGATCAGGAAAAGTTCGGTAAATTTTCTAGTATTTATAGTATTCTATAAATAGATAACGGCCCAATGAATGATTTTCCAAAAATGTGAATAGAAAACCAAAAATGTAGTCCTAGAGGCGAAAATTTTTAAGAAATATAGAGCATTAATGTCATTTCAATGTGATTTTTCGGAAATAAAACTGAACTAAACCCCGTAAAAAATATTGAATCAAGAAGTAGATGCTTGAACATTTAAGTTTTTGTATCGATCAGTGCATCACATTTTAGGATATGTAATCGAAAATCGATTATGTCTGTTTTTCATGTATTATTAGAAAAATGATCAAGGAAAACTTTGACTTCCCCAATCATTTTCGAAAACTCAAAATAAATCATATCGTTACAATTTTTATTAACCATGATTCGCTGCAGTTTCTCAAAATGCAGCTAATTCTCAGGAAAGCCTTTCTTCGAAAAAGTTATTTATCTCAAAAACTTTTCCGTGTCTTGTAAAACGATAAAACATACCAACTTATTTTGTTTGCTACATTTACAGCTACATAACTTGCAAGAGACACGACAAAAACCAACATTATCGATTTTCAAAGGAGTTTTCCGATATACCCCGAAAAGTACTCAACTGTTCAATTTAAAGAAAAATCGATAAATCTTTTTGAAACGCACACCATTTTAATTTAATATTTTCCTCTGTGAAATCTCATTTGTGAAAAACCTTATTTGTATAGTCCCTTCAGCTATTGGTTGGACTACAAAACGGAATATCTCAAATAAACAAAAAACGTTCAATCAATGAACTCATAATCTCACATAGCTTTGGGATATAATACTTTTCAAGAATACATATGCTGGATCCCATCTGTACTGCTTTTCCGAAAATATGGGTGTTGTTAGTGGCGAACAACGAGACAGATTTCATCAGGATATTTCTCCATAGAGAAGTGCTATAATAGAAAATGGAATCTAGGAATTCTCTCAAATCACTATTAAAGACTTGAAAAATGACCTACTGAAACCAAAACATTGCCTGAAATCATAACTACACTCGGAGGCAAACTTAGCGGAACACTCGAAAATTAAACCAAATTCGAAGTCCGATATTTTTCCTAATTCTCAACCGATTTAGATGATTTTTTCGGCAAGTTATAGATCAACTCTTCTGCTTTGTAGAAATTATAAGAGAAAAAAAAAAAATTTCATACGGGGGCAAAACTAAAAGTGTTTTTTTTTGTCAAAAATTCGTAACACCCTGTGGAATTTCGTAGTCCGAATTGAAACTTGAAAATTGAAAATTGGTCTGTCAAGACACATCTTCCTACAGTAACGCCCTTCTTGTTTTATGCATTTATCTCTATTTTTACAAGAGATATCCAATTTGAAGCGAAAAGTCACAAATTTCAAGAATTTATTTTCAATCTTGCGTAGGTGCATAACATCGGAGGTTAGCCAAAAAATAAAATCAAAATTAGAGAAGCGGAAATCTAACGAAATGAAAATTTTTGAAATTCACTTGCCAATTTCACGCTCCGGGAGAACTCGAAGTACACTGGAAAAATCGTTGATTTTGCACATTTATTTTTGAATTTTTTTGTGTGACACTCTATAATGATTATCATTCCTGTCCAAAATTGAGAGCAGGTGTGTATCCTGGCGATACACTCGTGAAATGAAATGAACATGTTGAGAAAAATGTTCATGATGACCCACAAAAAAAAACATTTGATTTTTAGTAGCGAGTATGACCCCTCCCGAGCTGTTATTACAGCGCGCATACCATTTCGCATACTCCCAATGATGTTGTCTATCATCTGTTGAGGTATGTTGTCCCACTCTTCCACCAAAGCCAATGTCAGCTCTTCAACGTTGCCTGGATTCCGTTGTCGAACCCTTCTTCCAAGAATGTCCCAAACGTGTTCGATCGGGTTTAAATCCGGTGACCGCGACGGCCAGTCCATTCGTATGATCCCAACTTCATTGAGATATTCTATCACTATTCGCGCAGTATGAGGGCGCGCGTTATCGTGCATTAAAAGGAAATTTTCCCCTATGTAAGGAGCAAAAGGCACAACATGGGGCTCCAAGATTTCTGTTGTATAGCGATGGGCATTAAGTGATCCATTGCCAATAATCTCCAGTTCTGTTCGTACTCCCAAGCATATGCCACCCCATATCATAACTGACCCTCCACCGTATTGCTCAGTTCCTGCGAAGTTCGCTTGATTGTACCGTTCCCCTCGATGCCTCCATATTCTATCTCTACCATCCACGAAATTCACACAATATTGGCTCTCATCACTAAATAAAACTCGTCTCCACTGATTGATTGTCCATGCTACATGCTCCCTAGCAAACGCCAATCTTGCTACCCGATGGGCTCTATCGAGTCTTGGTGTTCTTGCTTGCGCGTATGATCTCAGACCAACTTCATTCAATCGTCTTCTGACTGTCCTCACACTGACGTTAATGTTATCCACTGCTTGTAAAAGGTTACGTGCCTGAACAGCAGTAAGACGAGGGTTTCTTATGGTTTGATTGACGATGAAACGGTCATGTATAGCGCGGGTTGCCCGATTTCTTCCTTGTCCTCGCCTCCTCATGTACAATCCAGTTTCCCTGTAACGTCGGTAGATTCGATGGATAACCGACGACGAGACACCCAACATGGTACCGACTGAGAGGTAGGTGCGCCCTTCCTCGATCAATGTAACTGCCCTTGCTACTGAGGTTGGTGGTAAATCTCTCATTCTGAATGAAAAATAACGTTTTGAATCGTAAACAGTAAAAGAATCACAAAACACCGCAATCGATCGAATTTGTATCAAATCAAAGAATGGAAAACTCTCATTCTTTAAACAAGTGCAAATGTGGTCATATACAAAAAAACGTGTGTTGTATTTCATATTTGATAAAAAAAGGTGTGCACATGTGTAAATGAAAAGTTTCATCAATGGTCCCAGAATTCGGTTGTGTATTTTAATACCTACCGACTGTTATCTCCTATGAATTCCTAATTTTCACCAAATTAACCAAATTGTCATCAATAACTAATGCAATTCGAACATAAAAATCGCAAACGACAATTTCGACACGCCTGAGTGATAATATGGAAATTCCAAATTGATAGACGAATTGATAGAATTGATTAATGGCAATTTCTTGATTCAATGGAATTTCTCCAAAATAGTGATTTTCCACTTGAAATTAAATATATTTTGCAAAAATAGAGATAAACGCATGAAACAAGAAGGGCGTTACTGTCGGAAGAGGTGTCTTGGCAAACCATGATATTGTACGTTTCAACTCGGACCACGAAATTCCACAGGGTGTTACGAATTTTTGACAAAAAAAACACTTTTAGTTTTGCCCCCGTATAAAATTTTTTTCAAATTTTTTTTCTTTTCTCTTATAATTTCTACAAAGCAGAAGAGTTGATATATAACTTGCTGAACAAATCATCTAAATCGGTTGAGAATTAGGAAAAATATCGAACTTCGAATTTGGTTAAATTTTCGAGTGTTCCGCTAATTTTGCCTAAGAGTGTATTTATTAAACATCAAGTAATAACACTAAATGTTTCCTTCGTTTCATGAGTCAAATATCTAATAATTTTGTGTTGAGGAAAATGAATGTTACAATGAAAACATTTTATTTATTTATTGGCTCTACTGTGACACATGGTGAGTGGAAATATTCAATATCAACAAATGCACCAGCTAATAAATTCGAAATTGGAATTTTCCAGTGACAGTTACATGATTCTAAGAATTCAAAATTGATAGTACGATGGAATTCAAAGAGCATTATTTGATGATTTCATATGTTCGTTGTATTTAAGCCTGCCACTTTTAAATAATGATAAATGAAAGAAAATTTGATCTACACTTAATTACTACACACAATCAAATTTATATGGAATCCCCGATATTTTGAATATTACCTCAGGGATTTTGGAAATTTCGAAGGATTATTAGAATTGTTCCTTTTGAGATATTTCAATTGAAAAAAGAAATAAATTGAGGTTTATTTTGAGAAAGAAACAAATGAAAGAAAATAAGAGACTCTTTCCGCATGTAGTAAAAAAATTGAAAATTGTTTTCTCGTGCAGTAATTGTTTTTTCTCGACCCCAGTAGCTTGTATTACCTCCTCTTGCCCTGATAGAAGCCTGAATCCATCTAGGCATGCTTTGGATTAGGTTTACGACCTCTTGTGAGGTGATATTCTGCCACTCTTCTGTGGCGGCTTGAATGAGCTGTTGTGGGATTCTTGGATTATCCTGGCGCGATCTAATTTTCCTTTTGAGATTATCCCATAAATGTTCAATAGGATTCAGGTCTGGAGAGCAAGCTGGCCAGTCGAAAATAGCGATTCCCCTTTGTTCCTCTTTCATGCAGAGGAGCATTATCTTGCATAAAAGTGAAATTCTCACCGTGGACACCTCACCAGAGGCTCACTATGGGCACCAGCACTAGGTCCACGGAGTCTAGCTTGTCTTCTACGACCTCTTAAAACCCGAATCCCGCGGTCATCTGTTCGAACACCAATTCTAGTCTCTTTCGAAAAAGAACACTTCCTCTATTCTCAATATTCCAATTTTGGTGCTCGGTACACCAATTAAGTCTGTTAATTTTTTGTTGTATGGTCAGCTCCAGAACTCTTAAGGGCCTCATGCTGTATAAACACCTTGAACGAAGTCTTTGACGTATCGTTTCGAATGATATACTGATGCCTGTTGCTTCCAGAAATTGCCTTTGGAGTATGGGGTGCGACGCACTAGGGTCTCTTCTTGTAATTCGGCACAAAAAGCGGTCTTGTTCTTCAGGAAAGATCTTCCTACGATTCCTACGATTCTTTCTAGGCCCATTTTTCAGAGATTGTAGCTCCACGTATCCGGCGTAGGTTTTTGAAATCACCCCGTGTAATACCCCGATTGTGGCCACTATATGTGTGTCACCCCTTCTTCAACGAGAGCCATTATTTGACCACTCTGCACATCGGACAATCCAACGTAAGGCATTTTCAATTATGATTATAGGCTTTTTAAATTTTGAAATTCACAGTTTCAAATCTCAGTTACGACTGAGTACAATATCCCGAACACGTGGTGATAATTCAACATTTCTTATCATACCATCCAATTTTTTTACAACAAAAAACTTCATTCTTCATAACTAGTCAAAGATCCATGGTTAAAACAATCAATAATGTGGAATACTGAGTGATTCCAAATAAATTTGGTTGTGTGTATATTTGTAACGCGTTCCAATGACATAGCGCTTTCATCAGACAGATACAAAATGAAAGGTAAACTAGGGATCTACAACTTTTGATTGGAATTATGTGAAAGTACCCTATGCAATTTGTAGAACGATTATCGAATTGGCTCAGCCAAAAACGAATCAAGTAAAGGGGGAATTATCATAAAAATCTAGCTGTTCAATAATATGTTGGAAAGTTTATATCTATTGATTTCAAGGGATTCCCAAAAATTAATATCAAGTTCTTCATTAGATGAATGTGAGGTTTTGAAATTTTGGTTCTCTTCAATGAAATGGTTCGCATAATTAGAACTGTTTTTTTGTTCGTTGACTCTAATATTGAATTTACCACAATTACTTCAGCTAGGTTTACACCAGATTTCTTTCCTTGCTCTATTTGCATTCATTATTTTTGATGTGTTTGGATATTTATTATTGGTTCAGAAGGCGATGTGTAACTGAAACTTTTTCAGCGATTGTTTTGAACTATGGCTAATTTTCCCGACGTATGTAAGGCTACTTTATCTGTATTGATCTTAAAATTTTGGGTCCACCAATTCTATCGCATAAAGTTTCCGTTTTTTGTTAAGTTATTCAGTTTTAATATTTGGATTGTAACTATTATTAAGAGCTACTGGAATGAAAATACAAATTTTTTTATAGAAGTTAGGTGAAGATGCTAGAACATTCAGTAATCTGTGGAACATGCTGTAGAAAGCTGCCATTTTTGGTTGAACGGTATTGTGAATTATAAAGTCCGTATGAGACAATTTATGAAAGATGGAGAAAAGATGTTTATTTTTCAAATTCGGTAATAGGTAGAAATCCATTCTTCTGAGGAGGAAGCGAAATTATTAAGTAAAGATTTGAAACATAACGTTCAACCACTTCATACACGTGAGAATTTGAATCAACTTGGTGTAGATACCGAAACTGCCCTCAGAAATGTTGAAGATATTAAACACTCATAAATAAACTCAAGGGTTTACAAAGATTATATCATCAAATCACCATATCATAAAAACCTTAGAAACACATCATTTGAGGATGAGATAATTTTACCAAAGCAGATAAAGGTAATAGTGTATTAGCATTAAAGTAAAACGGAAAAGTTCCATAACTCTCAAAATCTATTCAAAATTTCTCTTGGTTCAACTAAACAATTCCAAAATCAAGTTAAAAGTTTTATTAGAAGATATTAAACTTTTACTGGATACATAAACTATTAGTAAATAAACAACGAACTTCCCTATAACTATATTCACTCATCAAACTTCATAAGCATCTTATTTGTAAATTGATTTGATAACACGATATTGTCGATTCAAACCCAAATATACTATCGAAAATTCCTATGAAATAATAGGAAAATATCAAATATACATCTTCTTCATACCGCCAAATTAGCTTCTTTTCATTAGGTCCGCAACAAAATACTCGCTGTTTTTTTATGAAAATACAACTTTATTGTGAAAAATGATTACAAATGAATCATTCAAAATATTGCCCATCCCTAACTACAACGTTTTCCCATCTTTCTGGCAGAGCCCGAATACCGTGACGGTAAAAGTGTTCGTCTTTTGGGGCTAGCCACGAATCAAGCCATTTTTCGAGCTCTTCATATGAGCGGAACTGCTGATCAGCCAGACCATGTGCCATCGAACGCAACAAGTAATAATCGGATGGTGCAATATCTGGGGAATATGGCGGGTGGGGTAGGACTTCCCAAGTAAGTTTTAACGGATTTGGCAACGTGAGGCCGAGCGTTGTCATGCTGTAGAATTACTTTTTCGTGTCTCTGCTCGTACTGTGGCCGTTTTTCGCGCAGTTTGCGTTCGGTTTCAACAGATCATAATAAATAACACCGTCTTGGTCCCACCTAATACACAGCATAACTTTCGCAGCGTGAATATTCGGCCGAGGCGATGACGTAGAAGCATGACCGGGTAGTCGCCAAGATTTTTTTTCCTTTGGATTGTTGTAATGAATCCATTTTTCATCACCCGTTACGATGCAATGAAGAAAACCCTTCCTTTTTAGCCGCTGGAGTAGTTGTTCACAGGCCAAAAAACGACAACGTCTCTTGGCTTCAAATCATAAGGAACCCAAGTTCCTTGCTTTCGAATCATTCCCAACTCATGCAATCGCTTGGAAATGGCCTGGCGGGTAACCCCTAAGGCTGAAGCAAACTCTTCTTGCGTTTGGCACGGCCTTCGAAGATATTTGACCTTCCTTCACGGGGACGGTCGTCCACATCGAAATCACCGTTTCTGAAGCGACGGAACCAATCCCGTCAATAACTTATTTCCAAGTATCTCTCCTTTAGACCAAATCGGTATTTTTTTTAAAAGTAAGGAAGGTATAAACGTGAATCATTTAATTCAACTCAAAATATTGTAGTTATTAGACATGTGTGTAAAAAAATTACTTTGTTTTTGAGATTCAATTTTACCATTCGGTGGAATGCCTTATAATGGGAAATCCGCTATTAACAGCAATTTTCACGGATAACTTAAAAACACTATACATAACAAACCTTTAGCTAAACAGTTATTATATTGGTTTCGGTATGTGGATGAAATCATTGTGTTTTACTGGTACTGATTAGCTTAATATTATCGAAAAGTTTATAAATTAAATTCATGCAAAAATAAAATTCACTACCAAACTTGATACAATCAACTTTTGTATTTAACCATTACCAAATTAAATAGACATGATTTTCCATATTTCATAAACCGGCTCATACATCGCTATTCACAATACGTCGTTTCAACCTGTTCAATATATAATGGTAGTTTTCCATCATCATAATCCACAGATTATTGAATGCTCCTTTATCATCACATTATTTCTATAAGAAACTTTTTAATATTGAACAAATAGCTCTCAATAATGGTTTCAATTCAAATATTATAACTGAATTACTTAACGAAAAATGGAAACTCGAGGCAATAGAATTGGTGCACTCCAAATCAAAAGATCAACATATATATTGTAGCCTCACATACGGTGGGAAAGTAAGCCATTATTCAAAACACTCACTGGGAAAGTTCCAAGTACACATCTCACTCCAACCACTTCAAAAATAATAAAAATAAAATAGATGAAGATAGGGCATCAGGTGTATACCAACGTGACTGCGGTAGCTATAGTAAGAAGGATATTGGTAGACCCTACAGAAATTTCAATATTAGAGTCAATGATCAATATCGTAGCTCCATCAATAAATAAAATAATTCTTATTACATGAACCGTTTAATTGAAGAAAATCATTTCAACCAGAATTTTTAAAATCTCACATTCATGTGATGAAAAATTTTATTTTAATTTCTAGGAATCCTTGAAACCAGTAGACCAAAACTTTCCAACATATTATTGAATGAACAAGTTAAATTTGATAATAATACCCTTTGCTCACTTTGTTTACGGCTGAGTCGATTATTTATTTTTATTTTTTATTTATTTAGTTCAAATACAAAATTGTATACATCAATTTGTATAAGAGAGTACAGGAAACCCCTTTAAATAAAATAACAAAAAATATATCGATAAGAAAGATAGTAACAATAAAATAAAAACTACTACGAAACGAATACATATTCACAATTGCCTTATTAACAAATCTACTTTTGCCCTAAAACTATCAAAAGAGACTGAAAATAAGTCGAGATTTCTACCAATATTCCTCATGAGATCGAAACAACGATTGAGGAAAATATTTGAGATGTAATTGTATTTGCTCATTCTAGATCGAAACAGACGAGTGTTTCGAGTGAGTCTACCAGATGAATTAAAATCGATCATTCTCAACAAATCGGAACAGTCTACATGCCCGTTCAGAACCTTAAAAAAGAAACATAAATCTGAAACCCGTCATCTAGTAATCAAGGTATCCAATTTTAGCTGTTCTCGCAGAACATCAATACCAATGGCAGTAATATTAAAATGGGTCCTATATGATATCAATCGTGAAAACTTTCTTTGGACCTTTTCTAGACTATTTATATGACAAAAGTAATAGGGCGACCAAATGCATGAGCCATACTCCAAGTTGGATCTGACCAATGAGCCGTACAGAATTTTTAATGTTGCACAGAAAAACCTGCTGAGTTACGATGAATGAAGCTAAGCATATGGTACGCCTTAGCCGTTAAGCAACGAATATATTCTTTGAAATCGAGCCCAGAGTCAAGGGTGATACCGAGATCGTGCACCGTAGACTCGCTGTTCAACATTCGATCATTCAATTTGTAATTCCCCAAGAGTGGAGAACTCAATCTATGAAAGGTGACCACTCGACACTTCTGCACTTTCAGACCCAAAGAATTCGAACTAGCCGACTGGGAGAAGCACTCGATTTGGCCCTGTCGAAGGCTTTTGAAAAATCAGTATAAACTGAATCCATCTGGTAGCCTCGTTCAAAGCAATCTCATATATCCTTGACATACAGAACCAAATTGGTGATGGTCCCCTCCTGAATCCATGCTGTTCATTTATTAATATTCCACTACAATTCAAGGACAGAAAGCTACAAACCAAGCAGTCTAGCATTTTGGACATAGCAGACTGAATAGCTACTCCTCTATACTTCCTAACATTGGATTTCTGACTCGATTTAAATATCGGAATGAAGAAACCGCTTCCAGAATGATGGGAGTTGACCACGACTCAGAGACATATTGAACAAGGTTGGATCAGACAAAACACTCATACACTTTATTGGGTATACCATCAGGCCCACTACTCAACTTAGGCTTCATGGCAGAGATTACCTCAAATATTTTGCGTGGAGAAAATCTGACAGACGATACATTAATAGTTTCAGGGTACTCAAACTTCATCGTTGTATACTTCCACAAAGAACTGAGCAAATAAATCCACTACAAACCCTCTCTCAGAACCAATTACCCCATTCAAATGCATTTGGTTTGGCAAATCGAAATCATCTTTCCTTGAGCAAACATAACTCCAGAAGTGAATATGCTTTATCTAAATCATCCTGAATGACGGAATATATCTTCATGTCGTCGGCAAAGAGTAAAAATTTCGTAGTCAGTACGCTACTGACATCATTGATGAACAGATTGAATAGAAGAGGCTCCAAGTGCAAACCTTGGTGAACTCTTTCGATAGGAACTCCTCATATATCACCATTTGGGAACGGCCATAGAAAAAATTCTCATCCATAATAAAATAGGTCCAGAAATACCCGATGCCTTGTCCCCCTTCATGTTGTCGGCAAAGAGTAAAAATTTCGTAGTCAGAAGTTTAGGAGATTAGATAATGGTGCTGTGAATTACCTAGGGTACATTAACTCGCTTTCAATCCAATTATGTAGATCATACAGGGTGCTTCAAAGAAAACTACACAGAGGCTATATCTACCAAGATATTCATTTCTGATCAAAACGCAAAAACATGTCAATTTTTGTTTCAACGGGTACATCTTTTGGGGTACAAAACTTGCCTGAAATATCAACCCCCTAAGCGGGGGTTGCGATCCTTGAACATTTTGAATAGGGAACATGGGTCGAATGATGACTCAAAGAAAAGGTGGTATCTTTGTCTACATTGCCTTGAACGAATTTCCATTTTTAATTGAAAACTGTAAAAGATACAGGGTGGGCAACTGAAAGATAGGAAGACTATTTCCCTGAGACTATTCAAGTTTCAGTGAGGTAAAATGCAACAGATTCATGCTGATCAATAGCAGTCATCATCAAGTATCATCCTCATCTCGAATTTCAACCCCTGGAGCAGGGGTGACAACCCTTGAAAATTTGGAAGAAGGTAGATGGGTCGAGTGATAACTCGAAAGAAAGGTATTATCTTTGTCTGCATCCCCGTGAAAGAATTTTTTATTTTTGATTGAAAACTGTAGAAGATACAGAGTGAGCCACCTTTCAGTCAACTGATAAAAACGCATGTTTATGTGAACCCATATATGCATTGCTCGCATATCGTACAACGAATGTTCAAAGATCAATGGAGTTACTATGACCGATAGTTTTATCGTTTTCTTTCAAGATTCATAATAATTCTAATGTTTCAGCTGCTCACTCAGTAATGTTGATGGAGAACGAAAACTTGCACACCATTGTGGATACAAACAAAATCCTTTCTCAGAAGGTTATAACTGGACCTATCTTCTGCTTTAAAAATAACACAGGGTGGTCACCCCTGCTCTAGGGGTTGAAATTTGATCTGGAATGAATCTGTTCCATTTTTTTGCACTAATACTTGAATATCTCAGGGCGATAGATAGTCTCCTCTATTTTACAGTAGCTCACTCTGTATCTGCTACAGTTTTCAATCAAAAATGAAAATTCGTTCACGGGGATGCATACAAAGATAATACCTTTCTTTCGAGGTATCAATCGACCCATCTACCCTCTTCCAAATTTTCAAGGGTGGTCACCCCTGCTCTAGGGGTTGAAATTCGAGATGAGGATGGTACTTGATGATGACTGCCATTAATCAGCATGGATCTGTTCCATTTTATTTCACTGAAACAAACTCAGGGAAATAGTCTTCCCTATCTTTCAGTTGCTCACCCTGTATCTTTTACAGTTTTCAATTAAAAATGGAAATTCGTTCAAGGCGATGTAGCCAAAGATACCACCTTTCTTTTGAGTCATCACTCGACTCATCTTTCCTATTCAAAATGTTCAAGGATTGCAACCCCCGCTTAGGGGTTGATATTTCAGGCAAGTTTTGTACCCCAAAAGATGTCCCCCTTAAAACAAAAATTGACCTTTTTTTTGCGTTTTGATCAGAAATGAATACCTTGGTAGATATAGCCTCTGTTTGGTTTTCGTTGAAGCACACTATATAAATTGTTGTACCTTAGTTTAGTTTTCATTTTGTATCTATCTGATGAATGCGCAATGTCATTGATACGCGTTAAAGATGTAGTAATTAACTGTGAATCAAATTTTCTTTCAGTAACCATTTGAAATTGACTTAAATCATGTGACGACTAATAGTGTTCGATTCTCTTGAATGTGCTCTGAAACATTTCTAAACAAAATCAAACAGGGATCCACAAGCATTGGTTAACTCCCATGGCTCTAATGTATTTATTCTATAAGACAATTATCCCGAAGGAATAGTTTTCCATGTGATAGATAGCTGATAGCTCTAAAACTAGGAGGCAAAAAGTCTAGATGGAAATGGAAAAATGGATTTTAAGAGATATGTTGCATCCAAGTTGACGTTATTTTCATAGAAGTATTGTCACGAACTGAAAATGTTTATCATATCTTTCTCCTTTCCAAAAAACCGCGAATAACCCTTAAAAGCATTCCAAATTAGCGAAAAACTGCAGTTGAAATATCAGGAAATTTAACTGAAAACCATTTTCTTCACTAATTGCCATGCATCTGGTAAAGATATACTAAGCCGTGATATGCGGTGGTCAACAATTGATAGAAATCAGCGAATCAGAATATGAAAATCTATTCGATTTTCAAATCAATTTAAATGAAAATTAGATAAGCAAACTTATGAAACAAAACTGAAACGCAACAATGTTTTAAAGCAGTTTATTTTCAGAACAAATTGCATGAAGTTATTCTACCAGAAATAATTTCACTTGGAAATTCAATCATGAAGTGTGAATCATATTACCCCATTTGCATGCTAATATCTCATTATCGTTCGATCTTACTGTATCTAACTTCTTATAGACACGCAGGTATTGACACTTACTTTTTTTCAGGAAATTGTTTCCAATTTTTATCGCGGTTTGGAATATACAATCATTTAATTCATTTTCACCAATTCAAAATACTACTTCTACTCATAGAAACTCAACACAATTACTGGATAAATAAAATGTTTTGATATTATTCAAATTAACTGGAGTGAGTGACAAGTTCAAATAGTGAATTTTGAGATGCTTTCTGCGCCGCATACATCCACGTGATTTGAAAAAACCATTAGCTTTAAGAAAATGTAATCTAATCTAATCATTGCTATTCACGAAAAATGAAAATAAGAATGAAAAGGAGGAAGAAGTTAATATAGAGAAACAATAAGAAAACGATGTTTTAAATAGATATAAGGAAACATAAAGAATGCGAATAAATACCGGGTGTAACTAAAACTACGGCCACCCCTGTAACTTTTTTTTCTATATTTTTATTTCTATTTGAAATATTTTGATGAAATTTGAAAATCGGAAAGAAGATAACATTTTGAATTTGATAACATTAATATGTTTGACATTTCGTTTCCGGTTATGCCGAAAACGATACCAACTTTCGATTTTCAAATGGGACACCCTGTATTTTTTTGCTTATTTTAATTGTTCGTATCATCCTACGACGTTTATCATGTTTTTTAAAGAAAAACAAAGCACAATCTTTTCTTCTGCAATTTTCATATTTCGTTCTAGAAGGTCATGAATAGTAACAATTGGCTTAGCTCAACATCTCCTATCACGAAATACAAGATTGTATCTAAAAATTTAATTGCTCATTCTTTACGGAGTGTCAAAGTTTTAAATTTCAGTTTGTCCTCAAAAACTTCTGAGAGTACCCGGTACAGAAGCAGTATTTTTTTAACTTTTTTTATACCACTCACGTTACTCTATTCTCAACGGTTCCGGAGCTCTAGTGGAAAATATCTAAGCAATTTTTGCAGAGTTTCCCCATTTGCTAATAACAATAACTTCGATGGCGATGCAAAAATTTTTATTCATACTTATAATATTTCAAGCTGAACATACTATCCGGAAAGACTTCATCCGAATAGATCCTATTTCTTTAAAGTTGAACGAAAATTTCGTGAGGTGCAACCTGCTCAAAAGGAGAATTTCGTTATCGACGAAGATACAGAAATAGACGTATTGACATTTGTTGATATTAATCCAACCACATCAACAAGGGAAATTGCCGAGGAGCTTGAAATTAGCCACCAAAGCGCATGGAGAATTTTGAAAAAACATAAGTACCGCTCATTGAAATATCAACTACAGCAACACCTTTATGTTAACGATAGTGTTAGGCGACTCCAGTACTGTGAAGAGTACCTTAGAAAAATGGAGGGTGGTCCACAATATCGCACAATATCCATGACGAACAATGGGGTGTTTAATAAGCAAAATACCAGGTACTGGTCGCAAAAAAATGAGCACAGTTATCAAGATGGAAACTTCCAAGAACCATTTGGGTTCAATGTCTGAATGAGGATGATGGAAAGATATTTAATAGGACCTATAATTTTTGAAGGTTCATTGACAGGGGAGATATATTTGGAATTTTTGAGGACTCAAATACAAGATGAATTGGACGAGTTACCATTAGGTGTTGTGAATGAAATATATTTTCAACAAGATGGTGCACCTCCTCACAACACAAGGGAGGTCTCGCGGTAGAAGGAAGACTACTGTCACTTTATAAGGGTGGCAGTAGAGGGCAGTGTGTCAACTACAGACCGATTTCACTTGTTTCCAATTTGGCGAAAATCGTGGAGAAAGTTTTAAAAAATAGACTCACTTCTTATTTGCAGAGAAATAATATATCTGATTCCCAGTTTAGTATCAGGGAGGGATGCCATTGTGAAGCTAACTGAAAATATTTATAAGACTTTCAATGATAATAGAGTAGCTTTGTGTTTGCTTGTAGATTTGGCGAAAGCCTTCGATATAGTGGAGCATGGCATCCTGTTGAATTTACTTGAAGAATTGGGGATTGGTGGAGTTGGTCTTGTGTTGATGCGGAGTTATTTATCGTTATTTAACGCAGCTGGTTAAAGTCAATGGAGAGGTGCTCAGTGAGATGAGAGCTATAGAGTACGGAGTCCCACAGGGACCTGTCTTGGGACCGTTGTTATTTACTGTTTATATGAACGGTATATTGTGTTTGCAAACTGAACGGCAAATAATCAACTTTGCTGATGACACCGCCATTCTTTATACGGGTGAAAATTGGTCAGAATTAATAACGATAGCTGAAACAGATTTTGTGAACATCGAGCACTGGATGGAAGAGCATTTGTTGTCACAGTCTCAGCTGAGATACGGAATTGTCGCGTGGGGAACGTTCTCAATAAACTCATGGAACAGCAGAAATGGATTCTCAGAATTATACACAAAAAGCACATTCATTTCCCGTCTGACTCATTGTATGAGATGTCGGATGTTTGGGATATAAGTCAGCTGTTCTGCTATGCTATATTAAATCATTTGAAAATGAATATGAATAAACAGGTACTCATTGAGCACCCTTTGAATACGAGATACAGTCAGTTCTCGGTTGCCATCCCTAAAGTCGATAAAACTCAAAGTTTGAAAATTGTAAAAAATACTAAGTTCAAAAAGTACTCAAATATTAGATATCTAAAGTGGATAGAATTTAGATAAATAATCTGATAGGCATGAAGAACAGTTAATCCTGTCGTTTTCATTTTTCTTTGTCTTTTTGTCCGCACTTCATTTGTGTTTCGGGTTGAATTCTCCCCAATATAAGAATAAATAGAAAGAACGTTTCCATAGAGAAACTCTAATTTCCATACTTTCTTTTCAAATTGTATTTTGAGTTGTTTTGGTATGGAGTTCTTTAATTCAGTATTTGTTTTGATTTACATGTTGCTATTTATGTTTTGTTAGAGAGCTTGATTGATTATCTTTCAGTGGCGCAAACATTTTAATCGTTAAATTTTTTCATTTGATTAAATACTCACCACAGGATTTGGCCTTTGTGAGTTAAATTGTCTTTACTGAAAATGTATAGTACTTCAATCAATCAATAAAGATATATTATTAATATTATTATCTCGACGAAATTTTTCCCAAAAAATGGATTGGTACAAATGGTCCCATAAGATGGTCAACTAGATCGCCATATTTGAGTCCACTAGATTGCTTCCTGTGGAGCCTTTTGAAGAATGAGGCTATTGCCGGTATTACAGCCCAACAGTTAAATAATGTTGTGAGGGGAACCATCAATCTTGTGCCATGTTGTGTTCGTGAGAATGGTGGTATTTTTGAACACTTATTATAGTTATTTCGTTTTCGCTGTTAGCTCTTTTGTTATTAACTTTGACACCCCGTAAAAAATGAACAATTAAATTTTTTAGATACAATACAATACACTGTTCATAGCCTTCTAGAACGAAAGATGAAAATTGTAGAAGAAAAGATTGTGTTTTGTGTTTCTTTCAGAAATATGTCAAAAGGTCGTAGGATGAGATGATCAATTAAAATAAGCGTGTCCCATTTGAAAATCGAAAGTTCGTGTCGTTTCCGGCATAACCGGAAACCAAATGTCGAACATATTAATGTTATCAAATTCAAAATGTTCTCTTATATCCGATTCACACATTTCATCAAAAGATTTCAAATAGAAAAAGTTACAGGGGTAGCCCTAGTTTCTGTTACACCCGGTATAAAGACAAAAATAACAACGAAAATGTCAATATAGAAGTATATAGTACTATGCGTATTGTAAATACAAAAAACTGGTTAAATACTGAGTGTTACAGCAAGGAGTTATACCATAAGGTATACATACGCACGTCCCACAAAAAATGGTAATTTGCATCATCTATTTTGAATTGCAATCTCCGTGATACGACGCTGATCGAGTCACGGATATCAGACGGCCCAATTCCATCTTCAATTTCCAATTTCCGGCATTTTGTGATTAGGTTTTCGTAAAGTCAACATTTTGGTAATTTTCTCTTTTGTGTTTAGTTATATACAAGGATATCCACCGGGGCCGTCCGATAAAAACTTTTTAAGTTCCAATTACAATATCAAGCTGAAATTCTATACGCGGCCATAACTAGCGATTTCCAATTGGAGTGAAATATTTTCGAAGTGATACCATTTCCAGTTATACCGGAAGTGGGCCATCACTTTATTTATTTCAAATGGCAATCTACCTTTTTATTATACATCTACAACCGACATTTGAGCAAGGCATAAAATACCCAAGTTGTTGGCACTTATCTGTCAAAACTTTTAACAGAGTTAATTATTTTTGTTATAAACTCGTAGATCTTTTGCAATACAGACACAATTTTTGCTTGGGTGGATAGAAGAAGGATCAAGGAATTTTTTAAGCAATCTACACATGTCAAATGTTTATTGCGTTGTTTTGTATGATTTTTTCAATTTGGCCTTTTTCAAACAGCAATAATTCAATTTTTTCAAATGGCACGTGCCAATTTTTATATCGCCATCAGACGAAGCGTCAAATTTCAGATGGAATTGAATCAGCATGTACTATACCCATCTCTTATAGTTCCGAAATAATTCGAGAATATATTGAATTTTGATGATTTTGCAAGAACTAACAGAGAGTGCTTTGAAATATTTGAATCAAGTAGCTGAATTGGCTACGCTCACCTGACAGGTGCATAAAATTGATGTACTTGTCATCAACACATTTGGAATAAAATCACTGGTTAGTCAAACGAAAATATATTTAATCTTTTTTTAATTCATTTTAGAATGTCAAACAGTAGTGGGTAGAAATTGCAGGCAATTCAATAACCAATTTCCAAATTTACCATCTATGAGTAAAATAAAATTTCGAAGCATTAGAAGCAATTTTCTACAATTCGGATGAATAAAAATTGTAGGAACTAAGCGAAAACCAATCATCGAAGATAATTAATACGAATAAATGATAGCAAACATCATAGGAGAAAACTAATTTACGATCTGAATAAATGTTCAATATGGGCCCCATTTTGCTCGTATACGAACAGTGTGAGTTGCCCTCCTAGTTTCCTCAGGATCAATATTACGAAAAGCATTATGAATGCGCTCTAGTAACTCTTCTTTACTTCTTACAGAAATAAGATACACTTCACTCTTGATTTTGCCACATAAATAAAAATCAAGGGGTATCAGGTCCGGAGAACGCGGAGGTCATAAATTTGGTCCTTGATTACCCCACCATCTATCCTCGAACATTTCTGTTAGCTGCTGATCTACAGCTCGTGTTTTATGTACTTGTGCACCATCCATTTGGTAATAGCAATCCCTCAGAATGTTAAGGGGTAATCCATCTAAAAAATTTGCTAATGTTCCTCTCAAAATTTCCAGGTATCTTAGTCCATTAAGATTTTCCTCATAAATGTGATAAGCCAACAAATCATTCATTAAAATTGCAAAAACGTTCACGCTGAATTTATTTTGGAAATCAATAACCTCAATGAAATGTGGATTTTCTGTTGCCCAAAAATGTCCATTCCTCCTGTTGGTTATTCCACTTTCAATGAACTTTGCTTCATCAGACCATATAATTTTTTGCAGAATTGTCTCTTCTTCTTGAAGCCGAATTAATAAATTTTCACAGAAATTTAGCCGCTTGAGAAGGTCAGTTGGTTTCAATTTTTGTAGTCTGATAAAAGAATACGGGTGCATGTTATGTTTCATGAGGATCCTTTGAATGGAAGTATAACTCGATCCAATATCCATTGATGCTGACTTAATGGACGCATGTGGATAGGCACGAAAATACGCTAGCGTATTAATTTGATTGTCGTCGTCCTCGAGGATTGATTTTCTTCTAGTTTCTATGTATTTTGTTCCTCTAAATTGCAGAAAATTGCTTCTAATCCTTCGAAATTTTGTTTTACTCATAGGCGCCAAATTTGGAAATTGGTTATTGAATTGCCTGCAAGTTCTATCCACCACTTTTTGACATTCGCCATGATGGAATGATTTGTATATATATATATATATATATATATATATATATACAAATCGTTCCATTACATCTCATTCATTCATTTTTAAATGGTTCTGTTTTGCTTTGGTGGAAAATCTTTTTGTTTTAATTAAGTAAATTTTGTGAATACAAAAATCAACAAAATTAAAATTTTTCAAATTATAAAATAATTTCCCATAAAAGCATATTCTCGGGACTCATAGGAATCTATAAAAATTACTAAATATTCTAGCATTAAGCAACAACTTGAATTTTCGGTTATCCAAATAAAATCTACTGTACTTATAAATTAAATACATCTCGATAATATCCTTTATGTACGAGCAAGGTCTACATAATATCTGACCTTAACGTAATGATGTCAGCACTTCACAAGTAAACCTTGGGAATGGTGATGGTATTCACCTAAATTTCATCAAAGTTTGACATACAGTTTGAGTGTTTTTGTGGAAATGGAAAAAATCGAGTATCGAAATATGCTTAGAAGTTCGTTTTTAAAGGGCCCTTCACCTACACAAATCAAAGATGAATTTGACGGGCTGTACAGAATCTACACCCATCATTTGCCGCCGAAAATCTGGACAACGAAGCAAAGTTTGAACTTCTTCACCACCCTCTTTAGTCACCAGATTTAGCGTCAAGCGACTTCTTTTTGCATCTTAATCAACATCTGCGCTCGAAGAATCAAGATATTCATCGAATCAGACAGCCATCATCGCCAAATTTAACAGAAACGGACGTCGAGTACTATCCGAACGCGATTAAATAAAGAGTTATACCTTTAATATTCCAGAAACTTTTTATACCTCCCTCGCGACAGAACAACACATTTCTGACTACGTGTATATATAACTTGACCGTGAAAAACTGACTGACTGGCTCCATATATTTCAAATTCCATGATCTTGCCCTTTTTCATCATTATTGTGCTGTGTTCAAACATTGAATTTTAATAATACTCAAACAGGTATAGCCATATTTGATGATTGTATGGAACAAATGAGTTTTAACCCTGGAGGATATCACAACACGTATTCCACACTTCGATCGCAGAGCCAATGCAGACGCCATTGCATACTTCAGTATTTATGTAAGTGTGCTGCACAGATATATCCAATATACAATTTCAGCGGTAGGTGTCTGTTCAAGCCCAACCGCAGATACACCTACACATGGACATTCTTGATCGCGTCTTGTGATGTTTTGATCATGAGTGTCTGCTTGTGTTTTTGTAATAGAATTGTAGGTCTATCAGATTCACATGTTTGATGAAATAATACATTTAATGTTAATGAAATAGCTAATAGCAAATCAGAAAACGTACATTTAGAAAATTGTATTGAAAAATGGCACAATAAGTGAAATATGAGGCAGTATGAACCATATTGAAGCAATTCAAAGAGTACCTAGACTCATCTTCGCAATATGTTGTAATTTTAAGCACTTTGTTTCTTGAATAATGAGTCCTATATGCCTTCCCTCCATTTGGGAATTGTAATTCCATCAGTTTTCCTCTACAGTATTTTCACCTATATTGAGCTTCATTCCAATAACACTTTCGGGAATTCCTTTTATTTTTGCGAGAGTCGCCACTAAATGGGACATCCACTAGGTCAGTTTAGCGGCAAGGTCCAATCTAGTATAGTAATCGTCGGCTACTGTGATGCGATCTGAATCCAATATACTTACGCTTGCATCCTATGTTTGTTGGTACGGACTGTCACCTATCAGCGTGTTTCCAAAATACACTTTCATTTTTCAAGTATATTCATCATTACAACACAGTTTGAATACTTTTATTTAATACTTATGTACATTTAGAGGAATATACTGAAAGAAAATAATTCGCTCTCTAAACGGTATAACGTTATCATTAATACAAAGGTTTCTAGTTCTGTATAGCATCAACTGGAATATTTTCGGTGAACGTATCTTTCAGATTTTAAATATTATAGAGTAGGCTTTATGGATCCTTATTATTTGCGAAATGTAAGATGGTGAGCAATATTTCAAATCTGTTTCGAGCCATAGTATTTCAGCAGACTGTTTGGTTGGAAAACACTTCTCTGGCCTAATAAGACCTCATGATAGGCAATCGCCTTTCATCCCATTTAACTGAGCAATTCGAATAATTTTTTCATTTCTTCTTATGACCGGAAACCAAGCGTGATTATGTGAATAAAATTTATTTCGCCCGTTATTTTCTTCCATATTTTGTCATCGTTGAAAACTTAATGAAAATCACAAGATTATGCACCATATAGCAGTTCAAAACATCGTTGATGCATTCAGAACCAGTATACGGTAACATCGTTGACTATCTTGGCTGCCGTGTTATCAAGATCCATCACGCAATGATCACTATCTTGTTTAGATTATTAATTGAAATTTCTCACTGATGTCCGAATATTTATTCGGCCATAATGGTGTATACTCCAAATACCCAAGTCCGGAATCGAATTCGGTGCCAGGAATGTATCTCTGAAATCATCAGAATCAAGAGATGGTTGTAGAAAGAAATGAAACCGTATTTCGTAAGATCAATTTATAGTCGATATTATCGCTTTCACAATCATAATTCTGTGTTTTTCACATCCAATTTCGGCAATCTCTTATCTGTCTGTCATCTTGATGTATTCTTCACAACTCCATTAAATTTTAATAGTTACACTACTTCAAATGTATCAGTTTTTGCCTAGCTCAGCAAAATTGTATCTCAGGGAGCGTGTGAAATAGAGAATAAGAATATAATAAAATTAAGTAATGTTTTTTGAGGAACTTTACTGAATAATTGTGAGCCGTAACGTGCTTCACTACACAGTAGCTTCTTCAGACGAATGAATGTATAGAAATTATAACAACTATATTGCCATTGCAATTTAATCTATAAACACCTGATTTATTGAAAAAAAATTCAACACCTTAACCTACGTTGCTGTTACAAGTGAGAAACTGCAATCATTCTTGAGTAGAAATAATTTCAATATAGCTTTCCAAAATACTAATAGCTTATGCAAATATATAAAACCAAATCAGATAAAATAATAAATCAGGTGTTTATAGATTGAATTGCAATGACTGTAATAATTTCTACATTGGTAGAACACATAGAAATTTCAATATTAGAATATCGAAACATAAACGGAGTCTTTCAAATAAAAAATCAGATTCAAATTATGCGAATCATCTCCTAGAATAGAATCACTCTTTCGCCCCACAGTTTGAAATTTTGCATACAGATATTAAATATTGAAAAGTAGATCTTTGGGAAATCAACAAACGGTACTCATTAATGTACAAGTCGATTTAAGTAAGCCCTTCACCTCTATTAAATCTTTTCAGGGAGCAATCTATTCCTTAATTTTATTGGATATACCTGTCATCGATAACCACTTAAAAAGTAACTCAATAAGCTTTTAATTACTTAAGAACATTTGTATTTATATTCTTATTTTCATCTATATATAGTTGTCATGATTTCTGTTCATTCATTCGTCTGAAGAAGGAACGGTGTAGTGAAACGCATTACGAATCACAATTATTCAGTAAAATTCTTCAAAAAACATTACTTGTTTTTACCATTTATAATGGAATTCTACCAAGTAAAAACCTTCCAAATTCGAAAGAATAAGAATAACCTATAAAGAGGATATTATGAGATATTCCAGAAATTATACATTTTTCAAGAAATTCAGTTGAAAATCATATACTTTGATTCTATCAGCCAACCCTTCTAGATATCAACACACGTCCAAGTACCATGACACTGCTATTTAAACTTGAACTACAATACAGCCAAATACAATGTGCTTGCATAAAATAAAATGCACTGACTAATTCTGATCAAGAAAAATATACCATGTTATATTTGATATGAAGATTGGGATAGTTAGAGTTCTAGAAAGAAAGAAAAAATATACATAAAAATTTCCCAAAATGTCTATATTTTTACCTTTCAAATAAAAATTTACAAGGTGTTACTTATCACCTATCTGTGTTCATCTGTTTAAGGTAACATTTCAGTCTTTATTTGCCTTTGAGGGACAGAAACAAAGGTGATAGAGACCGCGTTTCAAAATATAATAACACCTTAACTCAGTACAAAAAAAAAAAATTTCAGGAAAAGTGATGTGCTTTGAAAACTAACTTCTGCAATTTTGAATTAAGTAATGAATACTAAAATAAAACTATTCTTGTTAGCAAATATGTACATAATCAAGGATATTCCTGATTGTGAATAATTTAGTATTTTAGTTTCATAGCACATTTCAATAACACAATAATCTTAAAAAATAATTCTGATTGAATTTAAATGATAAGCTCAATAATGGTGGATAAGAAGACTGACTTGAGAGCCGAACTTTTCCAGTAAATGACAATAAATTAATAAAGTAAAGATAGTACATAGATACTAATAATGAATGTATCAAATTATAGAAAGAAAGAGTCTTGAATGAGGAAACTCTAATTAATTTTGAAAAGAATTTTTCTACATTCAAAAATTTCTATTCATCCGGCACAAAAATAATTATTTAATCAGAAAGGAATAGTTGTTACATAGGCTTCATAAAAAAGAAACAAACACTCATACAAAAATTATTTAGATATACAGAGGTGACTAGAGTAACAAATCATACAAAAACTGGTCTCAAGCAAATTGAAATCAATTTCCTCTGCTCAGATTAATAACTAAAAATTGCAGCAAAAGCATTCTTATTCAGATTTCAATCGTTTACTGAATTCTTCCTGTTGCCTCTCTCTCCATTCTTTCTTCGGTTTCATTCGTTTCAACTGACCATCCCTTGAAGAAAAACGATAATTAAAATATTTTTCATGCTTCAGTATAATAATTAAAATTGACCAACGAAATAAAAAAGGAAAATATCTGCATCATAAATAATTAAATTTGAATGATTTGATTATTTTTCGACAATCTTTCTTACAAAGAATTATTTCAATTCGTCATTGATCAACATCGAAACTTTCGTCAATTTTATATTAGAACAAAAATTTGATTCCTCCAGATTTTGTACATTATTGCAAATATTTAATATTCAATGCACTAGTATACAGGAGGCCTACTACTTTTTATTTGCTTGAATAATCTCTCGAAAAAATCTGAAATGCAGAATATGTTGCAATTAATGGAAGATTTCACCTATATATACATTGAAAGAATATCGAGAATGTGCTGAAAGATTCTATGCTATGACGTACTTTTCGCTTAAATTTGAATATTTCGTTTATTTCAATTTGCCATACTTGATGAAGTGAAACTGGTGAATGTAAGTAGTTTGTTAGCTATTGTTCGAATTCGAAATGATAGTTCATTTCACATTTACGGTAGAAAAAGCCAAAGTCGTTTTCTATTTACTTCATTGATTATGAACTATTTCAAACCTGGTACTTTCTGAAGTATGAGTGTGTTTATTAAGTAATGAGATTTGTTGTATTAGTGTGTTTCTTAAAGAAACTTGATGTAAAACACAGTCGTTTTCTCACTGATGTAGCATTTCAATACGTGAACACAAAATAGCAGTTTCAATTGATTCATCAATAAACAACCTATAACTGTTGCAATTTCACCGTAACAGCAACGATTGAAAAAAATCACAAAATAGCAATTGAGCATTTTAATGTGGATATAGCAAAGAGCAACTCCGTTTTTCGATACTTATGGTAAACAATTGTATGAAATATTGTCAGAGAACCTTATTTCTGTCCTTCAGGTTAATGTGTGAGTTCATATATGAACGCGGTTTCTCAGATTTTCACTTGTAGCTTGAAGACTACAACTACTATAGAAAAATATTCAATAAACAAAATTACCTATAACAATGTACGCTTTTCTTCCCTAGGACTAGTTCGTAAAGGCTTTCTGAGCTCATAAAAAGCACCATTCCACAAATTGTAGTTTATTCCGTTTTAAGCTGACAGTCGAAAATTGTCTTGAAACAATTTTAAAATACACTAGCTGACCCGGCACACTTCGTCCTGCCACAGTCGATAAATAAAAGATCCAAACTTTTGTGTAAAATAAACTTAAAGCAAACAAAAGGAATCCGTTATTAATGGAAAAAAATGCTCGGGATGAATGAAGTTTTATTATAATTTTCGATTAATTACATATATGTTGCTAAATTAAGAAACAGAGTTTTTCTGAAATACTGACTATAAGGTTTCAATCTGATATTGACAGACACACACAGTTATGATACAGCCTGTTAATCAATTTAAAACTTTCTCATAAACCATATTTTTTGTTTTGTTTTGTGGTGCGTAAATAAACGAAGATTACGGTTTTCCAACATGGGAACACGCGTCGTATAATTGCCCATGCGCAAAACAGGGAAACTTTAAATTCATCACAACATAATCCAGTAAATTCACCACCGTATTTTAACGCCTTACAATATTCACAAATTATTGTCATTTCCTCAATGGTTACCGATTTGTCGGCACAATAATCTATTGCCGGATCGGAATGCAGATCGTTCCATAATCACAGGAGCACGGCGTCTGTGGAATCGCTCAATTTCATGATGTCGTGCACGCTCTTGTTGTGTTTGATGTGTACGAATTCGTTGCATTCTAAGCCTATCTACTTCATTGTCACTCACCAATTCTGACATAACAATACGACTATTTTCTTGATCTGTCTCTCTCTGGTCATCAGTGTAGTTAGCACGTGAGGTAGCTCTTCGCATATTTGATTGACTGCAACCTAAGTCAGATCGTCTTCTCCTCAGCATCGTAAATTGTAATTAATCAAAGTGAGAAAAGTTCTCGCGCACTTAGCAGTAAAGTGTCACTATCACAAAAGATCAATAAAAAAAAGAGCACATAACTTGAAATGTCACTATCATAAAGGATCACCCAAGTAAAAAAAAAATCTCGCGCACGTAACGGAAATATTCACTCACAAAGATAGAAAAATGCACTCTGAGATATCGATCGACATATTAGTTGTGAAATGTGAAATATTATGGTTGCGTTCAGAAATTTAATTTGTGACAAAATGTCAAAACAAATGACAACTTAAGATTTATCAATCTACATAAAAATAATACGATAGTTAGTTAACAATTGTAGTTAGCTAAAATTAAGTTTTATTCTCCTGAGAATAATATGTAGTTAGGAAGATAAAGATAGTCTAATTAGTTATTCATTTTAAACTATTCTTTCAATTTGATTTCTGAACAACGGGGAACACATCAAAGGAAAAACAAAATTGTTTTTATTTAATTCCGAGCATTTTCATATTTATTCATATTCATATTATTCCGAAAGCCCTTCCGGAGGAGGAGGGTCTGAGGAAGGTACGTGCCAAATTTAGAGCCCCTAGCTCGAACGACGGAGCCCTGAGGACTTTTCGAAAATTGTCGCCGAAACTTCGCCAAGAGCGAACGGAAAGTCGAAACGGCGAGATTTCTTCGGAATCGGAAACTTCGCTCTTTCGGAAGGCTATCGGAAAGATCGATTGAGCGAAAATTCAGAAAGAAAGCCCCCAAAAAGCAAAAATAAAAAAGGTCTACGATTTTTCGAGTGGAGGGGATAATTTCGTCGGACTGTTATGTCTATACAAATTTTTCCATCGCGTTCGATCGTTTCAAAACCTGGACAAAGAGCAAGCCTCGAGGTTCGCATGTTGCGCCGCAATAGTTTCATTCCCGTTGAACGACGGGAAAACTGGAAAATTTTCGATTCAACGAAGGGCTATCGGCGGACTTTTGCAAAATTTCGCTCCATTTTCCTCATTCGGAATATCTCTGACGGCCAGAAATTAACTAACGTCGAGCTGTCAAAATAAGTAGTTTTCTTGCACCCGTCCTAATTATACGGGGTTACCGGGAGAATGGATTCGGGTTTAGAACGATTCCTACATATCTCGAGATCGGATCCGCGAACAGAAATCGTTACTCTACGACTCAATTTTCGAATTTGGGACAACTTTTGAGACTTGAATTTAGTTATACCGGTCCTGAGATCGCTATTCAATGTTGGAGGTGACGTTTACCAACGTGCAAAATTTAATGCTCTCCCTCTTTTGAATGAAAATATTGAGATGGAAATAGTTAGTAACTTTTATTTTCACCAACATAATTTCGGTACTACCCACATCTAGAATATAGTGCTCTCTCTTCTGAGTGGCAATCGAATCTAACCTTATTTCAATTAGTCTTATATTCGATCTGTCAAAATAGGTAGTTCCGAATTTTATTTGATTGAAAAATTTGACGAAACTTGAAATAAACTTTTAGAGGTAAGTGAACGTAGTTTGATGTTTATTTTATCCATTTTTATGTATAGTTTAAGCAAAGAAATGACAAACATTCATAAATTTAACATTTTGTGGTTATTCTAACCTAAACAATGTGATTCAAACGGAATGTTACAATAAAAAGGTGTTAAGGAGACTTGCAATTATGTTTGAAAGGTAAGTGAATGTAATTTGAGGTTTATTTATGTATTTTAATGTATATTTTTCAGAATGCTCAAGAAATGTACTCAGTATTCACATATTTCATTTTTATTTTAACCTTTATGCGTTGAAAAATGTCCTGGAATGACTAGGATTTTTTAACGAATCAATTGGAGGATCTTACAAAATGATGGGATATCCTTTGAGTTGCTATTAATAGGTATTGAGCTCTTTTGTATAATATTTTTTTCTGGAAGGAACTCGATAAAGTTTTCGTTTGGTCATTTAGAAAATGTATCATATGAATATTGAAAGCTATCCACTAAAGGCTATATCTGTATTAAAATTTTTCAAACTGGATGTCAATAAGAACGTGCCATTTGAAATTGAATTTTCGTTTCAGTTTATTCAAGAGGAAGTACATTCCTTTTCTACAAATATCCAAATGTAAAAGTAAATGAGATTCAATGTGTTTGACAATGTTCAAGTTTGAACCAAAGAAAATAAGATCTCAAATTTGCACAAAAGGTATTTATTGTGTTCCTTCTATTCATAACTCATAGTTACTGTTTCTCAGAAACTTTTATCAAGGTTGTTGAATGAATGACAGGAATTGCTCAGTGATTTGAAGTTGAAAGTTTCTCTGTTATAGGTGTCTGATAGTGGGAAACATGATGTTCAAATATGTAGAAGTAGCATATGAAGTTTTATTTTGTACAACCACAACTTTCAATCAAGATTATAGAAAGTCACAGGAAACATGCTGCTGCTTATGCGAATTATATTTTTGAAAAAATTCAACTAATACTTGGAGAATGCTATACAATTTGAGAATTTTTGCTATAGGTGGTTTACTACTACTATAGGTATTTTATATAATTGTAAAATGAGTTTGTTCATCACGTAATATGGAAATATGAAGTAGTTTTAATGCAATTTCTTCCTTTCATTTTCATTTCATAGTATATTATTAAGGTTCACAAGAAAATGAATTGAAAAGAAGTGAAATTGAAGAATAAAATTTTAATTATTAGAGAACAAGTTTATAAGGAGCTGACTGCTCGAAACCAACTGCCAACTCGACAGTTAAGGATCTAGGAAATTTACAGTTACAAGAAACAGTTTCACTGAAACTGATATATAGTTAACATCATTGTATTGTATATGAGGATCCATAATGTAATTTACAAATTTGTGGATCTCATTTCTGCTTTCCACAGAACACTTCAATTCAGAAGATGTTTGTTCTTTCTTGTAAGCAAATTGTGTGAATTTTGGTCAATTTGAATTTATACAAAATAGTTACGTATAAGGCAATCACATAAGGTGAAATTTCTATGTATTCAGTAGTGTTCCTTTATTTGATTACTAATTTCTCGTTTTTTTATCTTTTGGATACTCCCAAGAAATTTCAATTTGAGAAGAACTTTTATTTTCTATTTCATTAATATACTTGAGAAGTTATTCTTCCATCTTGCTGTTTTAAGCTCATATTTGTATTTTATTATAATTCATTAATCTTATTCGATTCTTATCTGATCTAATACGAATCAGAACTGTTGAGTAAAAACTAAAAATTTGAAACTATAGATCTGCCGGGTACACGAATAGCCGTTCATATGAATATTCACGAATCAGAGAAGGCCCAGAAAAACGACATGAGCCCTCTTGACTCACATTAATGAACTGTTCGACTCAATACATTCGATTTATATATGGTTTGGATTAAATTCACTCATATTATAATTCGAAGTTAATGTCACAGGACAATTTTTTAATGTAATTCAGTTTTAAACAGAAACAATTCAAAATTTGTGGCAAGAAAACCCTTTTTGTAACCCTTGTAACTCAAGATTAGAAAAAAATTGTATGAAATCATTTTTTCTGATATGAGTCATAATTTTCAGGGAATAATCGAAAAATCGAAAAAATCTTTAGATTTACCAACTCTACTATAAAATCCTTCCTCCTTCAACCTCGGGGGCTTTCGATACACACACTCACAATCACATATATATGATTGAACCTGTTGATTCATTTTCAATTCAATGAAAAATCTAGGTGGAATAGATACTAACATTCTGTTCCCGTTTTCCACTTTATGATAAAATAACATTCGTCCTTCGAAATAAATAACTGCAATAATACGGACATGAATAACGTACAATAATACTCACCAAACTAAATCGACTAATCCTCCCTGTTTAGCTATCACACTTTTCACCCTATTAGCGAAATCTATCGCCGATTCTCCCTCCTTCCTGTTCATCGGAGGTAAATACCAGACATCGCAGACAATTGCCCAGCTGGTCATCATCATGTACAAATATTGCAACATAGAATATTTGCTGCTGTTCCAGAAGGCATCGCCAAATCGCGGATCGTATTTTATGGCAACAGGGTAAATTACGCTCTCTACTTCGAAACTTCCCTTTTTGAACTGCATAACAGAGGTGTTGTTGATGCAAGTACCTTCAGGAAAAATGAGAATGGGTGGATTGTTGGGATTAGATACGTGCTCCCGCAATCTGAAAGTATCATATATTAAATAGAACAGTTCCGCCAAGTTTTATTAGAAATAGTTTTAAAGTATTAATGAATATAGTAAACTTTTTTAGTCAAGTTCTATATTCTTTCATTCATTTTTTCAAGTTCTGAAGATTAACGCATTCGTAATTTATACGCACGCACAGTATCGAAAATATAGATCCACCATAATAATCCATTAATTACTAAATCAAATAGTTTCAGCAGTACGATAGCCAAGTCACTACATTAAATATTGAAATAAATATGTCTTACACAGTGACTATAAATGTTATTGTTTGATGACAAGTCACTACATTAAATATTGAAATAGATATGTCTTACACAGTGCCTATAAATGTTATTGTTTGATGAGATAACAATTCAGAGCAAGGTAGTCGAAAATTCCATAGATTCTATCTAAAATAACTGATTTGGTTTTACATGGAATCTCACCATTTTCTAAAATGGAAAGAAAGTTCCGATGCTTGTGTAGTAATACTGAAGTTTATTTTTAGTAAGGTAAAATACAGGGCAGATAAACATAGGTAGCTAAAATTGCAGTTAAAGCACAGTATATATGAGTACCAATAGTGTTCATACCTTGAAATTATACAACCAAGATCTAAATGGCTAGTAAATATCAATTAACAAGAAGTGGGGGAATACTGTTGAAATTAATACCAAATACTTGGTATTACACTATAAAAAAAAATTCCTATGGAAGACTGATGAATCTTTGCGCGAGTAAAAGAGACTGATGAATGGACTTTCAAGTACCATTCTTTCACTTTAAGAAGCGAACGTGTTTTTATGAAGACTATTCATACATATTTATTATATTTTTACAAGCTTCAGGTGTATAGATAATTCGGTCTCGCTGAGTAGATTAAAATTTTTTCTGAAATCAGTCCTCAGAACATATATTCACATTATTTGTGTATATAGTAGCACTTTAAACCAAATTAGGTAATGACAGTAATTTTATTACTCGAGTAGTGAATTTGATCCGAATTATAAGTGGTAACTGAAAAGAAATTAATAATACCACATTGCATATTGAAGTTGTCTATAGTTGTGTAAGTTCTTATCAGATTTGTAATATTTATCATCCGCGTCAACCTCATCTCCAATAAAAGCAGATAACTCGAAGTTCTCATTGCACATCTATCTAAATCATCCATATGTGCTGACATCGATGTTGCAAAGACCGACTTTTTTTTATTTCAACTCTTATCATATTGCACAGCAGTGAACCTCGATAATTTAACACTAGTTCATTTGAATCTTTGATAATTTGATATTCTTCCCCGTCCCTTGTAAAATACTCGATAAATTCGATAAAATCAATATTAACTGCCTTCTCGCTAAGTTCGGGCCTTCCTACTCTTTATAATTTGAAACGTTTTTCATGTACAAACCTAATGTCTGTATCGACATGAGTGAGAATATCAGCTCTAACTGCGATAGAAAATTCATCGGACAACGGTGGATGGTATTCGATCATCAAACAGAAAATTATGGAATTCTTTTCAAAATTAACATCAGAACAATTGTACAAATGTTTAAAATAATGAATCACGAATTTTGACCAAACTCTTGTTCTCTTAAATTTGTTCAACCCCTTCCTTCTGTTTATTTAGAGTCTTGATCCTTTGAAATTGTTCTTTAGTTCGAGTTTGAAAGTATAGAGAGCCGACTGTCTATAAATACAACTTGCATCTCCATACATATCATCATTCCATTTTCATAGTAACCTTCGTCGCGGCGTAATTTGGAGCATTATAATACCTCGGAAATGAGAAGTTTTCGCTTCTTTCCTCTCTACTAAATTTCATGATTTGAGGATAACAGATTACGATTAATTAATTACATAACACAATACGCCTTCGCGTTCCTGAACAAACGCAAATAAGTGCATAACAGCAATATTTTTGTGATGCAAATCTGCAGTTTTCATATTTTGCCTTTTACAAGAGAAATAATACATGGCTTCTTCTACTAAAGCTTTTAATTATCTTGCGAATGTCAGGATACCAGCAGAATGAGACATACCAGGTGGGCTGAAAAGTTCGTAGGCTGATATACAGATGGCGGTACTAAGGTCAAATCCACATGATTTTCAGTTAGTACTAACCTTAACTAGTCACGAGTAAAAAGTTTTCAGCTGTCCGACCGTTCGTTCGCGAAATATGGCATTAAAAGTGAATCAACTTTTGTTATTGTTGGAAACATGGATGAAAGAGAATGTTGATAAAAAATTGCCTTTTAATGAAAAAAATACAGTTGAAGCCAAAGCATAGCTTGATAAACATTATTCGTACTCTGTGCCAGGAAAAGCAAAGTGGAAAAGTGGTTTGCAAAGTTTAAACGAGGCGATATGAGCATTCAAGACTCAGTGGTAGTCACAAAGAGGCTGTCTTCGATGAAAATTTTAAAAGAGTACACAAAATTAATTTGAATAATCGAACATGAAATTGATCATGATAGCTGAGTCCCTGAAGATATCCAAGGAACGTATTGGTTTTATTTTAAAGAATGTTTGGACTTGCAATAGCTGTGTGCGAAATAGGTGCCGTGCTTATTGACTCTTGATCAAAATCAACTACGAGTCGATAATTCTGAGAACTGTTCGAAGATAATTAACCGTAATAATGCCGCTTTTTTTTCGTCGATACAACACAATGCATGAAATATGGATTCATTACTACACTCCAGAAAGCAATCGACAGTCAGCCGAGTAGACTGAAAGAGGTGGACTGCATCCAAACCGTGCAAAAACGCAGCAGTCAGCTGGCAAGGTTATGACATCTTTTTTCTGGGATGCGCAGAATATTATACACATCGATTACCTGAAAAAGGCCAGAGGATAAACAACGAGTACTACATTGAGTTATTGGATAAATTGAAGTATCAAATCACGAAGAAACATTTAAAATAAAAGAAAATGCTGTTTCATCAAGGCAATGCACCTTGCCGCAAAACAATCAAAACAGTGGCAAAATTGTATTATTATTAGGCTTCGAATTACTTCCACATCCATTTCATTCACCAAATGTTGCCCCCAGCAATTTCTTTTGTTTTAGATTTGAAAAGAATGCTCGCTGGAAAAAAATCAAGGCATATTTTGAAGTTAAAAGAGAAATCTTATTATAAAATGCGCTGATTAAAAAGTTTGATTTTCTCAGAGCTCTAAGAGGTTGTAGACCTGATTATTTCATATCTCAACGCGATAACTTGTCGCGTTCCTGATAAATGTAGAATAATTTCCTTTTTTTTTCTCATGTAACAACAAATTCATAGTTTACGGATTTTGTATTGAAATTATTCAAACTGAAATTAAAGTTTATTTCTGTTATGTATAGGGTGAACAGATTTCGATGTTTTAGTACTGCAGCTATGTAAAATATTGTGAAAACTTAATCTGTCCATCCAGGATGTATAATTAGACTCGGTAAGCGTAATCGAAGGGGCTTTATTATGTACTTCACCTACTTCTGGAAGAGGTGATTGTACTCAGTACGTAAAATCGACGGGAAGATGTATTCAATGCCTACATCCGGGAAAGGAAAATAGAATATTCTCAGTAGGAGTATTTCGAAAGATGGCTGGCCACTATTTAAGAGCAATAACTTGTTCACTCTCAATACGAGCCCACCAAGTGCCTTTCATTCGTTTTGCATTGGTTTATATATGCGGTCGGATCTCATGCGCATGCCTTTGGTAAATCCAAGAAAGGTGAAAACATTGCATTGCACCAAATTTCATGTTTCTATATCAATAAGAAGTACCCTTAAGGTTTTGATTCCCTTGCGAGTGTATAAATATGCTGCATAATAATCCACCACAAGCCCTATAAATTTTTAGTTCCTCGCAAGTGTCAAAATATGTTGCAAAATGAAACGTCAACTGTCGTATCTTTATATTGCCTCGACTTGAAAGTTTAATTTTTCCACAGCTTTATGAGACTGCCGACTTGATTATCACTTTCAACTCTATACCTGCAAGTGTTACATCGATGAGTTCTGATAGACATACAAACGGTCATCGAAGTGATCCTATAAACGCTTATTTTTTCCTGTTGAGCTACGAAACCGTAAAAGTTATAATAAACAATTCCTACGTAGTCAGAAATTCAATTATGTTCAGATGACTGTTCCTAGTCTCTGAATTTTGGTAATCATATTAGTTCTGAAAACTTCAACTATACTATAGTTAGATTGGAGTAATGGTGAACAATGCAGTTGATTCAATGTAATCAATTATAATAAAAAAATTTCATGTTAACTAAATGGGAAACTAAAATAAAAATCGATCTATTCGAGTTGAGTTATAGTGCTTCCCTTTCACAAGAATATTTTTATATCGCTTATATCGAAACCTTTGATAACAGTAAAAGTTAGGAATCATCTGTTCATCTGTTTTCAATAGAAATACGAAGTCAACACTAAATTGTCATATTCCGAGTTCCTATAAATCCACTCTCCGAATAATTACTTGCAAGATCGATATTTTGTTCATCCACAAGAATGGTTAACATTTTGATGTTCTTGATTATAAGTGTCTTCCACTCAGATTCATGAAAAGAAGAGTTAAATGAAATATTCACCTGTTTGTTACAGCATGACGATCACGAACTTCCGATCTCTCAAACCAGATATGAGGAGATGCCCTGGCAAGGGCTCTCTGCAATAACCCCAGGAACCCTCCGTGGCTCTGACCGATCTAAAACGGTAGTATAAAAATGTTAATTACATGTCGTTGCTTCAGAATTGAGCTGTTAGTTCAAAGAGAATTAATTACTCACCAATATTGTGTTAAGGATAATGCGCGAATGTTAATTATGAAAGCTACTTCATTTTCTTATCAAGCAAATTAGTAATTCAGGAAGTTAATGAACTAAGGAAAAGCTACTTCATTACATGGGATTAAGTTTTTTATCAGGTATTCATCTAGTGCATAAGTGGTCAATAACTATGTTTTCGCAGTTCACATCAAAAATTCAGATAATTAAAATTGAGATTTAAGCAGTTACAAACATACAACCTTAAAATAACTAACAGTGCAACTTTAGTCATATAAAGGAATAAACACCAACAATTTTACTCCAATCGAGTTGTATCCGAAAATTAAATTGTAAATGAAACCAATAAGAACCACATTTTTAAATGCAAAATCCCTTTACTTTATGTTACATTTTTAACAAGATTTGTTGAATTGAAGATTATCTAAACATTTAATGTAACATTCATCATCATGTCTCCAAAGTGTCTAGATGCAATCATTGTATCTGAATAAATTGAAATGGAAGTGAGAAAAGGAAATTCTATGGAAGGCATATTTCAAGTTATCCTATCATATTTTCTTATGGATATTAAAGGTTTTGATAAATTTTATCTAATCTTTTACAAATAATATCCAGTTATATAATTTTTCAGTAAGTTGAAATTCGTTTCATCCGAAGTATGCCAATATAAGAAACCTCTTCTATGAACATTTTCCTCACACTCGTTCATTCGTAAATCTAGATCCACTATATTTTGAAAGAGTTCAACATCATTTGAATTAAGTTTCTGAATGCGATTAAGCCATTTTTCACTGAAAGATTTTGTTAGTTAATATACACTTTAGTCACTAACAGATCAATTGCAATTTTATCAGAAACAGTGCAAATCGCGAAAAGTCGACTTTTTCTCATTTAAAACTTTCCACTTGGTTTGAAACGTTTTCTCAGTGTCAAAACATTATCATTTCTTTGGTTTATATTATCTCTTTTATCGCTTCATGGATAAGCCGGGTAAAGACAGATCCCATGCGCAAATATTCTCTATGCCCTCCTTATAGTAAGAAACAGGAAAACATTAGAGAAGATCCCATAGACCAACAAACAGACTGATGGAAACAGTTGATAGGTCATCTGAACCCGTGTAGAATGGGCTTTATTAGGGCTTTAGACCTGAAGAAAACAAAAAAGTTCTCCGTTGGTAGATTTATAGGCTTAACAGTACAATTAATAGACCAGTTTCCACTACCATCTTCAGTTCGGATTGCACAAACCTCTAATTGTAATAGGAGATCTGCTTCCTCTACTATTTTTTGGTGAATCATTTTCCCCATAATCATTTGTCAGGCAATGACGAATTAAAATTCCGCCATAATAGATTATAGGATTATTAAGCGATTAAGGAGTTCTTGTGTTCCATCTACAACATCACTATCTGCTGCAGCGTTTAATTTGTTTACACACATACATATGCACATGCACATACACTGTTATTCATTTTCAATAACATTCAGTAATACCTCAGATCAATGAAAAAACATCACAATATTTCATTTTTCGCTATGATTGATGTTTATACGAAAAGTATATTGAACAACTATAAAAAGTTCATACTATGAAAGCAATTTTATCAGTACTGATAAAAAGGTGTGAATTTGAATGTTCTTACTGTTCGTCTTTTTATTTCTGCCGAAAACAAGTTATCGATCAATTACATACTATATGATACATAATGGCTTCAGTTGTAAGGATGGAACGAAAAAGATATTCGAATATCTGCATGCAAATAGCTTAAGTAAATATCTATATGCGCCCCATATCAACTTTTCAAGTAACTTTTCAGTAAAACGTAATTGAATATCAATGAGAGAAATTATGAGAATTTTTTCAAACGAGTGATACATGAAGACAAAAGGTATGCTAAATAAACATTTATCTTGATATTCTACCCGACTATTTTCTTTGTATTGCAAAATATCACCAAACTATTTCATCCCAACGATACCTCCATATTTTTTGTAAATGTCGTAGGTCTCTAAACTTTTGGCACAATGGAGCGTAAATACTCGATGCTGATTAAAATTGAATTCTGATTCAAAATGAATGTTCCCAATAATACTCTCAGAAAATTAGGGATCAAGTCAATAGTACCTTTATACAAATGGCATTGGAAAGTGTCTATACAGCGTTGAATACAATGAATTGTTACAACTTGCGTATAACATTTCAGTTTCACACACGATTTCCTCAGCAGAGACATAATGCCTTGTATGGGTAAATAATGTTCACTAAATAATGAACGCTATATTCATAAATATTCCATTCTATCATCAGCATCATGCTCAAGACAACATAATGCATATTGCCTCTACTACAATGAAGCTCAGAAAAATAACCTTCCTAACCCATCACATGTTTCGAATACAAAAATATACGATGGATGTTGAATTAAAAATAAGCATCAGTTACGCCAGTAACTTCTAAAAATATATAGGCCGATTTCGCAAAAATTTATTGTTCGAAAATATACATATCGAAAGTTCGAATAGAATTGCTTATTTATAGAATAACTTCATGTGTCAAAACTTTTCAGGCATAAATAAATATACAAATATACTTATATTTGGTTGTCATTTCTAGACTAGTTACTCCGAATAGCATTTGAAATGTTTCTTCACATTAATAGGTATCTCGAATTTAATGATGCAAATTGATTAAGAGAAGTTAATCGGTCAGGTAAATTTTGAATCTCATCTACACTTCTAATAATGTGAGAGCCCTGTATACAAATCACCAAGAATATGTTGGAACCTGGAACTGGATTAGTATTATTTGAACGTTGACTTCTTAACATATGTCACAGGACTTGAACTAACTGGAAAAACTACAATGAAATGGCTAGATACAGAGTAATTATTGTCGTAACAAAATGATTAGTACTGTTACACTATTTGAGCATATTGCTCATAACAGATTGCACATTCAATGACTAAAAATAAAAAAAATCTGCAACGAATATTGTATACATTGAAAGTTTGTTCTCACTACATTTCAACTGTTTTCTATTTTCCACGTGCGAAATTATTTTAAGCAAAGCATAGAACTGACTTTAGTGACTTCGGAAAGCATTTGCGCCAGCGCCGGAAAAAAACTGTATGCTTGCAAGATTTCCTTCATTTACCGCGACAAATCCACCAAATTGCTATCTCTAACAGGATAACTTTTTTGGGCCGTTTGCTCTACCTCTTTTGTAGATTTTGTGGTAAGAAAATGGAAAGGAGCAAGTCGGAATAAGTAGCAGAAGAAATCTAAAGCATGAAGATGAAAACAAGCAAAGGGCAAATAATTGAATGAATGAGAAAAAATGTATAATATACAATATAACAAAATCTGCATCAGAAAAATCTAAATAATATTAATATTGAATATCGGCCAGAAAAAAGTTTCTGACAAAGTTGGAAAATAAAAGAATTTTCGGTGTAGATCCGATCAAATCGCAGCCTATTGACAATAAAGGTAACTCAAGGAAACGAAGAAGGTATATTATACAACTTTCAACTGCGAGGCACTAACTTTTCAGGCTTTTAGCGATACTAACTACTAGTCACCAAACGTAAGGTGAAAAGATAACGCAGTCAAAATTTCCTCCTTATCAGAGATTCCACAGATAGAGGTTTGATGTAAAGAAGAATCGTTTTTGATCGGGACATTTGGCGTTGAACATAAATAAAAATAATAATATACACACACCACAAAAAGTGTCGCATAACCTGGTATTCTGAATTCCACAATCGATTAAAGAGCTCGATTGTAGTTTCTTTGTCAACATATGTTTTTGGATATATGAGGGGAAAATTTTTTATCTATGTAGTAACATTTGTTTCCATATGATCTCAAAGACATCTGAAACAAGAATGAGTTTATTTGATTATTAGTATACATTCAATTTTTCTTCAGTTTTCACGCTAAATTAATGCAAGTTTTCTGTGTTTCTTGTTGATTTTCGAATCTTTGAATTCACTGTAATGGCTGCTAAACGTCCTGGACGCTATTTGAGTGATCATGAAGTGGTAAGAATTGTAAAACTGAGATAAAAACACAAGGTTTAACTTTAATCTACACTTTATTTGAAAAAATTCGACGACGTTTCGCTGACACAGCAGCTTTATCAAGAATGAAAAATAGAATGAAGAGTATGGTATTATAAACAAATCGTAGAACAAGTTGGATGAATAACGGTCTTCGGTCTTTCGTAAACCAACACATACTGATACAATTATACCTAACTACTCATTACATCCAATTCAACACAAAGTTGCAGCTTTAAACAGCATGGTACATCGGTTACTCAATTTACCTTTATCAGTAGAAGATTATAATAAAGAGTTAAACATCATCAAACAGATAGCCATTAATAATTCATATAATCCGGATATGATAGATCTAATCATTCGTAAAAAACTCTATCAGAAAGCAATGAATGAAGTATATCCTATTCATAAAGACTATAAAATATTCAACAGTTTAACATTCTGCGGTTCTGCAAGTACAAATATTAAATCCTTTCTCGTCAAACAAAATCTTAATATAGCTTTCAAAACTTCTAATAACTTAGGTAAACATATTAAAATAATAAATCTCGTGTTGAAAAATCAAGTAAATCAGGAATCTATAAACTCTATTGCGGTTCTTGTGATAAAATTTATATCGGTAGGACCTATAGGAGTTTTGGCATAAGAACATCTGAACATAAACGTAGCTTCGATAAAAATAAATCTGATTCAAATTATTCAAACCACCTAATAAAAGAAAACCATTCATTCAATAAAAACTTTGACATATTACATATAAAATCAAAAAGTTCAAAATTAGATCTCCTAGAAGCATTAGAAATAAATAGATACAAACATTCGGACAAGCTTTTGAATGAACAGGTAGATTTGAATTACTCACCCCTACTTAACTTGTTTAATTAGTTTTTATTACCTTTCATACTAACTGTACAATGGCTCGGTGTGGATTTTCCTGTTATTCATCCAACTTGTTCTACGATTTGTTTATAATACCATACTCTTCATTCTATTTTTCATTCTTGATAAAGCTGCTGTGTCAGCGAAACGTCGTCGAATTTTTTCAAATAAAGTGTAGATTAAAGTTAAACCTTGTGTTTTTATCTCATTTATATCATGGATCTACATCAAGTAACGGCCTCCACAATTCAAAAAATTGTAAAACTTCTAGAGGAGGGGCGAAGCCAACGTTACGTGGATAACTTGTTGGATGTTAACCAAAGCACTATTTCAAGAGCAATTAATCGGTACCACGAAACAGGGGAATATGGAAGAAGGGCCGGACAGGGAAGAAATCGGATAACAATACCAGTTGATGTTCGTTGGCTTCGTTTAACAGCACTAAGAGTTCGTCACTGTACGGCTCGAATGCTACAAAATGAACTTGCACTTTCCAGGAAATGTGCATATTTCATTTCAAACTGTTAGGAACAGGCTCAGAGAAGACGATATCAGACTAAAGGGGCTTCTACCGACCCGCGTCTCACCAGAGAGCATCGAGTTGCAAGACTTCAGTTTGCGAGGGAACATGCAAATTGGGGTATTACAGAATGGTCGAATGTTCTCTTTTCCGATGAGTCCAGGTTCTGTCTAGTATCAAATGATAGACGCATGCCTGTATACAGACGACCTGAGGAACGGTATCAACAATGCAATATTCGGCAAACCGAAAACTTCGGAAGGGGCTCAGTAATGGGAGGCATTTCTTTTCATGGTCGAACTGAGTTAGTCCTAGTGTATAATGGAAGAATGACAGCGGCCAGATACATCGCAGATATCCTTGAACCCCATGCTGTACCCTTTGGCCCATTGATTGGCGAAAACTTCATTCATATGCATAATAATGCTCGGACTCATGCAGCTAGAGTAGTTACAGAATTTCTGCAAAATGCCAAAATTGATATTTTAAGATGGCCAGCCAGAAGTCCCGACTTGAATCCCATAGAACATATTTGGGACAACATGGGGTGGCAAATTCAGCAACGTAGGATGCCTTGTAGAACACTCCAACAACTAGAAAATCCGCTTCCTGAAATTTGGAACTCAGTGACTCAAGAGTACATCCAAAATTTGTTTGAGGGGCTTCCGTGACGTATACTGCCAGTAATTAGGGTCCGGGGAGGAAACACTAGATTTTGAAAATGATTAATAACCATTTGATGCTAGTTATTGGTCTCTTCGCGAATGTTTGAAGATGGTAGAACTTTTTAATTTTTCATTAACTCGAAAATTTCCATCAAGAACTCATCTCTTTTGAATGATATCTCTTATTTTACACTTCTGAAAGTTACCAAGCGACTTTTGAATGACCAACCTAAAAGTTTATATAGTATTGTCGTAAAAGTAGGGTGATGTGACAATTTTTGTGGCAGCCTCTATCAACATATATCGTAGTCGCGATTTGGCAAAGAAATGAAATGAAATTTTAATTGTTAAATGAGCGATGTGATAGGTTGAATCAGTATTGTTCAAGTGATTCAGCAAAAAAAACTTAATAGAAACATGACAACCTTTTCCATCTACTATATTCTGAGCATGATTTTTGTTATGCATGTGCCTCTAATTTAGTCAGTATCATTCCAGGTTACCATAAAATTCATATTACAACTAAGGGATCTTGGGTAGTAGATTTTGGGTACAGATGATTAAAAATTTGAGATAATGATGAATTCTAAATTTCTATCAGCATCAAGTTAGCTATTCAAAATCATTAGTTTTCAAAACTTGGAGAATAAAATAACTTGTGGCATGATCTGAGTTGATATATAACCACATTTCTCTAACATTCATATTAATCGAAGTTTTCAAGATGTGATGCATATATCATTTATATTATATATTCCCAGAAATGTGTCTCCATATAACAATTGATTTTTTGATAAAAATAAATTCAAGTGTATCAAAATTCCACAAATTTTTGATAATGGTTTCGGAAAACAGAGGACGAGTGTTGACTCGTGTATATCAGAAAGAGAAAAACTTAAACAAATCATCAGCATTCTCAGGTCAATAATATAAATGTAACTCCGATAGAGATTCCATGACCGAGTATTTGTTAACTCTCTAGAACAATTGGTCTAAGAAATTATAGTGGAAAAAAACTAAAAAACCGTATATTATAACACACAAAAATACATTATACCATCAATTTCATTTGTAACCACCACCATTGAATATCCCAAGTTCAACAATTTTACAGAATTATCCTGCCAATTTTGCAAACAAGCAAGTGCATCTAAACAAAAAACAAATGTGCCTATTCCGCTATACACAAAAAGATACACATACATGGTCGTTGGAACCGTGAAGGTTTCCGAACCTTCGTCAAACCTTTCACCCAAATAACACATAACATAAAAAATTACCTACCAATGAGTAACAATTATCACACATTAATGTCAAAACGTCAATGGGAGATGTATGATTGGCGACACAAATTCCACTTTTGGGTCTATTCTCTTCATTATGATAGGTTATGACAGCCGATAGAGCATTCGATAAAATTCCGAAGCACATAGTAGATATATACCTATTAACTTTTTGCTTAAGACTTCCATCAGACAAATAGCCAACTAGGGCTGTGCACAGGGTTAACCAACAAACCTGAAAAACCCCATAAAATGCTAGCGGTTGGTAGCAGATAAGACAATATTTGTGTAGAAAAAAAAACTGGTTTGAGATGCAGCTTTCTCTGGAACATATTCATTATCTAATTTTTTTTGGCTTCATTCAACAACAAATTGAGAAACCCAAGAAAAAACAGAATCATTCATGAAACAATGTAAAATAGTTAGTATTTTTAAAAATATTACATGATTTCTATGAAACCCATATCATTATCACCCATATTATGCAATATATGAATAGTTTTAGAACCAGTTTTCATATTCAAAACAGTTCAATGATTTTTGAAAAATGCCATAGCTTATCAAACATATCATCACTCAATAAGTCGAGAACCCAACCCATAATAGGACCTAACCTAACCCGGGTAATCTTTTTTTCATTCTTTTGCATTGAAGACCTTTTTTCTTTATTTCTTCGCTCAATCGATCCAATAACGCTATGTAATATTAACTGTTGATGGTTTTGCCTTTGACATAGGTAGAACAAAATATGTTGCGTATCCCAAGACAATGATGCTATAACTTTGCCAGCCGACGAGTGTTTGATCGCTTTGGATGACTGCTTTCCATTAAACAAGCGTTCTTTTCGATTGGGGGGTGTTGTAACACAACTCTCCTTCCATGTTTCATCTGTCACATTTCAACGCAAAAAATTATACTTGTTCCGCTCAGACACGATTCTGGATACACGCGCCGTAGTTTTTGATCAGCAGTGAACAAGCGCGAAACCCATTTCAAGCAAAGCATTTCCATGGAAAATAATGCTTTTTCCCGACACTTTCAACTCTTGAGCTATATCATGCAACTCCAATTTAGGATCGGCCAAAACTATTTTATGGGCATTTTCTATGTCTTGTGAGTCAACTGCGTAATTGATTTGATTGATCAAAGCGCTCAACATCATAAGTAGTTATTCGACTGCGTTTAAAGTCAGAATACACCTTTCAATCATTGTTCAATGGAGCAGAATCTGAGTTACACTTCATCAAGCCATTACTTTGCAGTTTTTGATTAAGCAAATGTAGCGTCACTTAGTCTCCAACATCAAGACAACGGTTATGCCGAATGTCGTGGAATTTTTAACATGTACCGTTCGAAGGTTCGTATTTAAGTTACAAAAATAACACAATAGAGGTGGTGCCATCTATTTGGCAGGCCCGGACTCATTGAGTTATATTATACAAAATTTAATCGATAATCTGAAACTTTTTTACTCCGAAAACAATAGTTTCGACAGTGTCATCAGAAGATACCAAATATTAAATATGAAACACCATTACATCACGAATCTTAATAAACAAAATTTATAACATCACTATACCATCATCAAGAAATGACGTTGTATATCGTCAACGACTGATAATGCTAGTGGCATAGTTAGAGAAATGTACATACAGAATACAGACCTGAAAAACCAAGATTCCAAACATTCAGCAGAAAAATACGAATAATTGATGAGATTCCAATATTCTTAGTTTTCAGTTACAATGTACAGCATCTTTTAAATTTTTTGTCTATTCATATATAAATAATATATAGATATGTTATAATTTGTATTATAATCAATTCCCAATTTGTTGACGAATGCATTGCCTCCAGAGAAAACACACCTCACTAACGAAAAACACTATAAAATGCAAAAACAAGACACAAAAAGCGATACTGCAGGATAGCGGCGGCGATGGTCTAGCACTCGATGGACAATTAGGTTTCCTCAGTCCTCTAGAACTCACCAGAGAGTAACAGTTATCCGTGGACAGAATGACCACGTCCATTGGCGTCGTATGATTTGCAACACAGACGGACGCAGTGGCCGGCCTATACTGCTTATTGTGTATGTTTATATAGCCTATAAAAGATCGGGCAAAAATACGAAAAGCGATAATATACGCTCTTCGATCTACCCAACGCTTTATAGTGCCCTCTGGTAGTTTGCCTATCAGGTAGGTTGAAAATATCATCCATGATATCTGTTAGAGCAATAAAGTAATTTTTGATTTTTTTTTTAATTTTTTGATGAAATGATGAAAATTATTTTAATTTCGAAAAAAAAATAAATACATTTGAAGAGCTGATCAAATTTGAAATATTTTGTTTCATTATTGAACTGATATAAATATATGTATAAGAAAAAGCAAGCTTCTCTATCAAAGAACATTTGATTTGATTTATGTTCACACATGAAGCATTTATGAAGAATCTACATCAGCAAAAAAGAAATTATACCTAAGGAAAGGTTTCTCATTTCAAGCAGAGATTATTCACGATTTTGTTTAAATAAAAAACTATTGATCTGATTGAGTCAAGATTGCAACACAATTACATATAGTAATATTAACAATGACAATGGAAAGTTCAGCTAAGAAAAAAAGAATAAATTAAATGCAAGCCAGCATTAGCAGTGACTTGGCAGTTGTTCTCGATAACTATCGAGCCATTTTTTTTTCACAAAATTGAATTAGAAACACATCTATGATCAAATCTACTTAATGGAAAAATAGTACAATCACGACAATTGGGATAGCACCGGCTATTTTAAAATCGAAGTGGACTTCGCATTACTGCTATCTGGAAAATTCATATTCGACGTAAAGCGGGATCTCAAATCGTAACGCGGCGTGCTCCTTTTGGTCGATTGGTCGACCCGTACTGCTGATTCCTTGTCTGCATTTGTATTTGATGTTTGTATTACAGATGATGAAGGGTTCAATGTAGTTTACCATGTTGATGGTAGATTTATCACGTCCCGTTTGTCCATTATTGCATTTTTCTCTATTTCGATGGTTTCTGCAGTTTCTTCTTAGTAACTTATGCTGGGGATCTAGGAAAATTGGCCGACGGAAAATTCATCGACAATAAATGCCCGCATGGAAAGTAGGAAAGTATTTCGCTTCAAAGTAAAATGTATACTTTCAGATCTATTAGTTTTGGTATTCTTCAATCATAAATATTTCCAAAGACAAAGATAATAAAGTATAACTTTAAATAAGTCAAATTTTGAGCTAAACCGCGCAGAAAATCTATCTAGAATCGTAATCTTACACAAGCTACTGGATGGGTTCGGCATAATCTCTATATTTTTTTTGCGAGATGGAGGTCCATCTATACCAGCGAATAACTTCAGTCTGCATTTCGAGCAGATTTTGTCAGCCTTTAATTAAGTTGCTAGTTTTAGGTCGACCTTCTTGAGCACCATCATAGGGGAATATTCCTGGAGACACAAATGCTAATGCAGGTAATGGCCTTAATTTTAGAACAAAATCAGCGTACTATTTGCCTAAGCCGTGAGCTTGGTTGTTCCGAAAAGAAAATTGGATGAAATGACGGTTTCTTGACAGAAGTAATCTGTCATAATAGAGTGTAGAAAACCATGGATAGAAATACCATCAAGTGTCAGAACAATTTAGAATAGGCACGATACACATAACCCGATATGCCGACGAATTCGTGATTATTACTTCAGTTCGAAAAATACCTATCCGACTGTGTTCGATTTAATGCCGACTCTGTACGATTTAGTGATTGCCACTAGAAATTCTATGATAGGTAGAACTTGACTCTGTGGAGAGATGTTTCAGAAAATGTTACGCTCAGTGATCTCAGCTTGTTATCTCAGCTTTGCTGTGATTTCGGCAGATCTTATTATTTTTTATTATTATTATTTGAGTGAGGGCTTCCTAGAAGCCCGGCCACTACGACCCAGTGGTCTATTGTGGCACACTCTGTCCTAGATTTCATCCACGAGCTCCGTCCTTCTCGTAAAGGATACGAGTTTAGTGGGCGAGAGCTTAATAAGCTCAGTCAGCTTCAGTTTGCAAGATCCAAGTTCTTTCATCCTGACCCTGCCCCTAGCTGGGCACTCGCACATAACATGTTCCTTTGATTCTATATCTTCTTAACATAGTCTACATCAAGGATCCTTAATGAATGCTAATTTATTTAGGTGTTTCCTGAGACAGTGCCCCATCCGTATGGCAGTTAAAACTCTCAGTTCCAACCTAGAGAGTTCAAACCAGTCTTTGGCTTTTGTAGGGAAAGGTCCACTAATGGCACGTCGAGCGTGTCTGAGACCTGGAAGGCTCATCCAATACTCACGTACCCTCAAGTCCGCCTTTTCATTTCCCTCAATGCCCGAGTGACCAGGAACCCATATTAGAAGGTGCCTGCTCCGCTCTCCTAATGTGGCAAGAGTGTAGCGACATTCCTGCACCATAAGTGACGTACAGGTATCAGATGCCAATGCTTTCAGTGAAGCTTGGCTATCGGTGAGGATTTTAATTGACCTATTTGTTAATCCCCCCTCAAGCACAGTGGTCACTGGCGAGTATTTCTGCTTGAAAGACATTCACATGCCCACCAAGACAGATCGACTGTTCCTTGGCGACACCTCGACCATAGGCACCAGCTCCAACACCTTTTTCAGTTTTTGAGCCATCCGTGTACCAACAGGATCCCTCAAGTAGACGGTCCTGGGAGCTGATCAATTCCTGTCTATTGGGAATGATGATCTGGAATGGCCTCTCCATGTTGGTTTTAGGTGTTGCTATGTCCGACCTCATACTCAGCACTTCATTGTCCTCGATTTCAGACTGTAAGGCGCCAGGGACTAAGCCGAAGTTACCCGCTTCATTACGGGAAAGATGATGGAATTTGTGAAAAGCCATTCTAGCCACTCCTTTTATCGCCAGATGAAGGGGGGCAAGGCCCAATATCAGTTCCATGGCTGCAGTGGGTGTAGAGCAAAAGGCTCCAGTAATCATCATGCAGTCTGTTCTCTGTAATTTAGAGCTATATATTGCTTATAAGACTGCATTCCCATAGCAATGCAGCCGTACGTATACGTAGTCTATACACCATCATATATATATGAAGTTGTTATATATATATATTTTATCCACAGGTCGTTTGACATGCCCATAGAGAATGTCTAGCCTTGTGTATTGTGTTTTCATGCAATCAAACTGAGTTTGCTATCCAAGGTAATCCCCAGATATTTTGCTTCTTCAACAACCGGAATAAACACCATTGCCCAGGATACTATAATTTTTATAATGCAAAACATATCCTTCACACCACCCTGAATTGCAGACATAACGTTGAAGTCTGTCGGAAACATATATCATCTCCGACAGCCAGAATAACTATATCATCAGCGTATGCTTGTACATAAACATCCAGTGTGACAGATGATATCAATGTACCAAACAGTAGTGATAGAGCTCCTTCCTGTGAGCAGCCCTGCCAGCCAATCCAGTGACTACGGATCCCCTTAGTCAAGTGTTGATCACTGCATTTAGCATGTTACTTATCCATTTAATAGTTTCTCTGGCTCTGAAAGGCACACACAGCGAGCCAGTGGGGCCGGTAAACGCACCTTCAATGTCGATGCTGCAGCTGAGTGTCCTTGCGGTCCAGAGACTGTCTGAATATAAATATGACTAAAATTAATTGTCAGATCGGTTAATTATGATAGGCGTATTGATATAAACAGAGGCCTCAGCGATAACACCTCGGCCCTGATGTATCCAATGACATTCTCCAGCAGTATAAACAAAAGACGTAAGAAATCGGTCTAAACGACTCTACCTCGATTTACCAACCTTTCGGATGTAAACAACCCTGACCTACGAGCTGGCCGGGAGAATATTCCAGGCTAGACACGATGAACTGCCTAATGAGGTAAGGAGGACATTCAAACAAATTGTTCGGCAGATCTTAGTCGAACAATTATCAATACTTTAAAATTTGAACACTGTTCAATTGATGAATAACGCCTGTATAAAGGAATAGGGATAATCGAATTTAGATTTAAATATTTTCTTCTCCATTAAAGATTGTTGATTAATCTTCAAAGCAGCCGGATTGAAAGTGAATGGAACATATACAGGTAAAAATGTTTATATTCACTAAAGCTTATTATGTATGATTACAATACTCATCGGGTATACGCTATAATATCAATTATATATGTTATTTGATTCTGTTTATCAATAAGAACGATATCTGGTCAAGATATCTTTGCTCGATCCTTTAGTGCGAAGATTCTGTTTCTGCAAGAATTGTTTTATCAACCCGGCTAATAAAGTGATAATATAAAATTGAATAATTTTCACTAAAATGAATCTTACAGTTCAATATTCGAATTTTGAAACGTCAAATTTTTATTTCATTGAGGAATCATAGAGTCAAACATTGTGGCGATTCCTAGATTTCGAAGAAGCGAATAATACCAGGGCGAGTGTATCATTGAAATGTCGGTTTCTAAATAATCTGTTGAAGCAAGGACTGAGCAAGATGATACCTTCGATTGTCAGATAATATAGGTAAAAACTGTTTCTAAAGAACAGAAACATCTACGGCATGAATCATCTATATTTTGTTTGATGATATGTTTTCTATAATTATATATGAAAACAACCTATATATATATGGATATATATATATATATATATATATATATTTCAGCAAACAATTCTCCAGATACTAACCATTTATTCGATATATATTTCATCATATATAATATATTTATATATATATATATATATATATATATATATATGAGTAACATTCAGTGTTACTTGACTAAGGCCCGTACACAGGATTTTTCCAGGAGAAAGCCTCTGACACTACTCGTTGGTACATTGATGTCATTGTCTGATGATGCTATAGTTTGTATATATTCTGGTAGATTGATATATTCTATTTAACGTTATCCTAATATATAATTATTCCAGGATATGTTTTGCTTATAATCATTACCTGGCAATGGTATTAATTACCCAGTGGTGGATTTATATTTTTCATGAAATCAGTTTGATTGCATGAACAGATATATGGGCAACTCGTCGGGGTTAAACCCCTATATATATATATATATATATATATATATATATATATATATATATATATATATATATATATATATATATATATATATATATATTCATATTTTCTTTTGAAAAAGAAAATAATAGACAAAAACTCAATCTATGGGAAATTTTAGAGATTAAGAAAGGAAAGAATTCAGGTAAGTTACTTAATAGTCAATTAGATCTAAATCCTTCTCCTTTTCTCAATCTTTTCAATTTATAAAGTAAGCACTCCGATGGGTTTTCCAACATACCCTTGGACTTGTACCTATTGTAATATTAAGTAGGAAATAAGACTAATATATAAGGAATAACTCTGTTCATTAGTTTGTATCTATCTGATGAAGCCACAGTGTGGAGAAACCGGTCATAGTTTTGTTCATAGAGTGAAAATCTAAATACCATAGTTTTATTTAACTGAAAATATTTCAATTTGAACTTTGCGAGATAACCTATTCAGGAAAACTCTCCCATTGTGTTAATTCTACTGTTACTTATATTTGTGCGGAGTTTGATGTCAATGTCATAATTCGTCAGATAGTCATGCTTGTGTTATCTAAACACCTAAGAAAAATTTTGGCGGTTTTAGCAATGTCTGATTTTGTTGAATAAAGAAATGCCGATACATTTTGTTTGCGGACGAAATTTCGGCTGTGGAAACTTTAGAAAATTGCAGAAGGCCTTTGGTGATTAGACTATGATGCAGAAAATGTTTATAAATTGTACAAAGACTTAAAGGAGGCAAGGAACGTACTAACCACTTGGAACGCTCAAGCCGACCATCAACATCTCTGATATTCAATCAAATGAAAGAGTTTGTGCTCCACAATGCTCGACTGATAGTCAGAGGCTTGATTAATAAAGTTGGAATTTCAGAGGAATGAATGAGAATTATTTTAAAACACAATTTGGTCCTGAAAAAAGTTACATCTCATTTCGTTCGAAAAATGCTCAATACTTGGAAAAAACCATTGCTGGAGCTAAAGCGTGTGAAACGATGGTTTTTATCAGGATAATCTGAAATCCATAATTACGGGAGATGAGACTTGGTTCTGTACTTAGACCCAGGGACAACCGATCAATCAAGTGAATATCGTGGCAAAGGTGAGACAAGACCAAAAGAATCACGCCAAAGTCGCTCGAGTCTCCACGAAGCTATTCGCAGAAAGATACCATAACAGAAAGATACCATAATTATGTACCGTCAATTCTTGGTTTCTGCACCACGATAATGCATTTCGCTAAAAACTCAACGCATATCGTTATACAATTACCGTATTCATCTGATTAGGTTCGTGTGAGTTTTGGATATTCCCCAACTTCGAAAGACCACTCTAAGGTCACCGTTATGGGTCGATTGAAGAGATTCTACGTGAAACGGCGTACGTAATCAAGGATATACCTGGCAAAGATTATTTGGCATCCATCGAGAATTGGAAAAAAACGTAGGCATAAATGAGGGAATTACTTTAAGGGGAAGAAATAGACTTGGATGAATTGATAAAGGTTTTTCCTCTCATAACAAAATTCAGCGTAGGGTTTGCCCAATGTGGTGATTATTTTTTAAGTAGTAGTCATTCTGGTTAACTATGAGAGCAGAAAAGCCGTAGTTCGTTTTGAGAGTATCCGGTACGTTCTCCCTTGTTATATTCGAAAAGATTAAACCAATGTCTAAACTGGCTGAAATACCATCTAGATTGATAATGATATTTTGTAATCTTTCGAATTGTGGTGATTTTCGATACTTTGGTAGTTCATTAAGCACATTAATAAATTCGCGATTTTAGCGATTTAGGCTACAACGTGCGATAACGAGGTTTGAGATTCACGAGATACACGTATCACTTATTGAAACGATACTTTGTACGATATTCAAAAAGAGACAAAACCTAAATACCACTTAGCTGTTGGAGAACGACAATGAAATTTGTCTGTCGGGTGCCACATCGCGAAAGTTGATTTCCTTAAAAAGCAATAAACTTTACGTCAAATTAATGAAATTAAACAAAATAGGAGACCTGCTATACTCTGGCCAAATAAAGAAAAAACCACCGAAAAGATTTTTTGATTATGAGAGAAGTAATTTAACCTCATTTCGTAGATACAGGTGAGTAATACCTTTTTTAACAGAAAAATGCATTAATTTTATTATTTAAGGTACGCGAAACTCCTTTTTATCAATATAGATATCTCCACATGACGCGCGATAAAAAAATAGATTTTTAAATTCCAGCTCGTAGATCTTTTTGCATCCATGGTACGAGGCAATTGTCTATTCACCAAATGCTCTCCTATTTAGATTTATTGCATTTAAATTATCATTGTTGCTTCTAATTGAGAATTGTTCATTTCGTTAAAAAAGTTCAGATTGTGTTCATATTGTGATAAACAGGTCATACTCATGATCCAAATACAATTCACGTTCTAAGGTAAAACATTGGAACAGAATCATTTTCTACTCATTGGCAGACGTTTAATAAAACAACTCTTGAAAAATAATGTAATTCTTATGCTAATATTCAGAAGGTGACCCATTTATTATAATATGAAAGTATAATATAATTTACATTTCTTTTAATGTTCAAGTTTGCTGAATATGATTGACAACTGAGATAATATCAAATTTGCATGATGAATGCAAACACTGAAAACGTTGAAAGAAGATATTTTATTGCTCACAAATTTTTCTCTTGCTTGAATAGAGAATATAATGTATTGCCTTTCCTTTGTTGGCATGAATATGAAACAATTCATATAAATTCTCATAAGAAGTTGAAATTTGATCAGCTGAGTTCACGTTTAAAATTTACCTGAAGATGATTTTCAAAATATAATTACATAATCTTGAATCGAACCTAACAGATCGCGAATAGTAGAAAGCATAGTCACACTGATATAATTTGCTCTCAAAAAAATGAAAAATGTGTGCAATGCATGAGGTCCTTTGATTTTCAACTCACCCCAAAGCAGCAAATTAACACCCGAAGGGGAAAGAGGAAGAAATACCTCAGAAAAAAACCACAAACCCACAATACTGTAAGTTTGAGGTTGATGAATTCGTAATGTCTATTTGTGCGAATAAGTAAATTCCAATTTTTTAATTCTTCCGCTTCAAATCGTGATGTCACTTGATCCTCTATTATAGCTTCCACTCCAACCTTGATGTAGTCGACTACACTGGACAATTCAAAATCTTTGAATTCCTCCTAAAAATTAAAATATTTATTGAACGATATACAATAGGATAATCTAAATGTCAATAAAGTTACAATTGTTCACAGATCCCAAATTTCGATAAACGTGATCCTGATGTGAGATAACATACGTTTTAAATCTTGGTTTTCTGAACGAACGAAAATTTAATAATTTTTCTGAATTATTTTCAAATGGATGCCGACTTTCTAGATACAAATGTTTTTATAGGCAATATCTGCATTGAATTTGACGTCATAACTGCAAAGAATCATTGAAATAAAACGGAATCAAATGTTTTCACTGTTTCCATAACAGTCGTGTTTACGAATTTCTCAATATTTCGATATTTTTTTGAAATAGAAAAAAGTAAGAACAGAAGAGAAACAATAGCAGATAGAGAAGTCTCGGTGATCACTTGCTGAAACATTTTTACTAAATACACTCCACAAAAATTGTCGCATCACCTGGTATTCTGAATTCCGCAATCGATTAAGCAGCTCGATCGCAGTTTCTTTGTCAACATATGTTTTTGGACATATGAGGGGAAAAATCTTATCTATGTAGTAACATTTGTTTCCATATCATCTCAAACACGTCTCAAACAAGAATGATTTATTTGATCAGTATTCATTCAATTCCTCTTCAGGTTTCACGCTAAATTAATGCAAGTTTTCTGTGTTTCTTGTTGATTTTCGAATCTTTGAATTAATTGTACTGGCTGCTGAATGTCCTGGACGCTATTTGAGTGATCATGAAGTGGTAAGAATTGTAACACTTCTAGAGGAAGGGCGAAGCCAACGTTACGTGGCTAACTTGTTGAATGTTAACCAAAGCACTATTTCAAGAGCAATTAATCGGTACCACGAAACAGGGGAATATGGAAGAAGGGCCAGACAGGGAAGAAATCGGATAACAACACCAGTTGATGATCGTTGGCTTCGTTTAACTCCACTATACGGCTAGAATGCTAGAAAATGAACTTGCACTTTCCAGAAATGTGCATATTTCATTGCAAACTGTCAGGAACATGCTCAGAGAAGACGATATCCGACGGCTTCTACCGGCCCGCGTCTCACCAGAGAGCATCGAGTTGCAAGACTTCAGTTTGAGAGGGAACATGCAAATTGGGGTATTCCAGAATGGTCGAATGTTCTCTTTTCCGAAGAGTCCAGATTCTGTCTAGTATCAAATGATAGACGCATGCCTGTATACACACGACCTGGGGAACGGTATCAGCAATGCAATATCCGTCAAACCGAAAACTTCGGACGGGGCTCAGTAATAGTGTGGGGAGGCATTTCTTTCCATGGTCGAACTGAGTTAGTCCTAGTGAATAATGGAAGAATGACAGCGGTCAGATACATCGCAGATATCCTTGAACCCCAACTTGTACCCTTTGGCCCATTGATTGGCGAAAACTTCATTTATATGCATGATAATGCTCGGCCTCATGCAGCTAGAGTAGTTACAAAATTTCTGCAAAATGCCGAAATTGATATTTTAAGATGGCCGGCCAGAAGTCCCGACTTGAATCCCATAGAACATGTTTTAGACAACATGGGGTGGAAAATTCAGCAACGTAGGATGCCTTGTAGAACACTCCAACTAGAAAATCTGCTTCCTGAAATTTGGAACTCAGTAACTCAAGAGTACATCCTAAATTTGTTTGAGAGGCTTCCGAGACGTATACTGGCAATAATTAGGGCCCGGGGAGGAAACACTCGATTTTGAAAATGATTAGTCACCATTCGATGCTAGATGATAGGTCTCTTCGCGAATGTTTGAAGATGGTAGAATTTTTTAATTTTTCATTAACTCGGAAATTGTTGATATTTTCCATCATAAACTCATCATTTTGAATGATATCTCCTTATCTTACACTTCTGAAAGTTACCAAGCGACTCTTGCATGACCAACCTAAAAGTTTGTATAGTATTGTCGTAAAAGTAGGGTGATGCGACAATTTTTGTGGGGAGTGTAATTGAAAAATTTAAGACAAAACACTAGACTTAAGTTTCACAAAATATAATGAATAAAAATATGTTTGAGATATATTTCGGTTTGTATCCCATTTTCAAGAAGGAAATTAAATCATTACAAATACAATCTCTGGAATAAACTTTTACTCTTCATGTAATAATTGATTGAAAATGTTCTTTACTAAAAATGTATATTTATGTATATTGTATCTGAACATATACTGATAGACAATTAAATTGAAAAATAGAAAAATTCTTGAATTCATTTTTCAAGACAATCCAATTCACTATGGAAATTGAAAATATGGAAGATATTCAAATAAGGGGAGGGATAAATAACTTGAAATTGACATTTATCGAAAACCAACGTTCACTGATACTTTAATCCATAGTATAAAATCAAAATGTCCGCGTTTCATACATTTGTGCATATGTTGCTCAGGGTTCTTATTTCACGAATAAACTTAGAAATTACAATTTTGGGAGCATTATGTGGTCAGATAACGGAGACGACAAAAACGTCATAGACAAATTCATAGCTAAAAAAAACACAAACTACTATTACCCTCGATTAACACTACCCTTTAGATTCACGAAACAATAAAATAGCACATTAATTATGATCACAAATAATTACTGAAATAATTCAGTAATTATTTGTGGTCATAATTATTGTGCTATTTAATATATGCCATAAGCCATATATTAAAAAATAACTAATTTGTACGAATAAGGAAAATCTATATTCACTCTTGGTCAATAACAAAGATCGACTTGATACAGATGAAAAAAAGTGGTGCATACAGGTGTTTACAAAAGACACGTCAATATTTAAGAAGGCGATTGCTGAAGTCATTTCATGAAAGAAGTTCATATAAACTGCATAGGTCCGCAAAAACTTCGTTACTGATTTACAGGCTGTTAAAGTTTAATCGAAAGATGCTGTTGAATTTGAAAAAAAATTTTGGGGGTGTTGAAAATTTTCAAAGACGTATAATTTTCAATACAAAACAATATTTTGGACTCTCCAGTGGCGCGCGTATGGACACAACGCGAGTTATTCTCAAAGAAAAAACTAGGACGCTACTGATTTTTTTTAAAATAATAAGTATTTATGAATTTTCCAATTATTTTTCAAGTAAAACACTCTCCTGATTTATTTGTACGACGCCCAATTTTTGATTAAAAGAATGTGAAAAAGTTTTCTAGAAATACTTGCGATATAATTGATGATACCGGCTCTATGCTCAGTCATAGATGTGTTTAGAAATAATTAAAGTCAATGTCATTTCAGTGTTTCTGTTTTTCAATCATTTTGAATATATTGAATTGGAATTTCAAATCGGCTATCATGAATCGTTGTACGAATGCTGAGATGACCGACATGCACTTCACTTATGAATGTGCTGACTGAAATGCATTAAAAGCTCGGCGATTGTAAAGTGAAAGATTTCCAGACCGTATTCCTCCTGATATGAAAACTTTTGAAAGCATTCATCGACAACTGTCTGAAAAAGGCACATTAAGACGAAATATAGGAGAAGGAAGGCCAAGGGAAATAAGATCGGTAGAGCTGGAAAATGAGACTCTAGCAATAATTCAAGACGGTCCTGTTACCTCCACTCGAAAAATTGCTGACGCTTAAGGTGTCAGCAATGGAACTGTTTGGCAAATTTTTCATGAAAATTTGTTGTATCCATTCCACCTACAACACCTACAAGCACTTCTTACCGATTTTCCATCCCGTATTGCGTATTGACAATGGCTTTTGTTTTTCAAAAAATTTCAAAAGATCGATTTCAACATCAGTTCTCGTTGAACGTTTGGATCCGCATTGTTGGTGACTGCGTAATTAAACCAGTGTTTGTATCAGGGAAACTTACGTCATAGACTGGGGTGGGGGAGGTGTACCTCCACTTTTTGGAACACACACTTCCAGAATTTTTGGAGGATGTACCAATAAGACAAACGATGTGGTTTATGCACGATGGCACACCTGCCCATTTCAATCAGCTTGCTTGCGACTTCCTCAACCAGGAGTGGAAATCGCTGGATTGGTCAAGGTGGACCTCAATGTTGGCCTGCACGGTCCCCAGACTTGAACCCCCTCGATTTCTTCCTGTGGGGTCATTTGAAGTCTTTGATTTACACCACATCCGTGGCAAATGTTGAGGACTCAAGAAATAGAATCATCGCTGGGTGTAGTCGATCCTGGTGTTTTTGAAAGAGTTCGCCAATCAATGAGGAGAAGACTGGAATCTTGTATCCAAGCTGGAGGAGGTCACTTCAAACAGCTTGTGTAATGTCTTGATTAAGAGTCTTCGTTTTGCCCTTGAATTAAACTTTTGATTTTCAAACATAGGTTATTTAATAATAAAAAGAAATACACTACGATGGTTCTTTTATTCGAATACTACGTGTCGTTCAATGAAATGTATGGATTTCCTTTTTTTATTCTTTTCAACATTTTTTACTCAAAAATTTGAAGTCGTATAAAAATGTCGAGAAAGCTTTTTTCTTGAAAAATAAATCAGAAAATTCAAAAATATTCATTTTTGACAAAAATCAGTAGCGACCTAGTTTTTCTTTGAGAATAACCTGCGTTGTGCCCATACGCACGCCACTGGTGAGTCCTTTACCTCAATATCTCAAGCGGTTCAAGAAAAATTCGAATTTAACAGCATCTTTCGATTTAACTGTATAACACCCTGTAAATCGGTAACAAAGTATTTGCGGACCTATGTTCACGTGAACTTTTTCATGAAATCACCATAAATATGCCGTTTCTTTTTTGAGCACCCTGTATAAGTATACTGTAATGATTGCCCTGATATTTAAATAGGTCAAACAGGTCGTTCCATCAATACTTGAGTAGATGAACATAAAAATCAAGAATTTATAATAAATTAACAACTGGTTTCCCATAATATTGTTTAAAGGATAATCATTTATTAGATTTCACAAAAACCTAATTTTTCAATCAGCTAACAAAGGCCAGAGATTAGATTCTTTAGAATTCTCACAAATTTCATCAGCTCACAAACATAATCTCCCAATAACTACCGACCAGCTTCATTTCCATTGTCCATTTATTTCTTAGGTAATTGTTTCAATAATATGTAATAATTTAATTTCCTCTTAATTTTTGGAAATGGGTTCAAGCCCAGAACATATGTCAAGCCTATTTTTATCCATTATATTTTGTGAAACTTAAGCCTAGAGTTTTTCTTCAATTATTTAATTATTTAGAAACTATTACAATAATTCTTAACAATAACAGTAAACGAATGTTACCTTTCATATAACAGGTACTTGAAAAAGACAGATTGTCAACGTAGAGAATAAAACAACAAAAATACTACCACGGCTATATCATTTGAACGTACAAAAATTGAAATGTATATTATTTTCGATTTCACAGGTAGTAACTACTTCAGAAGAGTATAATAAATAACGCCAAAATAATGTGTGTCTAATTTGAAGATTGTTTATTTCCAGAAATAATTTATAATTATCCACAGTAAATGAAAGTTTTAATTATAGTAAAAGTCATATCATTACGAATACCGCAAAGATTTGATGGCTTCCAAATACAATAACAACAATCTTCCAATTAGACATTATTTTCAACTATTCGTTCATAGTACGAAACATCTTTTCTTTTGTCTTCAAGGGCAAAATTATAATACTTCCATAATATCTGATTATGAAAATGCAAACCTTGTTTAATTGTTATGCGGCATTATATGAAAATGCAGACCTAGTTGAATGGTTATGCGGCTTTTTATAAAATGCAGACCTGATTAAATGTTTATGCAGCTTAACCGATCCTTAAACTTTTTAACAAATAAAATTTCATTGAAAAAAAATGTATCTGAAGTACATTGAGATTCATTCAGAGTTATATTAGTAATTAAAATGGACAGCTTCGAATAGACAGGTCGTTTCAGTGGATCATTCTTCCTGCCAGATAAACCAGAATGTTCAACATCAATGCGAAAATCGCTTAAGTTTAGTAGAACGTATATGACACTTGGGTTAAAAAGTCCCGGGACTGATAAATAGAAATATCGAATGCGCTATTATTTCAGGTAGTACCAACTTTTGAAAGAAACGTGTCAAAACTTCATCACATTCAGTTAAGTAGTTTTAGAGATATTGAGCCTGAAGAGGAGTTACTTTTGTAAATTTGTAAGCAATTATTAGAAACGAGTTCTGTGTCTGAATAAAACACTACTATTTGATTGGTACAAATACCGTTAGTCCATGAATTACTTAAAAAGTGTTACCTGGAAAATTCTCTGTCGAAAACAACCATTTGCCGATGGTATGCTGATTTTAATTGTGCTCGCACGACCACCGAAGATGCAGAACGCTTTGCAGGAGTGAGCTGACATCCTGAATATATCAAAGGGCACTGTATTCATCATTTTACAAGAATATTTTGCCATGCAAAAACTTTTTTTGAAGTCGGTGCTGCGTTTGCTCTCAGTGGAACGAAAATAACAACTAATTGACGAACTTGAGCATTGTATGAAATTTTCAAAACGCGATAAAAAGTGTTTTTGCGTTTTATGTGATCATGGATGAAACATGGATCCACCACTACACGAAGTCGAAAAGAGCATCTGCTGTATGGAGAGCAGGGGCTGAAAGCTGTCCAAAACCCAAAAGTCTACTGATAAGGTTATGGCATCTGTATTTTGGGCTATTGCTCGGACGAACAGGCTTTTGCCGAAACTAACGCATATTTTGCGGCCAAAGATAGATCGTTCTACAAGTCATAGAAATGTTGGAATGATTATATCACGTCTGTCAAGATTTTTTCGCAAATTTTTCTTTATATTAAACAAGTTCCACGAAGAAATAATAAATGGGCGATGTCAACCCAGATTATTGGGTCCATAATGATTCTAAAACATCTATAGATCATAATCGGCATCACTTGGAAGACTGAACCTGGCCATCGCGGCCCTCTCGGTCAAACAGAGAAGGAATTTGTGGAAATATCGCAGGTTATGTATTTTTTTTTTATCTCCTTAGTCCCTTTCATGACCTTGCTTGCTCTTTTCTTAGATTTGTTTAGGCATATAAGAAGTTTGATTTAGCGACAAGGAAACGAGTTTTTCCTCAGGTTTTTTCATTCGTTTATGAATCATATACAAGATAGTATGGTTCCCCTGTTACATTTCCTGAGCTCACACTTGTTTTTTTTTCTGACACACACCAAAATTATAGATATAAGCACTTATTGTAAATACAATTATTCAAATTTTTGTAAATCCTCTCTTTTCAAAAGAATATATATATATATATATATATATATATATATATATATATATATATATATATATATATATATATATATATATATATATATATATATATATATATATAAAATATCAAGATCATTATTACAAGTATGGTTTTCTTCTAGCAAATGATTTGCATAGTCAGAATCTGAGTTCAGTTTGTTAAAACTGCGTTTGTGCTTTATAACCAGATATGGAAATTTCTAAAAGTTCTACCAATGAAGGTCATACTTTTATTGCTTTGAACAAGGCAGATTATTTACTTTCATTGAATATGAAAATTATCAAAAAACCAAGAAAAATCCCACTGAAAAATTTCAATCCAATATTAAACACGCCTTACAGAAATACCGAACAATCTAAAATACAAACTTTCAGTTGATAATCCGGAGTCACCAAAACTATATTCTCTCAGTAAACTCCATAAAAAAAGGATATCCCCAGACTAATGGTCTCATACGTTACAGCTCCAGCAGCTAAACTTTCACGTTATCATATAGACATCATTGAACACTCATGTCATTTCATTTCAAAATTTCCAATTAAGTATTCTTCAGATCGAATAAAAAAAAACATACTACCATATAATGCCAAACTTATGTCCTGGAATGTAGTTAATTTCTACCCTAGTGTCCCACCTCACGATCCATTGAAATTGATCAACTAAGCTCTGCATAATAATGTGAATCCCAATATACAATGATAACTTATGCTTCTTTTACGAACAAGTTTGGAACAAAATTATTTTAAGTTCAATGATTAAATTGATATGAGCAACGGTTTAATAATGGGTTATCCTTTCTGTCCTTCGGTAGCCGAAATTTTCATGGAAAACATTGAGAAACTAATTCAAAAAAATCATCCACCTAAACACACATAAAATAGCTTCCTATAACAGTATGATACATAGATTTACTACAATACCAATGGCAGAAAAAACTCCTTGAAAGAGTTCAATATTATAAAACAAATAGCGGTCAATAATAGTTTAAATTCTAGTATGATTTACAATATACTTCCTCATAAACAATTTCAACATGCAATTCATGAGCTTTTTCCTAGTATTGAAGAGACCAATCACAAATAAAATATATTAACTTATATTGGTCAACCTAGTCCTAATTTGAAGTAAATCTTCTGATCTCATAATTTGAATATTGAATGAAACAGATAAGTCTCTAGACAAATATATTGATTACTGTCAATCTGAAATTCATGAATTAAACAAATCTGGTATTTATAAACTCTCTTGTGGAAGTTGGGATAAAATTTATATCAGTAGAACTTTTAGAAATGTCAATATTAGGTTATTAGAGCACAAACGCAGTTTTGATAAACAAAACCAGATTCTCACTATGCAAATCTTCTAATAGATATCGACCGAATAGATTGAACGTGTACCTAAACGAAGCATTGAAATAAACAGAAAAATTCCGGAAATTTACTTCAATTGAACCAACATTTGTTACCATTACGAATTCGTTTCAGTTTTTAAAAGAAGCTACACTGTTTGGATTTTTCTCCTATTAAGGTGAGTACCTGCTTTTAGTAACAAAATATATAAAGCACATCATCCTTTTAAATGCAATACTTATGTGATGAAGCCACAGTGTAATCAAATGTCATAAGTTTATGAATATAGTGAAAATTTGAATATCGTTTTATTCAATCAAAAAATTAACACTTTTGTTTCAGAAACAATAAGAAAGTAGTTTTATCGTATCATAGCATACCTTCTCTGCGATCTCATTTTCATTGGCTTTCTCCAATGCATTTTCTACTTTTTTGGTTGCAGGAGGATCGGGGATCAACATCAACGTATCGTCTCTGCTTATAAGTGAGTTTGCATTTGGTATGTAACCATTTTTGTGTGATTTTTTGTGATCATTTGACAAAGCTTCCTCCTCTACATGGCTTCCTGTGCTTTCGCTATAACCTTCATCATCGCTATCATCATCTAACTTATTAAGCTTTCGTGCTGATTCAATGTTTTGTCTTCCATGCTGAAAAAAATGGCAAAATTAACCTCATTCACGAAAAATCCAATTTTTACCTAGTCTACATATCCAAGCGACACACTTATTATCTACGGATCGTCTATTTCATAAAGACAAAATGGTATTAATCTTTCTGTAATGTGATAATAAAAGCTCATTTAACCAGAATATTACCCATGTCATTGATTCAAATAATACTGAAATGTAAATATGTGTTTTTCCATATTCTGATAGAATTTGGTTTTTCATTGAGATATCAAAAAAAATGTTTTTCAAATGTATACTGGGTGTAACTGAAACTAGGGGCCACCCCATTAACTTTTTTTCTATTTAGAATTTTTTGATGAAATTTGGGAATCGGATAGAAGACATCATCAATATGTTTGACATTTCATTTCCGGTTATGCCGGAAACGATACCAACTTTCGATTTTCAAATGGGACACCCTGTATTTTTTTGCTTATTTTAATTGTTCATCTCATCCTACGGTCTTTTGACATATTTTTGAAAGAAAAACAAAACACGATCTTTTTTTTTTGCAATTTTCATCTTTCGTTCTAGAAGGCCATGAACAGTGACAATTGGCTTAGCTCAACATCTCCTATCACAAAAATACAAGACTGTATCTAAAAATTTTATTGCTAATTTTTTACGGGGTGTCAAAGTTTTAAATTTCAGTTTTTCTTCAAAAAGTAGGTTTTCTTATGAGACAACCATATCCGGCCACCCAGTACTACAGAAGCAATTTATTTTTTTATACTCACGTCACGCTATTCTTAACGGTTGCGGAGTTCTAGTGGAAAATACCTAGGCAATTTTTGCAGTTTCCCCATTCGCTAATAACAATAACTATGTTGGCGATGCAACATTTTTGTTCATACTTATAATACTCTGTGCTTGCTATGTAAAATCTTTTCTTAGATTTGTTTAGACTTATAAGAAGTTTGATTGTAGAAATATTTTTCTGCTGGTTTTCTTTTTCCATTTTAACAGATTCCTGTCCCAAACCCCTTTCCTTTCACCCTTGTTTTTGGAAATCATGGAATGCAAGAGAGAATGAAGCGGCTAAGCGGAAAAATCTTTGGTACTCTTTATGTACACACGACACTAACACATCATAAACAGACAAGCTATTGCTAGTGCAATAGCGACACGGAAACGAGTTTTTTTCTCAGGTTTTTTCACTCGTTTATTGAATCATATACAAGATAGTATGGTTCCCCTGCTACATTTCCTGAGCTCACTGTTGTGTTTTTTCTGACACACACCAAAATAATAAATATAAGCACTTATTGTAAATACAATTATTCAAAATTTTGTAAATCCTCTTTTCAAAAAGATATATATATATATATATATATATATATATATATATATATATATATATATATATATATATATATATATATATATATATATATATATATATAGGGGTTTAACCCCGACGAGTTGCCCATATATCTGTTCATGCAATAAAAATAAAACTGATTTCATGAAAAATATAAATCCACCACCCGGTAATTAATACTATTGCCAGGCAATGATTATAATCAAAACATATCCTGGAATAATTATATATTAGGATAACGTTAAATGTTATGATAATATATCAATCTACCAGAATATATACATACTATAGCATCATCAGACAATGATATCAATGTACCAACGAGTAGTGTCAGAGGCTTTCTCCCCGGAAAAATCCAGTGTACGGACTTTAGTCAAGTAACACTGAATGTTACTCATTAATAGTTTCCTTTGTGTGAAGTGGTGAACGATCGAATTGAATACTGCTCTGTATATAAATATGACAAAATTGTCAGTTAATTATATTACATTTATATAAATAAATAAAATATGAATATATATATATATATATATATATATATATATATATATATATATATATATATATATATATATATATATATATATATATATATATATATATATATATATATATATATATATATATATATATATATATATATATATATATATATATGATATGTCAAAATTCCATTGTTGTTAATTATCGACATTGCGAATTGGTGAATGCAGTTTTGAATACATATTCGCATTTTGTCAGGAATCAGGAAGTTGTATTGAGCTCAAATTATATAACCCTTCCCGTTGTCCCAGAATCATGAAATTCTGCTAGAAGCAGTGTTTTAAAACGCTAGTAGTGTTGAAACAATCAAGCAAGTACAATTTTTACCTATGTTAGCACATAATGATGATTCAGACTGAGGCGCAATTTAGCGATATCGATTCGGGGTATAATTTATCAGAGTTATCGGATTTTATAGGAGGATTGCAAGGTTGACATCAATATTTATTATTTCGTTTGGTATCTATCTTGACGCCTACTTGATTGTTTCAATGTATAAGTGATGAAACGTTGAGTATTCACATAATGAAATAAACTTCAGTTCTCCATTTTGCTTAAGACTACTACTAACTACTGAAGTAATGTAATATACGTCTTAGAGACTGATTTTCAGAATAGTCTTGAAAGATACTCTCAAAAAACAAGACTCATAATTCAACAAGCTTCTCGGTGTGTGAATCCTACTTGCAGTTGGCTTTTTTTTCTGCAATCACCATTGTAATTGTACATTTTTTGTAATTACAATTCTTTTTGTCATTACAATTGTAATCATAATAATTCCAACAGTTAGGAATGTAGTCAAAACATTGTCTGGGTTTCGAGATATAATCACATTTTCTTGTGATTACGGCCATAATTTCAATCACTGAAGAGAAAATTAAGGAATAATAACGTAATATTAGCGTTAGAGAAACTTCGGCAGACCATCTATAAGTCCATATTTGATTTTTCTATGATTTCTATTATTATAGAGGGTACTCCAAGGTAAAAATTTGAGCCTCCCACTAATTCAGAAGGCAGTGACCGTAGAAGACAGGTCGATTTTCGTTTCGAAAAGGGTCATTGTTTATGCTAACTTTGAGCATGTCTGATCTACAACCTACCTTCACTATCACCTACCTACAAAATGATCATAGGGAATATAGGTCGACTGGCATCGTTAGAAAGGTCTTTCGATTATATGTCTCAATTGTTAATTCTTTTGAGATAAAATTTTGGTTCAACTACAAAAAGATATATAATATCATGTGTCACCTCTTTGGATAGGTTTCTTGATGCTCTAAAAAAGTTTAGTCAACTCTTTGAGTTAGAGGTCAACGCAGGGTGTTGAAGTCGAATTGTGCATTCCGGTAAGAGAGTAAGTCGGGTCGATTAATTTAGATTTATTCGATGGTATTCTTTAATTTGCTTAGTTACTAGAACTAGAAACTGTCGGAAGATTGTATAATGCGAAGAATATTCAATAATTTAAAAAAAATAACACTCAGCACATCAATTTCTTACACATCTTCTACTTTTTTTTCTAAAGCAATATTTTCATCATTCTCATTATACAATGATCAATTCTGTTGAAAAAAACAGTTGCGCAAGATGAACAGCAAGAGTATTTCACAAAAATCATCCAGAGAGAAATCGGTCACCAATATTCAAATCTCTGGTACCAAAATTTCAGGCAACAGGTTCAGTGGCGAACTGTAAGCATAAAGTAGTACCTCCTGTGAGGAATGAAGCTGATGAAATTACGGTATTGGATCATCTACAAATGAGCAACACTCAGTCCATTAGGAAATTATCCCATCCAACAAGCATATCAATTACAACTGTCTCCAGACTATTGAAACATCTCAAATTTCAACGCTACAAAATAAGATTGCACCATAAACTAACAAAATGATGAATTCAGACTTGTATAGAGAAATACATTTACATAATGCACGAAAATTGAACGTTTGGGCTAGGATGTACGGGAACCATCTTGTTGGAACGTTCTTTATCGAGGGTAATCTCAATGGAGATAGCCATCTACAACTGCTGAAAGAATTGATTTTATGTAGATTTTGAAAAACGATTCCACTCTCAGAATATTTCAGGAATGTACCAAGGCCAGCAAAGTCACCGGATTTGAATACTTTCGAATTTTTTATAGGGTCATTTAAAATCCTAAATGTAAACTACGCAGCCAGAGACTTTGGACGAGCTGCGGAGGAGAATTGTGGCAAAATGCCGACTATTATCAGCACAGCGACCCGATGTGCCCAGCTTGCTAAGATAATGAATTCCTCGGTTTCAACTAAGTGTTGACCACTTTCGATGAGAGCATCGAGACCTTTCCGATGGGGTGTCACATGCTACCCTGCGATTGAAAATTTTAAGTATGCAGAGGGTAGGGGATTGACAGTCAAAATACATCCTGTTCAAGGGGTTGTTCGAATATTGCAATATTTTATATATCTTTTAGTAGTTGGAACAACATGTACCCAAAATTTAACTCCAAAAAATTTTCGATTGAGATGGATAATCGAAAGAACTTCCTAACGATGTGCAGTCGAGCTATATTTCCTATGATTATTCTGTAGGTGGATGATGGTGGCGGTAGGGGGTTGATCTGACATGCTCAGAGTTGACATAAACAATGGTCCCCCACGAAAAAAAATCGGCATGTTTCAGCAATGTTTCCTTCTTGTCTTAGAACTTAGAGGGAGAAATCAATTTTCGTTGACACACCCTGTAAATTACATATTAAAAATTTATACTCACATTTCAGTGATAGTGAATCGTATAAAACAAAGTTCGAGAGAAACTTTTGCAGAAAAGTGTATCTAACACTCTCACCCAACCTACTTTTATGATAACATTTTCAGCAGACCATACCTTTGACATTGAATCACACTAAAATACTGTATTACCACTTCACCAAACGATATTGCTCAACTCTATGAGCGCGTTTCGCTAACTCAGTTAAACCCATGAAGCTAACTATGCTAGCGTGATAAAAGTTTTGGTCAGGTGGTTATGCAGAGTTTTAGTGTGAAGTGATCTTGAATAAATTTTCTCGGAGAAGTAGGATCAGTAGGGACTTCAGAGATCCAATCTAAAATAAAGTATTCGAGACCACTATCAATGTTCAGTTCTATACAGATTATTGTGAGTTAGCATTTTCTTTGGTCTACTTTGAGCATTGACTATGACAAAAGAGGGATACAATGAAAAATTCAAAAATAAATTTTAGAAAAAATTGATCAGGTAATCAAATTTCGCGTTTATATTCATATTCTAATCATACAATTCATACAATGAAATGTTCTTTATGATATATCTTTCAACCTTGCATTCAGTGGGTAAATAAAATAATATTTACTCAGCATAAGCTATAAAATTTCCTAAAGATAACCTTCTTCATTGATTACTATTGAATAACTTGGAAATCTTAAGTCATAAATGTATTCCTGGAATCTCAATTGATAAACCCGCGAATTATTGGAAACATTCACATTACAAAAATGGTGTTTATTGAATTGAAATTGTTTCTTTTGCACAAATAAACAAAAAAGTAGCGTGAATATATTAATGATCAAAAACTTGTATAACAAGTCGATATATTCTATGAAATTGTTGAAACGACCTACAAGTTTTTTTTGTGTTTGTTTGCTTACATTATCCATCTATTTCTAGATATTTGTTTCAACTGAAGTTTATTGTCAATTGTGAATATTGTACGATGTAAATTCACTTGTCAACAGTTTTATATATTTCATCCAAATTCAAAATTACAATGGAATGACGATCATTTACCAGGATTATTCAATTATTTTATTTTAAATATGACTACATTGGGATATTTCGCATTTTAAAGGAGTTAAAAGTCATCCAAAACTCTTGAAATTGTGCCGTTGGAATGCAACCAAATTCAGATGAGAAGTCGAGCGCAAACAAAATGCGACGCTATTTTCGATAGTTATTAAACACCTTTTCAAACATATTGATACTTATTAAAATATTCCAATGTGAATTGATGAGTTTGTTCTCCTTACGGCTCTTTCTACACCTACGGTGTAGTGGGTGTAAATCAAATGTTGGGAATTATTCAAACTGCGGGAGGATAGGTAGAGTAACATGAACCAAAATAGTGTAGACTTTCCATGACGTTTCGTGTTTCGTCCCTGCAGTGTCGTTTTCTAAGCTACAAAAATAAGATTTGTGGTTATAGTCTCTCATTTCTTCTGATTCTCCAGGTTATTTGTAATGCACACACTGCAAAGTCTGCCTTCAAAAAAATTGTAAGAAAAATACGCAAATACATTTGAGTTATAAATATCTGACAACAAGATTCACGGGATGAATCCAAATTTTCGAACACCCCTACAGTTTTACACTTCCTCTCGAGCAGGAGTGGAAAGTGTAACGAATAATAAACTTGGTGCAGCTACACCTTGCAGCGAGAATAGCAACTATGTCGTCATCTCCGGCAACAAGAATGCAAGTGTACACTTTGAGTAAAAGTATAAAAGGTATAGGTAACAAGAACAAACCTTTTGATTGAAAATATGCAAGTAAATTGTGGCTTGTAGGTCGTCAACCCCAGAACGTGAAATCTATCCTAACCTATTGATTGAAAACATGCAAGTGAATTGAGGCTTGAAGGTCGTCAACCCCAGAACGTGGCCCTTACCATTTAAAATTAAACCTCCGAGTTCAGAGTATCAAGACAATGATCCATTCATAAAACATATCATATTAACAAATCCTTCAGAGAGTCAGCTATGATCTATTATCCGAGTAAATTTATTTGAGGACCCCAATGATCGCAGAGGGAATTCAACATGAATGTTGCAAAGATAAAATGAACTTTATTACTTAATCTGTTTTAAGATTTTTCCCATTTCCGTACCTATTTGACCGATTCCATTTGGTCTCAGGTGTGACAAGAAAGTAAGATCATTAAGATACTGCACTTTGCATTAAAGTAACGTATCCTGCTCTGTCTTTTATACACAGTTGATTGACTATATTCAAGATATTTTCTGTTGCACCTAAATTTACACTGCGTACAAAAATGTAGGAGTATTAGGTGAGTATTATGATATGTGGACCGCACTTATATCAAGCCAAGTTCTTCCAATGATTTAACGATTAGTTTGTCGAATGTAAACTCAACGATGCGATATTACGACAAATTGAATCAAAAGCGAAAGAAGACATGTGTTAATTGGTGATTACTAAAATAAGATATGTAGGTTGGGAATCGGTTCTTCAGAAAGGATACGGTTAACCAAAATACTATAATTGAACAATCTGCGTTGTACAAGACCCTTAAACTAACGGTTAAGCGAATTTCCCCTCAACGTGCTTCCCAAGTGAGAAATACATTACGTGAACATAATCTCATAAGAATAACATTTTTTAGGCGATGCATATTTTCATATTTGAAAACAAATAAAAATCACTAGAAGCCAGATCAGGAGAATATGATTGACAACGTAGCAATTCACATCAGAGCTCCACCAGATTGGCTGTTGCAATGTAGAAAGAAAGAACAGAGGCATTGTTGTAGTGAAAAAAGAATTTCTTCTTGGCAAAAGATGACCGCTTTGTTTCGATTTTTTGTTCAATTGGTTTAACAGTGATGCATAGTACTCAGTTAGTTTCATCTTCCTTAATAAAACGCTACAAAACCTCATTTGAGTTTCGTTCAACTTGCAGAAAATTAACCTGGAAGAGTTTTACTGATTCACGTGTCTGGTCAATTGTCCACAAGCGCGGCAACCTGTCTTGCAGGTAGGTTTCCTTTCGCTATCTCTTTAAATTCCACTCGGTGATCGTTAAACAAAATATCGTGGACTTTCGTGATCATTTCGGGAGTACTTACTTCAATGGGTTGTTCTGCCGTAACGAACTCAGTAAGCCACTTATAAATCCCCTCAAGTGATGGAGAAGCATCACCATAGTACTTTTCAAGAAATCCGTTTTGTTTCTGTGATGGTTTTCTTACGTAAGAAGTAATGTTTCATTAGCATTCGATATTCATTTTCCCATTTCAACACAAAATGAGCAGCTCGTCCGGTTTGATTGGCTGTTAAATCAATACTAATTAACATATCAGTATGAAATTTCGAGTTTACAGTTTCCAGGTATTGTATTATCCAAACATGACATAGCTAGTGCACGAGTATCACCACTTCATTGATTTCTACCCGACCTATTAATTACCCCTCTACTTCAATCAAGGTTTCCATATCGAATAGCGTTCAGTACTCTTTGTGTCCAACAAATGACCTGCAGCGACATAAAATCAATGGAAACTATATTAAACTATGTTATTTATATTACCTCTGATGTCTTTCTCGATGGTATTTTCCTGTATCACTTCATCCCAGTTTGCCATTATCTTGAAGATTGTGGTTGTTCAGAACTGTGATGATTAAATTGATGTGAAGCCCAGTTTTGAATTTTGCCTTTGTCAAATATTCAATGGTCTCTTTTTGCAGGTCATATTGAACACTTACAATGAGTGTTTCTTTATCATTTCGGTTTTGATTCACTTTCAATTCTTTCCCTCGGTTCTGACGACGGCAACTTTCAAAATTGAACAGCAATATATCAATGGTACCTATCTTCTACGTATAGTATGTTTATTTCACTTATCTCTGATGTCTTTCTCGATTGTATATATGTCTTTATGCATCACTTCATCTTAAAGAATGTGCTCAATTCAACTTCGGTATTAACTACTTTTGGTCCGAGTGAAAAGCAGAGGGTGCCAATGGTTGCTTAAAACTCCGCCTCTGATTGTTCACGATTGATTAATTAATTTGTAGCTCATTCTTTTTATTCTGCCATAAACAGTCATCTTTCACAGTTCATATAAAACACTAACAATAAGTATTTTTTCATCATTCCAATTCGTCGAAGCATACGATGATTTATTCCATATATTCCTGTCTTTAATGGTGACCACTTCTGCGCACCCGTAACGAGTCAGTCAGCTGTTTGCCGAATGCATTTGAATTTCATACAGTGTTGTCAGATTACTAACCCAATAATATTTGGACGCACTTTTTCGTCAGTATGCGAACACAATAATCGAACTCTAGTAGACCGTTTTTCTTTTCTAGTTTGTAGTCAATAAATAAGAAACTTCCTTTATGTCATATTGTTAATACCATAAAAACCAAAGTTTACGGGATAAATTATTAATTAAATATAGAGAAAAGAGACAAAACCAAAGTATTTTATTAGATCTCACTAATAGTTTATTAATAAAAATCAGCTCTTTCAATTTGTAAATGAATGTGGGGAATGGAGTTTTTTTCTCCTCAAAATGGTAATTATACGGTATAGTGTCGTTAGTCAAAATTCACTGAAAAAATTTTTACTTGCTAATTTTGGGGCCCAGAATCCAAATCTGAAATCGAGAGAAAACAGAATTTGTTATACGACGTAAGGCTCAAAACATTGCATGAAAAAGATAGAAGTACTCACTATCTCTCTCGTTCCTAACCGAGAGCGAAATTCAAATGAGAATATTTCTAAACCTAACCTAACTAACCTAATGTTACCTAAAACCTAACCTACTAACCTATTCAATTCAAAATTATTAATTTAAATTAGGTTTGAGGTTCGGTTAGGTTGGTTGGGTTTGGTTTGAAGAGATTTCCATTGTCCATTCCATTGTCGGGATCATGTCACGTAGGTCTGATTTGAATACCGTTACACTGCCAAATTATTACTTTATATGGTAACACCAGCTTCGGTGTTTTCTGTTTTTAAGTAAGTAATGGTGAAAACGTTAATTGATCAAATATTTAATCTAGAACATTTTTGGGAAAATATGGGCAGCTATTATAAATTGTAAGTGAAAATTTCTCATTCTGTTAAATTGTTGTCGCATACCTACTAGAAATGGATTATCATCCTCAATTCTAATTTGTCAGAAATATAGATAACGAAATGACGCTTATGATTCTAATGACAAGATGAGAATAATTCTAATCGAATAAGAATATGTAACGAATCTGAATATGTAACGAATCTGATAACACTGTATAAAATTCAAATGAATTCGGCAAACAGCCGACTGACTCGTTATAGATGCGCAGAAGTGGTAACCATTAACTTTAATTATTAACGATTGATTAAAAATTAATTTTTCAATTTGAAATTCAGTAATGCCAACATCGAAACGGTTACTCTATCTTTTACACGACCTTAGTAGCTAATACCATTTTGGCATGCTTCCACATCTTTTCCAGATCGCACCAAATTCTTGAAATGGTTCATTAGGGCTATACTCTTTACTATTTTATCAATCAGTTACTATGACGTTTTGTTACAACTTATCGGGTCGTTTTCGAAGTTTCGAACATGATTATCGACATTCACACGTGACAGGTTAATTTGAAGTTTTCAATAAAAACCGAAGGTAAATCGATGGTTTGTCTGAGGGTAACGTGAGTACCAGGGTAAAATAGTTTATAACGCAAGGTTAGTTGGAGTAAAGTTACGTGGAGGACGGAAATACATGAAATAGTTATTCCCAACTCCCCTGATTCAATCCATTGCTTTAGAGATATATTATTCGATCAACGATCAGTTATAACAGAAACGTCTATCCTCGCTACAAGTTGAGGTACATCCCATCCGGAAATTGCCGATCGAGTCACATCCATTACAGACGACGAATGATGGAACGTTCGGGGAGCTTAGGCGTTTAAGAATTCTAGCAACTCGGGCGCCGGGAGGTTTGAGTGCCTAGGTGTTAGAAGCGCAAGGTCGGTTTTGGGTACTAGGTGTTCGAGGCGTCTGGACGTTCAGGGGGCCTGAGCGGTAAAGGCGCAGGGTGGTTCGGAAGGCCCGGGTTTTAGGCGCAAGGCAGTGTGGGGCGCCTGAGCGTTTGGGACAAGTTAGTTTGCGTCGTCTGGATGTTCGGACGCAAGGTAGTTCTGGGCGTTTGAAGGCGTAAGATAATTCAGGCAGTTTATGCGCGAGGTAGTTCGGGGCGCGTAGGCGTTCAGAGTTCCTAGGCGTTTGGGGATGTAAGGTAGGTCTTCCGGCTTAGACGTTTGCACTGCAAGGTAGATCTGCCCACCTACTAGTGTGTATAGCTAAACGCGACGTAACCTTTCTGTAAGAAAAGGAGGAAGATATATCAACAACAGTGTATACAGGATATGATTCTATTTCAGAGTGGCTCACTAACGGTTTATGCAGGAAGAAGGGGTTTGTAATGAGACTGGCATCGTCTTTGCGCGCAGGCGTTAACTACCCTCGAAAGGTTTCCGTTCGAAACAAAAATTGATTCCTTTTTCTTTTAATCTTCGAAAATGCCAAAATAATCAAGATGGCTCGTTTGAGATTAAATAATGATCTTTTGCTAAAAGGTTCATCAAAATTTTTTTTTCACATTCTGTCATAGAGGGACTTCGAAACGTTTTTCAATGAGGCATCGCTCGGCCCTTTTTTACTATTCAATTTTGAGAGAGGTTTAAAATCCTCCTCTTAGGGGGTTGCTCGTTAAAACATAAAATATACATCAAAAGATACCCCTCAAATAAAATCATTCGATAAGTTCCGGTATGAGAAACATACAGGGTAAGATGGAACACTATGTAAAGGGCTTGATGAAGAAACACTAAACAACAATGGTAGTCGATAGATAGAAATATGTAATACATTCGAGTGACGGGTAATGAATGGATATATTGATTATGAAGAGGTACAAAAATACATATGGGTACAACCGATAGGTAAATTGAAATCAATAACTGACTATTTTATACAGAAACAATCATGGAGCCGATCACATTTTATTGAAAGCTAAAGTAATAATGAGCTCAAACAACAACTAATACATATAATATTTCATACATAAACAATCGATGTAAAAGCATGGAGAGTGTCAGCAAGTGGAGCCGATACATTTTATTGAAAGCAGCTGAAGTTAGAATAAAAACTTAAAAACCAAAAACAACATATACTTTTAGAAGAGAATAATGGTACTACTGATATCTGAGAACTATTGAGAATAATTGACGACTGTCTAACAGAAACTCAATCTCAAGCTCAATCGGCAAGAATGGGTCGAGACAACGATGTAATGATTACGGGGACGGTCACTTCATCTGTTTTTTTCTATCGATAGAGATGTAACGGACGCATAATCTAAAATAGAATGAAGGTAATGGAAATCAAAACGGAACAAGCAGATGTCACCGCAGAAAAATTTTTATGTTACGACAACTAACTCATTGAAGAACTAACACAAAAATCTGTTCCGCGTGTTACCCATTTGTCGCATATTGTTCCAAATTAGACCAGAACATAAATGTCTTTATGATGTGATTACACTATGTTTGAGAATTAAGTGGAGATTATGTGGATATTCTAGCATAAAATACATATCATTTTTAACTCTGAATCTATAGAAAATAGAAGATCTGATTTTTGATTGAACATCTACCGTATTTTCCAAAGTTAATTATGAATTAAATGAACTTTGAGAGAGAAAGTAACAAAAATCAGTTTCATGAAAAAATCGATAGAAAAAACAACCAATCAATTCATGTCTTCAAAATGTCACATAAGGTATCCATTCTATCTGATGCAAGCTGGTTATTCTTCGGAAAAATCTAGTCACATTGATTATACTGTTGACAGAATCTTTGAGATTTCAGGATAGAATTGGTATGTTAAAAAATAATTATTTGAATTTTAATTGATTATCTCCGAGACTAAAACTTTTTCATTACTAATAAATTTTATGATAACAATACCCTCAAAATATATTTTAAAGCAATATTGTATTTCGAATTCTCACGGTTAGTCTGACAATAATAATAATAATAATTTATTGTCTTGTGACCATTACAATGCAAAGGTAATTAACAAACGTATTAGACATGTCCACATGTAACAGGATAAACAATTATCAGAAAAAATGTATTCAGTGAGTGAAAGCATTTAGTGTACAAACTTTCCAACAAACCCACCAAACGCCCTCACATTTCTTATTGATTTTAAATGGTTACGCAAAGCACTATAGATTTTTATTTCCATATATCTAGGATCCCTCTTATATCCCGATACAGTGTGATGGTTTGAGCAATAGGCCAGCCCCCTCGTTTCATAATTGTGGTTGAAATTATCTGGTAAAATGATGTTGAAATTACGCTTCACATAAATTAGAAGATCCAAATTATACATGATAGCTAATGGTAAGATACACACTTCCATGATATACCCACGTCATAGTACGTCTAATTATTCCCAGAATATTTCTGATAACATTTTTTTCTAACTTGAATACTCTGTCACAGCATTCAGAGGCACCCCCGAATACACTGCCAGAACTAAGCCTAGATCTAAAATATTAGTGGTAAAATGACGATATCTCTAAGGTGGCTGTTACTCTTAGTTGATACAGTACAAAACATTACAAATAGTTCTTATGCCCGTGCCATTTGAGATTGTTTGTTGTCTATCATAACGTCTATGAACTTTGTTGTTTCGACTCGATGATTACTTTTTACTTCCGAAGATGACTACGAGCTTCATTTACAGGACAGTTCTTAAATTCATAAATACAGTTTTGGTGATGTTAACGAGTAGTTTATTAGTATCAAACCAGATGGAAATTCTGTTGAGTAAGTTCCGCACATTCTGAATGGTATTGGCAAAAGTGAACTGCACATTACATACTAGTGACATCAGCGAACATTATCAAGCTGCCTCGGTTCCCAATAACATCAGGCATATTATCGATGAACAAGAGAAATACCAAAGGCCCCAACTCAGATCCTGGAGGACACCATAAATTATGTTAAGTAACAAAGATTTGACACCTTTAATCTCAACAAATTACACTATTTCTATCTATATATACATTTACTGCAATGTTGTATTTCAAGATCTCACGGTTAGTCTATTTCACTAGTTCGTATAGGTATTTTCATTATTGGTACATCTAAAAATATGGTCGATGGCTTATCAAATTCGGAAAAACGGCTAGAAAATTGTATTTAAATATATCATTTGCGGTTTATGAAGAATGGCGAAAGTTATTAGTAAATTAAGATAAACAATATATCGAGTTTTTCGTGATTGATTCAAAAACTAAATACTTAAGAAATTATCAGAATCAGTTATTCAGAATTTTAATTGAAGGCACAACACCTGAAACAAGTATACAAGTATACATAAATATCCAAATATCCGATATATATCCCATATAAAACCCAATTATGTGAATTATGATATTTTCATTGAAAAATTCCTGTATTTAACAAAACCAACAGAAGAATGTATGAATGTTGACTACACACAACCAAATTTATATGGAATCACCCGATATTTTGAATATTACCTCAGGGATTTTGGAAATTTCGAAGGATTATTAGAATTGATCCTTCTTTAGATATTTCAATTGAAAAAGAAATAAATTGAGGTTTATTTTGAGAAAGAAACAAATAAAAGAAAATTAAAGACTCTTTCCGCATGTAGTAACAGTCCGATTTCTCGAATTAATCATTTATATCTTTTAAACTCAGTTTTCATAATTTGATTAATAATTCAATCTCAATTCATCAAGTTAAATATTCAAATAGTTTGAAATTCGAATTAGGAATCTATAGGTAATGATACCCAATGAAAATTATAGTTATATCTGTAAGGTGTCGCTGCTATTGATCTAGGTTGTTCGCCGGTTAATTGTGAAGCCAGTACTTGAAAGAAGATCGATTTCTCGTTTCTGTGGGAGAACGGAAAACAGTAACTCATTATATGTAACGTTTCCACTTTATTGTTGTGAAGAAAATGATGTCGCTTTTTTATTAATTTTTTTGAATATCAATAGTTTTTTGATAGAACCGAGTCTATACAAGTTCGGAATTCATTAGATTCTTTCTCTTTTCCATTTAGAAATCTTCGGAATCGTTTGTTATTTTATTGGAGCTGTGTTGTAGCGATTGGAGTGAAAAATTTTCAGTAATAGAAATTAAGTATTCATTGATTTTCTAGATAAATTCCAATCGTCTGAGGCTTTATAAGTAGTCGGTAATTTTGCCGGATTTCCTCGACAACCAATTCAATTAGCCAGTGGAGAGATTTTCGAATTTTCTTTTTTAAATTAACCTAGATCGATATCTGCTATTCCCAGGATTTTTTTTCACCGTCAAGATATTTTGAGTCATCTTTATGCCAAACCTTGATATCTTACGACTGGGGTAACCACGTCCTTAAGGGAAGTAGTCTTGTCACCTTGCGAACGATATTCAGCCAATCAAGTAACCTGTAAGCTGTAACAATACCAGAAAACTGATGTAAAACACCAAATCCAATCATCGTGGGAATAAATCTCATTCCTAAAAAGCTAAGTGTTTCTCTTAATGATCAAATTCTTCTTTTCTATATTTTTTAATTCTTGACTGGGCTCTATCATTGAGTCTCGATTTGTTGAAAAGCTCAGATTATTTTAAATTGAGAATTTGTACTATGTAATTTGAATTCATCTCGTCTGAGACTCCTTTTATTGTTAGTGGTTAATCTTTTTAGTTAAATTTTTTTTTGTATTATTTACCTTGATTAGAGTTAGTAGATTAATAATCAGATACTGTGATTTTGATATTTATCTTATAATAAAGCTAGCTGATTGAAGTGATGAGTATTATTCCTAAGGCTATATCTAGGACCTAGGTTCTAGACGAAGATCTCACACTCTGAGATTAAAGGACTCTGATCTAGCTAGGCATAGGTATTAATAGGTAGTGTCAATTGTAATTTTTTTAACTAGCCTTTCTATAATTGAATATCATTAAACTTCATTAGTTAAATTGCTTAGTTCCAGTAGAATTGAAATATTTCTCCAATTATAGATAAAATTAGAAAGAAAACCATTACATAGTAAAAATATTGAAACCCCCTTTGAACGAAGTCTTTGAAGTATCGATGCCTGATGCTGTTGCTTCCAAAAATTGCCTTTGGACTATGGGATGCGACACACTAGGGCCTCTTCTTGCAATTTGGCTCAAAAAGCGGTCTTGTTCTTCAGAAGTGATCTTCCAACGACTTCTTTTAGGCCTATTTTGCAGAGATTGCAACTCCACGTATTGGGCGTATGTTTTTGAAATCACCCACTGTGATACCGTCATTGTGGCCGCTATATCCCTCTGTCACCTCTTCTTCAACGAGAGCAATTATTCCACTCCTCTGCACATCGGACAATCCAACGTAGGCATTTTCAATTATGATTATAGGCTTTTTTGAATTTTGAAATTCACGGTTTCTAATCTCAGTAACGACTGAGTACAACAGAAAATAAGATTTTATCACAAGTTATTGTGAATCGGAAAGGAGGGGTCGAAAATATTCAAATAGCCATATATCCGGTAAAAAACAAGATACATCCAAGCAGTTTTCAACGACTTTTGTTCAATGAGTTCTTTAATTCACCCCTCAACTCTCGAAACGGAGTAGAGGGAATTGATATTGTCAAATCACCATATCTACTGTATAATCAAGATAAACCTATGCGGTTTTCATATTAATCTTTGGCCTTTTATTGTCAAAAACTTTTGTTTGAAAATGTTTTTAATACAACCCCCAACTTCGAAACCGGGACGGTGGAGTTGAAATTTTTCAAATCGCTTATATCTCCGGTTTTAACGTATCTTGGTTAAAACCGGAGATATAGCGATTTGAAAAATTTCAACTACCGTCCCGGTTTCGAAGTTGGGGGTTGTATTAAAAACATTTTCAAACAAAAGTTTTTGACAATAAAATGCCAAAGATTAATATGAAAACCGCATAGGTCAGTCAGTCCCGTGTTCGTGGCTTATAAGAGAGTCCAATGCATTTCGGAAAATTAACTAGGTGACCCAAATATTTTGGGTTCATTTTTTCTTTCTTTGTTAACTCGAAAGGGTTTTAATGAAAACCTTAGCCCTGAATTTGTGCATACCCAACTCTCCCCTTCTTTCGCCATTTTAATTTCTTTTTGAAGCGCTCGTATCTCGCGTTCTGTTCATCTTCGGCCGTGTAAAGTTTAACCGTCCTCTGTACTAAAAATAAATTATTAGGGTTTGAAAATACAAATAGTTTTCAAAGAATTTTTCGCACACTTTCATTTCGTCGCTTTTTTTATGTGCATCTAAAACCTCTTGTCTAAAACTTAATTTTGAGTGTCTACTCTGTAAATGGAATCCTTGTTCTTCATTCCACGCTCGAAGTTGCCATGTTTGTACTGTGCGTTTAGGAAAATTTACTAGGTTAGCCAATTTTCCAATTTTTCCAAAAATTTTTTGTAACTTCCATCATTTCATAACGAGGGGTCTCAGGTACACTGGAAAAAAATGCGTGTCGCGCGTTTTCATTTGAAAAAAAGCACAGAAAAACATGACAACTTCGAGCTGGGATCAGTGGGCGACGAATCCAGAGTTGATTTTTTGTTTAAACACTCGATCTAACCTAACCTATACGAATTTAATATTATACTTAGGAATATCACTTTGTTTGGAAAGTTTTCTCTTTTCCTTTTCTAGAGCACTAAAGTTAAAAAATTTTCAAGTGGCCACAAGTAATGCTAAACTGATTACCCAGACTGAAAAACGAAACCTACCTTTGTCTGTCGACTCTGGGTTGTTTGTTCTTGATAAAGCTCCTAAATTTATGGGCGATAGCTCATTGGATTCAGAATAACAAAATATGAAAACTGACGAAAGTTATTAGCAAATAATAGATAAAAAGATATAAAAGTTTTTAGAAAATAATTCAGAAACTAAATAATTTGAAGAAAACTCCATCTGTTTTATTTAGAATTTCAATTTAACGATGAATATTTTGCACTTTGCGGCTTTCACGACACAAGCGCATAGTCTCCAGAATGAGCACAACACTTGAAACAATTCTTTTGAAGCAGGGCGCAAAATTTTCATATTTTTATAAATATCCAAATCTTCTATATATAGATAAATCGGGTGTTTTCGTCTCAAGCTATAGCTTCTACAATTGTTGATCGATTTCAATGAAGCAAAAACCGAATTGCAACTAGAATAATTTTTTCTATTCTAGTTGCTGAAGCATTTTCGTTGGTTTGTCACTTCCAGAAATAGCGGAAATTGACCTTCTCTTGGTCTTTCAAAATGGCAACTACCATATAATTTATTTTTCGATTACCCATCCAATATTGAGTACCTTCTGCAAAGAAGTATGACTTAAAATGCTGTATTTTTCGAAAAAAAGAAAAAATTATCGACAAATTTCGAAAACTGCATCGATAAATTCATAAAAGGGGGGCTAATTCTCGTTATTGTTTCGTTTCGAGTCTTTTTCACGGAAATTAACCAGTATGGAAGACGAAAGTCAAGTAAAATACAAACATGATACAAGTACATTTCGAAACTAACAGAAAAAGTATTCGAGCTATTTGACTCTATCGGGAGCGATTTCTAGATCGTAATGAAACGGAGCGCTGTAAATTTACCATACTTGAGAAAACCTTAAGAAATTGCCACCTCTTTCAAAAAAAACAAAACATCGAAATGGAAAAACTCCATGAAAAATGCCCTCCATGCTGCTGAATACACAACAGGCGTGTCCTGAATATGGCATTTTTTTATGGTTTTACGTGCTCTATTTCTGCCTTTCGGCTAATGACACGCCGGGGAATTCTGTCACCTAACTAACCCGGGAATTTTGCCGAACCTCTCTCGTGTCGAGAGAAGGGTTCTTTAATGTCCAACACATCTCTGTTAGACAGGACCGACGGCTTTACATCTCCTCCGAAAGATGGATACTCAAGCGATTCCCAGAATCCGAAAAATCGAACCGACTTTGTGGGTATTGAACCCAGATAACTCTGCGTAGGGGGCGAGCATCATATCCTCTACGCCACCGAGCCGGCTATATGGCATACTGTTCGAATGAAAATTTCATTATAATTGTTCTGATTTTCCTTCAATGAAAACTGGTCCTATCAAGCGATTCGAATAAATGGCGTACCAGAAATCCACACTGAATCATCGCTGAATATTATTGTTATTATATTATGCAGATTCAGATAAGCTTAACCTCCTTTCTTCTGAAATCAATGGAGAAAATTCTCGACAACTACTTGAGAAGTTTCATAACACTTCATAGAAAACAATTTGCCTACCAACCGGACAAATCTACAATTGATGTCCTACACGCTCTAGTCAAAGAAATGGAAGAAGCACTAGGGGCCAAAGATATAGCCTTAGTTCTATTTGGAGATACAGAAGGAGCCTTCGACAATACCTCCTATACTCCTATATATATATATATATATATATATATATATATATATATATATATATATATATATATATATATATATATATATATATATATATATATATATATAGTAAGTGAAGTACGGACTGAATTATGAAAAAGAGACATAATACTTTTTATAGTGTCATCATCAAAATTAGAATGCACAAATAGATTAAATACTTCTGCTATTAACTTTTAAAGCTTCAGATACACTCAGAGCAGGACAATTTTCTTCTGGGCCGCCGTCGACATCATTATCATCGCTATCTTTACTGTAGACGATAACATTTTGTGGAATATTTTCGTCAGTTGGTTCCTCACACGTTGCGATATCATCAACAGAAGAATATTGTTCAAGTTTTTACATTTTCTATGGGCAGTCCTTCCTTCAGACCTCTTGCCCAGACAGAGAGCAGCACATCATCATCATCATCATTGTTGTCGGCAGCAACACTGATACTGTCTGCAATACCAGGACCGTCTCGGACAAATCCAGCATGTTTATAACAGTTGAAAATCGTCGTTGACTTAAGCTTGTTCCAGGCGCTGTGAATCATTAAAATGGCATCCAGTATTGTGATCTTCGGATGTTTGGCACTGCTGGTGTCTTCATTTGCATCAAGACTGGCGACAAGTTTTAGAATCAGGTTTCAACGAAAATTTGATTTATCGCTCGAATTATTCCCTGGTCAATAGGTTGTCATACAGATGTTGTATTAGGCGGCAGGAAAATTAGAGTTACGCTTTTCAAGTCGCAGATTGGGGGATGATTGGACTATTGTCAACCAGAAGCAGGATCTTTTTCTTCGCTTTAGTCATTTCACGGTCCCAATTGCGTACCCATTTAATAAAAATATCAGATTTCATCCAGGCCTTGCGATTGCTCTCATAATCTACCGGCAGAGATCGCACATTTTTAAAACATCTTGGGTTCTTGGACATTTCGATAATTAACAATTTCTTTTTCATCATTCCACTCAAGTTAGCAGCAACCATCACCGTTATTCATTCTTTCGAAAATTTTCCTCCCGAGCATTTCTCGCCTCTTAATTTTAATGTCTTATCTAACGTCCGCATTATATATTTCGTCATCACAAAATTTTGCGCGCAAATTAGGCCAAACTTTGCTTTGCCACTCGGTCACATCGCTCTGTTTAACCGACAAAGACTCTCCAGCAATTTTTCCGGCGACAATATTGTGTCTATTCTTGAAACGGTTAATCCAACTGGCCGAACAATCAAATTGAGAATGTTTAGCTCTTTAGCAAAAAAATTTGCTTCTTCCTGAAGCATAGGTCCATTTACGGGTATTCGTATTAGGTTGCAGCTTAAACCATTGTAAAGATGCCAAGTCAACTTGTTCATGACACGACACCCTCACTCGTTTAGGTTTTAAAATGTTCGCATTAAACAAAGGTTCTATCTTGTGTTTGTTTCTCTTAATTGTGGATATTGTCGAATGACTTACACCGAACTCCTTCGCAATCGTTACATTCGACTCGCCGGCTTCTAAACGTTGTATTATAATACTTTTTTCTTCAATGGAGAAACTTTTTCGTTTTATAGAAGCCATTTTTATACGCACTAACGTCACTCATCACTCGCAAATTATGCACTGATGTGAAATAAACAGTCGCGTCTGATAGTTTCTCACCTACGATTTGTTTATTTGTTAACACGTCAACGCTTGTCGTCGTTGTAACCGGATATTTTCTTGTGTAATTTCGTCGTGAAAAGTGGTCGGTCGTTGTAAGCAGAGTCGTATAAAACGGATGTATTTTCGATAGCGGCTGATATTGACCAAACATATGTCTATAATTACGTCGCTAAAAACGGCGAAGTCGTACTAAACGGACTACACTGTACTTCAATAAGACCTTGCAGGTATACATCTTGTGTGTTTTTACTATCCAATGAGTACAAATTACGCCACAAAACTTGCCTGTTTTCAGCAGAGACGTGAGAATAACATTCATCTGTACATCTACAAAGGAATGTTTGTTGTTGGTTGGCTGCAACGTTTTTTTTTTTTTTCGTTGGTATTTGTCCTCATTCCTCACAACTTTCTTTCTCTTAGCCAGAACACTGTCATCTGATTCACTACACATCACACACCGAAAAAACGCAATGCTTACAAACAAAACAAAATGTCTCTACAAACAAGGGAAATTAAAGCTGAAACATGCTTCTATATTATAGCAAGGCACCAAACTAATAATGTGAGCCACACGATTAGATTCAATTACATGATTTCATAAGGTTTCTATCAAATCAACAATCTGCTAACATAACTTTTTTCTGCAGAAACAGCACAAGTGATTCACTTGAAAGTTTCATGAAACATGTGATGTTTCTGCACTAGAACATGCGTCAAGGATTTCTGTATCAAAATCAACCACTAACTCAAAACCGCCAAAAATGTCACATGCGTCGTTTCTGTAATAACCAATTCAATTGAATTGTTCATTTCTACTATAATCTTTTCACTTCACTATCTACGAAATCGTCCATTGATTGGCCCTATAGATTCATTCAACGATGCGAAAAAAAAATTACGATCATACTTGATTCCCGGCATTTTTCCACACCGGAAAATAAAAAATGATCATTAAAGTTCTAAAGAATCTAATGGATCAATGTTTTTTTTATAGGAAGAGGAACTATGTACTATTTCTATACATTGGAAAAATAGCTATAATCTAACTGGTATTCGAAATGATACGAAAATATTGTTTTCGGTATAAAATTTTAGTTCTACTTGGAATAACGAAAAAATCCTGAACAATCCTGCAGATACGTTAGATAAACGAATTGATATTCAATTGACGAGGCTTTTACATGATAGAAATCCATTTTCACAAGTACAATTAAACGATGATTTCTACTAAAATATATTAATAAATGCTCGACGAGTTTCGATACACAGTATTTCTGTCAAGAGCGAATAATACTACAAATATATCTTACTAACATATACTTATATATACTAAAGAGGCTATCCACTCAGAGCTATCTGTATTGGAACTAGTTTAGGAAACAAATTTAATAAGGGTGAGTTATTTATGTCTACCAGATCATTAAGAGTTTCCGATGACTACCTAAATTTGTTAATTTCAAGTACTTCCAGAAGGTTGAGTTTTATACCTCTATTCTCAGAAGGTAGGATTTTAAATTCCGAATTGAAAGAATGACTATTTTCCCTACGATGATTTGAATAATTTGAATCGGTGTTTAAATTGATGAAACTGCATTTATGTTCAGAGATTCTAACATTAAAATTTCTTCCTGTTCTACCTATATAAAAAAATTGCAATCTGCACAAAGATATATTTGTAGTATTCATCCAACAAAATCTTTTGTTGGATAAACATGTTCCAACGATGAATAATCAAATGAATATTTGAATTTTATTTTACCAAAAATTTCTGGGCTAACTCGGAACGCTATATTGAATCTTGAATTAAGATAGTTCGAATTTTGTCTTCTTTGAAAATCTTTTTAATAATTCCTCAATTATTAACAGTTTCTGATTTATTTGCGGAATTTCAATACCTTTCTTTCATTTTAATTTGCTAATAACATTTACAATCTTTTATGCTCTTTGAAACAATTGAACACATTTTCTAGACATCATTCTGAATTCAATTAGCTATCGCTCATATTTAAGGAGTTTAGGCAAGCAATCGAAATATCTTCAATAATCCGTCCAAGCTATAGTAATAAAGCAATCGTCTTGAAATTTATCTTGCAAAAGTCATACAGAGACAGTATAGTTTAAAACACAAGTGAGTACTAGAACTCCTGGTTAGCCCTGGAAGTTTTCAAACCTTTCTTGTATCTATGGATGAGAATATATTTAATATCCACTTATACTCGAGGACATTAAATCAAAACATTGAACTTATATTCCGTAATTTTTTTTTAGATAATGAAAACATGAACCTTGAACATTCATATTTCACGTGCTTTTTGTGATTACCAAACAATTTCAACGAAATGATAACAACTGAATTCATCAGTAATCGATGTTGAATTATAGAGATACATTATTATAAGTTAATGATTATTTTCAATGACGCGAAATAGGATTCTCACGAGAAAACGATTCATGAACGCCTGACATAACGTTGATACAAGTTGAACGTAGAAACTATTTCGTATATACAACCTTCTATTTGAATAATTTATAGAACAACTTTGCATTTAACTCATTCCCGATTGATTTGATGGGCCAACGTTCGCTCCTAGCTTTCAATGAAGCAATGCGCAGTTAAGCTGTTAAAGAAAATGAATTTATCGGTGAATTTTTAATAATATTGATCAATTTGTGTATTCTAAAATATCAACGAATTTATAGATTATGTCAACATACAGAATGAATAAAATGTTCAATATTATAAAACGTCGGGCTTGTGGATTCACTTGAAGATGAGGAGAGAAAAGTATCCACCTGTAGATGGCAGTACTCTTCAATAATAACATGGCGCATCTTTTGATAGCACCAAAATTACTGCCGTTATTGTTTTGATAATCCTTTGAGTGCGTTGATGTGATTGTTTTTGTCGAAATGGAAAAGACGATTATTGATCTGTCATTAATTATTTGTTATTGAAAGGCAAAACGCCTACGTAGAAATCAATAATATAAACATATGAACATACTAATGTAATAACATACTCATATTCCGGATAACTTTTAATGTACAGATTTTTTTCATTGAACAAAACAAGGATGTTCAAAACTTTCATTATATTCATAAAATTATAACGTGTTTCATCACACTGTAGCTTTATCTGATAAGTAGTACATTCAAAAGGATGATCTGCTTAATATATTATAAAGGTAAAAGCAGACACTCATCTCAATAAGAGGAAAATCCAAACAGGGTTACTTTAAAACTGTGAAGATTTAGAAATGTAAACGAAATTTCCGGAATTTTTCTGTTCATTGATTTCTAATACTTCCCATAGGTTCAGTTTTAATCTATTATTTTCATTATGTGAAATATCAAAATTATTAATTAAAATATTGTTTTCTTACAGGAATTGATTTGCATAGGAGAATATTATCTTTGTTTGCCCAAATTGCATTTGTGTTCTGATACCTAATATCGAAATTCTAAGTTCTACCGATATTAATTTTATCACAACTTCCACAAAAGAGCTTATCAACACCTGATTTGTTTCCTTTATGAATATTACATATACAGTTTTCCATGTAACTGTCTGAAGAGTTATCCGTTCTTTAAATTTAGACTAGGTCCACCAATATATTATATTTTTGATTGGCCTCTTTAATACTAGGAAAAACCTCATAGATTGCATGTTGAAATTGTTTGCAAAAATACATGCTGTCAATCATACTAGGATTATAACCATTATTGACCGCTATTTGTTTTATGATATTACGCTCTTTCACTAGTCCATGAGAAGAATAAAACTCAGTTCCAAAAATTAAATAAATTATTGAGAGCCTCATATATCACTCGGTAAAAGCAGGTTCCTAGCTCAATTGGAGGAAAATCCAGACAGGGTTGCTTCTTTCAAAAACTGAAAAGATTTAGTAATGGAAACCAAATTTTGTTTAATTGACTATTAAGCGATTTTCCGGATTTTTTTTGTCATTGATTGAATGCTTTCCATAGGTTCAGTTTCAATGTATTATTTTCCAGTAAATGATTTGCTTAGTTACAAAATGATTGGTGTTTACTAAAACTGCGTTCGTGTTCTATCATAATATTAAAATTTCTAAAAGTTCTACCGACGTAAATTTTTAATACAACACAAGAGAGCTTATAATTATCTGATTTGGATCCTTTATGAATTTCAGATTTACAATTTTCAATGTATCTGTCTAGACAGTTATCCATTCGGGAAGCTATAATCAAATTATGCGATGATAGAAGAGACTTTAAATTTTGACTAAATTTAGTTTATATATTATATTTTTGTTTGGTACTAGGAAATTCCTCATGGATCGTCGAAACGCTGTATTTATTGGTTTAGATATTCAGGGTGGTCCAGTTTCTACAACAGAAAATTCTTTAAATATGACCAGTTCGTGTTAGTACACCACTGGTAATATCAAAGACAATATTTTCATTGCAAAACATTCTCCCTTGACGGCAGTTAACGCCTAAAAAATTTCATTCTGATATTCTTATATGTGCAGTCGTTTGCCAACAATTAATAAAATTGATTTTTTTTTCACCAAACATGAACACTGTATTTCTTCAACGAAGCATTTTTCGTATATATAGCAAACTCCTATTATTATTCGATTTTTTCTGAATTGCTATACAAACTGGAGCACCCTATATAGCTAACTTGATCTGTTGTTTCACAGGCCCAAATGGATTCTTTTAATACCATTTAATAAGAAGTTCACTTTGGAAATAGAAACTGAGAATTCCATTTACTTTTTTGATTTAAGTATAACCAAAATTGACCACATACATAATTTCTCTATTTTTCATAAACGGTCTCAAACAAATATTACCATTCATAATTCTTCCGCACATTCCACATTTATATAAAATAGCTGTTTAAAACAGTATGATACAAAGACTCACCACAATACCAATGACAGAAAATCATTTCTTCAAAAACTCAATATTTATTAAACAAGAGCAGTTAATAATGGTTACAATTCTAGTATGATTGACAGCATGCCTTCTTGTAAACAGTTTCAACATGCAATCCATTATGTTTCCTTAGTATCAAAGAGACCAAAACAAAATATAATATATTAACTTTAAACTTAAAGAACGGATAATTCCCCAGGCAGCTACATTAAAAACTGCATATTCAATATTCATGAAGGAAAGGTGTATTTCCTATCATCGAATAATTTTATTATAACATCCAGAACTGTCTAGACAGATTAATCAAAAAGAGTGAATCTGAAATTCATAAAAGAAATCCATCAGATGTAAAGCTCTCTTGTGGAAGTTGTAATACCATTTATATCGGTAAAACTTACAGAAATTTCAATATTAGGTTATCAGAACACAAAGGCAGTGTTCGCAAACAAAAATCAGATTCTAACTATGCAAATAATTTACTAACTCCTACTTTAATAAACACCTCAAAAAAGTCTAGGGAACACTTCTGAATATCGATATATCGTATCCAGAACGATCACTATGGATGATTTTTTTAAAGAAATGAACACCTGCATCAATTTCTCACCAAATTATGTAGAGTGCCGCAACAGATTTCAGTTTTTTTTATAAAAAACTGAAAATGCAGCAGATGCGACGCTGCTTTATAATCATTTCATGTATTCAGTGTTTGAAATCAGTTAGTTTGTTTCTGTTCTAAGCACAAATAAAAGATTCAAGTTTTGTGATTCGACCATGGAAAGACGACATTTGACTAGAGAAAAGATGTTACGAGCCGTTGGCATGCTCCAAGCTGGGAGCTCACAACGAAAAGTATCCAGGGATCTGGGAAGTAGCCCAAGTGTCATAAACCGTTTATGGTCGCGTTTCAATGAAACAGGTAGCGTAGAAGAACGCCATACAGGTCGTTTCAGGATTACTACGGTCGCCCAAGACCGATTTTTGGTTTCACAAGCCAGAAGAGATCGTACTACCACAGCATCTCAATTAGCTCAAGAGCTATCACGAGTTCATAATGTACAAATTTCCGACCAAACTCTGAGAAATCGACTGCACGAAGGTCAACTCCACTCCAGACGTCCTTTAAGAGTTCCACAACTGACCCATGAAAATCGCGCTGCTCGTTTAGCTTGGTGCCAGAACACGTAAACTGGGATCAAGAGAGGTGGGCCACAGTTCTCTTCAGTGATTAATCTAGATTTAGTTATTATCCCGATTCGGGAAGAATTCGAATATGGAGGGAACCTGGAAAGCAAAACCGTCTCCAGCATGCTCGAGAGTTGTTAGACAGGGAGGCGGATCAGTGATGTTTTGGGGAGGTATACGCCTTGGTGGAAGAACTGACCTCGTTTTCATACAGAACAACCTCACGGGAAATTCTTACGCAAATGAGATGGTTTTACCTGTAGTGGTACCGTATCTCCAAACAATGGGTCAAAATCCACTCTTCCAACAAGATAATGCCCCTCCTCATCGTGCAAGAGTTGTCTTGAACGTTCTTGAAAAGAATGCTCCCCAGATCTGAATCCCATCGAACATGTGTGGGACACCCTAAAAAGAAATCTCCTGCGTCAAAACGTCTTCCATCATGAACAGGAGCTTCGATTAGCAGTTCAGGGGGCTTGGAATGACTTAGGCCAAAATGTAATAGACAATTTAATATTGAACATGCAGCGACGATGCCAAAGTGTCATTAATAACAGAGGTGGACCTTCTGGGTACTGAAAAATATAAGTGCTTCCATATCGTTTCGAAAATATTAGTTCAGGATTTCATTTTGTGTTTTACCAAATTTCGTCATTTTCAAATTTCTAATTTTTTTATAATTGGTGCTTTGGAGAAGTCAAATATTATTCTGTTTTCTTGAGAATACATTATATACAATACATCCTAACAAAAACCGAAAGATTTGTATAAATTCGAATCATCAAATTCATATTTTAAAGATATTGGTAAGTGTTCCTAGACTTTTTGAGGTGTTTATAAAATGAATGTTCATTTCCATAATTTACAAAAATATTGGGTTATCTGAAATATCATATACATTATTCAATTAATGTATATTTTAAAGTATAGATTTAAACGTGAGTCGAGTGTGCATGAAATTCATGAAATAATTATTTTAATAAACGACATAAGCCGTCTCAAACAGATATTACCATTCATAATTATTCCGCATTAATATAAAATAGCTGTTTGCAACAGTATGGTACACTGACCACGATACCAATGTCAGAAGATCATTCTGGGAAGAGCTCAATATTATTAAACAAAAACAGTCAATAATGGTTACAATTCTAGTATGATTGACAGAATGCTTTCTTGTTAACAATTTCAACATGCAATCCTTGATGTTTCCTAGTATCAAAGAGACCAATACAAAATATAATATATTAACTTTTTCAAAATTTAAAGAACGGATAATTCCCAGGCTACATAAAAACTGCATATTCAATATTCATGAAGGAAACAAATCAGGTGTATTTCCTATCATCGCATAATTCGATTATCTAGACAGATACATTGAAAATTGTAAATCTAAAATTCATAAGAGAAACCAATCAGAAATTTCAATATTAGGTTTGGTTCGATGCACGCAGAGTTAACAAACAAAAATCAGATTATAGGTAAGCCAATAATTTACTGCAAGAAAACCATACTTTCAATAAACATTTTGATATTTGACATAGTGAAAATAACTGATTAAGACTGAACCTATGAAGAGTATTGGAAGTCAATAAACAGAAAAATTCCGGAAACTTACTTAATAATCAATTAAACCTTAATTCATCACCATTAGTAAATCCCATAACACTAAAAGAAGCAATCCTGTTTGGATTTCACTCTAATTGAGCTAGGTTAGATATTTACCCATATATATATATATATATATATATATATATATATATATATATATATATATATATATATATATATATATATATATATATATATCATGTTAAATCACGAACATATATCTGTTCATGCAATCAAACTGATTTATAATCCACCACCCGGTAATTAATACCATTGCCAGGCAATGATTATAATCAAAACATATCCTGGAATAATTATATATTAGAATAACGTTAAATGTTATGAGAATATATCAATCTACCAGAATATATACAAACTATAGCATCATCAGACAATGACATCAATGTACCAACGAGTCGTGTCAGACGAAAAATCCAGTGTACGGACCTTAGTCCAGTAACACTGAATGTTACTCATTAATAGTTTCCTTTGGTTGAAGTGATGAACGATCGAATTGAATACTGCTCTGAATATAAATATGACAAAATTGTCAGTTAATTATATTACATTTATATATACAAATAAATAAAATATGAAATGAGATTCTGAGCAGTATAAACTAGAGAGAAAACCTATAACTCTACCTCAATATTTTTTTTGGAAAGAAACCTACGAAGAAGATTTGATGACTGTTATCTTTTGTAACTGTTCAAACAAACTTTTCTTCAGACCCAAAATCTCAATACTTTTGTAAAAATTCATAGGAATAACACCTGTTGTGGTAATAATAATCGGTAGAATAAAAATTTTCACTTTCCACATTTTTAATATCGTCGCCAAGCATCATATATTTAGAAATTTTTCCATTGTATTTATTCTGTATGTGTGTCGGGTATATACAGGGTGCTTCAACGAAAACTAAACAGATGCTATATCTACCAAGATATTCATTTCTGATCAAAACGCAAAAACAGGTCAATTTTTGTTTCAAGGGGGACATCTTTTGGGGTACAAAACTTGACTGAAATAGGGACGATGGGTCGAGTGATGACTCAAAAGAAAGGTGGTATCTTTGTCCACATCGCCTTGAACGAATTTCCATTTTTAATTAAAAACTGTAGAAGATACAGGGTGAGCAACTGAAAGATAGGAAGACTATTTACCCTGAGACTATCGCCCTGAGTTATAAGTATTAGTGTAAAAATGGAACAGATTCATTCCAGATCAAAGGCTGTCATCTTCGATCTAAATGAATCTATTTCAGTTTTTCGCACTAATACTCCAATAGACTTGGGGCGATAGTCTTCTCTATTTTTCAGTGGCTCACTCTGTATCTTCTACAGTTTTCAATCAAAAATGAAAATTCTTTCACGGAAATGCAGACAAAGATAATACCTTTCTTTCGAGTTATCACTCGACCCATCTACCCTCTTCCAAATTTTCAAGGGTTGTCACCCCTGGTCCAGGGGTTGAAATTCGAGATGAGGATGGTACTTGATGATGACTGCCATTGATCAGCATGGATCTGTTCCATTTTACCTCACTGAAACTTGAATAGTCTCAGGGAAATAGTCTTCCCCATCTTTCAGTTGCTCACCCTGTATCTTTTACAGTTTTCAATTAAAAATGGAAATTCGACCCATCTTCCCTATTCAAAATGTTCAAGGATTGCAACCCCCGCTTAGGGGGTTGATATTTCTGGCAAGTTTTGTACCCCAAAAGATGTCCCCCTTGAAACAAAAATTGACCTTTTTTGCGTTTTGATCAGAAATGAATATCTTGGTAGATATAGCCTCTGTTTAGTTTTCGTTGAAGCACCCTGTGTATAAAATATCTGCCTGATAAGCTTTTGATTACAGCCAGACCTCTTATAGTCAAAATTATAAATGTATTTTTATTGATTTTAATAGATTATTTCGATCATGAACCCCCGGCCAAGGCAAAAAAAGGGCAATTTTTTCAATCAAAATATTTTCAAGTTATCGAGAATCAGCTGTCACAACTCGACAGAAGTCCCAAAACTTTGAAATAATCTAGTTAGTTTTCTTTGTTCTACGTTTTCCTAGAATATTCCTTTCAGTTAAAAAAATAATGATAATAATAAAATGATTGTTTCGGAAAAAACTGCTGGCGTTTTCACAAAAGTTTGGAAAAAAATATATATTTCTACTGCTCCAAACTGTTTCGAAATCGTGTGAGAACGCCAGCAATTGATTTCAATAACAGCCATTATCACGAAATAATAATTATTGGAAGAAATAGAAAAATTGGGAAACGTGCCCGAAAAAACTTTAATATTTTAAATTCATTTTAAGACTCTTTAAATGAATGAAATTTTACCATTATTTTTACCATGATAGTACAATTCTTCGAGAAAAAAAAGCTCGACTCCAAATTTATTTTTCCAAAACTACATATCGGAATGACATCTGATTTTTGAAAACATCTTTTTTTCGGTATCTCAAAACATTTTCAAATTACTTAAATGTCAAAAACGCAATGGTTAGGTTAGATGTAAAGTAGAGAATATAAATACTTCTTCAACGAAGTGCCACTCGACTTGTTTTTCCTATAATGACTATTTAGTTGGAGATGCTGGGGGTAGAGGGTTGATTATACTTTCCCGAATCAAAAATTTATGCCTATCAGCGTTCTTCAGAATTATACTCTTTCCAGAGTTCAAGTGGAGAGTGATGGGGAATTTTTCGTTGGAACACAGTGTATATATATATTTGTCAGCGAATAGAATACTACCTATGTATCTCAAAAATTATAAGGGTTAAGAAATGTTTTTGTTTCCGCATCCTTTGTTTCGTCAAAAATCAACACTTTGGAAAACCGTATCTTTTTTCTTCATTCATTATTCACCAGTTTATAAGATATCATTCTTAAAGGATTTGGGACACCCTGCACTTGATTATCGTACAGATAAATGAATGTAATATTTGTTGACACTGATTATGTCGTAATCACTAAGAGAGGTGCTACATACAAGTCCTCAATAGATAGTTAATTATTTTATCTGAAATAAAAATACTGTGCACACATGATTCTCAATTGATAAGGAATCTATACTTTAAATCAAATCCTTGATTTTTGACAAAGTTTACTCGAGAGAGACTTCCTTCAACATGTTCTTTATTATTTTAATTTTTTGATAGAAATCTTCAGTAACGAAACAGCTTTATGCCACCGCTATTCATGCAACTACTAGCACATTGTACAAAGTGTACAATCTACACAGTCTACAGCAGAGATGCTCAAACGGTCGATTGCGAGTGCTTTTTTCGGGCGGAGCGTTTAACGGGAACATTCGAGACTTTCGTTCACGCCGATATAAATGTTGCGCCTGCAGGAATTGGAGTCATTCAGTTTATTATTAAATAGTACAAAATGTGAGCAGCGAAGAAATCTAAAACGTATCATTTTGATAACGATTGGGAGGAAGAATTTTTCTTTCGTATGGTGAAGGATAAGTGCATTTGTCTTATTTGTCGTGCGTCAGTTGCAATACCTAAGCGTGGTAACTTAGAGAGGCATCATAAAACGGTTCATAAAAACTATGAAAAGAATTGTCCGGCACAGAGTGAATAAAGAAAACGAAAAGTACGTGGCGATACACAAGAAGCCTTTCGAAGATGGATCAGTTGTGAAGAAAGCATTCATTGAAGTGGGTGAGACTTTATTTGGAGATTTTAAAAATAACACAGAAATCATGTCTGCTATTAGAGAACTTCAGTTATCTCGTCCGACTGTCACAAGGCGTATTGAAGTCATGAGTCAGGACATGGCAGATAAACTAAAACATATCATGAAATGTACATACTTTTCTTTACAGTTCGACGAACCCAGCGATACGACAGACACTGCATAGCTGTGTATTTTTATTCGGATGGTATTCTATGACATGTTGGCTAAGGAAGAATTTTTGACAATCATTCCTCAGAAGGGGAAGACCCGTGGCGTAGATATATATGACGTTTTCTTCAATTTTGTAAAAAACTACAAGCTACCAATATATAAATTCGATGAAGCACCAGCAATGACTGGAAACAAAAACGGTTTTGTGACATTGTTTCGAGCTTATGAAGATTTCCCTTAATTTTTTTCATTCCATTGCATTATAAATCAACAAGTTTCGTGTTCAAAAGTTTTAACCACGGAGGAAATTATGGGCATTGCAACAAAAATTGTGAATTCCATCCGTGCACGTGCCTTGCAACGACGGCTCTTTAAGTTGCAGTTGGAAGATAGGGAGTCAGCTGAACCCACTGATTTAGTTCTTCACACGGACGTCAGGTGGTTGAGTCGCGGAAAATTTCTAGAAAGGTTTTAAGAATTATTGCCCGAAATAACAGCTTTTCTAGACGAAAGAGGTGATGACACTCGAAACGAACAATGGCTGACTGATTTTGCATTTTTGACTGACATCACAATGCACTTAAACACCATTAACTTGGAGCTTCAAAGTAAAGGAAAAACTATTATTGAGATGATTAAAGCAGTAAACGCTTTCAAAAGTAAATTGCAATTTATGATAGATCAACTGAAAAGAAAGGATCTGAAACATTTTCCGTCTTTGAAAGCAAGGATTCCTCAGTTGAATTATGACACGTATGAGACTGAATCATCAAATATTTTCGGACAATTCGAAATGCGTTTATGATTGCAGTAAATTGGCAAATATAGCATCATGTATGAGTTATCATTTTCCATGTAAAAACATTGAGGAATTAGCTACTGAAATAGCAAGTCAATTTAATATGAACTCATGTTCTGTTGAAAATTAGTTGATGCAGATTATACCAGATATACATCTCAAAGCTACAGCATCTGATACAAATTTCTGGTGTTTTATATCTGAAAATAAATATCCGAATCTAAGGCAAATCGCCCTTCAACTGACGGCAATGTTTGGGTCAACTTACTTGTGCGAGTCTGCATTTCCTGAAATGAAGATAATCAAGTGAAAATATCGCAATCGACTAACTGACGATCATATGTCATCATGCTTGCGATTAGCACTTAGTGGTAACGTACCATTCTATCAAAAGTATGCTTCAGTGTCACGCTTTAACATCCAAAGTTACTCCTTAGTTAAGTTTAACACCATATGTAACTCTTTTGTTTTGTAACAACCAATAAACTCCCAATTTTGAATAACTATAAGTTTTTTCCTTGATATTATAGAGAAGAAACTAACTAAACCTAACCCAAACCTTGACTAAAATAATGTATATTGTGCGGACAGCTAATATCAATATATGCTACGTACACCCTACCTAGGTAGGTAGGTAGGTAGGTAGGGTGTATCGTGTATGTACGACAACCCTGCATCACACATACTTGCAGCCTCTCAGAGTCGATCGTAAGTAGTGTAAAAATACTGAGGTAGATCGCCAGCAGTTCAAGTTTGAGCACCCCTGGTCTATGACATTTTTATTACAAACGGCAGTGATGTAAGTGAAATCGCTATATATTAAAGCTCTGGAGATACCGTCAACATTTTCACACAAAATATGGAAAGATTATCACAAACAATATTAATTATTACGTAAAATACGAATAAATAATTCGAAGAAATAATAGATAATAAATAACACCAACACCTTATTTAATTTTGATTCGAAATTAGCTACGGTGGTTTAAAATCGATTTATCGGATAATCGATTTTTCGATCAAATTATCAATTCCTTAAGATCGATCTAAAATTCCGAATCGGTTCGCTGAATCGGACTGATCCCCATTATAATAATAAAAAATAATTTTAATGATCACAGAACAGTTAATTTTTAATAATCGTAGGTATAAAATGTACTTTATATTCTGGGATTTCCTTAAAACCTCCAATTGATAATAAATATTCAAAAATATCTTCAATTTGAACGCACCCAAAAATTGATACAGAGAACGATTCGAATGTTATAATAGCGGCAGTATATCTGAAACTGAACAATTTCTTAGGAACACTTTGAGAATGATTTTTTTATGAGATTCGAATTTTATCAAATTTACGGCATTCGACAAATTCAGCAGCAGATTTTCAAAACTAACAACCAGTCAAATACATATTCGTTCAAAAACAAAGTTCATTGTAAAAAAGCTCTTCTGAAATTTTTGGGAGACAATATTATCTGAAAGCATGAATCGCTTTTCTAAATATCCCATTGTTCTGAGGGGAAATTTGAAGTTCGATTCTAGTGTGTACGCTTCGAATCCGTTCGAAGATCGATTATTTTTAGAGATAATCGAATAAATTTTACAAGCCGCACGCGTATTTGTTTCTAGAGAAAAGTATACTTAAGTGTAATTTTCATTGATATTTCTCTCCAAAGGTCGATATAATCCTCAATATTATATCATCATGATTTGACATATCAAGATAAACGATGATGATTGTCATTAAACTTATTACCTAAATGAATATGACCAGCGTTAAAAAGAAAACAGCTGTAAGGAAATAGTCGAAATATAAATTTAAATGGAGTGAGGAGAGTGGAAAAAAATGGTATTAAAGAATTAACCACTTATATTACAAAAATTATTAAGAAAATGAAAAACAGTATGCCGAGAATTAACTATTATCTCATAACAGAAACTGGTTTCATTAACCAAACGACTTTATAAAAGAAAATCCAATTGAACTCCAGCTGAATTCACACATTTTCACAGATGACTGAATTTTTTACACTTTCATGTTCCCATATTTTTTTTTATTTGTTTCTTTCTTAAAATAAACCATAATTCATTTTTTTTTCAATTTAAATATCTCAAAAAGGATCAATTTTAACAATGCTTCGAAATTTCCGAAATCCCTGAGGTAATATAATATCGGGTCATTCCATATAAATTTGGTTGTGTGTAAATTGATGAATGGTGCAAGAGCGATGACGGGCAAAATTATTGGTTTTAAATCAAGCTGCTCATTATGATTTGGAAGATGTGCTTCAGGATGATGTTAAAATTTTGATTTTCATAAAGAGCTATGCCCCTAACAGCCGCCTATTTTAAATCTCTGTAAGGATACGGGTTCCAACTACGCAACTTCATTATTATGATTATTATGCAGAAGTAAGGCGGTTGTCAAGAGGTCAAAATTTAAGAAAATTATTATCATTGAAGGATGAAATCGAAATACACACACCACAAAAATTGTCGCATCACCTGGTATTCTGAATTCTACAATCGATTAAAAAGCTCGATCGCAGTTTCTTTGTCAACATATGTTTTTGGACATATGAGGGGAAAAAAATCTTATCAGTGTAATAACATTTGTTTCCATATGATCTCAAAGACCAAGAATGAGTTTATTTGATTATCAGTGTTCATTCAATTACTCTTCAGTTTTCATGCTAAGTTAATGCAAGTTTTCTGTGTTTCTTGTTGATTTTCGTATCTTTGAATTTATTGTAATGGCTGCTGAACGTCCTGAACCATATTTGAGTGATCATGAAGTGGTAAGAATTGTAACACTTCTAGAGGAGGGGCGAAGCCAACGTTACGTGGCTAACTTGTTGAATGTTAACCAAAGCACTATTTCAAGAACAATTAATCGGTACCACGAAACAGGGAATATGGCAGAAGGGCCGGTCAGGGAAGAAATCGGATAACAACACCAGTTGATGTTCGTTGGCTTCGTTTCACTGCACTAAGAGTTCAGCACAGTAGGACTAGAATGCTACAAAATGAACTCGCACTTTCTAGAAATGTGCATATTTCATTGTAAACTGTTAGGAACAGGCTCAGAGAAGATGATATCAGACCAAGGGTAGCTTCTACTGGCCCGCGTCTCACCAGAGAGCATCGAGTTGCAAGACTTAAGTTTGCGAGGGAACATGCAAATTGGGTTCTTCCAGAATGATCGAATGTTCTCTTTTCCGACGAGTCCAGGTTCGTTCAAGTATCAAATGATAGACGCATGCCTGTATACAGACGACCTGGGGAACGGTATCAGCAATGCAATATTTCTAACCAAACCGGTGTGGGGAGGCATTTCTTTCCATGGTCGAACTGAGTTAGTCCTAGTGAATAATGGAAGAATGACAGCGGCCAGATACATCGCAGATATCCTTGAACCCCATGTTGTACCCTTTGGCCCATTGATTGGCGAAAACTGCATTTATATGCATGATAATGCTCGGCCTCATGCAACTACAGTAATTACAGAATTTCTGCAAAATGCCGAAATTGATATTTTGAGATGGCCAGCCAGAAGTCCCGACTTGAATCCCACAGATCATGTTTGGGACATCATGGGGTGTCAAATTCGGCAACGTAGGATGCCTCGTAGAAGAGTCCAACAACTAGAAAATCTACTTCCTGAAATTTGGAACTCAGTGACTCAAGAGTACATCCAAAATTTGTCCGAGAGGCTTCCGAGACGTATACTGGCAGTAATTAGGCGTGGGAAGGAAAATGATTAGTAACCATTCGATGCTAGTTGATCAGTTTCTTCGCGAATGTTCGAAGATGGTAGATTTTTAAAATTTTTCATTAACTCGAAAATTGTTGATATCTTCCATCATAAACTCATCACTTTTGAAAGATATTTTCTTATTTTACACTTCTGAAAGTTACCAAGCGACTCTTGAATGACCAACCTAAAAGTTTATAAAGTATTGTCGTAAAAGTAGGGTAATGCGACAATTTTTGTGGGGAATGTATTTTCAACCGAACGAAAATCTAAACTTGCTGCTTATTTTCAAAAAGACTTATGCCTATCCAAGCTGTGTAATTCGTCAGACATCTTTGCGAAATTAAACGATTTCAACTTGTCTCTTCAAGGAAAAAATTGGGATATATTTACTTCAAATGATAAAATTGGAAGTTCTATTAAAAACATCAAAATTTGAAAAAGTAGGGTAGAAAAAATGTAGTTCGAAGTGTTTTTCAGTGCCGACAATTTTAAAATAGAGAAACATCATTGTAAAACTTTTATTTCGAAAATTATTGTAGATCATTTAAAAGCTCTAGAAACACAGTCCGTACATATTTTATATTAAATATTGATTTCAAAGAGGTAGCTTGGATTCTAAAGCCGTTTTGTATAGGCTTAAATGAGATGGATCACCTGCCTTTTAAAGCTCAAGAGGAATTTGCTGAGCTTTCGAGAGACTCAAACTTGAAACTACAATTTCTAAAAAAGATCTTGACTGAATTCTGGATCAAAACTAGAACTGAATTTCCCACAATCGCTGATATGTCGTTAATGTTCTTGTGACATTCAACACCACATATTTATGTGAAGCTACTTTCTCAGCTTTAACACATATTAAATCCCAATATCGTTCATCGCTAAAAATGTTGAAGAGGTCTTACGTCCAGCAATATTAAACATTCCATGAAGATTTATGCAATAAAAACAGGCACATCCATCTCGTTAAATTTTTTCCTTCAATTTTAATTTAATGCTCACCACTCAACGACTGCGTTCGAATATATTCTAGCCAGAATTTCCCTTTCATTTATGTTATTGCAAAAATGCAGTTTTATGAAAAATAAGGCATATAATTTTTCTTACTATAATAAGTACAGTTTACAACTTTTGTGCAATTTTAATTTCAGATTTTTGGATGTTTCTAAACGAATTCTAAAACTATATATTTTTAAAAACTTTTTGAGTTCCAATTACAATATCAAGCTGAAATTTTATACGCCGCCATAACTAGCGATTTCCAATTGGAGTGAAATATTTTCGAAGTGATACCATTTCCGGTTATACCGGAAGTGGGTCATCACTTTGTTATTTCAAATGGCAATCTACCTTTTTTATTATACATCTAGAACCGACATTTGAGCAAGCCATAAAATACCCAAGTTGTTGGCACTTATCTCTCAAAACTTTTGACAGATTAAATTATTTTTGTTATAAACTCGATTTTTGAGGAACATTTAAAAAAATTGTACCTCGTAGATCTTTTGCACTACAGACACAATTTTTGCTTGGGTGGATAGAAGAAGGATCAAGGAATTTTTTAAGCAATCTACACATGTCAAATGTTTATTGCGTTGTTTTGTATGATTTTTTCAATTTGGCCATTTTCAAACAGCAATAACTCAATTTTTTCAGATTGCACGTGCCAATTTTTATATCGCCATCAGATGAAACGTCAAATTTCAGGTGGTATTGTATCAGTATGTACTATACCCATTTCTTATAGTTCCGAAATAATTTGGGAATATATTGAATTTTGATGATTTCGCAAGAACTAAAAGAGAATGCTCTGAATAATTTGAATCAAGTAGCTGAACTGGCTACGCTCACCTGACAAGTGCCTAAAATTAATGTACATGTCACTTCGTTCATTCGAATTTGTTATTTCAACAAGAATTGTTGGTAATTTGAAGTGAAAATTTTTGAAAAACACCAGATTGATAATAAAATGGCTGATTATTCAAACGAGGATATGTTTAATCCCTTTTTAATTCATGGCGAATGTCAAAAAGTGGTGGATAGAACTTGCAGGCAATTCAATAACAAATTTCCAAATTTGGCGCCTATGAATAAAATAAAACTTCGAAGCATTAGAAGCAATTTTCTGCAATTTGGAGGAACAAAATACATAAAAACTAGAAGAAAACTTATTCTCGAGGACGACGACTATCAAATTAATACGCTAGCATATTTTCGTGTCAATCCACATGCGTCCATTAAGTCAGCATCAATAGATATTGGATTGACTTATACTTCCATTCAAAAGATCTTTAAGAAACAACATGCACCCGTATTCTTTTATCAGACTACAAAAATTGAAAATAACTGACCTTCCCAAGCGGCTAAATTTCTGTGAAAATTTATTAATTCGGCTTCAAGAAGAAGAGACAATTCTGCAAAAAATTATATGGTCTGATGAAGCCAAGTTCAATGAAAGTGGAATAACCAACAGGAAAAATCGAGATTTTTGGGCCACAGAAAATCTACATTTATTGGGGTTATGATTTCCAAAATAAATTCAGCGTGAACGTTTTTGCAATTTTAATGAATGATTTGTTGGCTTATCACATTTATGAGGAAAATCTTAATGGACAAGGATACCTGAAAATTTTGAGAGGAACATTAGCAAATTTTTTAGATGGATTACCCCTTAACATTCTGAGGGATTGCTATTACCAAATGGATGGTGCACCAGTACATAAAACACGAGCTGTAAATCGGCAGCTAACAGAAATGTTCGAGGATAGATGGTGGGGTAATCAAGGACCAAATTTATGGCCTCCGCGTTTTCCGGACCTGACGCCCCTTGATTTTCATTTATGGGGCAAAATTGAGAGTGAAGTGTATCTTTTTCCTGTAAGAAGTAAAGAAGAGTTACTAGAGCGCATTCATAATGCTTTTCGTAATATTGATCCTGAGGAAACTGGGAGGGCAACTCATCATGTTCGTATAGGAGCTGTCAAGTGTATCAAGCAAAATGGGGCCCATATTGAACATTTATTCAGATCGTAAATCCTATGATGTTTGCTATCATTTTTTCGTATTAATGTAATTATCTTCGATGATTGGTTTTCGATTAGATCCTACAATTTTTATTTATCGGAATTGTAGAAAATTGCTTCTAGGCACCTGTCAGGTGAGCGTAGCCAGTTCAGCTACTTGATTCAAATATTTCAAAGCATTCTCTGTTAGTTCTTGCAAAATCATCAAAATTCAATATATTCCCAAATTATTTCGGAACTATAAGAGATGGGTATAGTACATGCTTATACAATTCCATCTGAAATTTGACGCTCCATCTGATGGCGATATAAAAATTGGCACGTGCAATTTGAAAAAATTGAGTTATTGCTGTTTGAAAAAGGCCAAATTGAAAAAATCATACAAAACAACGCAATAAACATTTGACATGTGTAGATTGCTTAAAAAATTCCTTGATCCTTCTTCTATCTACCCAAGCAAAAATTGTGTATGTAGTGCAAAAGATCTACGAGCTAAAATTTTTTTAAATGTTCCTCAAAAATCGAGTTTTTAACAAAAATAATTAAATCTGTCAAAAGTTTTGACAGATAAGTGCCAACAACTCGGGTATTTTATGCCTTGCTCAAATGTCGGTTCTAGATGTATAATAAAAAAGGTAGATTGCCATTTGAAATAACAAAGTGATGACCCACTTCCGGTATAACCGGAAATTATATCACTTCGAAAATATTTCACTCCAATTGGAAATCGCTAGCTATGACCGCGTATAAAATTTCAGCTTGATATTGTAGTTAGAACTTAAAAAGTTTTTCACGGACGGTCCCGGTGGATATCCCTGTATATTGTTACCTAATAAATAAATCATCAAAAAATATTACTCATCTTTTTCTATACTTATATGGGGGTCGCCAAGAAACTTGAAATAAATGGGACGTGAATGAAAAAAATTTGAGAAGCCCTGATCCAAACGCTTTAAGAAGTTCAAAATCATTATTATAACACTTTTAGTTGAAAATTGAAGTGATGATTTCTATTATATTTATATGGTGAAATACTGGAACATAGTTATTTTAAGTGCACCTTATCACATATATTGTGGTAATCATTTGGAAACATTTCATTAACTCTGGCATTCATACAGTTATGTTTCACTTTATTTAAATAAAGTTATATTAAGCAAATTTTCAGATTTATTTGCACAACAATCGGTGAACAACGATAAGCGCGAAAGATGGAATGAATATCGAATAGATTTCAGATTCACTCATTAACTAATTCATTCATTTCAAAATATTGATATTTTTATTGATACACTTATCTGCTTTGACCAACCCGCCAGATGAAATGAACAGGTGGATATAGGTCAAAGTGGACACACAGTTAATCAAGGAATAATAATTGAAGGAAATATGTGAAAATAGAAATAAAAAAATTAACATTAAGAAAGGTTATAACTAATTCGTTCTCAGTGCAGTTGTCACAAACAAATACACTTCATCCTTCGCAAATCGTGAATTTCTCCATAGATTATAAACGAGTTGAATTGTATGCAATCATCCATTTGCTGGTCATTGATTTAGATGAAACTTCAAGGCAGCAGGTGTAGTTTTCATTTCTTTGGCTCTATATTTCTTAAGTTTAGTATTTCTGATCATTTTGACTACAATTGAAGGGTATAAATTCTAAGCGGCATTTCTAAGAATGTTTTGATTTTCAAGCCAAAAGGATCTACACACAAACAAATTTATATGAAATCACTCGGTATTTCACATTATTGATTGTTTGTAACCATGGATCTTTACCTGAAGACTGAAGTGTTTTGTTGTGTCCAAACTGGATAGGTTATGATAAGAAATATTGAATTAACATCACATGTTCGGCAGAGTGGACTCAGTCGTCACTGAGATTTAAAACTGTGAATTTTAAAATTTAAAAAAGCCTATAATCATAATTGAAAATGCCTTACGTTAGATTGTCCGATGTGCAGAAGTCGAATAATTGCTCTCATTGAAGAAGGGGTGACACAGCGCTATATAGCGGCCACAATGGGGTTATCACAGAGGCTGATTTCAGAAACCTACTCCTGATACGTGGAGCTACAATCTCTGCAAAATAGGCCTAGAAGAAGTCGTAGGAATCGTAGGAAAATCACTTCTGAAGAAAAAGACCGCTTTTTGTGCCAAATTGCAAGAAGAGACCCTAGTGCATCGCACCCCATACTCCAAAGGCAATTTCTGGAAGCAACAGGCATCAGTGTATCAGTCGAAATGATACGTCAAAGACTTCGTTCATGGGTTTTATTCAGCAGAAGGCCCTCAAAAGTTCCAGAGCTAATCAGATAACAAAAAATTAATAGACTTAATTGGTGTATCGAGCAGCACATTGGAATATTGAGAACTGGCGACATGTTCTTTTTTCGGATGAGACCAGAATTGGTGTTCGATCAGATGACCGCCGGATTCGGGTTTTAAGGGGTCGTGGAAGAGAAGCTAGACTCCAAGCAGTGTGATTTGTGGGGGGTCATTATGCTGGGAGACAAAACAGATTTGATTTCGTTTCCTGCGAGTGTCACTGCTAGATATTACGTGGACCTAGTGCTGGAGCCCATAGTGAGACTCTGGTGAGGTGTCCACGGTGAGAATTTCACTTTTATGCAAGATAATGCTCCTCTGCATACCAGCAACCTCGCGCGACATTATCTTGAAACAGGAATCGCTATTTTGGACTGGCCAGTTTGCTCTCCGAAACTGAATCCTATTGAACATTTATGGGATAATCTCAAAAGGAAAGTTAGATCGCGCAGGATACTCCAAGAACCCCACAACAGCTCATCCAAGCCACTACAGAAGAGTGGCAGAATATCACACCAGAGGAGGTCGAAATCCTAATCCAAAGCTTGCCTAGACGGATTCAGGCTTGTATCAGGGCAAGAGGAGGTAACACAAGCTACTGAGGTCAGGAGAAAAACACCTACTACGTGAGAAAACAATTTTCAATTTTTTTACTACATGCGGAAAGAGTCTCATATTTTCTTTTATGTTTCTTTCTTAGAATAAACCTCAATTTATTTTTTTTTTCAATCGAAATATCTCAAAAAAGATCAATTCTAAGAATCCTTCGAACATTCCAAAATCCCGGATGTAGTATTCAAAATATCGGGTGATTCCATATAAATTTGGTTGGGTGTAAGTGTCTTTCCTAATAGCATATTGAAGGGGCTAAGTGCCATTTTACTTCCAGTGTATTAGACATTGAATCATAAATGGCCCTAGGTGTAAGTGTCAAGAAACTTTCAAATCTGAAGGCTATACATATATGACAAATTAAGTGAAAATTCAATTAGTATTTAGTGTGCTGTTCCATTACGTTCCAATGTTCCATTATGAATTTGCCTGTTGCTGACGGTAGTAAAAGAACGAAAAGAGGATCAAAACGTGTTATTAATGAAAGAAAAGAGTTAAAAACTAGTGGTTTGCCGTACAAAACGTTTTCGGGAACAGTCATTTTTGCAAAAGAACAACCAAAAGCAATTCCACAATTGGGGAAAGTATAAAATATATTTTACTTCATCTTCGTTGAAAATTAATTTCCATAAAATAAATAAAGCATCAATATTACTCAATTTATAGGTTATTAGTGTGTTGAATGTTTTTTTTTCTTATTGGTTCAAATTTCAATGTAGCACCATACAGTTAGAACAGAAAAAATTTTTGTTCGATAATTTTTGCAAAATCAAAGACCCAATAAAGCAAAAAACCTCATTTGGTTTCGTACAAATTAGTAAGATGAACCGACGACGTCATGGTCAATATGACAGTCCTGCACAGAGTCGTCGCCAAATAAGTACTTATTATAGTGTCCCAAATGGTAAGGGAGAGCATCTTCCAGTAAGTCGCCAAAGTTTTGCCAATATCTTTGGCTTAAGAAGATTCAAGGACTTGTGGAAGAAAGGCAGGCAACAATATCTACCAAGACAAACGGGGACAAGCAATTAAACCTTGAAAATTCACCAGTGATATCAAATAACAGGTGATAGAACATATAAACAGCTTTCCAAGAGAAGAGAAACATTACAACAGGAGCAAGTATCGAAAAGAATTTCTTAGCCCTGAGTTAAATGCCCACCGCTTATTTGTTGAATTTTGTAAAAAGTTTCCATTAACTATAGTTAACTATAGATTATACGCTGGCACATTCACAACCATTTTCCTTAGCTTCCATTTGGAAAACCTACGTCTGACTTGTGTTCAACTTGCGACTTACTTAACTGCAAAATTAAAGCCTCTGCTGATGGTGTAGAAGAGAGGTCTTACAAACAGAAGTTGAACCTCCATCAAAGGAAATCAAAAAAGCAAGGTAACAGCTGAATTTTGACACAATGAATTCACAACAGCCAGGTAGTGAGACCTTGATGATGTCGATTAGTTTGGAACAAGTTATTTTTACGCCTACTCTCACACATAGCGATATGTTTTACAGCTGTCAGCTGTCAAATTATAACTTGGGACTACATATTGCAGGCACCAGAACTGCGATTATGTGTTTGTGGAGCGAATAAATCAGCGGCAGAGGTGAAATGAAATTGGGTCCATATTACTCAAAGCACTTCACCAAGATAGGTTCGCAACAAAAAAGTGATCATCTGAAGTGACAACTGCATAGAACAAAATAAAAATCGTATATTTTTATATATTTGGTGGCTATTGGTAAATTTCATCAAATTGACCAGAAGTTTCTCGTCAGTGTGACATAGATTTCGCCCAAATCGAGAAAAGTAAACGACTGTGCAAGTTGTATGTACCAGAAGATATAGAAAAGATGATAAAAGATGCCCGCCATAACAATCCATTTGGAGTCTTGCACTCGATTAAGGACGACTTCAAGGTTTTCCAAAAGTTTGTCGATGAATTCATCACAACCACCAAACTTAAGATATCATAAGCCTACTGGATACAGATTTCCAAAAACAACCTGGGATTAGTGAAGGTAGAGTAGATCATTAGCGAGAGAGATATGCTTGTATATATACCACTCCAACAGTACGGAGTTTATGAAAATTTAATTCGAGAAACATCAGAGCAAATAACATAAAGCGGAAATTACAACCGAAATTAAAAAAGATGTACTGATATCCTCTTGAATATTACCTTTAATGGCACTTAGATCTTAGTACTGAATTCCAATTATTATTATTTTTTCAGAGTTTAGATTTATGTTCTTAATCCTGTTTACCTCATAAGCTTCTACATATGTTGCTTTGGTTGAATAATAAATATTCAACTGCAATAAAAGAGGTATACTCTTATATATTTCTTCGTCTTTGGTTTTAAATTTTGTTAATATTAATACTCTGGTACTTGCCTCTATATATTTACGTGTCTTCACAAGAGTGCTGGTAAGTACTTAAAGTGTTGAAAATTTCCTCCTGCAAGCCTTCAAGAAAACATAAGTAGTGAGAAACGCTCTTGTTTTTCCAGAGCTCAAATAAGAAACATGGTAAATTCTAAAGCTCAGTATAAACTCTTAGATTATCAGGAATGCATGAGCTTGGACTATTTGTATTCTTTCAGTAAGGTTGAACTCTATCGGGTCTTTTTCGTATAATTGTTTAATCAATGGAGATGCTGTTAAATAATTAATATTGGGTGAAGAAACAGTGTCCATCAACAATGCACTATGTTGGTGCAACTTATACAGGGTGCTTCAACGAAAACTAAACAGAGGCTATATCTACCAAGATATTCATTTCTGATCAAAACGCAAAAACATGTCAATTTTTGTTTCAATAGAATAATAAAAAGAGTTTTTTAGGAAAAAACGTCCAAGAATTAAACCTAATTTCGTGTGCGGTATTTCTACATTCATATAATATCCCTCTTCTCAATCTTCAATACTTTGAGAATAACCTACAACACCCTACTTTGAATACGATAGATTTCTAATCCTTGTATATCTCTGAAATAATAGAAGATTAAAATCAAAATTACAGGACTTATAACTGCTACTCCTATTCTCCGAAAAATGTGCCACAATTGAACTAAAATTAAGATCAAAATGGTTGAATGAAATCACCAAAAAATATTGACTGATTAGTAAATGAGCCGATCCGAACTTCTAAAAAAAAGGATTATAAACAATACGCAACAATCGCATGAATATGAAGATAATATCAGACCTCATTGAGCAAGTTGCTGACCATGACAATTTCGAATCGAAATAGGTAATATTTATATCTATCCGGATTTTCTGAATAATAATAGAGCAGCGATATAATTATTAAATTTTATTCAACGAAATATTTCTGTTTCAAAACAATCGTTCCCCATTAAAACTATGGATGTCACAAACTCTTTCATACTAAACTTATCCGATTTGCCAACAATGAAAATATGCCGCAAATAGTGGTGATTTCATCAAATAATAGTGTAAAAACATATTCCACTTCATTTGAGAATATATAAGTTAGTATATACCGTGGAAATCAGGCATAACCAAATACAATAGTTTTCGAAATTCGACACATGCAAACAACATGACTTTCTAGATTGATTGTAGTTCGCATTTTATTTTCTAAGAGTTAAATTCGATCTTCGAGTTATTTCTGATGCAGTTCTCTGATATATATTTTTTATCTTATATCAGGTGGCGTAATTATTCGTTTCAAGTCTGAAAGATGCTCAATTTCTATGCGACCTAATTACAGTAATCTCCCTCAGACAGACGCATTTATGGTAGCACATTTCTTGAAAACTGAAGTGGATTAATATAATGTAGAACTTGAAAATATATAGAGTGTAGAGTGAGTTCCATGTAAGAATTATTTATTTACTAATGTATGATCATTCAGAAAATGAAGTCTCACTTCTGGTTATGTTAGTAAATACTTCATGATACCAATCCATGATGATGATCAAATGGAAAACCAATCAGAATTGCGTATTTTATTATTTTTGACGTTACATTATTTAGGTATATTATCCAAACTATATAAATTAAAATCAATTGTCGAATGTGAATACGCAAAAAATTTCTGAACGACAAAGGCTGCTGACTTTGTTTGTCGTGTTTGTCATTGTCAAGACAAGTTTTTTTCGAAAAGAATGTTTGCAGATGATATAAACATTGGAAAAATACACTGGGTAGAATATCTTCAGCGGTATCAATACACGTGAAATAATTTAATTTTCGAAAACAAATTCATCTTCCTGTCGAAGACGACGAAAATCCATATTAAGTATTGAATAGATGGGAGACCCCTCGTGTGAGTCAATTCACGTTTCGAATTTTTTTACGGAATACATCACCTAGGAACAAATATTTGTGAATTTGTGAAACAATATACAGGGATATCCACCGGGACCGTCCGTTAAAAACTTTTAAGTTCTAACTACAATATCAAGCTGAAATTTTATACGCGGCCATAACTAGCGGTTTCCAATTGAAGTGAAATATTTTCGAAGTGATACCATTTCCGGTTATACCGGAAGTGGGTCATCACTTTGTTATTTCAAATGGCAATCTACATTTTTTATTATACATCTAGAACCGACATTTGAGCAAGGCATAAAATATAAAATACCCAAGTTGTTGGCACTTATCTGTCAATACTTTTAACAGATTTAATTATTTTTGTTATGAACTCGATTTTGAGGAACATTTAAAAAATTGTAGCTCGTAGATCCTTTGCACTACAGACACAATTTTTGCTTGCAGTTTTGTTTAGTGCACGATAGTGAAGCGCTCCGCTGATATATCGCATTATAAAGACCGATATTTTATACAGGGTGTTTCATAAAAGTATGTCACAACTTGAGGGGGTAAATCTACGTGCGATTTTAAGAAAAAAAGTTTATATAAACATAGGTCCGCAAAAGCTACAGGGTGTTGATAATTCCGGAAAAAAATAGTTTTTTCTTCAAAACTCCTTCAGTTTTTGAGATATTCAGCCCAAATTTGGAATGCATGCTACTTTTTACAGCCTCCATCATTACACGTCCTAAATTTCAACTAGAATCTTCGTTCAATTCAGAAACTTTTTTGACACTTGTAATTTGTCCGTATCTCCAACCGTTTTCGAGTGAAAAATTATTGAATTTAAATTATTTGAATTGTATGTTATTCGCTAAATAAAAAAAATAGAAATACTCGATAGGTATGCACAAAAGTTGCTTTTATTTTGATAGCTCGCCTTCTGAGACTCCACTTATACTTTTTCAATCTCATACTAAAAAAATGAACAATTAAAAACTAAATGAATTACTGGAAGTGTCCTCCACCTACAAGAATACAGGCCTCTGACCTTCGCATATTATCACGAACTCTTTAAAATATTCCTGGGGTATTTCTTATCGTGTCATAAGAGGTTATTATTCGATTTCTCAATTCTTCTTCAGTGTTCACTGGAGTGGTATAAACCAAACTTTTGGGATATCCTCATAAGAAGAAAGTGTCTAAACTATTTAAATCTGGGGACCTAGAAGGCCATAGTTCTGGCCCACCCCGACCTATCCATCGGTTGTTGAATGTATTATTAAAGAATTCCCTAGCTTCCTTACTGAAATGTGCTGGTGCCCGTCATGCATGAACCACATTATGTTTCTCACCAAAAGTGGCACATCCTCGAGCAATAAAGTTAACTCCTCCTGCAGAAATTCTCGATAAGCGGGACCGTTCAGTCTTTTAGGAAAAAAAAATGGCCCAATCAAATAATTTCTAGTTATTCCGACCCAGACATTTAGTGAGAATTGTTCTTGATGATGAGATTCTCCAATCAAATGGGGCTTTTTCCCCATATATATATATATATATATATATATATATATATATATATATATATATATATATATATATATATATATATATATATATATATATATATATATATATTTGTATTCATTTTGCTGTAATGTAGACACATACATAAAGTTTTGTTTTACTTAGTTTTGAATAATGAATACTTTTATTAGATCAAATCAGGTAGGTGAAGGCCCCCATTCTCGATACACTTAATAAACCAGCCACTGAAAAATAGAGGAGACTATCGCCCCAAGACTATTGGAGTATTAGTGCGAAAAACTGGAATAGATTCATTCAGATCAAAGATGACAGCCTTTCGAGATATCACTCGACCCATCGAGTTAGAGTAGCTCACTCTGTATCTTCTACATTTTTGAATAAAAAATGAACATTCGTTCACGGGGATGCAGACAAAGATAATACCTTTCTTTCGAGGTATCACTCGACCCATCTACCCTCTTCCAAATTTTCAAGGGTGGTCACCCCTGCTCTAGGGGTTGAAATTCAAGATGAGGATGGTACTTGATGATGACTGCCATTGATCAGCATGGATCTATTCCATTTTACTTCACTGAAACTTGAATAGTCTCAGGGAAATAGTCTTCTCCATCTTTCAGTTGCTCACCCTGTATCTTTTACAGTTTTCAATTAAAATTGGAAATTCGTTCAAGGCGATGTAGACAAAAATACCACCTTTCTTTTGAGTCATCACTCAACCCATCTTCCCTATTCAAAACGTTCAAGGATTGCAACCCCCGCTTAGGGGGTTGATATTTCAGGCAAGTATTGTACCCCAAAAGATGTACCCCTTGAAACAAAAATTGACATGTTTTTGCGTTTTGATCAGAAATGAATATCTTGGTAGATATAGCCTCTGTTTAGTTTTCGTTGGAGCACCCTGTATAAATGATACTAAGGCTATCACTCTGTCGCTAACTCGGCCGGAGAACATAATTCCTTATCAGTAGACAAGAATATACCACTCTCTTTGGTTTGTTAATTTAAAGGCATAAAATACCTAATGCTAGTCAAAAATCCTCCAAATTTTTGTGAGACTTCAATATAATTTTTTTTGTTTGTTTGTTTTTCTCATTTAGTGTTGTATTTTAGTTTTAAAAATGGCTCCAAGAATTGAAAGGTGTGTACGTTCAAAATTTAATAATGTTGATTAGTATTACTTTTTTCTGCGATTTATGGACCCCGAATAGGTAATATAAACTAAAATTTGACACAAAACATTAACATTTGTCTAGATCTTCAATTTGGTAAATTCAGCCTCTTAAGCCTTACATTGCTACTGAAATCACAAAAAGACCATGTCAGTAGTTAAAGGTTAAGTCAATTGAAAAATCTACAGAATCCCTGGCTAATGGTTCTGCTATCCCAGATGATATTGATAATTGCAAGACGGATTGTGAATGCTTATGATTTTCGTCATCCTTATAAAAATTCTCTTGAAATGACACAATTGCATTGTCATTATTGGAAAAATTGAGTAGTGCTCAGAGGTTAATAAATCTAATACAAACTCAAATATTGAATTTGTTTTTGACTACAGCAGAGATGATTATTAAGAATTTCATTATTCTTTGAATTTAAAATATTTTCAATTGAAAACAATTTATTATGACGGCAATTTGAAATGTAACCAAGGTCGTTGTACTAATAAAATTATTTTTGTTAATCGTTTTTCTTTTGGTCTGGCTACACAAAACATATTGAAAGGGATGAATGGTGGGAGTGCTGATCCTGCCGTTTATTGTATGGGTAGGTAAAATTATAATCTTACTTAATTGATGCCCTCAGATCAAGAATACATAACCCATTTTATGTTTCATTCTTATTGAGGATTAATTGAGCAAGCAGATATATTATATCTCTATCTGATAGAGTCGGCTCTAGATAATTTGAATTTCAAGGGACCAGAGAAAATTTTCAAATTACCAAGAGTTCAAACAGCAATAGTTTAAATAACCAAGAGGAAAGAAAAAATCAAATAAACAGAAGTTCGATCAAAATTTGTGACCACGAAATTCCACAGGGTGTTACGAATTTTTGACAAAAAAAACACTTTTAGTTTTGCCCCCGTATAAAATTTTTTTCAAATTTTTTTTTGTTTTCTCTTATAATTTCTACAAAGCAGAAGAGTTGATCTATAACTTGCCGAACAAATCATCTAAATCGGTTGAGATTTAGGAAAAATATCGAACTTCGAATTTGGTTAAATTTTCGAGTGTTCCGCTAATTTTGCCTCCGAGTGTATATAACATCAACTAAGGATCCTACCGCAGAATTTCAGAAAGTGGTTAAAAACATAATTTCGACAGCAAAATCATTAATTACAGACCACGAAAAATATACATTCATTAACTCCAATCCACAATCCCCCGAATTATATTCGTTGATAAAACTTCATAAACCTAATTACCCTATTAGACCTGTTGTTTCTTATGTAACGGCACCTTCTTTCAAACTTTCAAAATTCCTCAACGACATGCTAATAAAACATTGCAATTTTAAATCTAAATTTTCGGTCAAAAATTCATACAAACTAATTGCCAATATCAAAGATACCATTATACCACCTAATTCCAAACTCATTTCTTTCGATGTTAAGAATCTATTTCCCAACATTCCTCCGAAAGATACGTATTACTTAGTTGAAGAATTATTAGAAAAATCATGTTACTATCATTAAATCAGATATTCTTTCATTATTACAAATTTGTTTAGATCAAAATTATTTCCATTTCAATAACAAATATTATACTATTGAAGACGGCTTGATTATGGGCAATCCGTTAAGTCCTTTGTTAGCAGAAATATTCATGAATAACTTAGAGAAATTAATTCATAATCATCCACTCAGTAAATATTGTTTATACTGGTATCGCTATGTAGACGATATCATTATTTGCTTCACAGGAACAGATAGACAGTTAAAATTTTCGAAAATCATATAAATTCATTACATCCAAAAATTGGATTCACAACCGAAATAGAAAGCAATAATTCAATAAATTTCTTAGACGTAACAATTTCGAATGAAAATGGAAAACATGTTTTCGCAATTTACCATAAGCCGTCACATACAGATATTATAATACATAACTCGTCGTGTCATCCATATCAACATAAAATGTCAGCATTCAATAGTTTTATTCATAGATTGATTAACATCTCGTTATCACCAGAAAATTTCAACAAAGAACTAAATTTGATTAAACAAATAGCCAAAAATAATGGTTACAATCCCAAACTACTAAATAATATTTTAAATAAAAAACAAAGTAGAATCGCATTGAATGAAGTTTACCCTGTCGATAAATTGAAACAAAAATTCAACACCTTAACCTACGTTGGCATTACAAGTGAGAAACTGAAATCATTCTTAAGTAGCAATAATTTCAACATAGCTTTCCAAACTAATAATAATTTAGGCAAATATATAAAAAATAATAAACCCAAACCAGGTAAAAACAATAAATCAGGTGTTAATAGATTGAATTGCAATTATTGTGATAATTTCTACATTGGTAGAACACATAGAAATTTTAATATTAGAATATCGGAACATAAACGCAGTTTTTCAAATAAAAATCAGATTCAAATTACGCGAATCATCTCTTAGAAAATAATCACTTCTTCGACCCACAGTTTGAAATTTTGCATACAGATAATAAATATTGGAAGGTAGATCTTTGGGAAACTTTAGAAATCAATAAATACAAACACTCAGGTAGACTCATCAATGAACAAGTCGATTTAAGCCCTTCACCTCTATTGAATCTCTTCGGGGAGCAATCTATTCCTTAATTTTATTGGATATACCTGTCATAAATAACCACTTAAGAAGAAGCAACCCAGTAATCTTTCAATTACTCAAGAACATTTATAGTTATATTTTCATTTATATTTTCTGTACATTCATTCGTCTGAAGAAGCTACGGTGTAGTGAAACGCGTTACGAATCGCAATTATTAAGTAAAATTCCTTAAAACACAGTACTTGTTTTTCATTATTGATAATGGAATTTTACCAAGTAAAAGCCTCCCAAATTCAAAAACTTATACGTTCATCTTCAAGTTATCGAGTGGACCACATAATATTAATTTTATTCAGTTTATCCAGTTTTTCTCAAGAGGCTTGGAAAACATTTCAAATAAACGAGAGTCAAATTATCGAGAGTCGACAGTACATTTATTAATTATGTAATTAATTAATCCAAAGGTCAAATGAATTCTATATGAAAATGTTACAAAGTCTACCTCTGACATAAATTACTTGAATGATGATTTCAGCGAGTGCAATCTAATATTGAACTATGTTCATTGAAATGTGTTCACAGATTGAGAGATTTGAAAATTTTCTCTTCATTAAATAAAACAATTAATAAGTTTAAAGATTTTTACTGACGATTGATTCAATTGTGGCGTATTTCATTACACAGAAGCTTCTTTGAGGATTGAGCATGCAACATGATGATAACCTATTTATATAAATAAACATGAAAACCAAGGCTAACCTAAGGCAGTTACAAGTTCTTTTGAGAATTTCTATCGATATTTCTTCACAGATCAAAAGGATTGCAGATCTGAATATCTGGTATCAATTATAATTCGCTTTTCCTAGAAGAAGGTGAATTTGTTAATTTTGACAGAAATATATATTTTTTTTCACAAATTCATAAATTTTTGCTAAAAGACATTACTCCTCGATAATATATCTAGGGCCATGTAAAGTACTCTAGAGGTTTTGATCCTTCTGCGAGTGTAGAGCTGAATGCGCTATAAACGGTCGTACTTTCTGATGGAGTTGACTGAAAAGTTTGACAGACCACCTTAAGAAAAATGTGAATACTTTCATTAGAGCAAAACAATTTTCTTTTGTGATGTAACTACAAATTTACAGTTCCCAGATTTTTCCCCTATATCTGTATTTAACACTGCTCCTCACCAAATTTCATGTTTCTAAGTCCTATGAGTTTTGATTCTCTTGACTTTGTCAGTTTAATTTTTTGACAGTTTCAAAAGATTCCGGACCTGAATATTCAGTAACACATGTTCCTGAGAAAAGTTGCTTGACAGACAGATGGATGGAAAACAAAGTGATCCGATAATGATTCTTTTTTTCCTTTTGGAGTACAGACACCAAAAAATGATTTTAAATACAGACTACCATTATGATTAAAAAGTTTGATGATATGCTAGCATGCTTATCATTTATGTGAAAAGCACCTGGAATGTACTATTGTCTAAAATCAATGAGAAGTTCAAAAGGAAGTATGCCCTTGTTGTATTATTGTTTTTTATATATTTTCCATTTTATATTTTGCATTCCCAATAAAAGAGATGTTGATCTTATCTCATTATCAATTGGAGAGAAATGGCTACTTCCAATTCCTTTTTCTAAAGATTAATGACATTACTTAATATTACATATATCAGTTATTATACCATTGAAGTTACAAACTTCAACATTCTACAAACCCTTTTTGATATAAAATTAAAAAGCTTTTTTAGTACTTTTCTCTTGGAATTCTGACCAGAATTACTCTGATGAAAATTTTCATATGGGTCTCGTATTGAGAGATCGAAATGCATTATCTGAAAGATTTCCGGTCATATAATCTGCGAATTTCAGGGTCCTCGCGCAAAAAATCATAATTTTTGGGATAAAATCGCGAATAACTCGGAAACGATGCATTTTAGGTATAGGAAAACCTCTCACAGATATATGCCTATTAATATCACGAGTTAAATGATCTGTGCAAAAATAGGTAGTTTATTTTGAAAAACCAGACTTTTGTACCTTTGAATGTACTACGATTTGCCAGATGCTTTTAAAAACACCGTGAAGCCTCTAAATGCAATGAATTCTGCTGAATGAGCCTCTTTACTACTACTAGAAATAATCGATATTGAATGATCTTTAGTATTTTTATGATGCCTTTCAAGAGATAACCAAAAATCGCAAAATTTCGATTGAAAAATTTATATCTTCCTTTCCGTTGATTACAGGTGGCAATAATATGAGGAAAAATTGTTCAGAATTTAATTTTCCATAATAACAAAAAATAGAAACATACATTATGCAATTTGAAATAACAAAGATGGTGTCAACTTCCGGTATGACCGGAAGTGCCACAGCATTGAAAATATTTTTGGAACTTGGTCGAATAACATTTAAGACAACAAAAAAATATTTGTCCAATCGGTCATTCCTTTCTCCATATTCTTTTAATGTCCTATGTCGCGTGGACACCCTGTATTTTATGATGTACTTATAGATTCTGGTGTAGTATTCTTGTTTCTTGATGAAACCACTTGAATCGATTTTCTCGGACTCAAGGAATTCTCAATGGAATATTCATCATTCACATTTACACTTAACTGTCTTACAAGAACCTCCTTAGAAATTTGAGACACAATATCAGATTTAATACACTTGTAATACTGAATTAGCAAAAACAGTAAAAATGAAACAATTTACTCTACTTCTACAACCAAGAAGTGTTTAATTCTCAAAATTTTGTGCACAAAAATTCCCATTTTCCCTAAACATTAGCTCTCAAATCCCTTAGGGATATTTTCAATCCAATTCCCTTCAATATCTTTCAAAGCTCTTCAGTTTCTGTCAATTCCCTCCAATTCCACTCAAGTTCAATCAATTTGTCATAATTCTCCTCATTTCTATTCTACTCATATATCAAATATTTTATATTTATTCAATAGAAATAACCCTATAAGTTTAATGTAGCCCATTCAAAAGAGTAATTTCTTTGTATTCATATTATTTCATAAACAATCTGAAGAAAATAATAAAAATTTTAATGCTGCCTTCAGAACTCATATCAGGACATTTATGAATGATATCCACTTTGTTTATGTGTTTCAAACTGGACATAACATGTTTGCTTAAAATTGTTTATAAAATTTATTTGCTATACCCAACAGTATTTATATTCATCATTTCCCGGCAAAATTAAAATTCAAATATCATTCAGATATGATACATTTCACTTCGGGCATAATTCCTACATTAAAATGTTCTAACTTGAAATTTAGTATTGGGAAAACTAAGCTTAGTTTTGTGTTCATGACTTACTAAATCTAAAAATCTTCCATATGGATGAGATTTAAGAAACTTTTAGAAAAATTTCATGTAAGTGTAAAAATGGAAAAAACAAGTGAAAGATAAATAAGGTACAATATTCTTAAAATTAGGCATACAATTGATAGGTGGATTGTTGATCTCATTATTGCTAGAAAGTAGTGAGTATTTATTTTTCTAGAAATGATTTCTGGAGAGAACAAAGATAGGTGTCTAAACTAATCTCTAAAATTCAGAAATATAATATAAAAGTATATAAGCAAAACATACCAATATGTTTCATAATATATTAATAAAACTTACCTCAAATATCTTCAACAAAATTTTAACATACAATCTCCTCACTCCAATTGACTTTCCAATAGCAGCCAAAAATATTATACACAAAAAGTCATTAACAGAGGGTAATTAACACTGATGACAACAGGTAGAGACTTAATAACAGCGTCATTTTGTAAAAATTAATTTGAGAATAACGAAAGACTAATTATTTCACATCAAAGGTAAATTTGTATGTATAAACTGAGAAGAAATCATTGACTTCACTACTTCACTTCACGAACCTATCTTTCACTTACTGCTCCTATGATCAGGTAATCGCAAATTTTGTTATCTCTTATTTTAATTAGGGAAACCTATGATAAATGCCAAAAAGAACTTTATTCCTTCAACTGATCATCGCTGTAAAGAGGTTGACACATCGTATTTGTACACAGAACAGCGGAAATAATGTTCTATACTCTGTAGTAGTAGCACAGAATCGAGAAAATAAAGAGAGTAATATAAACATGTACAGAATTTTAGAGAATAACTATCAAAAGGTATCACTCTTTCCTATGTTGAGGTAGAATATCAGTTCTGATGTTGAATATAAATTTAAAAAAGAGGGAATACTTCAACAGACATCCAAGAACACATAGTGTTCTCGTAATTTGTTCTTATAGAAATCACAGAAAAACTTAATCATTCAACTAGGACAAAAAACAAGCTGACGTTCGATGCGGTTTTAAATATCGGTGCCTTTTCATTGGAGCGTCTTGACGCTCGTTTTGAGCGTGAAAGTGGTCACGTAACCTCTTTTATATGAAATCTTGACGTTCGCATATAAAGTTGTTTTCAGTGACAAAATATCGTCATTTCTCATCTATTTTAGGTTAAAACAGTTAATTGATAGATATGAAATATATTTTTCATTACTTTGGTATCATTTCTGGAATCATTAGTGTTGTATATTGCGAAATCCTTTTGTTAAAACCTCTAACTTTGTTATCTAAGCATCTAAAGGTAACATGGCGTAATAACTGAACGACTATAAATACAGATATAGCCATTTCGTATCGAAGAAAACTTGTTACCGTGGGTTATTTATTGGCAGCCCTTGAATACAACGAAAATAAAACTTATCACTTGTCTTTTCTAGCGTCTGCCGCTATAAAATTCAGAAGTTCCCAACTTTCTAGCGTCAACGCTGAAAATCACGTAACCTTTCCATTCATCGTCAAAACGCTCCAATGAAAAGGAACCTTTATTGTTCAATTATTAAAGCAAAGAAAAATTAAAAAATTGATTCCTTATGCACCTAATACTTTATAATATTTAATATTCTCATCATTTGGAATATTCACACATTTACAAGCCAAAAAACTATTCGTGACTAGTTTAGCTGTCGAGTACTAAAAACATATTTCATCTAGAAGGGTTTATCTATTGCAATTTCATGAAGGTTGGAATGAGTTGACTTCGATTTTTTAAACCAAATTCTTAACAGGATAAGTATCGTATACTGTTGTTATTAATATTCGTAAGTGAGCCCCTGACGACGACAATTAATTGATATATTTAATTCTATAAAATCGTTTAATAGTTGAAAATCACCTTATTCAGTCTATTGCAAAATGAACTCTCTCCTTGTAGATTGATAATAATACAATAAAACCAAGACTGTTCTATGAAAGAAAATTATTCTTCATTCTGTGCTGTAACCTCTTCGCTCGATAAAGAAGAGCAGATCAATTTCTTACTTAAAAATCGAAATCCACAGACTACATTTCCAAAAAGAAAAGTATAATTTCAACTCTAGTTGTCTTATATTAAAAGTACCTCACAATAAACCATGTCTCTTCCAGCTCCTGTGAGAGTTTCCCCCTTGATTAAGGTATCCAATTATAATTTTAACTCTACAAATCTTGATTATGTAATATAGCTTAAAATTGTTGAACTAAAAATTTATTTGAAAAACTGATTTGAATATCGAAAGTTCTTTATTCTAAAATATTAATTCTGAAGTTATTGATTGAGTGTTGAATTATCATACTTTTATTATATGAATAATAATGAAATAAGCCTCTTTAATATCAACGCCTGCATTATATTGAAGAAAATTAATACTTCTTTCATATTATAATACATGATTCATTTAATTTCCATCACAGGGCGTATACGTAACTATTTCACAAATATTATGGATAGCGTCTATTTAGGAACTTCTTCAAGAGTAGTAGATAAATATTTTCAAATTTTTTAGTTTGCAAGATGGAGTTTACTCTCTGTGGGAGTCGTTTATGGTGCATTCCACCAAAGTAGATTATCCAGAAGGGAAACTGCAAAAAGAGAAGCTGATAAAGAACACAAAGCTGCCAGAGATGCTAAGTTGGCCCAAGAAAAGAAGGCAAGAGCAGAAAGAGAAATTAAAGAGCTTGATGCTCTTGTACAAGGAAGAGCAGTTGCCTGAACCTCCTGTCTATTCAATTCAAACAGTAGTATAAACAGTGTTGTCATCAGCAATTTGATAATTGTTAGCTTATAATCAATGTTCAATTGATATAATTTGATATTTATAAGAATATAAGTTTAAGAAAGGGTATTATCTATTTTTGTTTAAGCTGAAATTAAATATCAAATGTGTCTGAGAATATGGCATAATATGGATAGTCTCAATCTGTACTATTGAAGAAATAGGTTTAATGAAAAAAACAAATGGTGAACCGTTTCAATTAGTTTAAAAAAAATGATGTAGGATAAAATGTCTAAACTGCAGGTAAATTGGAAAACTGATTGAAAATTACTTGATTTTTATGGAATATTTTTGCTTTTTTTGCTGATTAATTCAATTCAGACGAAACTAGATATACTATACCTGTCAACATGTAGGGTACATCTAAAATTTGTGTTTGAGTTATGAAATTGAACTGTGAATAGTGTAAATTTTATATGCAAATGAACATGCTAATTTATATATACATAAGAGAGCATAATCAACTTTATTCTAAGAAGGGCCCATACTGCAGAACAGGGTCTTTAAATACATCTTTCTTGGAAAAACAAATTTTGAGTGCAATATATATTTCAATTCAAGTGGAATAAATTGATGAATATATTGAATTCCTACTTTCATAGAGGAAATTGGAACTGTTGCATCTATGAGGTACATAGTTCACCCAATTTCATTCATAAATATTTAAAATGGCAATGCACAAGATTAGGAAAAGTTCAAATAAACCTATTCACTCAAAATAAATTTCGAAGAAGATGTCTCTAGAAATATCTGTTGATGAGATTAATATTATCAAAATAATTGGGGATGTCGAGAAAAATGTGATTATGTAGATGAGCGAAATTAAGGAAATCAAATTGCGTCCAAGACTAAGAAACTGGAGATCACTGATCAGAAAAATAATGAAAACAAAGTAATAGTTAACACGAAGCTTAAAAAATATAAAATCCCCAACAAATATACAAAACTACCATCACAGAGATCAAAACATATTTACTCTTCAAAAATTGTATAGATGAGCATTCGTCGGGAACTCCTAAATTGCAGTGTAATACTAAACAATCCTGAAATAATAATAAATTAGTGCGTCACAGGAATCTGCTCTCTCACAGTGTGAAAGGTGATATTACAGTTTGTTGATAACACCTCAATGTAACGTTTATGTTAGAATTTTGAAAAAAGCAGTGTGAATCTCTAACTTAATTTTAAGGTTATAAAGAAATGGTTCGATGAGAATGACTCGATGATCGAATAGCTGTCATTCACACGTACCAGGAGGCTAAAGATTTTTAATAGTCAAATGAATAACATCCCAAATTTGAAAAAATACATATTGCAGGAAGTTTGGCGCTTACAAATGTACTACTTCATCCATAATCATATCAAGAATTCAGGATCATTCGAGAGTTTCAGTTCCCTGGCAAAAATTATATAATAATCTGAGATAGAAATAGATATTCTTTAAGTTTAATGAATAAAATGGAAAAAATTGAAGACCTAAATCAGAGACTTGCACTACCACGAGAATCGCAGACTAATCAGTTCAAATCATCTAAATATCTACAAACAAAACGCATTTACATAATAAACAGAAAACGCTTGAATTACATTGCATTGTTGTTACTGTATATAATAATCTCAACGTAGAATTTGATGAAACTACTGATACCTTTGGATATCATTAAACGTAAATCTAAAAATACATTGCCATCCCAGAGAAATACAAAACGATTGTTTAGATGAAATCGCGTCTAATAAATGGTTAATATCTGGATAATTATTTTCTGAAACAGAAGCAATTCCTATGCAAGATCAAAGTTTTTTCACAAGGAATATTCCTTCGTCGACCACAGTTTTCCATATTTTATCATTTTGCCGAATACGTGCTCCTGTAGATAATTCGAAACATAATCCCGTCGAAAATATTAGTCGTTTTGAATTGACTCAAAAATGTGAACTTATTCCTACCAGATAGATGTAGTAAAAATATGATCCTACTATATGTGAGAATGATCAATCCAAACTTCATTTTGAAAGAACAATTCTTTGTAACAGTAATACAATGAGTCAGATATCATAGTTATTAATAAACTCAACCAAGTAACATCATATTATTGACATTGCAATACCTAATATACACTAAATAAAATTTAAAAATTTTGATTACATGAAACTAGCCGATGAGATAAGAAAATGTGAATAAATGGAAAGAACATATATTTTGTTAATTATTATTTCTAAAACTGGCATTATTCCAAAAACCTGAAAATATTGAAATATTAGGTACAAAGAAAAATTCATATGGATGGTTACAAAATGTTACAATCATCAAAGCTTGTAATATTCTTTATAGGTTTCTTTCTTTCAACACTACTCGTTGGTTGATATCCTTGGTTGATAGTGTTATAGCTTGTTTATATACTTATGGATTGGAATATTTTCATGAAAATTTGTATTATACTAATCTAGGTTATATTGCGATTATAATCATTGCCTGGCAAAGCAATTCTTCACCAGATAGTTTCATATTTTTATGGAATCTCTTTGACTACACATATTTCTTCTTATAAATAATCCTGATCGAGATATATTCCTCGCACAAGTATTACCTTTACAACATAAAATGTATGTACTAATTAGTCTCATTTGTCAAGTTATTTAAAAGTTGCCATTACTATAAGATCATGTATGATTAGAAGAAATAATTAAGTGGTACCATTTTTAAATTTCAGAATTTAAATTTTGATAGATATTTACACACGAGTTAAATACACCGGTCAACGCGATTTTTGGATCTGACTTCTATATGTTAAATTTTAGTTTCTCCTACGATAAAAATAAGAGAATTTTTTCCGATTAAAAGTTTGCTTTTCTAGTAACTAGAGCAAAAAAGTTGCTGATTTTCATAATTTTCTACAGTTTCACTGAAAATTATAATTAGAAAACAGTTTTTAGATACATAATTTTTATTCAACATTTCATAACATATATAATATATATATATATATATAAAATATATATATATATATATATATATATATATATATATATATATATATATATATATATATATATATATATATATATATATATATATATATATATATATATAAATATAACAAAAATTAATATCTACAAGTGAATATTATTTGTATTTCTCTTATGCTCGTATGAGCTTTCTCGTATTAAACCTCAAATGTAAAAGTCCATCATATCTTGGTGAAAACGCTCTCCTTGCTCCTCATAGTGTTCTCCCATGTTGTCTTTAAATTCATCCAGGTGAGAATGTAGCATATGAAGATTATACGACATTCTGCAGTCCATAATTTTAAAGCTTTGAAGCATTTTCTCGATAAATTATGCATAGTAAATGGCGATTAATTAATTAATTAATTACGATTTCCAAGAAAACCATCTACTGTTTTAAAACTTTCCCAAGCTCGTTTTTCTCGAGCATTGAGAAGCTTCGTAAAGTCATTACTCTTCATTATTTGTTTTATTTGCGGTCCAATGAAAATACCTCCTTCAACTTTAGTTTCAAATAATTTGGGGAAAAATCCCCAATATTGGAAAGCTTAAGAGTTTGCATTCAGTGCTTTTACGAACTGCTTCATCAACTGTAATATATGTAGCGGTGGCATCAATATATTTTGGAGCTTTACTATTGGTTCCGTATTTACGTTATGTTTTCCTATCAGAAATTCGACGCGATCAGGCCATTTACGCTGTTGATAACGTACTGAGTCAGCTCTGTTGTCCCATAAACAAAGGTGACAAGGATATTTAGCATGTCCACCTTGCATTCCCATTAGGAAACCAACCATTTTAAAATCACCTATCACTGGCCGTTGGTATTTTGTGTATTTTAATTTTTCTAGTATGATTTTCACACTATCATAGTTTTCTCTCTACAATACAGAGTGTGCTAGAGGAAGACTAGGTAATAGGTTTCCGTTGTGGAGCAGAACTGCTTTTAAGCATTTTGAAGAGCTATTGATAAAAAGTCGCCATTCAAATAATACGAATGGTATTCCGATTTCATTAAACAAATTAGTCACATTGTTGAAGTAACGAATACCGGCTTCTTTCACAAAAAAACATGAAAACGTTTTATGGCGCACTCTTTGATCAGTTATTTTTACATCTTCTTCAAGCAAGTTCCATTGCTTTAGTCGTGAACCTAGAATTTCCGCTTTACTCTTGAATAAGTTCAGGTCTGGCAGTAAATCATTAAATTTGCCCGAGCTAATAAAATGTGGCCCAAAACTTTGTGATTTTGTCATGAAATTACTAACATCAGTGTTGGTTAGATGTACACTAGATTCTGTTGAACTTGGCGATGCTTGAACTTCAAAGCTATCTAATCCTGAACGTGCCGGTACAAGCAAATTTTCATCATGAGGTATCTGAGACGATGTTGAAGGAAGATCAGGATAAAAAATCTTTTCTGCACCAGATATACGCTTACTTGGATTAACTATACAAAAATAACAGTCGTGGACGTGATCACTAGGTTCCCTCCAAATCCTTGGCATCGCAAACTTCATGTGTCGATTTTCTCCTCGATACCAAGTTAGAAATAATAAAATTCAAACCGATGCAATTTAATTCGACCATTTTAAAAATTTTGAATTTTAATTTTTTACCCTCTAAAGTATTTTTACAATTAACGCAGGCGAAGTGGGGTACCCAATTTTCATTTTGATTACTGATTTTAAGGTTGAAATATAGTTCATTGGCTTCACAAAGTTTCAAATTTGTTGATGAAGCGAATTTTTTACTTCTAGCTTCAATAAATTCACCGCAAATAGAACAGAATGAATCAATATCATTGTTACAATGTCTTGATGCCATTTTCAACCGAGTAATACACAAATATAGTTGTTACAGCTGTCATAAACAAGTTAATAATGACTACTGTCTCTTACAAACAATAGAATATTTTACTTTCAGGTTAATCGAAGTGCTGCCATCTTTTGTTTATAAAATAAATTAAAATATACTTATCGATGTAAATCAGACCAAAGCAAACTTTAAGATATAAAATGAATATTCAAGTGTTTTTCAATGTCTAGAATTAGAATTTAAACATAAGAACAGAAAGCCTAAAAATTTTTTTTTTGTTAACCGACGTCAATTCCAACAGATCTTCTCCGACAAAATAAACAATATGCCAAGTGCAAATCACTCATCCCTACATTATTTAAACACAGAATTGTGTAATAAAAAAATCAGGAGTCTTAACAGATAATTTAGATGCTATTATTTCCTTTATACAGGGTGCTTTAACGAAAACTAAACAGAGGCTATATCTACCAAGATATTCATTTCTGATCAAAACGCAAAACATGTCAATTTTTGTTTCAAGGGGGACATCTTTTGGGGTACAAAAATTGCCTGAAATATCAACCCCCTAAGCGGGGGCTGCAATCCTTAAACATTTTGAATAGGGAAGATGGGTCAAAAGAAAGGTGGTATCTTTGTCTACATTGCCTTGAACGAATTTTCATTTTTAATTGAAAACTGTAAAAGATACAGGGTGAGCAACTGAAAGATAGGGAAGACTATTTGCCTGAGACTATTCAAGTTTCAGTGAGGTAAAATGGAACAGATCCATGCTGATTAATGGCAGTCATCATCAAGTATCATCCTCATCTCGAATCTAACCCCTGGAGCAGGGGTGACAACCCTTGAAAATTTGGAAGAGGGTAGATGGGTCGAGTGATAACTCGAAAGGAAGGTATTATATTTATCTGCATTCCCGTGAAAGAATTTTCATTTTTGATTAAAAACTGTAGAAGATACAGAGTGAGCCACTGAAAAATAGAGAAGACTATCGCCCCAAGACTATTGGAGTATTAGTGCGAAAAACTGGAATAGATTCATTCAGATCAAAGATGACAGCCTTTGATCTGGAATGAATCTGTTCCATTTTTTTGCACTAATACTTGAATAGCTCAGGGCGATAGATAGTCTCCTCTATTTTTCAGTAGCTCACTCTGTATCTTCTACAGTTTTCAATCAAAAATGAAAATTCGTTCACAGGGATGAAGACAAAGATAATACCTTTCTTTCGAGGTATCACTCGACCCATCTGCCCTCTTCCAAATTTTCAAAGGTGGTCACCCCTGCTCTAGGTGTTGAAATCCGAGATGAGGATGGTACTTGATGATGACTGCCATTGATCAGCATGGATCTGTTTCATTTTACTTCACTGAAACTTGAATAGCCTCAGGGAAATAGTCTTCCCTATCTTTCAGTTGCTCACCCTGTACCTTTTACAGTTTTCAATTAAAAATGGAAAGTCGTTCAAGGCGACGTAGACAAAGGTACCACCTTTCTTTTGAATCATCACTTGACCCATCTTCTCTATTCAAAATGTTCAAGCATTGCAACCCCCGCTTAGGGGGTTGATATTTCAGGCAAGTTTTGTACCCCAAAAGATGTCCCCCTTGAAACAAAAATTGACCTGTTTGCGTTTTGATCAGAAATGAATATCTTGGTAGATATAGCCTCTGTTTAGTTTTCGTTGAAGCACCCTGTATTTGTCACTGAACAATGCCATGCAGGATTATAAAAATATGATTATTATCTTCGAGACATTGTTTGCTGAATATATTATACATGTAAATTTTACCATTAGAAACACCCCATCCAATAAAAACTGGGAGAAATATTTTCATGTTTGGTCTATAACAATTTTGTAATTTATGTATCAAAATTATCAAAGTCAAAGAGTCTTCAAAATGAGGGGTTTTAATTGATCATGGAAAACGTAATTTGATAGATTGAAATCAATTATTGAGATAATATGGTTTTAGTTGAAGAACTCAATCAATTTCATAAAATAACAATTTCAAATGTTTCTTCAATAAAGAATGATACTTCAAAACAAAAGCAAAGGAGTTTTCTTGAAAAGTACATGATAGTAACCTGCATGTAGTCTTAATATTTCTATGAAAATCAAAGGAAAGGCATTTTTTATTTCACTCTTAGAGATTTATGAACTTTGAGGAAACTTGGCATAGAGTCAAATGTTTCAACCAGTGAATGCTTGAGGAAATTCTCGCAAATTTTCATGAGATATCTAATATTTCAGAATAAAGGTATCTATATAATGAGTGTCATTTTGTAATGATTTATTATTACATTTTATAAATATTAATATCTATATATAAATTATATTGCGATAAAAGATAAATAAAAATTACATAGTTATTATATTGAGTAAAATTTGAATAATTTAACAATGTCAATGTATGTAAAACAGATCAAAAAAGGAACAATTTCTGATTTTCGTTCTAGTATTTCCTGGAGAAAATTGAAGGGTAGCAGAAATAAGTTCTGATTTATCTATACAAGTTTCACTTATTTCTACTGATTCAAAACATATTGGATAAATAAATTCTCATATGATTACTTATCTATAAATCTCAATCGCATTGAGGAAATTTGAATCTAGTGAGTAAAATGCCTTATGACAACTGTTTATTCGATCAATATTAATAAAATTGAATATTTTGTTAAAAAATCATACAATTATGCATTTCACTCAAATTACTATTTCATTTTCATATTAGACTCAGTCATAAAATGTATACACTCAATGAAGGATATATCATTTGCTACTCTCTTTCTCGGCATAATTTTGATAAATTTTTCTTATGAAGGTCATCAAAACTATAACCACTTACTCTTCTCAAACGTTTTATTTTTGAATTAGAATCTTCTCTTAGAAGTCTTTTAAGACTTGAATAAGGGCTGGTAGATCCTTCTGATGATATTTCAGGAAGGCTTGAAGGTGTCATAGCTCTAGAGGTGGATTTCCGAAGTGTTATTTGTTGAAGCATTTCTAAAGATACCTCTGGTTGATTATTCATTGATCTTCTCATGGGAGTTTGTCTTTCCTGAAATATTTGAATGAACTTAACAAAATCTATGTGAATAGTTAAAAGTACATATATACAGGGTCACATATCGAAAACTTGCCATCCAGGTTAATTCACCTGTATAAAAATGAAACTTGCTTGAGAACGTCAATTTCTTGGACGAAGTTGGAATTTATAGTTATCAAAAGGAAATGAAGGTCAATTGATACTTCATTTTGAAAGGTATCACCTTACTTACATGAGATTGAATTGTTTTTCTAGTGATTTCTTGCTCAAGTATTTGGCTGAGTACTTCTTAAGAAATCAAATGTTAAATAAATTTGTGCGTAAATTACAAAGGAATTAATGATAAGCAAACAAAAATCTAATCTCATCAGTAGTTTTCATCAGTAGTGCATTACACTCCAGGAAAGATTTGTCACATACTCATAAATAGAGTGATCACTACTGGAGACCGTTCGATCGAAATTTTCCGACGAGAACGAAGTATGGAAGTCAATGTATAGTGAATAGTCAAGTTATTGAGGGGATAATATTCATACTTCAAGTCTTTCAATTCCTCAAGAAATTAGATGATACTTCATCTTAACAGATGAAAATGTAGGTTTATTCAATCCAATTCTTATAACTTGACACTAAAGAATGAAGTAGTCTGTCATGCATTAATCTAATTGAGCATTTGTGGGTTCATGTATTGTACTCATCGTCTATAGTCTATTTGGTAAATACGTAGAGTAATAAAAGCTCATTAAGTATGCAAATCCCTTAGATATGTGTTAAGTGGGTAAATTCAAAAATACATGTTGCTTCTCTGATTTTGTATTGGAGCACGCACCTATTTATTGCCGGAATTTTGATAGAAAGCCTAGTACAAATCTCCTGGAACAACACAACTACCTGTTGACGATCTTCTCTGTCTTTTTTTTTGCTTGCGTATATTGCTGTCCTCATTTTAAATCAAAATGTTTACACTATATGTTTAAAATTTGTAGTCAGTAACGTTGGCGAATATGTGTTTTTCAGGGTTCTCTTTGTTAATAAAATTGAATCAATTGAACACTAATGTATTTAAAAACGATAATAATTTAATGTGAATTTCAAGATAGTTACATTTACGAAAAATAATTATTTCATGAATTTCTTGCATAATCAACTTAAGCCTAATTCTATACGTTGAAATATACACATCACAAAAATTGTCACATCACCTGGTATTCTGAATTCTACAATCGATTAAAAAGCTCGATCGCAGTTTCTTCGTCAACATATGTTTTTGGACATTTGAGGGGAAAAAATCTTATCTATGTAGTAACATTTGTTTCCATATGATCTCAAACACTTCTGCCAGATACATCGCAGATATCCTTGAACCCCATGTTGTACCCTATGGCCCATTGATTTCCGAAAACTTCATTTATATGCGTGATAATGCTCGGCCTCATGCAGCTAGAGTAGTTACAGAATTTCTGCAAAATGTCGAAATTGATATTTTAAGATGGTCAGCCAGAAGTCCCGACTTGAATCCCATAGAATATGTTTGAGACAACATGGGGTGGCAAATTCAGCAACGTAGGATGCCTTGTAGAACACACCAACAACTAGAAAATCCGCTTCCTGGAATTTGGAACTCAGTGACTCAAAAGTACATCCAAAATTTGTTTGAGGGACTTCCGAGACGTATACTGGCAGTAATTAGGGCCCGGGGAGGAAACACTCGATTTTGAAAATGATTAGTAACCATTCAATGCTAGTTGATTGGTACCTTCGCAAATGTTTGAAGATGGTAGAATTTTTTAATTTTTCATTAACTCGAAAATTGTTGATATTTTCCATCATAAACTCATCTCTTTTGAATGATATCTTTTTATTTTACACTTCTGAAAGTTACCAAGCTACTCTTAAATGACCAACCTAAAAGTTTATATAGTATTGTCGTAAAAGTAGGGTGATGCGACAATTTTTGTGGGAGTGTATATAATAATTAAATAATATTTATGATATTTCTGATAACTCAATAATTTTAGTGAGTTATGGAAGTGAACATTTTAAGTTATAGTAGATCTAAGCTAAAATTTCCACATGAGCTTCAACATTACCTAACAGAATGTTAAACAATGTTTATAAATATTATAATGACGTCTAGTTCTAAATTCAATTTCTTTCTACATTTTAAAATTATAAAAATTGAAATAATGCTTTTCAAAATGCTCATATATATTTTAAGCTGCAATATTTTCATAAAATATTTACAGTTCATCATCTGGTGATGTATCTTTATTACCTAAATTCATTATAACAGGATCAATCATGGCATCCATAATATGATCCAGTTCCCACATATCATTTTCTTCTTTAATGACGTGGTTTATACAATTCGACGTCTTTTGTCTTAAAACTTGTGTTCTTTCTAGCCACTTCACCCTTTTTATGTGCCCATATTAGTTCAATCGGAATCAATTCGCAGTGGTAAGAGGAAGGCGGAGTATACTAACTTCCCGTTTTTTTTGCCATTTCGTCAATCTTATATTTTTTCTATGATTTTTATGTAAATTTACAATTGATAATAATTCTTTTTTACTATATTTTCTTCAAAAGAAATATTCTTGTCCGTCAACCATCTGATGATGTCTGCTTTACGCCATAAAGGTGTTGGCGTTAATTCAATCTGTCGCGAATTGTAGCTTGCGTTATCCATTACTATAACAGATCTTAGTGGAATCAAATACAAAAACTGTTCAAAATATTCTTCGGAAACATCCTCATTCATGTCCTCATGATAGTCTCCAGTACTCCACAAAACCGTTAACATTACCTATATGCGTTATTATTATACGTCGTCCTTTTCCTGACGGAGCCTAAAATCCTGTAGACAATCCTTGGAGGAAGGCTGGTCTCTCAAGTTTTTATCATTCCAAGTTTTTTGAACCGTGTACCCTTGATTAAACCAAGTTTCATCCAGATAAAAAATTTTCTTACTTTGAGCACGATATTTTTTAATTTCTCTAAGATAATTTCTTCTCCAGCAAACTATTTCCTCTTTATCTATGAGAACTGACTTCCTGTTGTGCTTTTCCCATGAGAAATTCAATTCATGCAAAACTTGCCACAATTTGTTTATTGATATTAAAGGCAAGTCCTGATCTACGTGCACAGCATATATTTTTTCCAGAGTGGGAATTTCTTTCCGAATAGGAAAGAATGCACAGTTTTTCGAATAGTATTCCTAAAGTGTGCATCAATAACCATTCGAGGCCTTTTTGGAGATTTCACTGTAAATCCATTTTCAGATTTTCTTTCCTTGAGGAGCTTGTGTATTGTGGACTGTCCAATTCCCGTAATCTCAGAACACATTTTAAAATTTTCATCGATTGACGGTATAATTAATTTTTCAGTTTGGGAAAGTGGTTTATTTTCAGCGAGTTTAACAGGGGTACAATTAGAAAACTTTTCCATTACTTGTGAAATGAACAAAACACTTTAACCAACAACTAACTGATGCATACAAATGATAAATTAATGGCCTATGAAGATCCTGTCACCTAAAGATTTATTACTCTACGGCTTTACCAAATCGACTATAGTTCTCTAAAACTGAAAACTAAATGTTTTTGAACCTCCGGCTCTATTGAAGGCCATAATCGATTTTTAAATAATTTATTTCACTTTCTGGAGCTATTACGTATATTTTTCCAGGAGCATATTCAAAAATAAACGCTGAATCGAACTTGTGAATTACTCTTCAGAATCATGAAGGACAAACTTCTTCAACACAGTATTAAAACGTAGTTGCGCATCATTCTCACATTCATGTTTTTCGAAAATTTCATCAGATGAATACATGCATACAAGACAATATTTTTCAATTTTTTTCTCCCTGTCCTCTTGAATCATTTAAAAAATTATCTATGGTTCACCTGTTTCAGTTTTCATTTTAGGAGCAGTCGTGGAAAGCTAAGCGTGTTTTTAAGAACTATCCATTCTACATACATTATACCGATCGTGTTCCTCAGTTTCATCAAAATTTGACATTGAGCAAGTTTTCTTAAATGTAATACTCTTTCATTTGAATAGATGAATAAATAAATAAATAAGTGAATGGTAAAAAGGTAAAGGGCTGTAAAGGCAAGGTTTGTCTCTTTGTCTATATACACATTTTTCATTTCGGCTAATCTAGTGTTTTAAATACTTACTGATGTTTTCTTCAATTTCACTTTTAGTATGTCATCTAAGGAAATAATAGGTCGAGGTGTCTCAAGTCCAACTTTCTTCTTATTGAGATCTTTTTTCGTAAATCCAGTAGAATTATTCACTGATGAGAGAAGAGGTGGTGGTGGGGGTGGCGGAGGTGGAGGTGGAGGCGGCGGTGGTGGAGGTGGGAGTACAGGTGTGGATGTTACATAACTATTAAAATTCTTGGCTGGTTGGAAATTACGGTATTGGTCCCGTAAAATGCACATTTCTTCTTTCATTAATCTGAGTGATTCAACCTCTTTTGATATGCCTTCCAAATTTACATTGAGACTTCTAATTTTCATGGTGTTTTCAATATTTTCTAATAATTGTGCTTTCAGATCTTCCACGGTTATACTTAGCTCGTTCATTCTGGTATTTAATTTCTCAATATCTCCTCGATATTGGGAACAATTACAGTTTTTGGTTTCAGTGGCATCTTTTTCACAAAATGCACAAAGAGCATATACACCCTTGAAAAAAAAGTTCTATATTAGACGTTGTCCAAAATTATACTATTTTGAGTTGTCACAACAATTTGAAATTTCGGGAATAAATGCAAGCCAATACTACAGTTGAACTGATAATAATAGTTTGAATCACCTTAATATTATTATCATTATGAATAATATAAAGTTACATATTATTACTCAATGTTCAATAGATGTACATTAAATGAAAATAAAGAATTAAATGTACATTCTGTCAAATAAGTATTGGGAATTGGTCAATGAAACACAAAATACTTATTTTTCATCCAAATTTATTTTTTGTGGTTTTCTTTCCACAATTCTGGTCTTTTTCGAGGAATTCGCTCTCTGAAACGCCGCATAACGCTCATGTAATATTCTTTATTTACCGTCTGACGATATGGCAAGAATACCGAGTGCACAACACGCGATAAGCAAAGAAAACAGTCAACATTTCCCACACGTTTGATCGACTTTGACGTGGTTTTTTCGGTACCCGTTCGGTTAGAAGGCGCCATTCCGAAGCTTGTTGGTAGGTTTGCATGTCAAACTCATAAACGCATATCTCATCACGGTCGGAATTGAATCGTTCTAGCATGTATTCAGCGACCTTTACGCGGTTTTATTTTTGAAGAAAATTCAAGATCACTTCAGTAAAAGATGCTGATGGCCAACCAGAGCAAGACAAATCTTCCACCACATCTCGGACGCTGTTGAAAGCACAGTATCACTCATATTCACGTGTTTTTGATTTAAAAAAAATTAACCTCATCACTTCCTTTAATCAATTACTCATATTCAGATGCCTATGCACAATACTAATTTTTTCTGGTGTTAAATATATAAATTTCCGGGCGAAGGTTCTTTTTTCTCAGTCATACTTCTTTAGACAACCGGGATACTTTTGTTTGCTTAACAAACGGTCAGCACCAATGATTATGACAAATGAAAGATCGTTCAGTGAGACAATGTTGTTGAGGTACACAGCGATGAAAAAGTTGATTTCCGTTACTGCCTTTTCCATCGCTTCATACTGGCTTATTCAAGATATTTTGGATCTAACCGTTAGTGATTGACATACATATTGATGTAGTCCACTGTTGTTATGTGTCTTCAACCGTATGTAATTGGGAGTCAATTTTTCTTGTATTAAGACAAATTCTTTATATGTTCTACATCCTCCGTGCTAGCAAGGTCCCATGTTTGGTGCTTTCTGGAAATGAGTGACTGGTTATCTCTGGCACTATTATGATTTATCAAGGTTCGATCACCTTGAGCTCAGACCTCAATATCTTGTTACTTTGTGTATACACACAACCAAATTTATATGGAATCACTCGGTATTTCACGTTATTGATTGTTTTTAACCATGAATCTTCGACTTCTTGTGGAGAATGTAGTTTTTTGTTTTAAAAAACTTTGTAGTATAAGAAATGTTGAATTATCACCACATGTTCGGGATATTGTACTCAGTCGTCACTGAGATTTGAAACTAATAGCAAAATTTGAAAAAACCTATAATCATAATTGAAAATGCCTTACGTTGAAGAAGAGGTAACAGAGGGATATAGCGGCCACAATGACGGTATCACAGTGGGTGATTTCAAAAACCTACGCCCGATACGTGGGGCTACAATTTCTGCAAAATAGACCTAGAAAAAGTTGTAAGAAGATCACTTCTAAAGAATAAGACCGCTTTTTATGCCAAATTGCAAGAAGAGGCCCTAGTGCGTCGCACCCCATACTCCAAAGGCAATTTCTGGAAGCAACAGGCATCAGTATATCAGTCGAAACGATACGTCACAGACTTCGTTCAAGGGGTTTATACAGCAGAATACCCTCAAGAGTTCCAGAGTTAACCAGATAACAAAAAATTAACAGGCTTAATTGGTGTATCGAACACCAAAATTGGAATATTGAGAATTGGCGAAATGTTCTTTTTTTGGATGAAACTAGAATTGGTGTTCGATCAGACGACCGCCGGATTCGGGTTTTAAGGGGTCGTGGAAGACAAGCTAGATTCCAACAGCAAGACAAATTTCGAAATACCAAGAGGCAATGTGATGTTTTGGGGTGGCATTATGCTGAGAGGCAAAACAGATTTGATTTCGTTTCCTGCGAGTGTGACGGCTAGAAATTACGTGCACCTAGTGCTGGAGCCCGTAGTCAGACTTTGGCGAGGTGTCCACGGTGAGAATTTCACTTTTATGCAAGATAATGCTCCTCCGCGTACCAGCAACCTCGCGCGACATTATCTTGAAACAGGGAATCGCTATTTTGGACTGGCCAGCTTGCTCTCCAGACATAAATCGTATTGAACAATCCAAAGCACTCCTAGACGGATTCAGGAGTGTATAAGGGCAAGAGGAGTTAATACAAGCTACTGAGGTCGAGAAATAAACACCTGCTCCGTGAGAAAACAATTTTCAATTTTATTACTACATGAGGAAAGTCTCTTATTTTCTTTTATTTGTTTCTTTATTCAAATAAACCTTAATTTATTTTTTTTTCAATTGAAATATTTCAAAAAGGATCAATTCTAACTATCCTACTAATACCATAATTATGCAAAGAAATTTGGCATACAAATTTCATTTTACTTATTTATTATCTTGAACAGTACATAAGACATTTTTATCCCGAAAATTATAAGGTTCCTGTGATTATAAAATGAATCATATGACGTATTAGGTATTCTGAAAGGCAGAAATAGAGCATGTTATAGAAAAAAAAAAAACTTCAAATACTAACATAGGTACAGCAAAGAGTTCCATATAGTTGTTAAAAGTTTGTATGGGAATTACTTGTGTTTTAATGTAAAGGTATCTAAGGTCTTATTTGCAAAGTAAATAATATTAGTATAAGCATACTTGGAAAAAAGTCCTTAAGAGTGTGAAATAGAAGTACAAGGCTTCATGGGATTTTCAGCAGTTTTGAAGTTTGAAACATGAGAAAATTTTTTTTTAGTGTGACTCGTGAAACGGGGGGTTGAAAAGTTGTATGGAACTCAGTCAGAATTACAAAGTAAAATATTTCGCTTTATGCTTCAAAGGAGATCCTCTCCAAGAACTATGCAACTGTACCACAGGCCGTTTAGGCTGGATCCTGGCCCAACACTTTTTTGCACCTGAAAGGAAATCAGTAACGGACCCCTATACAAGAAGATTCTCTAAGGCACCTTCGAACATTCGTACCCCATTCAGCAGACTTGCTGGAAAAAGTGTATATGTCTAAAGAGGACAGCTTTGAAGAATCTCCTATTTGTAACTTCATTGTAATTCAATATTAATGCTGAAATATATTTGCATTATTTACAGGACAGATCCTAACAAACACAAGTAGAAAACAGAAAAATGAGGCAAAGCCAAGAGAAGCTGAATGCACTTTGTTGTTGTTTCTTATGGTGGTGATGTGAGATGATGAAAGATTGAGACTCCCATGAGTTCAAATAGTGCAAATTATAACAAATTATATAATTACCCAACATTTTACAAGAAACTTTTATTGGAGAACCAAACATTACATCAAAATAGTTCTTTCATAGTTTTTTATTGCATACTGCCTTGTACAAAACTGGGAATTTATCGTTTGCTCTGATATAAACGCGTATCATGTAAATTAGTACAGTAAAGACACGAATGGAAGAAGTAAGCGACTATATGAGTATATTACTCTTAACCACCTAAATATAACGGGAAAAGATTGCCGATCATTCGCTCTAGAAGCCAAACTGTAATAGATATATCCTTAGCCTCAGGGCGAATATCAAATGCAATCCAAGAATGGCACGTGTTGGAATCAATTACGATATCAGACCGCTAAAATAAAATTAAAAAGAAACATTACAAGGATCTCTGAACATTTTTTTTTGAGATCCGCAGCTACTAAGATAGTTTATCAAAATCACCACCTAAAGAACCTGGGAGTATATATTTGAGAACATCTAACTGCACGACACGTATCTGAGATTCATATGTCGTTAATGAAGGCTTACAGACAATCATATCGTTTGAAGATATCGGAGAAGCCACGAAGTTAGTGAACTCAGATGAAAGGGCAGATTGTCTTTAACAAGGTGAAAAGAACCAGACTCCACTCGGACTTTCCTGAAGTTTAGAATCATAGTGTGAGAATACTGAAAAAAGACGATGGCGCACCAACTAAAAACTTTCAGGAGAACCTGGAGATGCTTATGCATATACATTTCCCACAATGCACGGCCAAGAATGAAAAGAAATTATGGTAATGCCAACCAATGAAGACAAGCGAACTATCGTTCTAAGAGTAATGAAAGAGAAAATACGTTCGGCAACGAGCAGTTCACCTCCTTTAAATTCCCAGGGATCGACGTCATACTATCAGCCTTGCTTCAGTGGTATCTGAATGGATTCGAGTCGCACCTGATAGGACTGTTAGGGGCGTGCCTTACATACTGCTAGATTCTGCTCAGATGGAGTGAAATGCAAGTCGTTTTTATCTCTAAATCAGGAAGGATGGATCACTCTACCCCTAAAGCGTGCCATCCACGCAGCGTCATTCTACTGAAAATCCTACAGAGGTTTAGCACTTTTACGTTTTAATCACCATCATCTATGTCTCAACCAAGACGCATATACTTAGAAAAATCCACTGACATTGTGCTTCACTCAGTTATCGGGCCAGTTGGAAAGTCTTTAGACAACAAATAATCTACCCAGGCAGCATTTGCGGACATAGAATGTGCTTTCAACAAAACCACTTTCTCCAAAATTGATTCAATGCTGACGAAGAGAAATGTCCCTCCATCATTCAGCGATTAGATATCAAATGTGCTGATCAGAAAAATGACAAATTAAAGTGATAGGGAATTCAGAGAAACGAGTTGTACCTAGGGGTTGTCTCCAGGGAAGTGTATTATGACAACTACTATGGAACTTTATTCTCAATAGTTTTCTTTCTAACTTCAACTAAGTAGTAGACTTATCATATATTTGTAATGTGTCTATTTGTTGGAAATGAGTGAGTGAGAATTTTTAAGCCAAATTCGAATAATTGACATTTGTCAGTGGGCATATATTTTTTTGTTAAATTCTAAAATTTATATATTCCATTTTTCATGTTCTTTTTCTTCTTCTTCCTGCACAGCGCCCTTCTTGGCAGCACTCAGTCCATTTGGCCCATTGTGCTTGCCGTGTTGTGTTATTTTGTTATAAGTCTTGCAAGAACTTTTTGATGAAGCTTGCAAGACTGTTGTAGGGGGCCCCCTGAATCATCCGGGCGCTGGGTGCTTCAGTGTTCAAGGTATTCAGTGTGGTCACGAAGAGTATGTTTTCCGTCATTTTTTCGGCAACTACGGCACTGTGTGGTTTCCGATAGTCTCATGACGTGTAGGTGTTTGTTGAGTTGGTATCCTGTCAATAGGCCAACTACCATCCCAATAGACTTTTTATCGAGGGACAATAGTTCATATATCCTCCTCTTTAATTGCGACCCCTTTATGAGCCTTTTAAGTGTCTCAGTCCCAAGATGCCTGTCCAATAGTTCAAGGCTTTGTTGGTGTTCCAGTTTTTGTTGAAAGGAGAGCTGTATGTCTACGGGATGGTCAGAATAGGTTCTGTTCCCATCGACCTAACAGCTGTTGTCTTTTTGGCAAGGCTGTCTGCTATCTCATTTCCTTCGATGCCCTATGGGCTGGGCACCAAAGCAGAATAACTCTGTTTGTAGCACTGAGTTCTCAAAGAACTGCTTTGCATTCATCAACTAGTTTGGATGTAATCTTCGTATCTTTCAGATATCCAAGGACGTTCTGGCTGTCAGAGCATATGTAGATGTATGTGTTTCTGTAGTTCCTGTGTAGGTTATCCTCTACATACAGAAGAATAGCAAATATTTCTGCTTGTGTTATGGTGACATGGTCTCCTAGAGCAATTGTAATGTTTCCCTCGGGCCGTTGACGCCGATGCCTGCACCCATCAAGGTTTTGGACCCGTCTGTGAACCAGGTAGGGCCCTATGGGATGAGTAAGGCGTGGGGTGTGGACCAAATTTCTTTTGGTGGAATGACGAACTTGAAGGGTTCGTCAAAGTGCTAGGTGGCTCTCATTTGATCTCCTCTTGTGAGAAGATCAGGTCGAAGTTCTCTAATTTTGTTGAGGGAAATGGTGTATCCAGAAGTTGGATTTCTGTCCCTCTACATATCTCCTTCCCACAGTCTCAAAAATGTCCTCATGGCCGCCTCCTCCACCACTATGTGTAGTGGAAGGACGTCCAGAAGACACTCCATAGTGGCCGTGGGTGTGGATCTCAAGGTTACCAAGACATGCTTTCCTTTGGATCATGTTTATTTTGTTCTGTTATCTCCTTGTCCAGTGCAGGCCACCATACGATGGCCACATAGGTCAGGAGCGGCCTTATCACTATCGTGCATAACCAATATATTATGTCTGGTTTGAGTCCCCCTCTGGGGTCGAATACTTTCCAGCAGTCCCAGAGTGTGTTTTGAGCTTGTCTTTCGATGTGACTGTCCCAATTTAGTTTGGCGCCAAGCATTACACCTAGATATTTCTCTTGTTTTACTAGTGTTAGTTCCTCGTTAAAAGAATGGGTGCCTTGAAAGGCGGAAGTTTCCTTCTTCGAGTGAATAGAATCATGTCTGTTTTGTTTGGGTTAACAGACAGGTCGTTCTGTCTGCACCATTGTTCAGTCATTTGCAGAGTGTTCTCCGCAACTTCGCATATGGTGCTGAGGTTTTTTCCACGAACGAGGACGAAATCGTCGGCATAACTTACCGCAAAGTGCCCAGCATCGACAAGAGCCGCAAGGAGTCCATCCAACACGAGTTTCCAGAGGACATCCCCTGCTGGCGGTCCCCAGGCGGTTGATTCGCCAAGATGAGCTTCGATGCGCCTGGTCGACAACAGACGTCTCACCCACCTTGGTATGGTCTTATCTACTCTTCTATTTACAATAGCTTCATCTATTGACTTATAAAGTGTGTTGTCGAAGCTCCCTCTATATCTTGGCATATTCCTAGAGTGACTTCGCCTTTTTCCAGTCCTTTCTCAATATACCCTACTAGAGTGTAGTGCTAAATCGACTGATCTACCTTGCTCGTAGGCATGTTGAGTGACATGTAGGGTGCGTTCCGCTAGTGTCTACTCGTCTCTCCATAGTCTTCAGTATGAATGAGGTGAGACTAGTTGGTCTAAAATCTTTGGCGATTTTAAGAACGATCTTGCCGAGCTTGGGAATGAAGACAACCTGAACCTTTTTCCAGGGATCTGGAACATATCCCAAGGCTAGGCAGGATCTGAAGATGTGGATTAAATGTATAACAATTTGTTCCATTCCTTCTATTAAGGGTGCAGGGTATATATCATCTGCTCCTGGTGCTTTATATGGTTGAAAGGTAGTTACTGCCCATCGAACCATTTCCACTGTAAGTACTATTGAGGCTGTGTTCCAGTTTGCTTTATCAGCTTGTCCATTTGACTTCTGGATTGCTATGTTGTGAATGAGGAAATCATGTTCTAAAAAGTTATTTGTAATATTAAGTAGAATTTAAATAATTCTGAATATTCTAATGCACAGTGGTCTATTAAAAATTTGCTTTGCCTATTTTCAGCCACAGATATCACTTGAATCAGTGACTCATTGTGTAGCTATTACATCTAATATGGAAATAAATTACTTGAAAAAAAGTTCTTTTTGATAGTATGTTATCTGACTACAGATTATGTAAATTATATTATTCCATATTACTCTAGAAATTCCATAAATCAACTCACCTTTTTAAGAAAATTTCCCATTCTTGCACATAAAGATAATAACGACATGGTCCATCTTGTAGTAGTTGCACCACATCTATGAATTCCTCTAAAAACTCTTCGTAAAGAACCCAATGTATCATTCTTAGACAGTGATTCTTCTAATAAACTCTTATATGGAAAGGATACATCATTTAATCGATTTAGTCCTTTTGTGTAATGTAAAATTTTCTTTGGGGACCTAGTAGTTTCTATTGGTGCAGATCTTGATAATATTATTTTGCCAACATTTAAGTTTTTTTTCAATTTATATATTTTTATATGTTTTTCTTTAGCAGTTGGCGTTAAAGATGGAAATCTAGGTAATGAAATTTTGGAATTGTTTTTACTTATAAAACTTTCATCACAATCACCATTTACAGGAATTTTTGAAAGTTGTCTCTCATACCGATACTCAATAGGAGTTGATGCTGGTTTTGTTCTCAACAATTCAGGGGTGAAAAATGATATCTCGTTAGGTGTATTTTCTTTGCAACTAAAAAATAAAACTTGAAGAAATATCACATCATATACAGATGATATATAGATATATAAAAATATATGAAATTAGAAAAAAATTAAATCTAGCAAATGGTGCTATTTTAAGAATATCGTAAATATACCACAAACCTTTTATTATATCCTTATAATTCAAATATGGATTTACATTAACCAAGCCTTCTATTTTAAGAATTTCATTCTCAGATTTTGAATGGCAAAAGTGTTTCTTTTCATTACTGACATTTTCATTATAATTATTCTCAGTACCGTACTTTAATTTTGGGGTTTCAAAATGTTCACCTCATCATCTTCTACCATCATCCTCACATCTTCTTCATTTAGTTCAATTCTATTCTGATAAAACCCATTTAATTTAGAGAAATATTTTTTTTCACTTTGTAAATTAGTAGTGCCTTTTATAGGAGACATGTTATGATGTCTTGAGTCATTGCAAGCCAATTCTCTATTGATACCCCTATATAAGAATTGTCTCCTATCACTTTTGGGAGTTGTTAGTACAGAACATTCTATTTGAGTTTCCTTTTCAGATAATGGAAGAGGAGATGGAATTTTCGGACTAGGTGTGCGTAGCAGATTCGGTAAAGCGCTAATTGGGTTACTTTGATTCAATGAATCATGGTCAAAATCGGTTCTAGGATAATCACCGTCCAATATAACGGATCGTAAATTTTGTTTTGGAGTTATCGTCTTCCTAGTTTTATTAATCATAATCCCTGAGGATTTATCCTTTTTTCTCCTTCGTTGTTTAGGCATGATCCTATTTGAAACGAACTATCACGTTTTTAAATAATTATTTCCTATATTCCATTAAGAGAAAATACATAACCGAGTACTACATTAAGTACAACAATTAAATTTTTTGGAGTATTATATTCATCAAAACTATTGTTCAACCGTCAGATTTCAAAATTTTAAATTGTCATAATACTCATGACAGCAGTAGCCAGTACATAGGTATATTTCGTTCATCAGCTGAATTCAAAAATCAACAGAGAAGAAAGGAAAAGAAGAAAGCTTTGAATCTATGAATTGGTATGACAACTAGATGGTATAAAGTACTCACTTCTGTACAACTAGGCCTAAGCATAGACTAAGATAAATCATTTTTGGCCTAAGCTATATGATGATGCAAAGAAAAGCGTCTCTATAATCTACTTTGTAGTGGTACTGCGGAGTATAGTATTCTTAACTGCTACATTCCAATCTACAAGTATGAAGCAAGAGTTCCTCCATGTTTTATTAATGATAACATCCAGTAGTGCACTAAAAAATCATGTTATTTTGAGAAGTAGATGCCAAATAATAATAAAATAATTCATTTAAACTTCAAAGTACACTCTCAGTTTGGCGCAGAACCATGTTAATCTAACCAAGGACACTATACACCTTGAATTTAACTCAACCGATGTTTTTTTCTTTATGCTAAAATAATTGATAATTTTTTCCTAAGAGTAAGTCCAGGAATGCAAACGGCTTTTATGGAAAATAGGTTGTTGCAAGATGATATGGTGTCGTTTGTCGGTATCCCCACTCTTATATGCTTTCATTCCATACCACCGATTGCTCACTGCTGGACGAAATTCAAAAGGAGGAAAAACCACACAACACTTCAACCTGCAAGAAAAGCAAAGATTCCCCAGCGACATGTGCTTTATGTGGTGGGGCTCACCCAGAGAGCTACAAGGGATGTGAATTCTATCATAAGTTATTAATAAATAATAACGCAAACAATAGAAAAAACATTCAACAGAACAATAGGAAACTCAACAACAACCAACCCCCTCCCACAATGCGAATACAACAAGCACCACCAGCTTTAAATAAACAGCAATTTCCAAGGTTTCAATCACGTCAGGAACAAACCCAACTACCACACCACTACCAGCAACATCCAAGGAGCTATGCAGACGCAGCCAACAACAGAAACAAACCAGAACAACCTAATGATATCACAAATATTATGGACAGATTTCTGGAAGAATTTAAAGAAATGTTTCAACAACTAATTCAACAGAACACCATGATGTTGAACATGTTAACCACCCTCATCAGCAAAATTCACTAATTTCTTGAAAATTGCAGAATGGAATGCCAATGGCCTTCTACAACACAAAAACGAAATAGAAATTTTTCTCCGACACAACTCTATAGACATTTTGCTGATCAGCGAAACCCACTTCACAGAAAGGTCGTACTTCAAGATACCACACTACACTACGTACCACTCGAATCACCCAGATAACACTGCTCACGCTGGCACCGCCATCATTGTGAAAAATTCGATAAGCCATGTGGAACAACCAAAATATGAAAAAGATCTGCTGCAAGCCACAGCAATAAAGGTAGAGCTTGCAACATATGAAATTACAGTCTCCGCAGTATACTGTCCCCACGCCACAACATCAAGAAAGAAAACTTCAATGACTATTTCTCAACACTGGGCCCCAAATTCATAGCAGGAGGAGATTTCAATAGCAAGAATATATTATTTGGTTCACGTCTTACAACAACAAAAGGAAAAGAACTAGCAAGTGTTATACAACAAAATGGTTACAACTTCCTTTCAACAGGCACTCCCACCTACTGGCCAACGGACCCCACATTCAATAACCAGATCATACAAGCAGTGAAACAAGCAACCCCAATAATCAATGTAGCAAATCAAACCAATAACGTCTCTGAAGAAATTAAGAAGCTGATAGCCCAGAAGAGAAGAGCAAGAGCGAGGTGGCAGGTAACACACTCCCCAGCTGATAAAAACATCTTGAACAGAACAACCAACAGACTCAGAGCGAAAATCAAAGAAACAAAAGAAATCTCATTCCACGACTACGTCTCAAACCTGAGCAGACTCGATAATTCAATATGGAAGCCAATAAAGAACTCTACAAAGCCAATGACGCACACACCAGCTATACGTATTACATCAGCATCTAACACACACTGGGCCAGAAGTGACGAAGAAAAAGCCAAACTATTTGCCGAACACCTAGTAACAGTATTCACCCCTAATAATGACGTCAGAGATAATGAAATAGAGAGAGAACCCAACAACACATCACCAATTAAACCTTTCACTGCAGCTGAAGTACAGGACGAACTCAGTCGCCTCAACACAAGAAAAACTGCAGGAATTGACAAAACCACACCAAAAATGCTTAAAGAGTTGCCAGAAAAGGGGATCACTCTACTGAAGTATATTTACAACGCTATGCTGAAACAAAACTATTGGCCAGAGCAGTTCAAGACAGCAGAAATTATTTTAATTCAAAAACCAGGTAAAGATCCGAGCAGTGTAACCTCCTATCGGCCAATCAGTTTGCTACCTGTAACCTCAAAAGTACTCGAGAGACTGGTCTTACGCAGAATCAACACAGATCCAAACACAAAACAATGGATACCTCACCACCAGTTTGGGTTTCGAGCATCCCACTCAACTGTACAACAAACACACAGAACAAGCCATACGGTAAACCAAGCACTTGAACAGAAGAAGTACTGTACATCAGCATTTCTCGATGTGAGCCAAGCCTTCGACAAGGTTTGGCACCCGGTCTACTATACAAAATAAAAAACATCTTCCTACAACATATTTCAAACTATTGAGATCCTATTTAGACACAAGGAAATTCAGGGTAAGAGTGAACGACAAGATATCCAACAATTTTCCCATATCATCTGGAGTACCACAAGGTAGCGTCCTCGGTCCCATATTGTACTTATTGTATACAGCAGACCTGCCAACAAACCCTCAAACAGTGATGGGCACATTCGCGGATGACACAGCTATACTAGCAAGCGACGAGGACCCAGCAGAAGCTTCTCATTTGCTACAGAGCCATTTGGACCAGATACAAGAATGGTTGCAAAAATGGAGAATTAAAATCAATGTGACCAAATCTGTACAAGTAAATTTCACACTAAGAAAAGGCCAATGTCCGCCAATACAGATGAACAATATTCGGATACCTGAATCTCCTACAGTGAAATACCTGGGAATGCACATGGATAAAAACTTACCTGGAAGGAACATGTAATCAAAAAGAAAACAAATTGACCTGAAAGTCAAAGAATTACACTGGCTCATTGGTAGGAAATCGAAATTATCATTAGAGAATAAACTGCTCATCTACAAAACAATAATTAAGCCCATCTGGACCTATGGAATCGAGATCTGGGGATGCACCAGTAAGTCCAATATGGCAATCATCCAAAGAAGCCAATCTAAAATCCTCAGAATGATTGCAAATGCTCCTTGGTACGTTTCAAATCAGACCCTACATGAAGACCTGATGATATGTAAAGGACGTCATTAGAGAAAACAGCAACAAATATCACGCAAAGCTTGAGAGTCACACAAATATTTTGGTACAACCTCTGTCTGAATCGCAGAACGATCGGCGACTGAAACGAAATTGGCCAGCAGATTTAAAGGATATTTAAAGAGGACTTGTCACTGGACAGGACCTCATCATGACACTTGGGAGCGTTAGCTCTAAAACCAGCAAATGAGCTTATAGAATGTAAATTATTCTGATTGCTTGTAACTACTATTATAATAAAAAAAAAAAACATAGTTTTTGTTGCTTTTCTATCCGACATCCGGCATAACTGGAAATGGAAGGCTTAAAAACATCAACAAAAACATCAACATAGACTATGCAACAAAGAAGAAGAAACAGTCTACCACATAGTAAAGGCATTTATCGTGAAAAGACGGGAAATTTAAGGACAAAGAAACGTTAAAAAGCTAAGCGAAAGGAACCTGATATATAAAGAGATAAATCTGGCTGCATTGGCACCGAACTCAGAAGACAAGAGACAAGATATGCAACAAAGAAGAACGTTTTCTGGAGTAAGAAACAGTCTATGGCACATGTATGCCGGTTGTTAGAATCAAAGGAAATTAACATAAGATAATTTTTCCGTCAAATCATTAATTTTTTCAATTCAAAAATGAAATGGAGGAACAATGCATGCTGAAATAATCTTTACTAATATTATAAAGAATAAATATTTGATTGTTTGTTTGTTTGCATTGAATAGGCTCCGAACGAATTGACCGACTTTTATGGTTCCTTTTCATTAGAGCGTTTTGACGCTGACTCGGATGGTCACGTCACTTTCAGCATTGACGCTAGAAAGTTGGAATTTCTGAACTTTATAGCGGCAGACGCTAGACAAGTGACAAGTTTATATTTTCGGTCTTCAAGGGTTGCCAATAGAGGTGAGTTGCGATTTCGCTGATTGCTAGTTTGGCGCTGCGACAGGAGATGAGCAGTCGCAGTCAACTCCGCTCAGAGAAAATTAGCAGCGAATTTCTGTCGCAATTTAAGAAACCGTTCAGCGTTCGGAGCTTTTAGCTCTCGAAGCCTTTTCGTATTCTGAGCTATGGACCCGCTCCGCTCCGAGATGAATCGAGAGAACGTAGCGGTTAGCGGTGTTTATATTTCATTCAAGAATCTAGGGCCACCAAATACAAAATTCAAACGTGACTCATGTGTTGATATAGTTTCGGAAGAATCTCTTTACAATGTACGAGGTTAATAAATAAATGAAATAATTATAATGAGTAGCATGATTCCATTTGCTGAAAAAATTATTTGATAAATTATAAACAATTTAGATGTACAATAACTATTGCTTGTACCTATTAATTGAAAAAAATTCTTTCGAATGTTATTATGAAAATTCATTTGACTTATAAAACGAAATGAGACAATATAGTTTTTATAACTTGGACGATTTCGTTAATTTTACCGTTAACTTTAATTATATTTACGATAATAACGCTCACTTCAAATAGAGTTTTGCAACCTTACAAAATAATGAAGTGAATAACTTCAATTGTCAGTTTGTCACCTTAAAAATGTCAGTTGTCATTTTACTAAAGCCGATTTGTTTTTGTTAGGTTAGGTTGCACACAGTAAATGAGAATAATTATCAGCTCTAATTCTACCGTAATAACGGCAATTATTTATCGTTATTAAGGTTTTCGGATAATATTTTTAAAGAGCGCATGCGCAGAAAATAATGAAGTCTCCAAATAAGAAATGCAAAAACTCTCTAATGTTGTTTACTTTCGACATTTTCTTTTTAGAAACACGGTTTCGACGCTTAGGTCATTTTCACATGATAGGTATTCACTTGAAAACAACCTAATAGTCCAAACCGCTGTTATTTTAAAAATATATTGTGAAAAGTTGACAAAACTGTCGTCTTATTTTGTTTTATAATTATTATTGTGCTGGTTGTTTTCCTGTCATAAAATATGCTACAAGGTCTATTTTAATTTGATTTTCGAAAAACTGATAGAATAATAACAAAATTCAGTATACCAATTTACCAATAACGAAGAAAGTCTTTAATTCTAAGTGAATATGATGTATTGAAATTGAATTATTCGCTTCATATAGAAATATAAGCGTAACAATCTAACGGACACGAAAAAGTGAATGATAGAATTCCCAAACAGATACGAAAAATTTCTACTACGTATTTTGTCGCTGCTACAAGATGAGGACGGAGCAGTCGAGTCCGTCATTGCTACATTAAAATCGCAGTTTAGACCCCGCTTTAAAGCGCTGGATACGTGAAGCTAGCTATGGTTAAACTGCTCCGCAAAAGCGCTCGAACGAAGCCGGAGCAGTCGCTGCTCCAGTAAAATCGTAGATTGGCCCACCTCTAGATGCCAATAAAAAAATGGATAAATCTCTTTTTATAGTCGTCCAGTTATTGCGCAATATTAGCTTTCGATTCTCAAACAACATAGTTAGAGGTCTTGAAAATAGAATTTCGCAATAAATAACACTCAAGATTCCAGTAATGATACCAAATGAATGAAAAATAGACTTCATATTTATCAATCAAGTGTTTCAACCTAAAATAAGTAACAAATGACATATTTTAACGCTGAAAACCCCCTTTTCATGGAAGCGTCATGATTTCATAGAAAAATAGGTCACATGATCATTTTGACGCTCAAAACGAGCGCTCCAATGAAAAGGCACCTTTACACTTCAAATGTTATTAAAATTCTGAGTTATATGCCTTTACATATAGTAGCAATTTGGTAGTTTCTATACTTAATTAATCTCTATAGAGAAAAAAATACCATCAAATTAAAACAGATGATCTGAATAGCCATTGAATATTTCTTTTCGTGTATTCCAATTTATTGGGACCTGATAATGCGTTGAGTATTGATCGTAGGTAATGTAAATGCCAACAGTCCAATGCTTCTTGAAAAGTAACTGAATAGACGGAGTAAACGTCTCTGGATCAGATTGTAGAAATCACGAAATCTGAAAACGATGTTGAAAACATCGATGGTTGTAATTTCAGACTATTTAATCAAATGATACCACAGTAAATGATCTATGAATATTCTTTACTAACTGACTTGGTAGCTGCATGGTTAGTGAGCAAGTATGTAGGAATATGCTTAGCCGAGGCCCCTGGTTCGAATCCGGGTTTAAGTTATGGATGTTGTCCTTGAAAAAAAGTTGTAGTACTTGGAAAAGTCGCCCAAAGAGGGCATAAACTTCCGAAGACCAGGTAACTTGTAATCCTTGTGGTGGCAGTTATCATTGCACAGTCTAGGAGAGTGGTTCGGAATCCAATATAAGCTGTAGGTCCACTGTGTAAATGGGCTAAGTTCCCGAGCACATTGCTAAAAGATGAAACAAACAAACAAACAATATTCTTCACTGGCTTTTACCAATTTGAATAAGCTGTATGTTATTTATTAGAAAATATACATAAATTAGGTGATAGCGTTATTCAGTATTCAAAAGGCCATCAAACATTAAAAATTCAATTATGTTATGTTTCCATCGGTGAAGATATGCCGATTCAAAATTCTGCACAAAAAATCAATCAAAATTATTACACAATATAATGGAAATCTTTATAGTTATTTAATAAAATGGGCATTGTATTAGAAAAATTCTCTAAGAACAAAACAAAAAAAATTATTCAATTCAGAGAGGTTCTCAAGTGCTCTCAGTTCTCAGAAAACCTTGATAAATTCTACCTGAATAAGAGTATCTGAAATTCAAATAGCAAGATAGTTGAAAAACTAAACAGATAGTATACTAGAAAATAATTCACATATCCGTCCAATGTTTGCTTCACTTTCAATTTCATATCTGATAAAAACTAGGAATATTGAATCCCACTAAAATATGTACCAATATATGAGTATTCTTGGCAAGTTGCATTAAATGATGGTATGATCAGCAGAACTGTATAACATAATTCAAAAAACTTCACAGCATAATCATGATTTTGAAACTGGGACATCAGAATTCAGTCATCATCAAGATTTACTTGAAATTTTCATTCATATTTACCATATAGCGTACAGGGAGTATTGAATTCGTAATGTTTCGGCTGAGAAACATAAGAATCTATTATTTTCAGTACTATTATTTCTAATTTTGAAGGTTCCAGTTACTTTTATTATATACATATGTTATAATCTCCACCTCATTGTATTATTATAGATGTGCGTAAGAGCTAAACAGCTCATGTGATAAATGATTCTTTGAGATTTTCAATTTTATGTTGAAAAATTAAATTATCACTTTCCCACACCAAACCAATTTTGGTAAATACTATTATCCATCATTTGAAGGAATCCTTCACTCAGGAACTCTTGAAACTTATACAAAATATCTCAAAAGTTCATATTTAGTAGTATGTCTATCGAAAAACGTTTATTGATTGTTGAAGTTTAAAAGTTGGAATTTAAAAAATATATATCGCCATCGCATTCGCTATACTCATTCTTATTAAATGGTTTCTTGGTGTGAGCTTTAGATTTGAAATAGCTCCATAGGAGTTCAATCAGGAATGTGTGTTGGACAACTTTTGTCACCTCTCTTGGAGATCAATTCACCAGAAAAAAATCACGAACTAGTAGCAAAGATATAGTAGACATGTGTGACAATGCTCAGTTCTGTTGAAATCCCATTCTTTCGTTATTTTGTTTAGCTTTTGCATTTGTTGCTCTAGTGGCGGCAATTCTACTCCTTTGCGTGTCTATTATGAAATAAGCTTTCTAGGAAAACAAAATGTTGGTAAACATTCAAAAGTCCTCAGTTACTGGGTTTATGAAGTCAAGTCCCCGACTGATATCATAGGGTTTTAATTCTTGCACCAATTGAATTTTTTTAGGAGTGCAGCTTTCTCTTTCCTTGCAAAATGCAGTGCAATGGATATGCTTCTGAGTTGACATGCTGTATAACAGACTGAAACACTTTTTACAACTCTGATGAACATTGACATGCTGTATAACAGACTGAAACACTTTTTTTACTCAAAATGTTCTCGTGTGATAGCGACAGAATATGATTCACATAGAATTCATTCAGTAAACACTAACAAACAATAAATATAAACTTTTTTCAGGTACCTTCTTTATTGGCCATCAACAAATTGTCATGTGTTGAAAATATCTTTGTTTTAAAATAGGATAGTTGAAACTTCTTTTATCCCATTTTTTAGTAGTTTATTTTAGTTATTAGTTTTGTGATGCAGAATATAAAGTCCTCATCATTTCACATTTCACAACTGACAATAAAGAAAGAGGAACGAAATCTTGTTACTTCAAATTTTGAACCATAGATCATTTTTCAATCACAGTAAGAAGCTAAACTATATGGGAATAAAAATTAATAATTACAAGTAAAACTTTTAAATAGTTTAATATACTGAATCAATATCAAAATCTCAAACAATAAATAGTTACTGGATAGTGAAACTTGAAATTGAATAAAAATACAATATATTTAAAATTAAATACTCAAGAATGTGTGTTATATGAACTTCATGAAGATATATATCCTTGGCTTCTTTCAGCTTCATGAGTACTCATATGTTTCCTTAATGAATGACTGTTTGAAAATTCTTTGGAACAAAATAAACATCTATAAGGTGTATCCCCAGTATGTAAACGTATATGATGTTGCAAATTGTTTTGGTGGTTGAAAGCCTGTAAATAAAAAAATAACAGATTGAACTTCAATTTTAGAAACACGTTTTCAATTTTTCTGTTGCAATATTTTTAACATTCCTTGTGGAAATAGTATGCAAACGAATATGAAGCAGCGAGTTGTATTGTTGATTCAAAGTAAGGAAATGAAATAAAAACAGATTGAAATACATAAGAAAAGTTAATTTTCATGATGTATAATACTTTACTGATACAAAAAAAATTCAAAAATTCAATCATGGTATACATGATGGTTCTCAGGAAAATATTATTCGAGATCTTATCGCCGAAACACAATATATTACCCGGCAGGGTATGTCTTCAAGACCTCAACAGTATTAATACACATGATATAATCAATTCTTCGGTAACAAATATACCTCGCCGTCAACTATAACAAATATACTGAACCCTTCAATACAATAAAATGGGATAAAATCAGCAATGCACGTGATGATGCAAGATATATTGTCAAATTACTCTTGAACCATAACAAAATGAGAATAGTTAACAGATACCAAATCAGCTGAAAACTTCCAGTAGCAAATTATATAAAGAAGTTTCGTTAATTGAAAAGAGAATAAACGTTATTTCCGGCGCTTTAAAATCGTTTATTTACCACAATGTTGGTAGATTCACGTGCTTCCCATCAACTCCCAAGTTCATCCTAAACGGTAGTTGCCTATCATACCTTTCTAGAAAAGGTCTGATTGATTGGGTTATGTTAACGTATGATGGCATCGATCTACGGCAAAGGCCTCACTTACAGAAGCAATGTAACATTATTTCCATCGAAACTTCATCATCTGATGTATTAGTTGTCTGTTTGGCAAAAGCAATTTTCAGAGATTTGAGAAATTGAAGGGCATGCCTTTTTGTTTACTGGAATTTTCTGCAAGGTTTGGGAGTATTACGTACTTGGAAATAAAGATTTAGGAGCGAACGACAAAAAACTTTCAGTTTGACAGGTCGAGTGTGGATCATGTTGGCCATTTAGCCATTTTAATAGTCGAAAAAATCGTTTTCTGGGAAAAATATAAACAATTTCAGAAAGATTAAATGTCCAAAATTATATTATGAAACAATTTCGCGAAAATACGCTCTCGAGTACACCGGGTCTGGTTAATTTAATTTTCAACGAATTACGCAGTCGCTTGAAGCTCGACTTGACGAATCTTGACTTTGAATGCGAGTTTTTCTCAAATAAAATGGAATTGCGAAATGGAAGTGCGACTATTGAGTCGAATGACTCATGCTTCATATTTTGATATGAGCTTCTCCGCCTCACTTATTTCGGCTTCCCAAATCCTTCGTCTCCCAACTTGGTTCAAATTTCGCGTGAAGAAATGAATGTTTTTAAATGTCTTTGAGACGCTTTTCTTCGAATGTTTCGACCGGCATATTACTCGTTCGGAGGATTGGGTTTTACTTTTCTCGTCGGAATTTTCTCTGTATACATATTTCGAAATCAACAATATTTAATTTTTTTTCCACTTCATCCAATGAAAGTTATGACAACAAAAGCAAAATTACCATGAAAACAATTTAACAAAAACCAGACAGAGGTATGTTAACACTAACGAAAAAATCGTCGAGCAACCGGTTTATCGCCGTCATGGAACTATCGCGCGAGGGGGAGCCACGGGTTGAGAGCCCTATTTCACCAAGGCACCATAGTGGTCGCACATGTCGCGACATTATGGTCTACTCTGCAGTACATCTGCGGAAGGGGCGTGTATAAACAAGGTGTTGAACAGCTAATACTCCAAAATATTTCTCGACTTCCCTGACCATTGTATCAAATTTCCCTGAGCAACAACATTCACTTTAAAGAAACATAAAGATCAATATTTCCAGTATTTTTTTGAAATTTTGACATTATATGATAAGTAAAATCTAACAAATGTGTGAGTCATTTTGACCTCTATAATTGAAATAACAGATAAAACAACCAAATTTAATTATGATCAAAATTACGGATTATAAAATTTAATTCCACGAAAATTGGAGATGAAAAGGAGTAATCTATTTATGACGATATTATACTATACGTCACTCCATCTCAGACAAAAATATTTCGATAATCTAGATCAAGCTCAAGATCAGAGTATGAACCACTTTCTCTATTTTTTCAATAATTCTGACATTTGAAACTGATCAATTAAAAAAAAATAGTTTTATACTAGTTAGAAACACATCAGTACCATCGCTATAATTTGCTTAACTGCTAGTCGAGCACTAAAAACCACTAAACCAACCAATTTTTCCTAGCAAGATCAATCGCTATAAAACTTTTTGCATTCGTTTTGAAAAAGCATCAGAAAAGTTTGTGAACTTAATCGGGGTTTTCGAGGTCGCCCAGAGTGCACCTCGTCTCCTGGAGTTTTGTATTATTTTCATTCGAAATCAGTCGAAAGTCTTAGTTTATTTACAAGTTCAGACTTGATTGTACGGAGAAGGAGTTTTAAATGTTACAGATTGGGGATGGGAGCTCAAAGAAAACTCCTATCATCCAGTGAAGATGACACAGTTTTCTGGTCCCCCAAGTGTCATGAGCTTAATATTTTGCAGTTGCAAGAAAAGGCTGTGGCACCTCATGTGGATGTAGGAAGAATGGCTTAGTTTTCAATTTGGTATGCAAAAATTGTGCTGGGTCCAATTGCACGAATATGGAAAACTTTGAAGAAAATCAATCTGATGCAGAAGAGGATGAGGAAGAACCAAGTCTGAATGATACGACTATTTGTTAACCATATTTTTTTAATTAATAGAAAACCTTTTTGTATTTATACTCAAGAAATCATATTTCAACTATTATTTGATACCACACTTTCGTAAAAACCTTAAATATCGAATAAACATAAAACTCCAGGAGACCTCAAAAACCCCCCGAATAATGACTTTCGACTCATTTCGAATGAAAATAATACAAAATTTCAGTAAACTTTTTTCACCATTTCCTATCAAGCAGTTTTTAGCACTTTGTGGTTTGAGACGAAATTATGTGTCACCATGGGGTAATATTTCGAATACTTGTGGAGGCACCTTATGTTTCTTCAAAATGTTAAACGTGTTGCTTCTTAAACGACGATTTGAAAATTTAATAAACAACTGACATTTGAATCCGATTTCTCAAGTATTCCGAAAAAAATTCATATTAGTTCTTATTATTATCTCGTTCATTTTTTGATTGGAACTATCAAAGATGAAGTGCTGAGACAATGAATGAAATACAAATATTCTGGAAAAAATCAAACATCTCAAACATAAAAATTGACTAAATAAAGCATATTCAAAGATATCTGCGCAAAAAGCAAGTCAGATGGACGAACTGAAAGACACGACAAGTTATAAAATGTATGTTCAAGAACATTTTCATTAGATTGAATTAGTGTGCTGATTTATATATCACTGATAAAAATGCAATAATCTCATTTGAAAGAAGAATGTAAATAATATTTACAAAACTCACTTTTCCACAAAAATTACAAGTAAAAGGCTTTTCTCCAGTGTGAACTCGTACATGGGCTTCTAACTTATCGAGTTGTTTGAATCCTTTGCCACAAATATTACAAACGTGTTTTTTCTTAACATATTTGTGGATTCTTTGGTGAAGAACCAATTTTTCTTCAGTCAATAACTAGAAGAGAAAAAAGTCTCAATGAAATCAATATTGATGGGTGCTTATATATACTTTATGCCGAAGCTGTAAAGTAGACTAGTTAGGAGTTAGGCTAAAGAATGTCCTAATACGTAAACTCGGTGATGCAATTACCGTATATATGAAATAATAATACCTAACGCCATTGGCCATATTCGCCAATTTTTAACATATACATACAAGGTGTCTAAAATAAAAATACGCTGCATTAGAGGTGAGGGGAGCCAGGTCTTAAGGTGGATACGGGTGCGATCACACTTGCCATTCAAATGCTTTTTAACGCTTACTTTTTTCTTACCAATTTTCTTAGGCACTTTCGATACTTTTATTAAGTTACCACATTTATTTGTGGTAATGTGAACCCAAATTATTTTCTTTTTAGTTTTTGAAAAGAACTGACTGAAAATATTTAATTCTTAACATCGCTTTTAGTTTTTAAGACAATTAAAATGAAGGTTTGTCTGCTTAAAGGAGGATAGCCACTGATAATATTTTACAAACTGCATGAAAAATGGCTTTAATAAGTGAAACATTCAATAGAGCGCCATTTAGTGAAAATCAAAATAAAGAAAATAAATTATGTACAAGGGGAAACACATTCATAGAGATTCTAATGCAGTTATTTTTTTCATGTGAACCGTTTTCAAAAGTCGATGTTATCGTTAACTTTATAACTATATGATTTATAGAATATAAAATAAAAACCTTCTAAAATTCGAAATATTTAAAAACAAAATTGAGTTGATTAGTGGAATAAATGTTAACGATTTTACGATTTTTTCATTACAGTTATGAGTTACTACTGAATTGATATTAGGCAGACGTATATGGGCTATATTCAATCAGACTGGCGAGAAATTTTGAAGTATGTTATTTGAAATAGCTACTCTAACAATGTATATTAATTATTTTCTCTATAAAAGATTAGAGGCAACAAGTAAACAAGCAACCATTGCTACTCGACTTTTTATGTGTATTGAAGTTTCACAATAATTTGATATAACTGCTTCGAATCCCATTCTACACCCTCCACAATCAACAATTGCTGTTTCATTCATAAACTTTATATGTATATTGTCTTTTTACACTGAAACGATAGCATTGCTTCCTATCCTACCTCACTCCCTATACAATGAATGTTGAGGTTTTAGATATTGAAAGCTAAATTACGAACTTAGTTCAGTAAAAATAGTTCGGAAACTGCAATTTCCTTCAATCAAGCTGCAATTTTGATTAAATGGACATTTTGCATCAATAAAAAACCTGTGAAATTTGAAAGTTTCAAACCCTTGCTCAGGGTTGGAAATTTTTTTTGATAGATACGACAAAAATTTCAAACAAAAATTGCAGGAAATATGGGTGTGCACCATCCTGCTGAAGCACAACATCCTCTTCTGAATGGCTAGGATCATGTTCCAAAATTTCAGTTGTGGCCGGATTGATTAGTTCTTTAAGTAGTTGGGAGATACATTTCCCCGTCAGATTTCCTGGCAAGAAAAATGGCCCAATCAGACGATTCCCACAGATGCCAACCCAAACATTCAATTTTTCAGGATATTGTGTATGTACTTCACGAAAGATTCTGGAATTAGAGTCCGACTAGAACAGGCAGTTATGACGATTTACAGTGCCATCAATAAAAAAGTATATTCATCCCAGTATTTCACAGAATAGTACTCTGCGGTCGAAGTCATCCTAATTCAATTCCTGGACCATCTTCGTTTTATAGGGATGGAATTTGTATCGTTTGAAAACTCGTACAATAGTTCTTCGACTCACACAAATTTCACTTTCCAATTTTCTTGTGCTCAGAGTGGGATCAATCACTACTTGCCCAAATTCCAAGTTTCCATTTCCTCATTTCCTATGGGTCTTTGGACATGCTCTCTTTGGTACTCACATGTTTGTCGTCATGGCGTTGCACAAGTATTATTGCTAAAAAAAACTGCCGCATTTGTTGTTGAGAAATCTGCATTACACCTGTGATTTCGGATGAATATTTTTCTGTAACGAGAACTTTACTTGAGTTCGTTTCATTTTAACCTGGGGTACCATGCTGTTAGAGGCTTTTCACATACGACGATCCGTTGCGTATGCGGTCGTGAGGCGTGCGGGCCATTACCCTAGTGATTGTCTTCACATGTCTGCGTTCCATCAGTCGACCGATGGGGAACATTTTTTGCGATTCAACCGATGACACGGAGCGATCATCGCTTCTTTGTAAAGAGGCTCTTATACTGTGTATGAATTTCTCCATGATCCACCCTATATCCTCATTGAAATGTAATCGGATTTGAAAAATCGTTCACTGTAATCAGATAATTGTAAATACCTATCCAATGAGCTATAACTCGGACTAACTGATCAATTCGAAGAGCCTCAGATGTGGGATGACACCCTCATAACTCTTGCCGTTCAGAAGAAATTTCGAAAAAATATTTTCAACACTTTGCAAAGGGTTGGAACTTTCATATTTCACAGGAGGAAATTACGAGGTCAATCACCACTCATATAAAAAAAATGCAGCTTGATGAGAGGATTTTGCAATTTCCGAATTATTCTGACGTGATACCTTGAATTTATTTGAATAATCACAAGTTAGATTACTATTATGAAATATATAAAGTTGGCACACCTGTAAATAATAGAGTGGTTTGCAAATTTATCATGCATTTACAAGTCAATTTACCATTTGATAAATAGTAGATTTAAATGAATTTTTACCTTCTTATGGCAATAGCTACACTCAATTCCAAACTCTTCCAAATGTAACTGCTCATGATAATAGAGAGTCCTTTTGTCTTCACAATCTTTTCCACAAATAATACAATGAAAATCTTTCTCAGCATGAATTTCTTTGAGATGCTTTTTATATTCAGCAATGAAGTTAAAAACTTTCATACAATAATGGCACTGCCATTCTTCATTCATACTTAATACTTGAGCATGTGCTTTGCCTCTGTGAATTTGTAAAGCAGTCAAGTCGCCAACCAAAAGACCACACTCTGGACACATAAGTTTTTCTTCATGGTCTGCATCATGGGAAGTTAAATGCTCATAATATTTTTTGCTCCATTTGAACACTGAAAGAAAAATTATTCTAATATGATGGCACTTGAGTATCAGAAAGTCATTAAAATACAATTATAAAACCAAATTTACCAAGTTTTGAATAAGCTGAGAGTATATTTGATCTACAGTGTGATTTTCTGTAAACTGTCCACATATCCCAAAAACTATTGCAGTGCGAAAAAATTACAAAAACAAATAAACTTTAGTTTCTTGGGAGCCACTCTATGGCTCGAAAATAAATGTGTTCCAACTCACCCTGTCACACGCAAACCAAGTAACAACATTTAAATGGGAACACCTTTTTGTGACACATCATTGGATAGCCTATATCTTGCTGATTAGTTATTTAATATAAGTCAACTTTGGTAGTGTGTGTTCTCTTAAATTCGCCAATTGAACCTGCTAATAATTAGGAAAAACTTTCTTTTATTTGAGTAAATGAAATTTGAAAAAAAAAGAAGCACTGTTACGTTGCCCAAGTGTTCCTTTCAAACTCAAACGCTCAAAAATGGCAATAAAAGAACATAACTACAAAAAAATTGTTTCTTATCAGTAGCGCATTCTTTTTGAATGGCTTGGTTATTTACACTTTCCAGTTAAATCGTTTTGGTTTCATTTGTAGTAAGTTCCTCGAAAATTTCCAAAAGAGTACAAATTATTTATATTTGTATGATGTGCACTTGCTAGAACCAGCATTTTCAATCAAAGACGATCGAGACAAAAACACAGGTACATTACAGTACTTTTGCAGAAAACCTACAGGGTCAGTAAACAATAAGCAGGCAGTAGATCCGTAGATGGAAATGGCACAACTTGAACTGTAAAGACAATCAGCCGTAAGTCCCAGTAGTTATCTAAGATGGTCTTTCTTATTCATTTGTGCACAAGGTGACTAAGCTTTACAAGTTCCATTACTATAATATACAGTATGTTAACGATCTGAACGAAGAAGAAATAATTGAAGTAATAAAACGGCCAAACCTTTCATCTCGAGCAGGAAATAGAGGCAGAAACTGGAATTTCTAGACGTCATATGCTCGGAATTCTACAAAATGCGAGTGCCAAAATTTTTGCTGCTAGGCAATCCCATTCCCAAGTAATATGGACCGTTGAAGTCCGCATCACCAGTGTGAGCTATTTAATCGCCATGATAAGATTTTTGGTCTGATGTCAATTCCCGGCGTGCCCTAAAGGATAACCGCGTTTTAGTTTTCAGAAGTTTTGCTGAAAACTTGAATGGTGGCTCCTGACTGAGGCTCATTTAGTTTTCTGTCAAAGAACTGGGAATTCAACTTTTTCAACTTAAAGGTTGAAAATTAGCAATGTCAAATTCAGTATTTCCTTATCCTACACATATTATGAATGTGAAAGTTATTATGTTTGTTATTTGATAAGTTTAACCTATTTTGAAGAAATTTGGCTCACCAATCATTAACTTGGTCACATATATGATACTTTCATTCTGGAAAAATGTGAGGTTTCAATGGGATTATAAAAGGAAAATTGAATTTGGTATTTAGATAGCTTGATTTTCAGAGGTGGACTACTTTTTTTTCTATTCCACCACTGCGTGAAATGGAGATAAGTTTCTATGGGTATTCTTTGGGTTTCGGAGTGGGAGACACAAAAACTTGTATTTAGGATCCCAATTACAAAGTTAGAAATATGATTATCAGTTATTTTGGAAAAAATATACCACTATGGATGCGGAAGGTTTGTAGGGCATTTCATCTGTTTCTAATGTTTGAAACAACAAAGTATGTTCGAGATCTTTATTGGGAACGAAAAAATTTGAGCTTCGAACATTTTGGAAGAACCACTTCAGAAGTTGGGAACAAGAGGTTGTTGGAATTATATCTCTAATTAATATAAGTAGTTGTAATAATAAGATATTTGAATTCGACTGTTGCGCCCTCTGGTGGATCTATACTCAATGTACGCTGATCGATTCTACCAGCTTTGTATGCAATAATAAAGTTAGTCTTTTGTAAACCATCAAACCTAACGTAGTGTTTATTCATCCTTTCATGATTTTCAGTTGTTTCCCAGTTATCCTCTGCAATTCCAATATGTTGTATTTAAAAAGTTTAGTTTCGAAGTTTTTGCATTTGCGAAGACTGCCAAATTAATGTCTTTGGATGAAATTTGCACACAGATAGTTGATTGGTTAAGACATTGGATACTTTTTATTCCGGAAAAATGTTTTTGAAGTTTCACCCTTAAGACTGCGAAACAGGGGTTGGAAGTTTGTTTGAGGATTCTTTGTGTTTTGAAGTAGGAGCCGAGGAAATGTGTATATAAGATCTTTATCGCAAAGAAAGAAATGGGTATTAAGATTTTGGAAGAACCACTTAAGAGTGTGAAATAGAAATTGATGGTCTAATATATCAAAAATTGTGTTTAAGATTTTGAATCTAAAGGAAAAAATTGTATTACAAAACTTACAAAGTAGGGTTCGAAATATTATGTGGAATTTGCTCAGTTTTGAAGTTGGAAACATAAAAATTTGTAAAGAACCTAATAACAAATAATTTGTGTTTCACCACTTTTATTAAAACAGATCATTATGGCGCGAAATGAGTCGCGCCTCAGGTTGCCTATTGTCAGAGTGGAGCCGCGAGTTTAGACTAGTATGTAATACATTCAAGATATTTTTACATAATATGCTGTTCTACTTAAATGAAATTTATATATTAGTTATGTCTTTCAGTTGATAGTTTCAACACAAATAACTGGGTTACTATTTAAAACTTTGGATAGAGATGAAACTTATAAAAATAATCAATATACTAGAACTTTATTTGAAGCTATAGAGAAATTGCCACACAAAAGTGGGAGCTTAGAATTGTTGATATAATTTACTTCTAATCAAATAGTACTGTTGATATCATTTACGTGAAAACAGATCACATCTATTAGGTGTAAATTCTACCGAATCAGGGAACACAACATTCTGCAAGGAAGTTGACGAGTTTGGTTGTACAAGGTGAAAATAAATAAATGCAAAAGATTTGAAAGGGTGATTCCTCAGTAATTTCATGATTAAAAGCTCCTAGAAATATAAGAGTAATAAAATCTTCAGATTTTCGAATTTATTTCTTTCTTGTCGAAAAATTTTGTTCAAATTTTGAACATGGGTACCTCTTTAGAATCCGTATTATAAGACCATTGAAATGGTTATGAAGATCTACAAGGCCATTTTTTTTTGGGATGGGGTGTTATTACCACCCACCAAACTTTTTTGAGTACGCCATTGGTAATTAAAAAGACAATGAATCTTTCATAAATTTGGAAGCTTTTTTGTTTCTTGCATTTTATCGTATCTCTATCGTTTTCTTGTAAGAATTTAATTAATATCAAGTGTATGGTGGAAGCATAATAATCGTAGTGTAATGCAAACTGTCAAAATAGCTGCTTTTATCGATACTCAGGAGTTTAGTTGGTGCATCGATTTATTTATCCGATTGAAAATCCCAGAAGAATCTTCGATATCTTTGTAAGAAAAAATAATGTAGTTCTATGTCTTGAATAGAAGTTTTCTAAACCAAAGTTTTTGAATAGTAGAAAATCTAAGGTATTTAAATCTAGTGAGTGAGCTGGTCAATACTGAGGTCCTCTAGACCAGGGGTGCTCAAACTTGAACTGCGATCTACCTCAATATTTTTAGACTACTTACGATCGACTCTGAGAGGCTGCAAGTATGTGTGATGCAGGGTTGTCGTACATACACGATACACCCTACCTACCGGTGTGTACCGTAGAATACATAGATATTAGCTTTACGCACAATATACATTATTTTAGTCAAGGTTTGGGTTAGGTTTAGTTAGGTTCTTTTCTATAATATCAATGAACAAACTCATAGTTATTCAAAATTGTGAGTTTGTTGGTTGTTACAAAACAAAAGAGTTACATATGGTGTTAAACTTCACTAAGGAGCGACTTTGGATGTTGAAGCGTAGCACTGCATGCCCTCATCATACTTTTCATAAGATGGTACGTAACCATTGAGTGCTAATCGCAAGCATGATGACATATGATCGTCATTGCGATATTTTGATTTAATTATGTACATTTCAGAAAATGCAGACTCGCACAAGCAAGTTGACCCAAACATTGCCGTCAGTTGAAGAGCGATTTGCCTAGATTCGGATAATTATCTTCAGATATAAAACACCAGAAATTTGTATCAGATGCTGTATCTTTGAGATGTATATCTGATATAATCTGCACCAACTCATTTTCAACAGAACATGAGTTCATATTAAACTGACTTGCTATTTCAGTAGCTAATTCCCCAATGTTTTTACATAAAAAAAAGATATCTCATAAATAATGCTATATCTGCCAGTTTACTGCAATCATAAAAACGCATTTCGTATTGTCCCAAAATATTTGATAATTCAACCTCATACGTATCATAATTCAACTGAGGAATCCTTGCTTCCAAAGACGGAAAATGTTTCAGATCCTTTCTTTTTAGTTGATCTATCATAAGTTGCAATTTACTTTTGAATGGTTTACTGCGCTAATCATCCCAATATTAGTTTTTCCTTTATCTTGAAACTCCAAGTTAATGGTGTTTAAGTGCATTGTGATGTCAGTCAAAAATGCAAAATCAGTCAGCCATTTTTCGTTTTTCAACATTTGAGTGTCATCATCTCTTTCGTCTAGAAAAGCTGTTATTTCGGGGAATGATTCTTGAAACCTTTCTAGGAATTTTCCGCGACTCAACTTCTTGACGTCCGTGTGAAGAACTAAATCAGTGTGTTCAGCTGACCCCCTATCTTCCAACTGCAACTTAAAGAGCCGCCGTTGCAAACTACGTACACGGATGGAATTCACAATTTTTGTTGCAATGCCCATAATTTCCTTCGTGTTTAAAACTTTTGAACACAAAACTTGTTGATGTATAATGCAATGGAATGAAAAAATTAAGGGAAATCTTCATTGGCTCGACACAACATCGGTTGAAATGCACACTAATTTATATATTGGTAGCTTGTAGTTTTTTATAAAATTGAAGAAAATGTCATATATATCTTCGCCACAGGTCTTCCCCTTCAGAGGAATGATTGCCAAAAATTCTCCCTTAGCCAACATGTCATAGAATACCATCTGAATAAAAATACACAGCTGGGCAGTGTCTGTCATATCGGTGGATTCGTCGAACTGTAAAGAAAAGTATGTACATTTCATATCATATTTTAGTTTATCTGCCATGTCCTGACTCATTACTTCAATACGCCTTGTGACAGTCGGACGAGATAACTGAAGTTCTCTAATAGCAGACATGATTTTATTTTAAAAATCCCCAAATAAAATCACACCCGCTTCAATAAATGCTTCCTTCACAACCGATCCATCTTCGAATGGTTTCTTGTGTTTTGCCAATATATGAGATATTTTAAATGACGCGATCGTAGCAGATTTTGATTGTTTGGCTGGTCTTGCGAACATGGTTTGTTCTTTTTTCAAACAAGATATCAAATCACGTTTTTTCGTGTTAGTAATTCACTCTGTGGCGGAAAATCTTTTTCATAGTTTTTATGAATGGTTTTATGATGCTTCTTTAAGTTACCACGCTTAGATTTTGCAACTGACGCACGACAAATAAGACAACTGCACTTATCCTTCACCATACAAAAGAAAAATTCTTCATCCAAATCGTTATTAAAATGATACAATTTAGATTTCTTCGCTGCACTCATTTTGTACTATTTAATAATAAACTTTGTATCGACATAGTATTGCCTTCAAGTTACAATTCAAAATGACTCCAATTCCATTTATATCAGCGTGAATGAAAGTCTCGAATGTTCCCGTCAAACGCGCCGCCCGAAATTTCTAGAATGCGGCTTTTCTTGGACAAGTACCGCGCGTTCCTTTGATAAAGCGGCCTTTTGCCGCTAACAGAGTGTTATTTTATTACGTAATAAATTTTTGTAGTTTAGTTACCTACTTTTTTTTCTTCTCGAAATCTACTCAAAAAGAACTCGCGATCGACCGTTTGAGCACCCCTGCACTAGACCTATCCAGTGATCTCAATATTTGTCGTTTAAATACTGACGTACTGTCATACTTAAACGAGTAGGAGACCCTTCGTGCATCGACACTTTGACACGGCATATTATCAAGTAGAACAGCTATTCACTTAGAAATTGGGTGAACATATCTCCATTCACTGAAGTTGGAAGAAAGATCTACAATAATTTCAATCTTCATCTTAAGAGCTGTTGCTTTAAAATGGCAAATATTGTCATATGATAAACATGCTGTGGCAAAGCAATTTTCTTCTATAGCTAGTGTTCCGCAATGCGGAACACTATTCTGTTACAGCATCACTGTGATGAAGACTATCATGTTTCCGAATTTTAAAATTACCTGGTTGTCGTAGTCGTTGAAGAAGCCATCCAAATAAAGTATGATGAAGGGGCCACACATTGAGGATACATATAAGCATATTTTATCGAAGCTCCTAAGGAATTACCGTAAGGGAGACCGTAGATGAAATGTATATTGATCATTTTTGACCTTGAATAAACCTCCATCTTAATGAAAATGCGCAAAAAATCTCCTACAACTATTGCGGTGTATAAATAAAAATAAAAAAGAATAAATTAACAATAATTACGTGAGAGTTGTTATTAGAAATCAAAATGACCGCTACTACTAGATAAGTAAATCACAGTATGATTATTATATTTCCACAGTACATTTAGATAATTAAGTTTTACATGAAAACAGTGGTACATAGAAAAAATACAGAAAATAAGAAAGGTTCAAATCTGATGAAAAATTTATTGTCAATTTTTTTCAATTACCAGGGGTATACTGAAAAAATTTGAGGGGCAGAAAGAACACACGATCCCAGAAAAACATATCACCTTGTAGATTTTCATTACAACAGTGGTCTGACAATGTGAATCCTATAGAGAATATATTCAGAACTAAATATATCCAAAACTGTAGAAGCCAGAAAAAAACGAAAAACCCATAGAATGGGGTAACGTTTGAAGACATGATTATAAAAAGTCTTCATTATAAAGTGACAGAAAAACTCCTACAAATGTTTGTACTTATTTATTTATACTCTGTTTTAAATATCTATATTAAATCATTTTCATTTTTCGCCTGTTTCTCCTTCAGAAAAAGAATATTTGAATTCATAACTACAGCAATAAAACAACCAGTATTATTGGACTAATTACTTCTAGTAAGGATGAACAATATATAAACTGCATGTCATTCTTCGATATTCACAATTGGTAATCCTGTCTTATGACGATGTCTGCGCACACAAAACGAGTAGATCAGCTGTTTGCTGAATGCATTTGAATATTATACAGTATTGTCAGATTTGTGACATACTCTTCTTTGACTGGAATTATTCTTGTGTTGTCATTGGAATCATAAGCGTCATTTCGATATCTCTATTTCTTATTTCAAATTATAATTGAGGAATAGAGCATGATAATCCATTTCCAATAGGAAAACAACCATAACTTCACAGAATAAGAAATGAATGCCTTCATTATGCGTTCCTATTATAAGATTACGAACTTGGAATCGGAAATGACAGCATACAGATACGCTTTACATCTTGCGTTCGTAGAAAAATATCCGGAATTACAGCACATATCCGAGCAGAGAATTTCGGATCAACGAAGAACAATAGTTAAAAACAGGCTACTTTATTCAGAAACGCTGCAAAGCATACGAGAAGAGGTCATAATGGAACTCAGAAGTGAAGATGATATTCATAACGGTATACCTACCGTCAATGAAAGTGTTACAGATAACATCGAAGCCATGGAAACGATCATAGAGCGCCCCCCTGAGACGAACCAGCAGAACGAATTTATGTATTTAGCACGATCAGAACTCAATAGAGCAATAACTAAACTAAAATGCCCAAACTCAAGACGAACAAGAACACCAATATCATCCTAGTAAGCATAAACCCAGTGTTTGAAGAATACACTGACCAGAACTCCTTGGAGAAAATTTACACTTTGATTTACTGTGAAGCGGTAGCGGTTCTTCGACTACACAAACAACAAGTCTCCACAACTCTGATTCGATCTGAGCCAAAAAGCGTCAGAAAACCACCATGTCAAAAACGACTGGAGAAGGATATTGACAATATTAGAGCTGAGATCGGTCGCCTCACAGAATTCCTGAGAAACAAAAAGTCCTAAAGGCGCTTGAAATCCCATATACGCAAAATTCACCCTGATCACAAACAACATATCGACGTGTATATGGACACTTTGAAGCAGAAACTCCATGCAAAAGCAAAGAGGCTCTCAAGATACATCAAGTGTACTGAAAGGAAACATCAAAACTAAAGGTTCCTCCAAAGCGCGTCCAATTTTCATAAGGGAAATAACAAAACTGCGAACAACAATAACAGAGAAGTACCTGACGCACAGTTCTTGACCGATTATTGGTCATCGTTATGGTCGCACCCCAAAGAACGCAATAAAGATGCTGAATGGATAACAAATGAAAAACAACGCATTGATATTAAACATATGAACTTCGAAGTGAGACGACCCAGAACCGGGGTCAATTTTTTTGTTAATATATCCATATATTTCTTGGGTTTTATCTAAGTGAATTTTATTATCAATTGTGATAACTGTATTTTGTAGATCTACCTGCATAACATTTCATATTGTTCCTCTGAATTCAAATTTACAGTGAAAAGACGGTCATTTGGTCATCGTTATGGTCGCACCCCAAAGAACGCAATAAAGATGCTGAATGGATAACAAATGAAAAACAACGCATTGATATTAAACATATGAACTTCGAAGGAATAACGGAGGAAGAAATCGCAGTAGCAGTTAGAGTGACTAACAATTGGAAGGACACAGGTATAGTCCAATATTAACAACAACTTCTGTTACAATATTGATGGTCAAGAAGCTCACGTATGTTCTTCAACATCCCAGGAAAATGCCCACGTAAGTTTGAATACTTTCTGAATTTCTTTTAATATTTCTGCTCTAACACATCTATTTGAAAGCTTTAGATATGAGGCTTGTATGTTGTCGATATGAAAGTTTTGAAGAATGTCTGAGTTAGGGAATGTATGTGACGTTTGTGGTACATACAGGTGTATGATCAGAGGACATGTTTCCTGGTTGGCAAATCCGCGATATGGGAATAGAATATGATCCGCAGTCAGTGACAATAAACTGCCCGTTGGCGCTTAGTTGAGCAAAAGAATCATGCTACCTAAGAGCGATAGAACACAAGATCCGTCTCAGTATAGATCGATCACTTGTCAGGAAAATGCCTACTTTTCTAACACAAGGCTTTAGATATATGCTACCTAAGAGCGATAGAACACAAGATCCGCCAGCTCTGCCAGCGCTCTACAAAATACTCACCTCATGCATATCCAATCGAATATACCAACACCTTGACGACAACGATATATTAGCAGAGGAGCAGAAGGGATGCAGAAAGAAACACCACGGATGCAAGGAACAATTCATCATCGATTATGTGATAATGAAACAAGGACACGGAGGGCATCGGAATGTTCATTCGGCTTTTCTCGATTATCTGAAGGCATTCGATAGTACTGCCAATTCTTGGCTTGTCGAAGTATTACAGATATGCAAAATTCATCCAGACCTGGTAGAATTTTTGAAGGCAACAATGACATACTGGCGCACGTCTCTGCAGGTCAACATGAACAAGTCAATTAAAACCGACGAGATACCCATATGTCGTGGAATTTTTCAAGGAGACTCTTTGAGTCCACTATGGCTCTGTCTGGCTATGAACCCATTGTCTTCAATGCTCAATAGAACAGGATACGAATTTAAGATAAAAGCAGATAGGAAATATCATACAATCTCCCACCTGCTGTATATGGATGACATCAAACTATATGCTTCAAACAAGAAGCAATTGGATGATCTGCTGAAAACTGTCAGTAAGTTCTCGGCAGATGTTCATATGAAATTCAGGATTGAAAAATGCAAGACCCTGAACATTCAAAGAGGGAAAGTCATAGATGGTGAAGCACAACTTCCAAACGGTGATATTATACAGTGCATGAGGGATGGCGAAACAAACAAATATCTAGGATACCAACAAGCCAGATTGCTCGACCAAAAGCAGTCAAAGGAGAAGATTCGTTCAGAATACAGTCAGCGTCTGAAGAATGTGCTGAAATCCATGTTGAACTCGGGGAATCTAGTCAAGGCAATTAACACCTACGCCATTCCAGTGTTGCTTTACTCATTTGGAATAATCAGATAGACTAAGACAGAACTGAATGATATTCAAAGGCAGACCCGAACGATGCTGACAAAGTACAACAATCATCATCCAAAATCGTCTGTGATAAGAACAACTTTGAAGCGGAAAGAAGGAGGACGCGGATTAATAGATGTTGTCAATTTACACACCAAACAGATAAAAAATCTCAGAGAATTCTTCTCTGCAAAAGCTCTCACTTCTGACCTACATAGAGTGGTATCCTTGGCTGATAAGGGATATACACCTCTAAATCTTGTTACCTGAGATGACCTGCTGAATCTACCGTTCCTATCAGATATTGAAAAACAAGAGCAATGGTCAAGAAAGTAATTGCATGGACGACATCACCATGAGATTAATCAACCACACATCGACAAAGAAGCCTCCAACAAATCATCTCCCACTTGCTGTATATGGATGACATCAAATTATATGCTTCGAACAAGAAGCAATTGGATGATCTGCTGAAAACTGTCAGTAAGTTCTCGGCAGATGTTCATAAGAATTTCGGGATTGAAAAATGTAAGACTGAACATTCAAAGAGGAAAAGTCATAAATGGTGAAACACAACTTCCAAATGGTGATATTATACAGTGTATGAGGGATGGCGAAACGTACAAATATCTGGGATATTAACAAGCCAGATTGCTAGATCAAAAACAGTCAAAGGAGAAGATTTGTTCAGAGTACAGTCAGCGCCTGAAGAAAATTCCTATGTTGTGCGCTTTTTTGGCAGCTATTAATGTCTTTTTATAAGTATTTTTATATTTTTTGCGAAATTGAATATTATCAGGATGAGGATTATTTATTTTTAGGCAATATAATCATTTCTATGTATGAGAAGATTTTAATTTCTTGTGTGACCCAAGCTTTATCAAGGGATTCTTTTTACCTTTCATTTTCTGGATTGGAAAAGAACAATCAATATAGAAGGATAATTTATTCGCAAAGTTGGCAAAACTATCATGTCCTGATGTACCCCCATATACATTATGCCAGGTTTCCTTAGACAGGTGGAAATAAAGTGTATTATAGTTGTGAGTTGTGAAGAATCTAGAGTACACAGGTTCGGTTTTCATAAATTTTCCATGGATCTTGTAGGTTATCGATTGTGAGGTATGATCTGAATATCCATTTGCACTAACTTCGGTCTAGATAATATTGATAATAATAATAAACGATTTTTATTAGCCAATAAATAATAACATAATATTGGCCAATTGGCCATCGACCTAGGTCCTGCAGCCCGTAAATTTTACATTTAGATATTATTTCCTACTACTGAAATTGAACATAGAGATTTGTTTTCCCAATTTTGATTGTAAAAAAAAAAAACTATAAGTGATTATTTATATGCACAGAACTATTTTAGTGCCCTTGAAGCTGCTCTATAACTTCCAGTAGTGTGTGCGTATATATATTATATATATCGACTTTGTATATGTATATCTCTTCTTCTTATGTGGGGTTGTAGTATTTCCATATTATGTGGTCGTTTTGCAAACTTAATTGAAAGCATCCTTAATCTATCAGTGATGGGTTGAATTTTTGTCACCTTGTAGAGCAGCTGATTTGAAGGGTTGTGGAGTGGATTATCTGGGTGGCGCATCTTGGTAATCGTTCTGAGGGCAGTAGTTTCTGCAGTTCTCAATTGTTTTATTGCTGGATTTCTGCAGTTTAGAAATATAGTGTGGCCATATTCTAGGATTGGCCTGCAAATGCTTTTATAGATTTTAGCAGCTGTTTTTTTGCTTATTCCTTTGTTGTTGTAGGTCAGGCAGCGAAAAAATTTAGCTCTGGTAGTAATTTTTCTTTTACAGAGTTTAGTGTGATAGTTGAAGCTAAGTTTGTTGTCAATATTTATGCCCAAATATTTTGCTGTGACGTTAGGTTTTATGTTGTGCTGGTTGATCGAAATTTGCGGGGAAGCATGAGATGGGGTATGATTAAAAATAATCAGTTGACATTTAACAGGATTTAGCAGTAATTTCCATTTGTTAAGCCAGTTCATAATTTTATCCACCAGGGCTTGTAGCTTCTCCATAACTTGTTCTTTTGTTTTAGCGTGTACTATGAGGGCAGTGTCATCGGCAAACTGTAGAGCATATTCGGCCTTTTCCTGATGGTTGACATTTTCATTTATATCAGTGCAAAAAAGGTTGTATAGTAAAGGCGATAAAGGTGAACCCTGGGGAACTCCTTTTTTAGGTTTGAAGGATTCTGATCTTGCATTCTTGATTTTTACTGCCAAGCTCCTGTCTAATAAAAATTCTCTTATGAGGTGGATTAAGTAGTTGGGCAATTCCAATTTTTTCAACTTGTATAGAAGCCCTTTGTGCCATACACTATCAAATGCCTTTTTATATCAAGAAATATTGCTGCAGATGAGAGGTTATTGAGTTTGGCAGCCTGGACATTTGAAATGAGAATAGTAATAGGGTGCAGAGTAGAGCATTGGCTTCGAAACCCAAACTGATGATTAGGAATTTTATCCCCAATGATTTCTTCTATCTTTATTTTGATTATCTTTTGAACATCTTGCCAAGAGCAGGAAGCAAAGTTATAGGTCTATAGTTATTAACTCTTTTATGGTCAGTATTAGGTTTAGGAATTACTACAATATTTCCTATTTTCCATTCGGGAGGAAAATAGTGATTGGAGAGGCAGAAGTGGAATATGCTCATAATAAAAATGTGTATATTAATGCCAAATCTCTTGACCACCACCCATGGTATATTATCAGCCCCGGTGCTGTACACTTTTGATTTTGTAAAATTTGGAAATAATCACTTTCTTCGATTTCTATTTCTTCTGTTGGAATGTGATTTTCATCAAAAAAGTTTTCGCACCACTGATCCACTTCGTTTTCTATGTGTTTATTAAATTGGGGATTCTGAGTTTCTTCATAATGGAGTTCAAAGTGTTTCTCAAATACCTCAACTTTTTGTTCTTCTGTCTCGTATAGAACACCATTTTCTTCTATGGGTGGAGTTTTTTGTGCGTTTTTGTATCTTGAGAGCTTACTAATTTTCTGGTAAAACATCCTTCCCTTCATCTCATTTATTTCCTCACAAGTCCTGACCCAGCTGTGTTGCCTGTATTGGTGTATAAGCTTATGGATTTCTTTACTATAATTGTTAATACTTGTTTTGATTTCAGGTGAAGGGTTTTGTCTGTATTCTCTATACATTGTTCTTTTAGTTTTATTAAGCTAATAATAAATGGTGGAAGTTCATCGTCCCATATGTCCTTGTAGTTTTTGGTGTGTTGTCCAAGACAGTCTCCTCCAAAGTTTTTAAAAAATCAGATATAGTATTAGGTGAAATAGGCACCAGTCTATTGATATTTATGTAGTTTTCTAATCGTTTGTTGATGTTTTCCATATTTGCCTTGCGGAAGCAGTAAAATTTGTCCAATTTCATAGTTATATCCACGTTTAGGCTTAGAATAATAGACAAGTGTTCACTTCCCAGATCTGGTATGACATCAATGTTTTCAATAAAATTTTTCATATTTGGGCTGAATAATATCAAATCAGGCGTTGTGTCCTCATTATTGGGCATTATAAAAGTTGGCGGAGTTTCTGCCATGCTGAAACTGGACCTCTGCAGAAAGTTATTTAGGTTTCTGCGTTTCTTGCTATTGTTGATGTTGAAGTCTCCAATTATCAGTGAATATTTGTAGTTTACTGCCATATTTAGGATGGTCTCTTCAAGATAAGATGTTGGGTGGTTGTATATTAGGAAAATGTGTAATTCGTCGTTTTCAATGGGAATAATGAAATGTATGGAGTCGTTCAAAGGATTATTTATCCTGGGTGCGTTTCTTTTTCTCATTCCTAGTGATGGGTGTATTTGAGCCAAGCTTCCCCCTCTGATGTTATGGTTGATTATATTACCATCATGTCTTACAATGCTCCAATCTTTGTATTGTACGCTGTCTTCAGCTTTCGTTTTAGTTTCTACAAAAAGTGCACAATTGATATCGTAATTTTCTATAGTATTGTTTATTAGATATTTTTTTGATGTATAATTATTAAGATTGCAGTAAAGGATTTTAGTTTGACATGTGAAGAGGATGGCTCGACATGCTTCCGTGAACTATTTCAGTGGGGGATTCGAAATTGTTGACCTCAAGATCGAACATCAGAATATAAATCCAATTGTTTCCCACAAATGACACAGTCGTTTCAATGTTATATTCTGTTATGTATTTTTTCCTCAGGTTGTCGAGTAATTCTGCACGATTGGTATTTTTCGTTTTGTTGAGTTTTGAGACGTAAGTATTTATTATCGTGTCATGCACGGTAACTGGAGTATGGATTCGAGATTTTTTGTTTTCATCAGAGCTTATTTGATAAGATTTTTTATTAAGAGTTTTAACTGGCAAATTAGGAATACCTTTTATGGGTTCTGTTGGGCGCCTAGGGCATTTAAAAGACCATGCCTGGTGGTCCAGGGCTCCGCAAGCATTGCATTTTGGCGGTAGTTGAGTTTTGCATTTATTGGTAGCGTGATTTTCCTGACATTTTAGGCACTTTAATTCTTCGTTACAATCTTCTATACGATGGGTATATTTAAGGCACCTTGAGCAGGGCAGTGGGGCTGGTTGTGGGGCACCACAAGTGTAAACTGCATAGTGTCGGCTTTTGTAGAACATTCCCTCCGCAAGAATTTTCTCATAGGAGGTGATACAGCCTGTAATCAATCTGATGAAGTGCGTTGGTGCGTTAGTTTCTTTGGATGTTATTCGCTTGCAAAATCTGAAATCCATTCCTGCATTCTTTAAGTGGTCGCTTATCTGTTCATCTGATATTTTTTTTTCCACTGATGCTATTACGCAGGCATAGCTAGGTGGAGGTAACTTTTTTTCATTATTGTTTTGGTTATAAGAGGATGTGGCCGTATAACCCGTAATTATGTTACTGTTTAATAGGGTTTTTAGAGTATTTTCGAGGATGGCTTTTGGGGTATCGCTTTTGAGAAGAAATCCTTTTTGGTTTTTAATATCGTATCTTTGTTATTAATTCTAGCCTTTTCCCAGATTTCAGCCATTTGGAGTCTTGACTCAACATTTGTTGATACATTAATATAATATAAGTTGATAAATTTCTTGTTGGTAATTTCCCTCATTTTTGTTGAGTAGTTTATTCTTTTAATATTGTTGTTATCTTGATTTGGATGTGGAATGGTTTGTTTTTGTTGTTTATTTTGTTGTGGTGAATCTGTTGCAGGTGGTTGACCTCTTGATTGTTTGTTTATTTCAGTCCATTCGAAACCTCTGAAGCCTTCTTGAGTTGCATCTGGTGTTTTTGCTTTACGAATTTTTTTTGTTATTCCGATTATCTCTTGAATTTCATCATCTGTTAGCTCTTGTATGCTTTCTATTAATTCATCTTGACTTGCTTTTCTTTTATTTCTCCCTCCTGGATCAACTAAAATTTCTTCTATTTCCATGTTGTTCTGGATTTCCCTATTTTCTTCTCTCGACATTATATGCTGGTAGTTTGTAAGGTATTTGATTGAATGTTTTACACTGATAAACGATTTTTTATCGTTAAATATCGCGTATTTTAATTCTCGATAATTATATTCACATGTGTTCACCTCAGATGTTAAACACAGACTGTAGATAATATTTTCCCCGGAATTACAGCAATTATAATCGATACAACTATTTTTTCTAGTATTGAACCTTGTGATTCTGTGGATTCTACTATGTATTCCATAGGAAGATAGAATATCACCCAGTTCATATTTATATATTGATGTGCTTAGAAAGTCAATATTGAAATCGCCGCATAGAATAATTTTAGTATCTTTTTTGAAACAACTGTTACTGAGAGTTTTTTCTAGACTGCAAAAGAAATGTTGGGTGTTCTCTATGATGGGAGATTGATATGTTGCAAATATCTTGAGCTTTGTTGTGTTGGAAAAAGTTAGTTCAATTTATCAGATTTCAAATAACTGCTCGCTGGCTAAGTGACTGACAGACTGGGATATATCAACTACTTTACATAATAAATCGTTCCTTACATAAATTGCAACTCCTCCATTTTTGTTCGCGTGTGTGTCCTACTTCATGGTCATGCAACCAGTGCTCCGAGAAGCAAGCACCATCCACATTCTGGCTGTTCAGCAGCACCTCGTAGCTGTCAATGTTGTTTCTCAAGCACTGAACATTTTGATGAAAACCCGTAGTTGACTGTTCCTTGAACATTTTATGTTTTTTATGAACAATTTTCACATTGGCACAAGGTTGACTAGAGAGCACTATGCTTTCACTGTTTTTTTCTGAATGGTTTGAAAATTTTCCGCATTTTTTGGGAAGTAGAATGTATTCACCAAGATGCCAGTTGGCCAGAAAGAGGGACACCTAAAAGTTTCCTCCATAGATTAGGGAACTCTTATTTTAAAGGATTTAACTTTTGAATCTGCATTTTTCGAATTAATGATTTCACATTCATACGAAAAATCTTTTTCTTCTTTTGGTACTTCCAGGATGTCTTCTGTTGTTATGTTTCATTTGAAGTTGGAAACCTAAAGCCACCTAGTTCTTTCAATAGCTTTCAGCTTTTTTTTTTGCTCCAATTGCCGGGACCAATGGTCCCGTTGAAATAAGTCGTTTATTCATTTGTTTCTTAACCTTAGCAGCTTGAAACCCATTATGAGTTCTGCTGTCTGTATTAGTCAGATTTATGTATTGATTCATTATTTTCAGCTGTGCCATTTCAAGTGATTTCGAAGTGACGTCACCAACACTTTCTGATTTTGTTGCTGAGTGATTTTGGTGCTGTGGTTTGATGTTTGGCTTCTTCCCAGCAGTATTTTGTGTTTTTGGTATCTGCTCAATTTTAGGAGTTGTTTTTGCAGCCTGTTAGAGCTTAGAGGATTTTTTCAAATCTTCTAATTTATTATCTAGATTTTCATAAATTTCTTTGAATTTTAGGTCAAACACTGAGCTCAGTTCTACTAGTATTTTCTGATGAATCATTTCATAATTGGGTTCTTTGGTAGATATATTCTTACTTTCTTGAAGTTTCTTTAATTTTACCTTTAGGTTAGATTTCAATGTCTTCAATTTGCTTTTGCATTGTACCATTCAAATTAGTCAAGGTTTTCAGCCTTTAATTTTGCAGCTATTTCAGCTTTCATATTATAATGGTTTTTGAGCTTATCATTTTGTTTTCAAATTCTTGTTTTTTCTGATGAGATCATTCAATTTTTCGATTTCAGATCTGCATTGAGAACAACAGAGGATCACTTTCCTTTCCTTTAAAGGTATACATCTTATTGCAGATGCTGAAAGGGAGGGGGCACTTTGAGCAGATGACTTCTCCATTATCTCCAGATTCCTTACAGATATTGCACTCCATAACTATCCTTATAATATCAAATCCTCAAGAAGAGGGATCGAACAAAATAAATATGTTACCGTATTGTGGGTGATAAGCTTTAAATCTGTTGTCACCTTTAGCTCCACAGATTGTTGGCTTGTTATCGTATTTCAACAGAGTTAAACACTTTATTTTTAATTTTTTCTGGAAATTCAACAGATGGTTTATAGTTTTTATACTGAAATAAATGAGTATTTTCCTCTCTAAAGCCGTTTTAACCATTTTGACGGTCATTTAACATGTAAAATTTTCACTACATTTTGATTCTGATTTAGTAGCTTCAATTCGAACCAAAATTTGGGTTTTATTGCCACTTAACTACTTAAAATCTCAATATTTCAGGAGCTCAGAAACACATGTGTACATTATTTATCAAGCGATAATTATTACTTAAGAGAAGCAGTTTATTATTTATTGACCAGAAACTAGAGAAGCTTTTCTACGAACCAGAGGGTTCAAGTATTATGTTCGCATACTGACAAACCAGTGATCAAAATATTTTGTACGTAATCTGACAACACTATAAAATTCAATTACAATCGGCTAACAGCTGATTGACTTGTTTTGGGTGCCCAGAAATCACCATCATAAAAGATAGGATTACCTTACAATTTACTAACTTCAATATCTCCATTTTATATTTATATTTCAAGAAATAGAATATATGAAAATAATAATGGGGATCAACATCCTACTTACATATTATAATATCCTTTATAATGTTCATCAAGGTACATGAACTTCAATTACCAATATTAGATATTTACTTACCCTTGCGACATATTTCACATTCGTATTTCTTTGATTCTCTGGTACTGTGTGTTCTCAAATGTTTTCTAAAAGTTGTAATATTTCTAGCACTACAGTCACAATGGGGACAAAGAATAGAATCACTTTCCTCAAAGTGTCCTAAACTTGTTCTATGTTCTTCAAATTCTTCCATTTCCAGATCCATCAGGCAGAATTTACACTTCTCAGTAGTGAAATAATTTACAGTAGAACTTGCTGCATGATCTATACTAAATTTTTCATTATCACTATTATCATTATATATATTATCATCAATATTGAAATCTTCACCAGAACCATCTTTATCAAATATAATTTTGATTTCAACATCTTCACGATCTTCGTTTTTATAGTTATAATTTCAAACTTTGTTTGGTCTTCACTTTTGCTCTTAAATTACTTACATCAACTCTGTCTTCAGTTTCCATTTCTTTTATTACACTTTCAGTTATTTGGCTTAGAATTGCGTTTGATTCATTACATTTCTCAAAAAATGTATAAGCTTCTTCTGTTCTTACTAAGCAGTGTGTACAAATATGTTGAGGATATGTTTCACTTTCCTGGAAAATAAACCATGAAACTCAGTATGATATACATTCAATACAATCACGAATGAAACGTTATTTATTTACCTCTATCGTAGTGTATTTCATAAGTATATCCATCAATTTCACTTCGCCTGACAAGAGATATATTCCCTGAATATCCAACAAAGTCTCGGCGTCATATTGAATTAAGCAAGTTCTACAAATTGTAGAAAAATCCTCAGTCGTTAGAACCTCCTCGTACATCTTAATTAGATAATAAAATTCAATTTCATAGACAATATGTTAGAATTATAAACTACAAATAAAATGTTGATTGTTGATTTCAATAGAAATGCTACAATTCACGATATAACTTCCATTTTTTTTAGGAAGACATATCCCATAGAAGAATGTCACATCTAATTTCAACCACAGCATTAGCATAACACCATTGATACAACCACACAGAACAACGAAATATATAATCTACATAGAATCAACTGTAGGTAAGCAGGCCTTTTCATCATATGATGTGCGCAAGTGTAGCCGCCATATTGCAACGGAGGCAATTCAAAACATTCGTACTGTTTTAATCATTAACCAACAATGGCTGGGTAAAGAATATTATCTCCACAAAAAAAAATAATTGGAAACAACTATGGATGGTGCTCAAATGTCATGGGCGTCCCCAAAAAGGAAAAAAAGTGAGCTGATTGAGAGGTCAACGTTTGTTTACTATTTTAAAAACTTATAAACAAACTAAATATTTACAATTTTACTCTTATTGATAATGTCAATTCATTTGTAATGATTGAAAATATATTTTGAGTAATATTTATGGAAATAACTAATATTTTAAGGCTATATATGACATTATCAATTAGACAGACGTAAATATTAAATTGAGTATGTTTAATAGTTTTTATCATAAATTAAATGTTTAAAATGAGACAATATATAAAAATTTATGATATTTACAGAGCCAAAAATGCAATTAGGAATAATGTAACAGTTGACAAAGAGAAATGGCTAAATATCTTAAACACACCGAATCAAAGTCCAAATGTATTGAGTCAAAAATAACTTATACAAACATTTGGCAATTTGATGTGGTTTGATTATTTTCTCCGATATTCCAGAGAATGCTTCAGAAAATTTATTAAATAGTATGTATTGGTTTTAAATGATTTTTAACATGAATCACTTTTACACACTCCATAAAACACCGGTTTGTTATTCCTTTTGAACAGACAACATAATTATAATGTACTTAGTACTTGAATTTTTTCATTTTTTTTAAATTATTCAACTTAAAGTAATATTTTAATTTCTGATACACGAGAAGCGGGCACGGCAACATGGTTGTTTACAAAAAACAATACGAAAAAGGTGGCTCGTGCTCACGCATGTTGTGATGAAAAGGTCTTATATTATAGGAGCTTTAGAAAAGTATGTAGGATGAGTATGCAGATCCGATCACTTGATCGGAGCAGAATATGAGTAGGTTCCTATATTTTAACTCCGAATAAAATTTCCACATATGATTACAAACTAATAAGAACCATTAAAAACGGACAAATTTAGGGAATCTAAAATCACCTGAAATTTACAACACATCTACCCGAAAATCTTACGAAAAGTTGCAAGAAAACAATATAACTTGTTTATTATTGAGAGAGATTAATGTTTAGGATATTTTATCAGTTGGCAATCTAAAACAGTATTTTAGCAGATTCCTCATTATAATCACTGCTTACTTTAGTTAAACTAACTCGTGGAGTGATTGATGAAATATTAAAAAAGTTAAATTTTTGATTTCATCATAATATTATAATTATTCATAACACTAGATTTCAATTTATATAATCGAATAATGGGATATTTACATATTTGGAATTGTTAGCAATTTATTTGGCGGATAGGTTTTGATGTCTCTTAATTTTCAATTGTAGATTAGTGTTCTTGGCTGAAGGTATCTTCTACTCGATGATACATTTCACAGATTAAACTATTTTTCTGTGATGATTTCAATTTTCAAATGTAAATAACCTTACACTTTTCTTGAGTACAATTTCAGCACAAAACAATAAAAAAACATCAATCACAACAAATTAGTACTTCACTATTTATTCTTAATTTTTTCAGTATATCCGGAATTGTTCAGCTTTTTCTAGGATGGTTTTATCTCAATCTCGGGTTGATCCCGCCACTGAATGCAAAAATATTCTTAGAGAAAATTGTTTTATATTTTCTTTCAATGAAGATGCTAATTCGATAACTCAAGAACAGTCTTTAGTTGTAAGAGATATTGAAAAATATTTGAGTGATTCCAAGAACCAGAAAGAAAAAAGTGATAAAATAATAAAGGGATTGAAGAGCCTTTGTTCTAAGGACAAATATTTCAAGAAAGCCTTGCTTCCTTCTCTGCTCATAAAGGAAGGATTAAATATAGTTATTGAGCAAGACTCACTGATTAGGTTTGTCAGACTTAAAATTGGTTTAATAGTAACCTCATTATCATTATTTTTATTAGATTACTTCTGAAAGTGAATATTCTTCAAGATGAAGTTGTGGATATGATATTAGATGAAGTAACAAAAGTAGTGTCAACTGAAGAGGATAACCCTGCCTGGGTCAGACTTCTTTTGAATCCTCTGAGATATCTTCCAAGTATAAATAAAAGTGAGGAATTAACAGCAAAACTCTTGGATATTCTAGAAATCTGTTCTCAGCCGATGCAGCTGGAAATCTTAGATATTCTTCCTGAAATTTTACCAGATAACCATTATAATCAAGCTGCCAAACAACTAGTGACACTTTTGAATTCTAAAGATAATCCAACTAATGCAATTATTGAATGCCTAAGTGCATTCAATTTAGATGAAGATATAAAAAGAGAAATTGAAGATGTTATTTTATTGAGAATACTTCCTACCCATACAAATGCGTTTCCAGTTTTGATGGAATTCTTGATTGGAAGTGGTAAAGGTAATTAAAATTTTTTCTTTCTGTGTACTTCAGTTGCATGTTATATATTTTATTAAAGTTATTTATGCCAAAAAAAATTGTGTTTTGGATCCGTTCATAAACCAGATAGGGCCCTGTGGGGACGACCTTGAAGGATTCTTCAAAGTGGTAGGTGGCTCTCATTTGATCTCTTGTGAGAAGGTCAGGTCAGAGTTCTCTAATTTTCTTGTGCAGTGTCCAGAAGTTAGATTTCTGTCCGTCCTCATACCTCCTTCCCACAGTCAAGGACCTCATGGCCTGTGTAGTCGAAAGACGCCTAGAAGACACTCCTTAGAGGCCATGGGTGTAGATATCAAGGCTCCTGTGACTGATACACATGCTTGCCTTTGGATCTTGTTTATTTTGTTATGTTTTATCTCCTTGTCCAGTGCAGGCCACCATACGATAGCTGCATAGGTCAGGAGCAGTCTTATCACTGTCGAGTATAACCAATATACCTTTTGATGTTTGGCGTCAAGCATCACACCTAGATATTTCACTCGTTTTACTAGTGTTAGTTCCTCGTTAAAGAGAATGGTTTCCTTGAAAGGCGGTAGTTTCCTTTTTCGAGTGAATAGAATCATACCTGTTTTGTTTGGATTCACAGACAGGTCGTTCTCTCTGCACCATTGTTCAGTCATTTGCACAGCGTTCTGCGCAACTTCGCATAGGGTGTTGATGTTTTTTCCACGAACAAGGAGGACGAGATTGTCGGCATAACCCACCTCAAAGTGCCCAGCATCAGCTAGGGCTGCCAGGAGCCCATCCAACACGAGGTTCAAGAGGAGAGGGCACAGTACTCCCCCCTGAGGACATTCCCTGCTGTCAGTCCCCCGGACGGTTGAACCGCCGAGGTGAGCCTTAATCAATCAATCAATCAATCAAATAGTTTATTTGCTGCTATTATGGCTACCATAAGCCGTACAGCGTGTCAATAAAAGAAATTGTGAATGTACAAATAAAATAATATAAAACATTACAAAAGTAGTGGTATTTACAGACAAACAAACTTTCAAAACATCATAAAAAATTTTCAGAATATACAATAAATTAAAAAAATTCCTAAGGGGAATCACTGAAAAAATCTGTCAATGAATAATATGACTTTTTCAGGAGGCAAGTTTCTTATCAGCTCTGTAAAATGGTTGTAAACTTTCAGAACAGAGAAATGAACATTTTTTTGGATGTATGTGTAGTTATAGCTCTCGCATAGTAGATCATTTTTCTTTCGGGTATTGTATTGAAATCTCGAGTGAGCTTTCCCAACAGATCCCTATTTCTACAGATAAACAATGCAGCCTCGTAAATGAACAGACTTGGCAGGGTCAGAACTGACACCTGAGCAAAGTAAAGCTTACAGCTGGTATTCCTTCTGAGGTTGAGTATTGCCCTAATCATACTTTTCTGCAAGATGAAGACTATTGAAATCTGCGGAGTTCGCCCAGAAAATAATTCGACTCGACAAAAGAATTGTAGGCGATGATGGCAGTCACCTTATAGACCTCCATGCTCAAGATCCTCAGATAATAACAGTACCTACTCAGCTGTCTCATTAGATTATCTATATGGATCCTCCAGTCCATTTTGTGGTCAATTTCCATGCCAAGGATCTTAATGTGGTTCTGTGACTCCAGATTATACCCATCAAAGTTCAGTTGTAGTTTCTCTTGGTGTCGCCTGTATGAATATTTCACGAGCTGCGTCTTCTCGACATTAAGTTTCAAAAAGTTGTTCTTGAAATATTCTTCCATGCCGTCAAGTTTTCGACAAACTGCATCTTTCAACTCTTGATCGCTGTTCCCCGACATGTGACAGGACGTATCATCAGCAAATTGAACTGCTCCATCGCCCAGAACGTCCGGCAGGTCATTTGTATACAGAAGACACTACCAACTCTCCGCTTCTGTTCATCTCGGAAACAAACTGTCTTCGATTTGTCAGATATGATGACACAAGTTCTGAGGCTGTACCCCGTATACCATATCGTTCTAACTTTTTGACCAATAGTTCAAAATTTACGCAGTCATATGCTTTAGAGAGATCGACACACATCGACAAGGTAGGTTTTCCATCATTAAGCGACTTCATTATCTCATATAGTGCTTTTTATACTGCTCTAATTGTGGGACGACCTCGACGGAACCCATTTTGTGCTTCGTGCAGTATAGAATGCTTCTCCAAAATTGCCATGAATCTCTCATAAATAATTTTCTCAAAAATTTTGCTTAGTACATTGAATACCGCAATGAGCCTGTAATTTTCAACCATCGCTTTGTCTCCCTTTTTGTAAACTGCCTTTATTCTAGCGTTCTTTAATAAATCTGGGAATATTCCACACTGCATCGACATATTAACTATAAATGAAAGAGGCTGTGCGATGTACTTGGCCACTCGTTTCTCCTGGTCGACAGCAGACGTGTTGTTTGGTGTTGTCTACTCTTCTATTTACGATAGCTTCATCTATCGACTTATAAAGTATGTTGTCGAAAGCTTCCTATATCATGGAATATTTCTAGAGTGACTTCGCCTTTTTCAGTCCTTGCTCAATATAACCTACTACAGAGTGTAGTGCTGACTTGACTGATCTACCTTGCTCGTAAAAATGTTGAGTGATATGTATATGGCGCTTCGGTAATGCATTCTCCCTAAGATATCTTTCTACTAGTCTCTCCATAGTCGTCCGTAGGAAGGAGGTGAGACTAATTGGTCTAAAATCTTAAGCGATTTTATGTACGATCTTGCCAGGCTTGGGAATGAAGACAAACCGAACCCTTTTCCGGGGATCCGAAACGTATCCCAAGGCTAGGCAGGATCTGAAGATGTAGATTAAATGCATAACAATTTGGATCATTTTCTTTTCATTAACTGTGCATATATATATATATATATATATATATATATATATATATATATATGAATATATATAATATATTTCCACTGTAACTACCATTGTGGCTGTGTTCCAGTTTGTTTTGTCAGCGTGTCCATTTGACTTCTGGATTGCTGTGTTGTCGATGAGGAAACCCGGAAAGTGAACTTCCGTCAGGTGTCTCAGTGTTTTGACTCCTTCTTGTGTATCGAGACTTTGGATGTCCGACAGTCCTGCTGCAGAGAAGATGCGTCGAAGACGGTTTGCCTCCGGTACACTCTCTATTTTCTCGTAGTAGGATTGCCATGCTGTTTTGGATTTTTATCAACCCTTTGTATGCTCTTTGGGCCCCTTTGTAGTTGTCCCAATCGCTTTTTGTGCTAGTGCTCTTTGCTTTATTCAGGAGGCGTCCGCTTTTCATCCTCTCCACCATAGATTTTTCTTCCTGTCTCAATTGTATTGTACAGGGCAACTGTTATTGTACGCCAAGGTGAAGCTGGTTTGCAGTTTCTCAACGGCAGCTTCCAGATCCTTAATGTTTCTTGGTGTCTTATATGTCGGTTCCACCATTTCCGATAGTTGTTCCCAGTATTGGATCCAATCGGTTTTTTGGGTTTCCTGTAAGGCACTGGTCGTTGTTTCGGTACATTTGTGATGTCGAAACAGATATGTCGATGGTCGGAGAGGGATATTACTTCTGTGGCCACTCTCCAGTTTTGAATTTTTGGGATGAATTGTTCACTGCATAAAGTCTGGTCCAAGACTTCTTGTCAATTCGATGTGACGAAAGTTGGTTCATTTCCATCATTGAGAAGTGTAAGGTTTGTGCTGTAGAGATATTCGACTAGCTTCTCTCCCCTGATGTTGTTGCCTCGGCTTTCCCATAAAATATGGTGAGCGTTGGCATCACATCCAACGACGAGTGGCCAGTCTTGTGTTTTACACTAGTTCACCAATTCCTGTAGTTCTTCTGTTGGAGGTGGTGTTTGCGAGTTGTAGAGGAAGTATACTGTGCATACCACAAAAATACTATTTGTGTAGCCTTTTCAATCGATTCTGAATGCTACCAGGTTTTTGAACCAGAAATTAGGTAATATATGAGTTCTAATACTTTAAGAGACAAGAACGCACGTCCTAGGGGTCAGGTTGTCCTTGCAGCAGAAAAGATTTCCATCGCAGGCCGCCAGGCTCCCAACAACGCTGCTCCTTACCCAAGGTTCTTGTATTAGTGATATGAATGTATGCACTTTTGCAAGCAAACTTAATATGTCGGTTGCGGCTATGCAGTAGTGCAAGTTTATTTGCGTACACCTAATTGTGTCTTATGTCATTTTAAGGATGGCAGGGGATCCTTCTCTGTGGTGTACTTGGTCTCCTAGGACTTGCATGCGGCACTCGGCTGGTAGCCGCATGCGCCTCCTTAGGACCTTCTGTGTGGGAGATAGGTCCGAGCGCAGCATCGGCCTCCGACCCCCTTCCTCGACAGATTTTGTTCTGTCGGGAAGACAAGGGTCAGGGTCCGGAACAGCCTCTCCGACTGTTCCTCCCCGTCCATAGGTCCTGGGGCTATAGTTTTTTTCCGGTGCCTAATTCTCTACACCAATATTTGGTGCAGAGCTCCCCCCTTTTCGGCCACCGTTCTTGAACTAGTGTAAGGATTTTTCAGTACCTTGAAAGATGCTGTCCTAAGGCCAGCATGAAGTCGATTCCCTTTCGAATTTATGATCTCTAGAGGGGCTTCGTCTATAAGAGACGTTTCTTTTTTGGAAGGTTCCTCAGCTGGGGGAGGTGTGGAGAGGTTGGAAAGGGTCCCGGTTTCCCTAACCCTCTTTCTCTTCCTCTTTTCTGCGCCAGAATTATTTTGGGGTCTGCCGCTGTTTTTTTTTTGAGCCCACTCAGGATGTACCTGATTTCTAAGGCTTTGCTGGTGAAGACGCAAGCGTCGCTCCTAGCGTTATGTCCCTTTCGGGGTTTGTTTATTATTTTCTTTCCTCATGCTGTTCCCACGAGTATTGAGGAAAATACGGTTGACCTAGGATGTGAATTGAGAAAATTCTAAATATTTAAACGCTTTTCATCACTACTTTCAACTAATTTCTATTCTTATTCAACCTGTAATATTCTATAAATGTATATATCTACACCTATTTACGCCCTTGCATTCTCAGAAGTGGCTCTTGGAGTTTCAAAATGATTGAATTTCAAAAACGCAAAATTGTCTTTTCATCGTTGACACAAGAACAAATTTATACACTAGCAGAGAATAGATTATATTTCCATTTCCTGATATTATTTCAACTGATGTCCATTCTTATTCAAACAGTGATATTGACGTGAAAAAATATGTCTGCAGTTTTTCCCCTTACATACCCAGATTGTGTATGAATTAGGAATGCGACTCAGTGTATTAATTGAATTCACACATTCTATATTAGTAGTTTATGAACTATCTACTATCTGTATATCTAAATATCACGGAACTTTAAACTTAGTTTCATACTGTCCAATGATGAACAAGAGTTTGGAACTGCGATAACAGTTTATTAATTTAGTTGTTGAAATTAGGAACATAAAGAAAATTTCTTTTGTATTTTTATCAACAAAGTATTTGACATAGTAATACTAAAAGGATTACTGCATGAACAATTACTTCATGAACTTGATTCGAATAAAATTGTGTAAATATCTTTACAAGATTTCAATCTGTCTACTCCTGATCAGGTGGTGAATTACTTGAGAAGATTGTTTGTTCAGCAAGTGAGTTTATTAACAATATTAACTTCTTATATACTAAAATAATTTGGTGTAATAGATAGGATCGTGCGACAATAGTGCGAAATATGTCTTAAACTATTTATATATTATTATTTATATATTTAATATTTTGAAGGCAAACTTCAACGATTATGTGCAATCCACAAGAAGCTTGTTCTCTTGTACGTTAATGATATCCACTGTCATCATGACTGATCTTATTAACCTATTTGCCGACGACACTGTTTTGTCTCTTGAGAAAGCTGTTGATAGAATGAATCGATAACTTGAGAAGATAGAAAGCTATTAAAATATTAATAGACTTTTTCTCAATGTTAGCAAAACGAAGGCAATGATAATGTCAACTAAGTATAAACTAGCAAGGGTGGATATGAAAATCTATAATGTGTTATTTGAAAGTAAAATTTGACTTTGTGCATGAGTTTAAATATTTGGTTTTCATGTTAGATAACTGCTTGTCACTGAGTTATTACTTTAATTATATCAGGAAGAAAGTTTCAAAAAATTGTATTTTGTTAGAATATCATATAATTTATCTATGTACTCAAGAATAACGGTTTTTAACTCCATTACACAACCACACTTTGATTACTGCTCAAGTTTGATGTTTTCTTTTGATATGGGTAATAAGGCTGCTTTACAGAGGCTTCAGAATAGGGTTATGCGCATTATACTTAGATGTATTAGGTATGCGAGAATCATTTTATGCTTGATTGTCTGCAGTGGTCTCCCATTGCCGCAAGAATTTTTTCAGATGGCGATGCTATTCATATTCAAGTCAGTTAAAAGAGAAATGCCTGCATACTTAAATCAATTCATCACGAGAACGGCGCAAATTCATGGAGTGCATACGAGAGGAAGCATCCAGAATAGTTTTTATGTGGAGAGGTGCAATCTCACTTTGAACAAAAAGTCTTTGATGTATGTAATTTGAATATGTTATGTAATTGAATGTTGTGGAAAAGCTTTGCTTATTTCGGTGTGTTTGCTACATTAATATTAATATTGATATGATTTTGTTTCTGTAAAATTTGTATGATTAGGGGTTGTCCTTATGGAAATTGATAAACTTACTTATTACTTAGAAATAGGGTAGAGTGCGTCTTGGTGCCAAGAGCAAATAAAACTATAGATCAGAGAACGCATACTTTTTTGGCACCAAAAATTTATAACTGCATTCTTAATCACATCAAAAATGAACCAAGCTTCAATATTTATAAACGGAAATTCAAAGGTTGAGTAGTAGCACAACCCTGTCAGAACATACGTGCAATAATATATGTATATATATTCTTTTGAAAAAGAGAGGGATTTACAAAAATCGAATAATTGTATTTACAATAAATGCTTATATCTATAATTTTGGTATGTGTCAGAAAAAAACACGAGTATGAGCTCAGGAAATGTAACAAGGGAACCATACTATCTTGCGTATGATTCAATAAACGAGTGAAAAAACCCGAGGAAAAACTCGTTTACCTATCGCTATTGCAGTAGCAATAGCTTGTCTGTTTATGTTGTGTTAGTGTCGTGTGTACATAAAGAGTACCAAAGATTTTTCTGCTTAGCAGCTTCAATTCTCATCTTGCACTCCATGATTTCCAGACGAAGACCAGGGTGAAAGGAAGGGGGTTTGGGACAGGAACAATGGAAAAAGAAAACCAGCAGAAAATTATTTCAACAATCATATCACATGACTCTTATATGTCTAAACTCATTTGAATTTAAGAAAAGATTCTACATAGCAAGCAAGGCCATAAAAAGGACTAAAGAGATAATCAAAAAGTACATAATCTGGGATATTTCCTCTTTCACGGAGATGTTCTTCCGTCGCAGTGTGAGTCTCCTGAAACATAATCACTTCCTTGTTCTTGCTTGCCAATTTTGAAGTATATTCGCAGAGCCCTGATGGCCAGGTCTTCTAAGTGAGGCCGATTATGATCTATAGTTGTTCTAGAATCAATATGAACCCAATAATTTGGGTTGACATCTCCCATATATTATTTCTTCGTGATTCTTGTTTAATTTAAAGAAATATTTGCGAAAAAACTTCAACCGTCGTTTTAAAAATATGAAAAGAACTCATATGTGACAACATAATACATCTTAGTTAAGCTATATGAAATATAATCTGGGAAAACAGTTTGCTTAAACTAAGAAATGTGATAATATGTAAAAGTTCATTATTTTGTTTTCGATGACCGTTTATTTTTATTTTCATTTAGATTTACTTTTTTTTCATTGTTTTGAAACTTTTCTCACACAAGAGTACTTTTTCAGAAAAAAATGCACCGTGCACCTTCCGAAATCAACTCATTTTTAGAAAATAATGAGTGGCGTGTTTGAAGAAAATTTTGTGGAATACCATGGTACGCCACTGGATGAATTCTTCCAGAGTTGATCTTGTGCATAATGTTGATTCAGATAATGTTTATTGAGATAATGTTCAGAAATGAGCCAATAATCAATAATCATCTTTTGAAACAAATGTTAACTTGTACACCCTGTATCTCGGAAACAGAGTATTTTAGATACATCATGTTCTCAATATATTTTCTCGAAATAGATCAAGGAATCAAATCCTAACAATAAGAATGTTCTGAAATATGAAGTCACAAATTGAGGATTTATATTTATCAGAACTAAAGGAAAGTAAAGAATTGAAACTAAATAATACAAGTCACAAATTGTAAAGAAGAAATTTAATGTTAAGAAATTCATTAATATCGGATATTCTTACTCTTTAGTATAATAGCAGCATTAATTATTTCCGGTATACTGCGAATAAGGATGTCTATCTTTTCCTGCAGAATTTGAGCCCTAATTATGAAGCTACCTCTGCCGACTGCTTAACGTTTTTATACTGAAGCAGATGGTCACGACACTCTCGTTCAAGTAAATCTCAGGTATGTTCGATGGGATTAAGATCTAGAGAACGATAGGGAAGCTCATAGTGATCATTTATATCATCCTGCAGTGGTGCGTGCGATGGGGGCGAGAAGTGTCATCCATATTGATGAGGTTTTCACCAACAGCGGTTTGAAATTTTGTTTAATGGTCAGAACATTTTCTTGAGTTTGGCTAGCTATTGCAAAGTGTTTTGATTTTGCCATCATCAAAATTCTAAGGTATTTCTAGCCGAAGCACAAACTTTTGAATTTAGTTAGTGTTTAGCATAATACCGAAGGAAAAATTGAAACGTCTCGAAAGTTTCAATTCGAAGGCTAAGATTTTTTTTTCAGTTAAAAATTCAGGTTTCTTTACGATATATTTAGAATAATTTTAATTATTATGTAATAATATAATACATACAATTTTCTGCGTGGAAACTAGTAAAATATGTATTTTTCCCAAAATCAATAATAATGATTAACGTTTACATTAACGCTACGCTGATAGTTTAGTTCATTATTATCACTGGAATGGCAATGTTTACACGCATAAATATAAATGGAATGGTGGGGGACTAACTATTCACTTACCTGTGCAGACCCCTGATGAGAATTGGAATACCTAAATATTATCATCAATAATCCCAACAGATGTTCTGATTTGTCTCGAAAAAAACACAATGTTTGGGGTTTTCGTTTTATTTATTAACCTTCATTCAATTGATAAACTGGTGATTGGCAACAATTTTTTCACACAACTTTTCGTGTTAATCTACGCCCTTCCTACTTGAACTGTAAAATCTTACTTCGGGTATTCTTACTTATTGTCTTATTTTATTCAAGTAAGATTTTTCAGTAATATCACTAATTAATGATAATAATAATATAATTGAAATGCTGTATTCTCAAAAACAGTTTGACCTATTTACAATGGAAGTTCATGTGTTCTTATTGTGCCTATCTTGTTATTATATTATTATTATTATTCAAATTAAGATGCCTAATTTTGGTATGATCACTATAAATGTTGGTAGGTAACTAATTTGATGGGATATCTTCACTGGTTAGTACATAGAAAATGTTGCACGTTGGCAGGGGCGGATATTGATTTCTAGTTGAGGGGATGATCAAAACTCAAACTCTGAATTGCCAGTGATTAATTTAAAAATACATGCGTCTTCTTTTTGAGGCATTCAACTTTTTCAGGTTTGATGAGGATGATTAGACCTGAACAAATTGAACATGGAGGGATCCTCTATGTATTCGGTACTGCACGAATCTTTTTGTTTGGAGCCGTTTTATTATATATAAAATTTCAGTGTTTTCTCACTAAAGTATTCATTTCAAGGCTTGTGATTATTTTTCTTGTTTCAGGAAGTAATTCCATGCTAATGTTCAAAATCCGGAATGCCTTAGACAGTGCAATGTCTCAAGTTGGAACTAAAGTCGAAAAGGAGAGCTCCAAGGTTCTAATCTTCACGAAATTAAAATTATTGGTTTCAACGCGAAAACAGTTTGTGCAGGATTGTTTGGATATGATAAATGTCATCAAAGTTGCTAGTGATATCAAACCTATCGATATATTTCTTTTATTTCTGCTACATTCAACTGCAAGAAACAAGAAACGAGTGGTGGAGTTGATATTTAGAAAAAAAGTCAAGGAAGGTATATTCAGATATGAATGTTTGGAAGAGTTATTTGATAATTATATGCCACAGCAGATCTTCAAGGATTGTTTTTATTCGTTTATTGAGCTTGGCTGTAACTTGATCAGGACTTCTGAGGACCCTGCTGTTAAGTTATTTTCAGAACATGCATTTAAATTGTTGTTCGCCCATAAATTTTCTGAGGGGATTTATAGAAAGGAAATTTTAGATAATCTGCTTTTGCTAGCTGGTGGAAATGATAAAAAATATATTGATCAAGTCTTGAATATTTTATTAGTTCTGGCTAAGCAGGATGTCAATAAATTGAAGCAGTATTCGATTATTATGATGAAGCTACTTGAAAAAATGGACAGTTTTGAACTAGATGCAATCAACAAGGTAATTAAATTTGGATGATAAATTAACCAAAGGAACAAAAATATTTTATGCCTCATTGTCTGGCTATGCGCGCAATTACAAAATTTATCCCGTGCGGCGAAAAAATAGTGATTTTTGATTTGTTATAAAAATTTGATTGAACTTCAGGCATGCGCACTACTATATAATGCATTATGAAAGTGATTAGTCGATCACTACTACTAAAATTATCGGGAACCATTCTTGCGTTTGTGATATAGTTATTGTGAGACGCGAACGTGAAAATGTTTGTGAGAACGATAAATACAATCTTTATTTTGACAGAACAATTCTTTGTAACAATGACCAGGCATCATACTTATTGACCATTTAGGTTCAGTAAGATACATTATTGATAGTGATAATGAGGTAGAGTTATAGGTTTCCTTGTAGTAAATACTGCCTAGAACTGTTTGAATATAGTGAACAAACAAGCTGAAAATATAAAATTATTTAATGAAGATTTTGAAATCATTTATAACTCATCGCTGAATTTCTAATAAGAATTGTGATTCATTTGCTTTTCGATAACGCGAAATTTCGTAGAAGGCACATACATTTTATAAGTATTATTATTATTTTATGGACAATTTCTTCTTCCACACATCTCTCCAGATTTAGCAGCGCTGGAAGAAACAGGAATATGGTATTTCCATTTGGAAAAAAATTACTTTTAATAATTTTTAAGAATTATTTTTACATTTTTCTGTGACCACTCGGTATTTTGTGGATCGAAATACTATAATATTTTTATTGAATTAAGTTCCTTCTATGAAAAAACAAGAATTATTTTAGGAAAAGTTGCTTCTGTACCTAAAAATAATATTTTTGAAACTGCCGTTTCGATATAAAACTAGAAATATTAAAAAAAAACGATATACGCAGATTTAGCTCATTATACTTAAAGCTAATTTGAAATTAAACCTAGAATCCAGAAAATTTAATATTTGCGCGTTCCCTTGAAAATAAGCAGAAAATTTAATATTTGCGTGTATTCACAGTTTTTCCCAGGAAGACTAAGAGGATCGTTGCTAGCAGATATAGTGCCGTTCCTCAGCATCAATACTCTTACATGCTTTCACCCTACCTATTGTGCACTGAATTAAATTCGATATACAAACAGAAACAATCGGAAATGCAGTTTGACGAGGTTTTTAAACAGCTTTACCACACTTCACATTCTGAAAAGCCCGGTAGTGGCGGCTAATATGGAAAAGGTGCGCGCGGGTACATTGCACTACTGAAAATAGGAGTTGATGAGGATAGCAGCAAACAGCATTATTTCGTGTAACACTTACCAGTGCAGTTTGCCCTCCTGGTCTCTAATATTCTTGGTTTTTCCTATATGGGTCGATGCAGTTCCCGATAGGATACTTTGTATAAATATGTATAATAGATATATGTATCTATAACGTTCTGGTTACATACTCTTCAATAATTAATATCTTACAGATTTTAGTTATTAAGAGGCGACATTCACAAATTAAGTTAATTATTTTTCAATTTTTGGCAAACCACTATCAACATTATCAAATTTAAAAAGATAAGCTTATACTTATCCTTAGTCAATTAGTTACAACAGGAATCTTGCTCTGCTCTGTGAAAGTCTCCATATTATTAGTTTATAGGCTAATATGAGCCAGATTTCCCAATATTTTTTGTTATGCAGGTTTTTGAAATTTTGTGCAGCCTCACTTGTGCTGATGAAAATGATGAGTCTATGATGTCCATGAGAGATGAGATTCATATGATCATTCGAAAGCAATTGTCCAGTTCAAAAAAAAACATCAAATTCAGGGGAATCATAGGTGCTGTTGTTATGGCCAGGTACATCGTTAATACTGAAGAGGAAGAAGAAGAGGATGACAGCGAGATTACTGGTAATATCCAATACACAAATACATTTATAAATATCTAGATTGATTTGGTTGAAACCTTTCGTTCTTCTATTTAATTTTCCTTAATTGACCAGGTTTTAGGATATTGCTGTAAATTCATTACAGTTCAATAAGTAGTAAAATATCAAAAATATCAATATTTCGTTTTAATAATTAATTTTTCCAAAACGATATAAGTATGAATTGTTGATTGCAGATTCGATTTTTATTGAACATTTGAATTTGGGAGGCTTTTACTTGGTAAAATTCCATTATCAATAATAAAAACAATGGTGTTTGATGTTTGGCTAAAATATTATCTTCTCAAAAACTCCAAGGATAATATTTTAGCCAAACATCAAACAGCAAACAGCAAAAATCATCAAAGAAGACTTTTCGAAATTATCACCTCATTGCAATTCCGATTATAAGATAATAAAAACAATTCGTGAAAATAGTACCAAAACGATTTAGTATTCACTAAAGCAGATAAAGATAACACCGTCATCGCGATTAGTAAAACCGATTATATTTCTAAAACTGAAGAATTCTTAACAGCCGCAAACGATATAACATCAACTAAGGATCCTACCACAAAATTTCAGAAAGTTGTTAAAAACATAATTTCGACAGCAAAATCATTAATTACAGACCACGAAAAATATAAATTCATTAACTCCAATCCACAATCCGAATTATATTCGTTGATAAAACTTCATAAACCTAATTACCCTATTAGACCTGTTGTTTCTTATGTAACGGCACCTTCTTTCAAACTTTCAAAATTCCTCAACGACTTGCTAATAAAACATTGCAATTTTAAATCTAAATTTTCGGTCAAAAATTCATACGAACTTATTGCCAATATCAAAGATACCATTATACCACCTAATTCCAAACTAATTTCTTTCGATGTTAAGAATCTATTTCCCAACATTCCTCCGAAAGATACGTATTACTTAGTTGAAGAATTATTAGAAAAGAATCATGTCAATACTATCATTAAATCAGATATTCTTTCATTATTACAAATTTGTTTAGATCAAAATTATTTCCATTTCAATAACAAATATTATACTATTGAAGACGGCTTGATTATGGGCAATCCGTTAGTCCTTTTTAGAAGAAATATTCATGAATAACTTAGAGAAATTAATTCATAATCATCCACTCAGTAAATATTGTTTATACTGGTATCGCTATGTAGACGATATCATTATTTGCTTCACAGGAGCAGATAGACAGTTGAAAATTTTCGAAAATCATATAAATTCATTACATCTAAAAATTGCATTCACAACTGAAATAGGAAGCAATAATTCGATAAATTTCTTAGACGTAACAATTTCGAATGAAAATGGAAAACATGTTTTCGCAATTTACCATGAGCCGTCACATACAGATATTATAATACATAACTCGTCGTGTCATCCATATCAACATAACATGTCAGCATTCAATAGTTTTATTCATAGATTGATTAACATCCCGTTATCACCAGAAAATTTCAACAAAGAACTAAATTTGATTAAACAAATAGCCAAAAATAATGGTTACAATCCCTAACTAATAAATAATATTTTAAATAAAAACAAAGTAGAATCGCATTGAATGAAGTTTGCCCTGTCGATAAATTGAAACAAAAATTCAACACCTTAACCTACGTTGGCATTACAAGTGAGAAATTGAAATCATTCTTAAGTAGCAATAATTTCAACATAGCTTTCCAAACTAATAATAATTTAGGCAAATATATAAGAAATAATAAAACCAAACCAGGTAAAAACAATAAATCAGGTGTTTATAGATTGAATTGCAATTTCTTTGATAATTTCTACATTGGTAGAACACATAGAAATTTTAATATTAGAATATCGGAACATAAACGCAGTTTTTCAAATAAAAAATCAGATTCAAATTACGCGAATCATCTCTTAGAAAATAATCATTCTTTCGACCCACAGTTTGAAATTTTGCATACAGATAATAAATATTGGAAGGTAGATCTTTGGGAAACTTTAGAAATCAATAAATACAAACACTCAGGTAGACTCATCAATGAACAAGTCGATTTAAGCCCTTCACCTCTATTGAATCTCTTCGGGGAGCAATCTATTCCTTAATTTTATTGGATATACCTGTCATAAATAACCACTTAAGAAGAAGCAACCCAATAAGCTCTTGATTACTCAAAAACATTTATAGTTATATTCTCATTTATATTTTCTGTATATTCATTCGTCTGAAGAAGCTACGGTGTAGTGAAACGCGTTACGAATCGCAATCATTAAGTAAAATTCCTTAAAACACAGTACTTGTTTTTTATTACTTTTTATTGAAGGTTATTCCTTTCATAATTTGTCTACATTGGTAGTCTGATTGACTGCCCATCTACTGCGACCCAATAGTTCATTGTGGCGGACATTATTAGTCTAGCTCATCAGTTCAAACAATGTTTAATAGCTCATAAAATAAATTACGGATATTGTTAACAATCTAAGATAAGATGAAAGTATTCAGTATCTCGCAAATTATTCAAAAACTAAATATAGGGCTGCACGCGGTTTACATGACACGAGCGCATAGCCCCCAGAGTGTATAGCATCGCAAACTTTTTTTTAATATCAATTGAAATTTTGAAAAATTATGGTATCATTTGAAAAGAGAGGAGTCGTTGGTCGAACCTCTCGATTAATTAATTATTGAATATTAATTTCTCATGAATTCAGGCAATTGCTTACAAACGAAATCTTTTTGTGTCCCTGTTTACATCAGACCTCAAAAAAGTTTAAATAATTGATCTGAAAATGTTTCATTTTCACGTGCTCGTTTTACGTATGGTGTTGTGAATATAACGACATAAAAGTATTTGAATGCTGTTCGTGTTGTTACTTTTGTCATAAACTTTATTTTAAATAGAGGCCGAATAAATTTCGTTTGTTAACAATTGCCTTAACATTTTGAAAAATTTAATTAGAAAATCTTATCCAACGTTCTTTTTAAGATTCTTCATGATAATTTCTAAATATAATTTCAAAACGAATGTTAAAATTTTCTCGCAAATTTTTTCTATAAATTACTCAAGATCCACCAAGAAATAATATATGGGCGATGTCAACCCAAATTATTGGGTTCATAATGAATCTATAACATCTACAGATCATAATCGGCATCAGTTAGAAGACCGAATCTGGCCATCGGGGCCAGGTTCGGTCTTCGGGAAATTGTTTTGTTGAGTTTGAATATTCAAGGGATTTCCAAGGATAAATGCGATTATACTTCAAAATTGGCCAGCAAGAACAAGGTGGTAGTGATTATGCTTCAGGAGACTCACACTGCGACGGAAGAACATCTCCGCGAAGGAGGAAATATCGCAGTTGTGTACTTTTTGATTATCTATTTAGTCCTAGGCCTTGCTTGCTATGTAAAATCTTCATCATTCAATCATATTGAACTTGTACAGAAGGGCATGTTGAGTGGTGTTTTCTTTATTGCGATCAACATTTTTTGATGTGTTCATCCTTAATGTTTATAAATCTCCTGGCGAAATCTGGCCAATCAATTTCGATATTATTTTTCCCTACCCTGCTATCTATTATGGTGACTTCAATTGCCATTACAATCAATGGGGTTATACAGAAAACAACAGGAGTGGTATTTCATTAGTTGAATGGATGGAAAGAAATGATTTTCAACTTGTTTGAAATATTTTTCTGCTGGTTTTTCTTTTGTCATTGTTACAGATTTTTCTTGTCCCAAACCCCCTTCCTTTGCACTCTTGTCTTCGTGAAACAGTCCTGGAAATCATGGAGTGCAAGATGAGAATGAGAGAATGAAGCTGCTAAGCAGAAAAATTTTTTTGGTACTCTTTTTGTACACACGACACTAACACAAGATAAACAGACAAGCTATTGCTAGTGTAATAGCGACAGGGAAACGAGTTTGTTCCCCAGGTTTTTTCACTCGTTTATTGAATCATACGCAAGATAGTATGGTTCCCCTGTTACATTTCCCGAGCTCACACTTTAGGAACAATCGTAGGAGACATGATGCGAGTTTAGATGCCTGATTAAGGAATGGGCATGGTCTGTTTTTTCCGATGGTATTTATTCGCTTGTTTTTTACGACTGTGTTTTTCTGACACACCAAAATTATAGATACAAGCATTTATTGTAAATACAATTATTCGAATTTTGTAAATCCTCTCATCCTCTCTGTTATAATAATATATATATATATATATATATATATATATATATATATATATATATATATATATATATATATATATATATATATATATATATTTCTGAATTCTTAGAGAGAATTTGGATATCTTTTTCATCTTGATTTGTTAATAGAAAACACATTAATAGATTTTTCTAGACGTCGTTTCGAATACAATAAACTATCGTTCATTTTTAGCAGCTTTATAAAGAATAAACATTAATTTGAACTTGTGAACTATACAATATCTTTATAGGGTTCTTCTTATTCAATTTCAAACATTCTGTATTTATTATATCAGAATAACCAATGACAACTTTTAAATAAGTTGAGATTTTTTAATTCATGATTTTATCTCATTGTAACGAGATCACTGATTCTTTCACTGAAAATAATGCAGCGTAATTGAATTTGAAGTGATATTCAATGAAGACATTTTTCATTGGATCATATTTTTCGAACATTGTTCTTCATTTTAGTACTACTCATATAACTTCGTTTAAACTCTTTTACCCATTTATTCATTTATTTACGCAAATGAAAGAAGAGATAATTACATTAAAAAAGACTATATTACCCATAATTTTATCAACTTGGAAGATGGTACATATTTCTCAGAGTATGAACAAGATCAGCTTGATATCAGTTGGATTGATACATTTGATAGAATGATATAAGATGTAATTAACTTATAACTGTTATCTAGCAGTCAAGTCATATAGTTATGGGACTTCATTATTTGAATGGCTTGAGTATAATCATTTTGATTTAATTCATGTTCTGATTAGATTTTGGCTCAACTATATGTTGTTACAAATTGTTCTGCCAGACGATACAAGGCAGCAATGAATGCAATATAATCCTTCGTTCATTATGATATGGGACTGGCAAAAATATTTCCTCATATCAATAGTTGTTAAAATTAATCAGTTTTATTCCTAACATATTTATTACTATAAGCTCAACAGGATTACTCCCAATTACAGAGAAGAACTAGTATAGAAAAATTTGCTTCAAACAAAAAAAAAAAGATTTAAGAAACTTTCCAAAACAATAATGAGAGAACGCATTGATTATGTAAATTCAAACAATAGAAATACAGATCACATAATCAGAACAATTTAAGTGCGTGAATTAAGTTCTGCTAAAGGTTTCTTTTAAATGTAGCTTGAGAATGACTGATATCAACCGAAGAGGCCAATGTGTTGAAATAGTGACAGCTTCCGTTGATGGGTGAGCTGAAGAAAACATCCGTAACAGCTCCCACGACATAAAAAGTGACATTGCTTCTGCCTGTGAGCCTCGGTACTAAAAACATCTGTCTCACGCAGACTTGAGCAACCGATGGAGTTAGTCAGAAGTCCATACAAAAACATGCACCACAAATATTTCCTTCTAATTTCAAGGTCCAACACAGAAAAACGATTGGTTAACAGAAAACCTGGTATACCTCGTATAGGATACACTCCATCCTGTTTGTATGCTAGGTACTTTAGGAAGGTTCTCTGGACGCTTTCCAAAGCAATTTTATATTTCACATAGTATGGATCCCAGATAACACAGGCATATTCCAATCTAGACCAAACAAAAGCGAAATACAGAACCCTGAGAACCGCAATGTTCCGGAAGATCTTGGAATTCCTCAGAATAAAACCCAACATTTTTCTTGCTCATAGGACTAAATCATTTATATGGTCCCGGAACGACCATTTCGAGTCGAGAAGCACCCCGAGATCACGAGAACAGAAAACACATTCCAGCCATGAGCCCGCTACCCGAATGAGGAAAGAAACGTGGCGACTGTTTGCTTGTAATTGACATGAACTTGCACTTAGAGACGTTCAAAGGCAGTTTGTTTTCTAAACACCACTGATGTATCATCACCAACTCTCTTTGAAGATTCTGACAGTTCTCAATCGATCTTATTTCTGTGTAAATCTTGAGATCGTCTGCAAAGGCTACGCTCTCCAACGTTTAGCCTCGCGAGTAGGTCATTTACGAAAATTGTGAACCAAAGCGGACCCATAACCGACCCCTGAGGGACTCTCGAACTGGCTCCAAAATCCTGAGATCTGAATTCATTGTACATAACAATAACATATTGCTTGCGCTCACTCAAATATGAATAGAAAAACCTGAGAAGGCTTGGAGGGAACCCCATCTCCTTCATTCTTTTTATCTGAGCAACATGGTTCATGCGATCAAAGACCGTGTCGACCTGGCCACCTGGTCCAAAACCTCATTTACGAATTCCGAAAAGCATGCAAGATTCGTTACAGTTGATCTACCTACCGTAAAACCATGTTGCCGGTACGAAATTGGTTGGCTCTAGTGGAATGCTAAAGATTCATACAATAGAAGCTCAAAAACCTTTGCAAAGGAGCAAAGCGGGGCCACAGGACGGTAATTCGTTATATCGGTTTTATCACCGCTCTTGAAAATGGGACAGATTTTCGCGATTTTCCACTTAGACGGAAACTGATTTTTCTTCAGGTTAAAAATGAAACTTAGCGGAGCTACTATCGCCCCTATGATATCCTTTACTATAACTAACCTAACATATATCTTCTTGGGACTTATTACTCACATAACAATGTACAATTAAAATCTATTATTATTTCAGTTTGATGATTTATTCATGTGTTATTTTTTTCAGAAACAACTTCTGTGGACAAGTTACCTAAAGGAAAAGCTCAAAATGCTGCCAAACTAATAGAAATGGTTAACAATCGTGTAGCAGGTTGTTACCAATGTAAGGGTCTGTTTTTTGACGAGTTAGCCAAAATGATGCGAGCAAGCATGAATCCAGATAAATATTTTCTAATGTGGCTAACTAATATTATACAAAGAGATTTTCTGAAATCCTTCATCATAGAGACTTTTCAAGATATTCAAGTGAATGATATCAATTATTCTCCACAGTTTTCCTTAAAAGTAGGAAATAGTTTGAATGTACCTATTATGATCAATATTGGATTGATGTCTGCAAAGCCGGCAGAATATGAAAACACTTCTGTGATATTATTGGCACCACATTTTCGATTGCTCAGGTGAGGTTTTCTTAAGTTTGATGTAATATTTTAATATTCATTTTCACTAATTGCTAATGTATATAATTTTAAAGTTTAAAATAGCAATTATATATGTGAAATTGTTTTCAAAATCAATTTTTCAAGAAAACTTCATTGAATTATCCACGTTATTGTTATTTTTTACTGAAAAGTTAGAAAAATTAATGGTTTCAAAATCATTTTTGTGTTAATAAAATAATTGAATATATTTTATTAACTTCAAATTTACACTTGCTAGTGTGTAAAAATCATATTAGTAAACTTTATTCTGATAGATCATTTCTATTCAATAAAGTGATAATAAGTAAATTTAAAAAGTTGAATAGATTCAATAAATTTGGAAGAATTCATATTTTGCCAATTGTTTATGTTAAGTGTTATTTCATCCCCTATTACAGGCTCTTCGAGTGTTTTTTCCAAAACTTCTAAAACATAATGTTCTTACTTTATCAAGATTTTGAACACAATTTTTCATGTCTTCAATTTTAAAACTGAGAAATCATTTAATCCTTCAAACCCTATTTCGCTATGGGTAATTTGTCCAAAAGTGCTAATACTAATATTTCTTAATGTATAATTAACATCTTGAATACAAATTTTCAAATCTTCCACTTCAGAATCCACAGACTTTCCATACAAACTTTTCACTCCTATTTCCAACCCTTAGGGTTGGAATTTGGAAAAATGTACCTCTAAAAAGTTCAAGGTATCTCCATATCAAATTTCAACTGGATACGTCCTGTAATTCGTTCTGTGGTAATCCTTCATGAACCTAACTGCTTTCCATTACAAAAATTATCTTTTGTGTTAACAATGTGATAAACTATCAAACACACCAAATTTCATCCAAATCTGTATAATAGTTTTTGCGTGATTTTGTAACAAATATCCAAACATACAAACTTTAACATTTATAATATTGGTAGGAAAAGTTACAAATCTTTCCATTCATGTTCGTTATTCTAATTTTACGAGAATTAAGCCTCGAACACTACCCTATCGTTCATTATCTCGATATATGCCGTATGTTATAGCAGAATATATTTTGACTGTTTTCATCGTCTAAGATATAATTATATTTGTATTTATACTTTTTAATGGAATCATTTTGAATAGGTATATTTATACATCTCAATGAGGAAAAATATATTTTGATACTAGGCTGGCTGTTCAAAACCAAGGAATGAATATTTATTGCTTTTATGTTTCAATTCTATTTCTCAAATAATCTTGCTAGTCAGATTGAAATATGCCATATTGAGGTTTTTATGTCTGACATTTTGTGCAGCGACATTTTCTGCATTTTTATTTCAATCATTTCATGTAGTATTCTGTTTTTCAGTAAATTCAGTCTCCAAAGTATCTCAGCCTACTCAAATTTGAAAGAATGCCATGCCACCAAGCATTATAACATAGATATTTGGTACTTCTCTTCTACTAGCTAGAGTCAATGAAATACTCCTCACGTTTAATTCATTTCATCTGAGATATCAATTTACTGTGGATGTAGAAAAAGAAATAAACTGCTGTTTTTAGATGTTCTCATCAGAGTTGATAACAAAATTATCACATATTGGTATTCAAACCCACCTTTTGAGGGATTTCTCATTTTCCATTCACAACAACTCCTAACACAGAGGTTGAATATCATCAGGAATTTGAAACAGAAAGCTTTGAAACTATCTGATGAGCAGTTTTATTGCTCAAACAAAATTCATCAGGTACTGCTGAAAAATAATTATCCATCTTCCCTATTCTGAAAAGAGAAACGAATGAACAAGAGGTAAATGAAATAAACGAGAGAACATACTTTAAAGTATATAGGTAATCTTTCCGGGTTAAGAAGATTCTTCAACATGAAAGAGAAAATATTATTGTGACCTGCTCAGTTACAAATAAAAAATTTCATTCCAAACTGAATTTTAAAACTCCTCAAAGTTACCTGAGTGGCATAATTTATAGAATATATGTAATTATATATATAAAAAAAGGGGTTTAACCCCGACTAGTTGCCCATATATCTGTTCATGCAATCAAACTGATTTCATGAAAAAATATAAATTCACCACCCGGTAATTAATACCATTGCCAGCAATGATTATAATCAAAACATATCCTGGAATCATTATATATTAGGATAACCTTGAATGTTATGAGAATATATCAATCTACCAGAACATATACAAACTATAGCAACCTCAGACAATGACATTATTGTACCAACGAATAGTGTCAGAGGCTTTCTCCCCGAAAAATCCATATATATATATATATATATATATATATATATTTCATAGAGGGAGGCTACTAATTCACAGAGGCAGGATAGGCGCACACGCTGGACCTATGAGGACATATGTCTAGTTATGCGTGCGCATTTTATAGTGAAGGAATTAGCTGAGGATTCAGAGAATACATATCGACAGCATCTCATAGATATATGGAGAGAGCTTTCGCCTGATATGCCGGCATACATTCAACTTTTATCTAACAGAGTCAGATGGATTCTTCAGAATGAAAAAATGTCAGAAGCAGAGCTCGACACAAGAAAGAAAAGCTACAGACCACTCGTGTTTAAAACTCAAGTGGAGATGAATGATGATGAAGGTGAACTCCAAACGACTCAAGAAGAAGCACAGCTTGAACAACTGGTAAAAGGGTTATTTAAAGTGATCTTCCACAGAAACTTGATGTCGTATGCACCTCAAAGGAAGACCAAAAATACTTCGAATTAAGTACTCGAAGAAACTGGAGGAACTCACGAAAGGAATAAACAACATTATTTTGAGAAGCTCCAGGGCGTATTATCGCTAACAGAACTGACAGATATAGTGTACGCTGGAGCATTAACAGCTGCCGAAATTCAAGAAGTAACGAAAAAAATTAGAAGCCGTTGAACCAAGAAAAGACCCACCATGGAAGCAGCGCCTGGAACAGAATATTAATAAATTACGGGCGAAAATCAGAGTGTTAAATACTTACCTTCACACAGATAGTCCATCCAAAAGACTTCTGAAGTCTATCCGGACTATAGCTGCCGAATTCCGAATAAAGCCTAAGGACCCCAACTGAAGGAGAGGCTCAATACGGTGATGGATCAGCTGAAACAAATAATTAAAGCTTTAGGAAATCGCACGAGACGGTATCATGAGAGGACGAAAAGATATGGAAATAATAATCTCTTTTGTAAAAATTAAAAATTTTTTCAGGGATCTAGAAAACGAAGACAAGCCTGAAGGAACACCACCCAACATAGGAGAGATACGTAGGTATTGGAATAACATATGGGGTAAAGTAATACACCACGATAATAATGCATACTGGATGGAGAAATAGAAAGACTAACCCCACAACACAGAATGGAGGACCTAAACATAACAAAGGAAGACGTGGAATTGGTTCTCAGAAGGAGTAACAACTGGGCCGCTCCAGGGGAGACAACATTTACAACTACGGGTGGAAACAATTCACTAATGCCCATGCCAAGATTGCAGATCATTTCAACTGGGGCTAAATGATCCAACACAAATCCCCGAATTTCTCACGGCGGAGGGAATAACGAAAGTGATTCCGAAAGGAGGGAATACCGAAGATCCTAAGAACTACCGACCGATTACGTGCCTACCTATGCTGTATAAAACACTTACTGCTTGCCTCACTCTCCACATGTATAGGTTCATAAGTAGACACAACATCTTGGCGCAAGAACAAAATGGAGTTCGACGGAATGCTCGAGGCTGTAAAAACTTCTGGTGATCGATTATCTTGTCTCTAGCCATGCTAAGCAAAATCACGGAAATATATAAATAGTCTGGATTGATTACAAGAAAGCCTTTGATTTAGTCTCCCATTCATGGCTCATCAAGGTGCTCCATATATATGGAATATCAGACCCAATAATTCAACTCTTGAAACACCTGATGGGTAATTGGCGAACGAGCATCCGATTAAGAAATGCGGAGGGAGAAACCGATCTGGAGAGCATAAGGATCAAAAGAGCTATTTTTCAAGGAGACACACTGAGCCCACTCTGGTTCTGTCTTGCCCTGAACCCCCTGAGTACACTCCTGAGAAATAGTCAAAACGGCTATGTAATAGATAAAAACACTGACACGCGAGTATCCCACCAACTCTATATGGACGATCTGAAACTTTACGCGGCTAACAGTGAGCAACTGAGACAGCAAATGGAGGTGGTGGCAGCCTTCAGCGACTCTATCCATGCGGAGTTGGGTGTGGAGAAATGTGCAGTAGTGCATGTCGCTAAGGGTAGAATTGTTGAAGGAGATGGAATGACTTTAATGAATAATACAGTTATACCAGTGCTGGGTCAGGCAGAATCATATAAGTACCTCGGAGTACAACAAGCCTTAGAAATAAAATCAAGTGAGATGAAACAGATCCTGAAAAATAGACTGATCCAACGAGTTAAGAAGGTACTCAAGTGTAAACTCAGCTCAAAGTCAATATTCTTGGCGCTGGAATATATGGGCCATCCCCTCCATTACATACTCCTTCAGTATAATCAAACGGCCCCAGACAGACATCCAAGGGGTAGACACAAAGATCAGAACAACTTCAACGAAATATGGAATCCATCATCCACATGCGTCTGTCAACAGGCTGTATCTTCGGAGGGGTCAGGGGGAAAGAGGACTTAGGAACCTGGAGATGATACATGCAAAAAACGCCAAAGAATTGATAAAGTACTTCTTCAGTCAAAGGAACTTACCTTTTTACCGTGTGTTGTGCAAAGTCGACGTCTATCTTACGGCACTGCAGCTCTCAAGGCCAGAGCTGCCACAAAGTTCCCTCACTGTAGTAACGATGATGGAACAATGGAGGTCCATGCCCTTACACGGTCGATATCCCAATCACCTGAAACGTGAGAACGTCAATGAAGTCCAATCTTTTACTTACCTTCGTCAGGGATACTTATACCCGGAAACAGAGGGCAGGCTTCTGGCTATACAAGATCAGGTAATGCCGATACGATCGTACCTCAGAAATATAGCTAAGCAGAATTTCAATACGGACAAATGGCGAAAGTACTCGGCAGCCACAGAAAGCATTCAACACATGACCTCGTCGTGCTCTATTATGGCAGCAAAAGGATACCTGGTCCGTCATAACACTATGGCAACGATATATCATCAGTCTCTGGCCAATAAATTGGGGTTAATTTCTGAAACAGTTAAACACTACATATACTTACCGAAAACCCTTCTTGAGAGCGATAGATACAAACTCTATTGGGATGTGACAATGGAAACCGATAGAGCAATCAAGCATAACAGACCTGATCTAGTGTTGATGGATAGAGAAGAGAATACGGCGCTGCTCATAGATGTCACTACACCTGCAGATGACAACATTCAGAAGGCCTATGCATAGAAGATTAATAAATACGAAGATCTGGCGTCAGATATGATAGAGGTTCACCAACTAAGATCTGTGAGCATTATGCCTCTTGTGATCTCAGTCAACGGCTTGGTTGAGAGACATTTGGAGGAAAGCACTAAAATACTGCATTGGCGGAGCATGCCTTTGAGGAACCTGATACACTTGGAAGAGAGAATTTACTGAAAAAAGATTGTCACATAAATAATTGAAATAAAAAAGGAGTAACACTCTCTTAACGAAAGGTCTGACAGAAAATCTCAATACCATATATTTCAATCTGATAAGCAAGATATTTTGAGAAGATGGAATGAAAACATAAAAGCAATAAATAATTACTTATGTGTGTTGCAGAAATTTTTCATATTTTTGTTTCTTGAAATGAATGTAAATGTAACACCAATACAACTGAATCTTCCATTCCTTTTATCTCAGTAGTGTATTTTGAGGTACCTTCCTCAATTATTTCTTGAAGTATACCAATTGAATACACTTAATCATTCTTCCAAAAATATGCGAACATTAAATTTTACATTTTCCTATAAATAAAACAAAACACTTGTTTGATTTCCACCTTGTTAATTTTTAAAACACACGACCGGTTTCGACTGTTATGTCATTTTTAAGTGTTGGGAGCTAATAGTTATGAGCAAGAATGTGAAAACTATACCTATTTTAAATGTTCAGTAGTGCGGAATCAATTAATTCTAGTTGGCTGTTGAGGGTGTGAATTTTGGGTTTTTACAGAGTTCGTTACTTTCCAAACTTTCCAACAGATTCATTGTCATTCCTTATTGTATTTGTGAGAATTTTCGAATTGCCTGATTTAATCATTTGATTTGTATATTCAATGTGTTCAAAAACTGCGAATTTGTTACCTGAGAGAATTTTTGTGAATATAGATTCAAAATTTCGAACAGTTTGTCCTACGTAATCTGTTGAGCGTTCATAGCATTTAGTTCTGTATATTCTAGACTGTTTCAATTTATTCGGCTTTTGTTTGCTATGAGTAATAATTATGTTGCTACCACTAGAAAAGGGGGTTGTTAAATTCTAAATAAAATGCATAATAAAATAATCTTCACTGTTGAAATTGAAAGCACATAGAAATTTTAAATAAACGATAAAATAGAATCCAAGACCACACAACAAACGTTACTAACACATTAAAATTATTGCAATGCATGGTACAATACAATGTCAGCTAAAAAGTAATCCTCTTGTCAAAGTACTCCTGTATAGAATAGAACGCGCTCTGCAGCAAGAAATCGTCAAGCTTTCTCTTAAGACAGTTTAGAGGCATGTTTCTTATTACCTGAGGGAGATGATTGTAAATTTTTACTACATTGAAATGTGCGTTTCTTTGTAGGTAAGAGAAATTATAACGTTCACACAGCTGATCCTTTTCGTTTCTTGTGCTATATTGATGATCTCTAGTAATCTGACTCACCAGGTTCTTGTTCTTGCATACAAATAATATAGCCTCAAAGATATTCAGACTCGCAACGGTAAGTACAGACGCCCTGACAAAATGGGTTCTGCAACTTGTATCTCTTTTGAGGCCATTCATGCTTCTGATAATTTGCTTATGTAGACGAAAAACCCTCTCCCAATCAGGAGTGTCTGCCCAGAATATGACTCCATATCTTATCCGCGACTCCACATATGCGTGATAGGCTATCAAAGAAGTTTTTAGGTCGACCTCAGTACTCAACACTCTAAGGTCATAACAGTATTTACTCAGTTCTTTAGACAGATGTTCAATGTGAGGTTTCCAGTCCAGTCTACTGTCTATTGTTATTCCCAGGAATTTTATTTCACTTTGTGCTGATAACTCATGATCATTATAATCTACAACGTACGGTTCTTGATCCTTTTTGAACGAGTATCTAATTATTTGCGTCTTATCAGCATTCATTTGTAGGATGTTGTTTGTGAAATTCTCCTCCATGGTTCTTATCATTTCACACGTTTTACGTTTTAGTCCCTCTTCATCAGTTTCAGATACATTGCAGGAAGTATCGTCTGCAAACTGAATAGCACCCTCACCAAGCAAATCAGCCAAATCATTTGTATAGGAAGGTACAGCAATGGGCCCAGAATCGATCCTTCCGGCACCCCTCTCTATTTGATAGGTTTCGGATCTGACCGAGCGTTCTCTCACATTAGTATCGCATACGAACTGCCTGCGCTTTTCCAGATATGAACGCATAAGTCTCAAAGGCACTCCTCTGATTCCATACCGCTTCAACTTTGCCAACAGGAGTTTTTGATTCACACTATATTTTACAAATTTTGTTAAAAGCCAAAATTCTCAATTCTCAATAGCCAACTAGAATTGAATCACTATCCGCTACTCAGTATTTAAAATAAGTATAGTTAGCACATTCTTACTCATAACTATTAGCTCTAAACACTTGAAAATGACATAATTGTCGAAAACGGTCGTGTGTATTGAAAATAGTGAAAATTAAACAAAAGTGTTTCGTTTTATTTATATTGAAATTAATTTACATAAAATAAATCCATCAACAATATCAATATCCGTTTCAATTCATTAAAAGCAAATGGATAATAGGCACAAAAAGTGATAAACCATCCTTTTGTGAATGTGGGGCACTTCTTTCTATTAGATATTTGAGTCAGTGGGTCCCAGTCAATCTGTTCTTGGTGGAATGTACATTCCACCTAAATCTGATGAGCATGCACATTTGAACCATGTTTCAGCATTCGAGGAAATATCAATGACAATATATGCTGCTCTCTTTTGTGAAATAGTGGATCTCTCAAATCTTTCATGTCGAGTTCCAAACAGTTGAGTTACTTTTTTGGATTTGGTTTTTTACGAATGATTTTTCTGTTGATATTATTGTGCTGATGATTTATTGAAAGTAACTATTATTCATCATGAAGCATTACAATTCGAAGTGTCAGTGCAAAATACCATCGTGCGAGGGATACCTGATAGGGGATTTTGAAGTTATGATTCTCTTAGGAGAAATTATGTTGGCCTCAATGACTACCTCTCGTCTCGTCGATATCAAGTTTTTATGACAATATTTTTGTTTCTTTGAAATTTGCAAGTAGCTTGAAACATCCAGTATGCTTTGATAATGAATTATATTGTATTATATAATTAAACTAGTAACAAGGAAAAAACAGCTCGTATCAAGTTCAAGAGAAGTGGATGTGCTTCTGATTATAGATATTTTAGAGTTTACGATTTCAATGCTTTTCATAATGAATACATAAGAACAGAGTAGATAGTATTTCTACTTATGTTTTTAAGCAATGCCTCATCCCGATTTTTATGCTAGTCTGCGCACTGTTGAACTTATTCCTGCATCAGATAGATTTCCGAACTTGTGAAAATACAGTTTCATTGCCTTGACCCTTAAATCAGAGCAAAACTTTCTTGTCACAATCTACAGACGTATATCGATTCAGTCTATACCAAAAACACTACATCTTATTTGTCACCTTTTGTTATGGCTCTGATAATCATTATTAAGGAGCAATAGGGTTGTATTAGAGGTCGCTCTATGACAACAAATATTGTTTTATATGTCAGGGATATTGTGGAATTCTTTAAGTCTTTCTACTAGTTGGGTGAAGTTTATACAGATTTAACTTGATCAACTGTAAGCTGTTGTTGGCTAAGCTGGAGCCCGAGTCACCAGCATAGGCAGGGTATGCCAGTGCCGTTTCTTTTTTAGTTTTCGATTTTTGAGCGACTCTTAAATAGTTAGGTATAAATCATTTCTCTCCAAAGAGATTTTTATACCTTCAAGAGTTCCATAGTTTTCTCACTTCGATCCCATTCTTTTCAATTTATTAATGACATGTCAATCAGTGAATCACAACCTACTTTTAGCTAAACTTGAAGCTTTGGGTATGTCTGGTCCATTTTTCTCCTGGCTCAGAGGTTTTCTTTGCGGCAGAACACAGATATCTAAGTACAGAAACTTTTACTCACGTGAAATTTTAGTGACATCCGGAGTTCCACAGGTATCGCACCTTGGTCCACTCCTATTTAATTTTTTTGTTGATGATATTAAGGATTTCTTATCTGCTAATTTCTAATGTTTGCCGACGATTTGAAGATGTATTCTATTGTACGTAATAATTTAGATGCCGTCTATTTGCATTCACAGATTGACAGATTTGGTTGCTGGGCTGATACAAATTGTTTACAATTAAATATCAATAAGTGCAGTGTGATAACGTTTTATAGGTCTGAAAATTATGTTGAATTCGATTATCACATTGGAGGTGAAAGTTTGAAGCGCGTTAAGAGTATCCGGGATCTTGGTGTTACGCTTGATCAAAAATTTACATTCAAGGAGCATATAAGCGACATTTACAAGAAAGCTTACCAGACACAAGGTTTTATAGCACGTAACTAAAGTCATTCTTCTCAGGATACTGTTAAATTGTTCTATTGCTCACTTGTCTGATCTATTTTGGAATATGGTTCTGTTGTCTGGTCGCCTTATTTGTTGGGAGATGTTGACTGCTTGAAGAAGGTCCAGAAGAGGTGCTTACGTTTTTTGGCATTTGAGTCCTATATACCTCGCGATACGAGTTTGACTGCTGTCGCAAATGTTTTTCAGTTATTGCCTCTTGTGGCTAGACGAAGGCAGTCGGATTTGTGCTTTCTCTACAAATTGTTGAATGGCGAGGTGAACTGTCCTGCACTTTTGGAATTAATAAAGTTCAATATACCTGTAAAGCGTACTCGTCATACCGCGCTATTCAATGTCAGTTTGCATAGATCTAACTATGCAAACAATCACTTTGTTTATAGGGTTGTTAGGCTTGCTAATGCTTCAACCATTAGATTGGACTTTTTCTCCTCGACCTTCTCTAAGTTGAAGAAGTCGATTTCATCCCATTTTGGATAGTTCCGATCGTCCTTTGTTTTAGTAATTTTCCGGTTTCAGCTTATTGTTTTTACTATGATGTTTGTCATTTTATTTAAGCTCAATACAGGAGCTATTTTTTAGTGTTATATTCTCTATATATTTTTATTTACTTCATACTATGCTGAATGGGGTTAACCGTCTGTTTGTATGTACATTTATAATATTTGTATGTAAGATATTAAATTAAAATTAATGAATGATGTAAAGGAAGTTGTGGAATGTATTTTTTCTGTTTGTAGATGATAGGAAGTTATTTATGATAATCAGAGATATTGCAAATGTTGACTTTGCAAAAGCAAATCGATTCATTGAATCTGAATTTTGACTAATGCGGCATGATTACATTCCATAAATCTATGTACAAAAATGTTTCATTTATCATAGTAGAACTCTGTTTGAAAAACTGATTTCGTTCTGGAGTACCATAGTTTCAATTTGGTAGTTTTACTTGCAACGAATTTCACCATTTTCAGGGCCTGAAATATCGTCTTTTCAATGAATAATTCTGTCTTTCCAGGTTATTGATTCATAAGAAGTACAATGGAGATCTAACAGCCATAGATGCATTATTGGGATGTGCTATTGTTGTTCCGGAAGTTCAAGACATAGAGAACCTGGATCAAGATCAAATAAAACAAGTCATCGATTGTAAATTCCATTCTATAAATTGGTTCAGAGAATTAATCAGCGCTTTTATGTTTCAAAAAAAATCAAGATCCGATCTCATACACAGGTTATGTCAGTTGATTCAATTTGAGGAACAGTTGCTTGATTATTTATCAAGAGCACCAGATCATCTACTACCACAGAGTTACTTTGATTCATTATCTCAAAATAAACAGATTTTCAGTGATATTAAGAAGAAGCAACCTCAAACAAAAAAATTGAAATCAAAGGAAACAATTCATGATGATACAGCAGCTTCTACCTCAGTTTTAACTTCAAAAGAGAAGAAATCAGTATCAAATTCTGTTAAGCTTTCTCAGGAGTGCAGTATTCAGTTTAGAGAAATTGATACAGAGTTTTTCAAATTGTTGAAATTGAAATTGAATTTTGATTCAAACGAATTTGATGGTTTGAATATTTCTAATTTTATGTTTATTCTTAAGGATTTAGTGAGAAAATTGAATAGTGTGATTTTGTGTAGGAAAACAGCAGCTTCTCCTATTAATATGATAAGACCTGCAGATTTTATCAATGATTCAACAAGAATTTTGTCATATATCAATCAAAACTTTGTATTATTGAAAGAAAGATTAGCAGGAATTGTTAAAGAAAATGATGGACGAGAAGATCTCCCTGAAATATTTACAGAGGAAGTCAATAAACTAAAAATGTGCTTCACCTACATATTGGAATGTTACTATATTATTTTGAGTTGGCCAGATTTGAATCAATCTAAAAATATTGAGCTCCTGAGAAAAATACTTTCAGCTTTACGAACAAATGAATCCGCCGTTAACTCTGTTAGCTTCTTAGCAGCAGAGCTGATCAGTGATTTTGGTGAATATGTTGAGCAATGTTTATTAATCACTCAAGGTGTTTTCCTGGTTAAAATTTTGAGATGTCTTAACAACTTTTCCCCCAATAGTAAACGAAAAAAAAAAGTTGATACAGTTTGTAAGGATTTATTGAGCAAACGATGGTATAATGAAAAAGGGCTTTTGGATTCTGGAAAAAATTATCTCAGCAGTATGAATTATTTAGTGAATGCATTTTTAGATTCCATGACAGTTGCACAAATTCATGATTTGGTTGCTAATGTCTTGGTTGAATGTGACAATTTGAAATCTAAGGAGGATTACTTATTCATGTTGGCTAGCATAGATTTCAAGAATTTCTATATATTTTATCAAGGTTTATGCAGTGCTCTATATAATGCAGTTAAAAATGAAGTACAATCTCTGACAAATGCTGGACATTTGGAACTATGGAAAAACACAACCAACACAATGTCAAATCTGAAAAGTATTGCCCGAACAATGACAAATAAACTCATTCTGTCTACATTTTTGAAAAAATCTATAACAATTCTAAGAATATTTATATCTCATGGAGTACCCATTTTCGAAATTATGTTTTCTTCGCACAGTAAAGAAATTGTAGAGATTTTAAAAACGATGCAAACAAGTACAAGATTTCTTCATCATTTATGTTGTGACTCAAAAATGAAGAAAAGTATTTCGTTGGTTCCTCATATACCTCATTTTCGATTGATGTTGGAACAGTTAATTTATAAAGTTAAAGCACTGCTAGTTGCGAATAAATGTCAGGGTGCTTTCTTTATTGGTAATCTGAAAAACAAAGATATTGAGGGCAATACCCAACTATCTGACATGAATGAAGATGGTAGTCAGGACAGTGGGGAAGATGAAAATGAAATAATGCCAGATGATGATACAGATGTGGAAGAACATACTAGAGATGACGAGGGTGAAAATAAATCAGATAGTGATGTCTTTGATTGAATAAGTCATTATTCTCGTTTCATAAATTTGTATATTTTTACTAATAAAGAATTATAAGAAATTGTTTTTCCTTTCTGAAAATGATGTCATTGATTTTAAGTTTTTACACATAATAATAATAATGATAAGGATTCCTTATTATTATTATTTATTATTAAGACTCAATTAGTATATGAAAACGGTGCAAAGCGTAAACGGAATATTAAGGCCAAAACAAATAGTTCTGAGAAATCCAGAAAAGACAATAGGGAGCCAGAATGCTTCAGAGCGGCTGCGCAAGGCGCATTTACTTGATCACACAGGTATCCAGAGAGGTTAGTGATGTACAGCAAACTCTCGAAAATCTTAGGATTAATAAACCTTTGGACAGTCTTAACAGAGATGTGTCTGAAGCACTGAATGAGCAGAACCCTAATAGTGATAAAAGAAACAGACAGGCTCGTAGTACCAATACATAGGGCCCCCGCAACCATATGTGGAAAGTGTGCAATGCACACGGGCACCATCCATTAAGGGCGCCAGAACCCAGGGTCCAAAAAAAATTTTAAAATAAAAGTTGAGAAATTAAATAGGATTATGTATAAATACCAGGCGTTTTTAAATCAGTTAGTTCACTGGACCGTGCAACAAGTGAATAAAAACAAGTAATCCTATTAATTTTTACATATAAAGTTATTTTTATTTTGTGTGGTGTGCTGTGTAATATTTTGTTTACTACTTTTTTTTTAAATTTAGTGCCGAATACCTGCTGACTGCAATTTCAACGGCTTGATTTTTTATAAAATGGTAAGTGTTCCCTACTTTATACTATCAACATTAACCCTTTATAGGATACTGGTTATAATTAATTTTTTAGCCAAATATCTTTTTATTAATTGAAATGTTATATACGAGTTTAAAAAAGTAACTGGCTTTATCCATAACTCGCTTAGTTTTTATGCTATTGATATTTTCAAAAAACCATTTTGTAGGGTTTTTTAAGGGCTATAAGATCAAATTAGTTTAATATCTTTTCTGCCTTTATTTTTGAAAGGATTTAAGCTGAAAGGGCTCGAACAAATTGCTTTTCACTCAAATATGCAAACTTTAATCGGCCATATCTTACTTAATGATAATCTGCCCTATAAAGGGTTAAAAACTATTGGCTACTTAGTTAACTTTTAAAGAATATTTCCTACCCTACCCACATGGTGCTGATTATTGTGGTTACTTTAGAAGTTAATTCCTAATTCTCATGAGTACTAATTATGTATTTGTTTTTTCAGGATAAAAGAAAGAGACCTTCAGGTGCGAAGTTTTGCGAGCAAAAGGAACTGAGACTACAAGAAAGGGGAAAAATGGTTGGATCTTTAAAGCATTTCTTGCAAAACAATCGAGATTCCACGGAGACTATCGATGTTGGTGCGACCGAATCGTCCGAATCTCAAGATTCTAAATCCGTAATATCAATAACCGTGAGTGGACCATCTGAAATTTCAACAGTAACATCGGGTCCTGCAACAAATGGCAGCGGTTGTAGCAGCAAAACAGCTTCTACTGATGCAGAGCCCGATGAAGCGATGACACCATCCTCGTCTACAGCACTTGAACATTCACTTCAGGTAATTCAGATTGTGTAAAAAGTTCGGTAATGGCAGCTACCGAAATACCTGCTACAAGTGACATTTTCGATGAAGGCTGTAATGAGGCTAGTATTGATATAATTCCGTCCGACCCCGGTTTGTGGCCTGAAAGAATCACCAATGAGATGACTAGAATATTGGTTAAACGTGGTCCGCTTTTGATAGACATCAGTTTTAGCTTTCCTAGTAATAAAGATAAGAGAAAGTTCTTGTGCAAATACTTTGAAAGAAATCTAGCAAATGGGGAAAAAGTCGAAAGGGCTTGGCTTATATACTCTATTTCTAAAGATTCTGTATTTTGTTTTTGTTGTTTTGTAAATGTAAAACTCCTAACGCTTTTTGTGATACAAATGGAGTATCTGATTGGCAACACTTGTCTTTGCTAATTAAGAGACACGAAACGTCAATTTTACACAACAGTTATATAAACACTTGGGTAAATTTAAAAAAATGTTGGAGACATCTCTGACTGTTATTGATCATCATCTGCGGATTTTAGAAACGGAAAAAATATTGGCGATATGTGTTGGAAAGAATTATCGCGATTATAAAGTATTTATCTACACAATGCATGGCATTTCAAGGTTCTTCTCAATTGCTTTTCGAACATGATAATGGAAATTTTCTGAATGCTGTTGAGATGATTGCCTCTTTTGATTCAGTGATGAGACAGCACGTTAGCCGAGTGTATAACTCCCAAAGAATCTGTTAAAATGACTCATTATTTAGGCGTGCAAATACAGAATGAAATAATTGAATTATTGTCGTCCAAAGTAAAAAATAATATTCTAGAAATGGTTCGCAGTTCAAAATATTTTTCAATAATATTAGATTGTACACCAGACACTAGTCATACTGAGCAAATTAGTCTTGTTTTGAGGTATGTTGTCCTTAACACCACTTCAAAAAAGGTTGACGTTAAGGAAAGTTTGATTGCGTTTAATCCAATACTGGACTCTACAGGAGAAGGGATATATACATTTGTGATAGAAAATTTGAAAAAATTAAATTTTGAATTAAAACACATTATGGGACAAGGTTATGATAATTGGACAAATATCTAGGGAAAACATGTTGGGCTTCAAAAACGCATTCTTGATGCGAATCCGAAAGTCCTTTTTGTACCTTGTGCGGCTCATACTTTGATTTTAACAGTAAATGACGCTTCTAAGGTGTCAGGCGCTACAATAAACTTTCTTAATCTTGTGCAAGAGTTATGTGATTTTTTCCGTCATACATAAAACGGTGGTATGTTTTGAGAAAAAATGTCCCCGGGTTGAGTTTAAAGCCTCTTAGTGAGACGAGATGGTCCAGCAGAATTGACGCAATAAAGCCCCTCAAAGTATATTTAATTAAGGTTTGCGAAAGTCTTCTAGAAGTGGCTGAAGATAATTCCTTTCACATTGATGCAAGACATAAAGCGAGTTCCCTCTTAACGTCTGTACAAAATTTTCAATTTATTTTTGGAATCATTATTTGGCATGACGTTTTATTTCATATAAATATTTTCAGCAGACAAATGCAAAGTGCTACAATTAGTATTAAAGAATACCGAACCTAACTAGAAAATTTAGTTGATCACTTCCAGCAATATAGATCTGACCAATCATTTCAAGAAATTTTTGTACAAGCGAGAGAAGTAGCATCCTCTTTCGAAATTGAAGGAGTCTTTCCACTATTTCCAACGGTTAGGAGGAAATTTAAGCCAAAACTGTTTGACTATGAACACCGAGATGAGACCCTCATGATCCAAAAACCGCCTTTAAAATTAGTTTTTTCTTAAAAATTATAGATCAAACCTATAAGCTCTCTAAAAAACCGATTTGACTTATTAAATGAGTATGATAATATTTTCGGATTTTTTAGCGACATATTCAAATTAAGTGATAGCGATCTTTTAAAACATTGTTTTACTCTTGAAGAGCGACTGACAGATCAGGATAATAAGGATATAGACTCCAATGATTTGTTTAACGAAATTACAGAGTTAAAGTTGTTTTCATTACCTGATTATACTGACCCCATAAGTATTTTACAATATATATTTGAAAACAATTTAATCTCCACCTTTCCAAACGTAAGAATTTCACTAAGAATTCTTTTGACATTGCCTGTATCTGTAGCTTCTGGCGAGCGATTTTTTTCGAAGTTAAAAATCATTAAGAATTATTTAAGATCGACAACACGATTCAAGAAAGGTTGTCTGGGCTAACAATATTAGCAATTGAACACAAGAAATTTTTGACGGTATAAATTTTAGCGATGTAATTAATGAATTTGCAACAGCAAAATCTCAGAAAATATCGCTATTACAATAGCTATCTTTTATTTTTCTATGGCACCTAGACCTAGCTATCATTTTGATTTTAAAACGAAGTTCCCTATGTATTTGTTATTAGAAATATCTGCATATTTTACAAAATATCTAAGTATAAGTAGAAAATAGTACTTATATATATATATATATATATATATATATATATATATATATATATATATATATATATATATATATATATATATATATATATATATATATATATATATATATATATATATATATATATATATATATATATATATATATATATATATATATATGCTCATATATACCTGTTCATGCAATCATACTGATTCCATGAAAAATATAAATCCACCACCCGGTAATTAATACCATTGCAAGGCAATAGTTATACTAAAACATATCCTGGAATAATTATATATTTGGATAACGTTATATGTTATGAGAATATATCAATCTACCAGAATATATACAAACTATAGCATCATCAGACAATGACATCAATGTACCAACGAGTAGTGTCAGAGGGCTTTCTCCCGGAAAAATCCAGTGTACGGACCTTAGTCAAGTAACACTGAATGTTACTCATTAATAGTTTCTTTTGTGAGGCCCTGTCCTGAAAATACTGGCTATATATATATATATATATATATATATATATATATATATATATATATATATATATATATATATATATATATATATATATATATATATATATATATATATATATATAAAACCTTTTCAGAGCTATCAACTCCTATGCAGTTCCTATTCCTACATCTTCTTTTGGAATTATTAAATGGTCTAAAACTGATCTAAATGAATTACAATGTCAAACGAGGAAAATGCTTTGTAAATATGATAAGCACCACCCAAAGTCAGCTGTTCAGAGAGTTACACTACCTAGACATCTTGGAGGTTGTGGATTAACTGATTTGAATAATCTTCATAGTGAACAGATTTTCATCTACGTTCCCATTTTCATGATAAACAGAGAACGTTTAAATTACATGATATTGTTGTTGCTTCAGATTATAATCTTACACCTCTGAACTTGACAATGCAAAAGGTAAATTTTGATATATTTGATGATAATTCTAAAGAGAAAGCTGGATGCAGAAGGAATTACACGAAAAGCACCCTAAAGAATTGAAAAATGATTATATTGATGAAATCGCATCGAATAAATGGTTAGTTTCTGGAGAATTGTTTGCTGAAACAGAAGGCTTGGCAATTACGATCCAGTATTAGGTTGCTTTCACGAGGAATTATAGAAAACACATCATCAAACAAAATATAGATGATTCTTGCCGTAGATGTTTCTGTTCTTCAGAAACAGTTTTTCATATATTATCATCTTGCTCAGTCCTTGCTTCAACAGATTATTTAGAAATACATAATGCCGTCGCTAATATTATTCATTTTAATCTAGGAATTAAACATGACCTAATTCCCAAAAGAAAAAATTTTACAAATATGAACCTGAGATTATTTTTGAAAATGACAAATATAAACTTTATTTTGATAAAACAATTCTTTGCAACACAATAGACCAGATATCATTCTTACTGATAAACAGAATCAAATAACATATATAATTGATATTGCTATACTCGACACACATAATATACAAAATAAATACAATGAAAAAATTTCTAAATATATGATGCTTGGCGACGAGATTAAAAAATGTGGAAAATGAAAGAAATTTTTATTCTACCGATTATTATTTCCACAACAGATGTTATTCCTAGAAATCTTCATAAAAGTATTGAGATTTTGGGTCTGAAGAAAAATTTGTTTGAACAGTTACAAAAGATAACAGTCATCAAATCTTGTAATATTCTTCGTAGGTTTCTTTCCGAAAAAATAATGAGGTAGAGTCATAGGTTTTCTTTTAGTTTATACTGCTCATATTTCATATTTTATTTATTTGTTTATATAAATGTAATATAATTAACTGATAATTTTGTCATATTTATATTCAGAGCAGTATTCTATTTGATCGTTCACCAGTTCACACAAAGGAAACTATTAATGAGTAACATTCAGTGTTACTTGACTAAGGTCCGTACACTGGATTTTTCCGGGAGAAAGCCTCTGACACTACTATTTGGTAAATTGATATCATTGTCTGATTATGCTATAGTATGTATATATTCTGGTAGATTGAATATTCTCATAACATTAAACGTTATCCTAATATATAATTATTCCAGGATAAATTTCGATTATAATCATTGCCTGGCAATGGTATTAATTACCGAGTGGTGGATTTATATTTTTCATGAAATCAGTTTGATTGCATGAACAGATATATGGACAACTCGTCGGGGTGAAACCCCTATATATATATATATATATATATATATATATATATATATATATATATATATATATATATATATATATATATATATATATATATATATATATATATATTTAGGCAATATTTCTGTTATTTGTTCCTAAAAAAATGTGATTTTTAGTTTTAGGTTATTTTCTAATATTTATAAACAACGAGTCAACGTGTCTGTATCACATTACGTAAGTAAATGTTTTAAAATGGGTGTGAACAAGAATTTATTTTGTTATGATTTTGTTCCGTTTGTTTCAATTTGATATTTTAGTCTACAAATAAATATGACTTCTAAAGTTCAGTTTTTGCTTTACTTCAAGCACCTACCTACCTACCTCCTACCTTAAAAAATAAAATAAAAAATATGATCCAAAATGCATTAAGGGACGCCAAAATCCTTTTTTGCACACAAGCGCCAGGAGCCCTCACGGGGGCCTTGCCAATACAAATTGACCAAAATATGATAGCACATATAACACCAGAGTAATTGTAAATACCGAATACAAGAAGAGCAGATAGAGTGAATGTCACCAAAAGTCAGTATTTCCAGGACAGGGCCTCATTTTCGTACCAAGGAGAATTATAATAATATAGCTTTATTTGTTTCTCCTCGGTGGAATCCAGTTAAAATTGTACAGTTCAACCGAGGTCTTGCAATACAAGATAAAATTGACAATAAAAACTGAAAGAATGCTAACCTAACAATTCAATAAAAGCAAAAAACGTTTAAAGAGCACAACAAAAGAAGATATAAGCATAACGACACTACAATTGAGAAGATTGGCCAGAAACAAACTCCCTATATCCCTTGAAACCAAGGACTGATCTTCTCCACAACTCGTTTGGACTCGAATTATACAACTCCACCACGCAGTAAGTGAATATTTCTCGAATAAAGTTTTTCTGTACTTCGGCAGTTCCATCAAATGTATACCTCTTGTGTTTCTATTGTGACAATCAGCCAACTTCTCTCTCAAGTACTGAGGAATCCCCAATTTCAAAAGTTTATGGAGGAAACAGGCCAGATGCAATTTCCTACACTTGAACATGTTTATCCAATTCAACTCCTGTAAATGTGGAGTGATATGCTCTCTGATATTTAATGATAAAATGAACCGTACACAACAATTTTGTATTTTCTGAACTCTATTTGACGTCACCGCATCCAAGCATGGACCATATAATATGTCGGCATAATTAGTGTGAGACACAACTAGATTTTCACACAACCGCTTTTTCAAATCGAGAGTTAATATGTTTCTGCCACGATATAATGATGTTAAGGCCATATAGCATTTTCTTGTTATGGATGAAACATGTTCTCTGAATCTAGAGTCACTACTGATTATCACTCCAAGGTTGTTGACAGATCTACTATAACCAACATCCACACCACTCATAACCAGAGGATACACGGGATCTGTAATTCCAAAACAAATTGCTTGTGTTTTACTGGGATTGATCTTCAAACCATGACTCACGGAGTTATCATATATACCCTGCAACACGCTATTCAGAAATGATATACCTTGCTCCTTATTATGCTTCTCGAATGTTCCTACTACCTGCGTGTCATCTGCGAACTGATGAATCGAAGCTCCAGTAACTACCTTATCGAGATCCATAGTAAATATCAGGAATAAAAGGGGACCAAGTATTGAACCTTGCGGTACATCCTGGGATACCATCCTTGAACTTGAAGTAGCTCCATTCACATTAACAAACTGATATCTGACGATCAGGTAATTCTTCATGAGCTCAACAGATCTTTCTGAGAAGCAGTAATAGCGCAATTTGGCCAGCAGGAGGTCATGGTCGATAGTATCAAAAGCTTTGCTATAATCCAGCAATACAAGTATAGAGAATCTTCCGGAATCCATGGCACGTACTACATCATCAATCACATTCAGAAGAGCGGTAACAGTACTGTATGATCTACGGAAGCCGGACTGACACATCGAAAAAAGACTATTGTCCGTCAAGGAAGACACTACTTGATCGAATATCAATCTTTCAAATATCTTCGACAATACTGGCAACTTACTTATCGGTCGCAAATCCGAGAAATTCCTCGGTGATGGCACCTTCGGCAAAGGTATCACTTAAGCGCCCTTCCAACAAGTTGGAAAGTACGAATCGACTATGCAACAGTCGTAAATATGGGTTATATAAGGCAATATATATGGACAACACAGCTTTACCTTCTCCAAAGAAATATCATCATAGCCGGAGGAATTCGAAGCTATGCTGTCCACAGCTTTCTGAAATACTTCCTCCGTTACATAGTCAAGAGCAAACTCATCTAACCTGTTACTTATTTGTTCAGTGTTATAACGATGAATTGTTTCAGGCCTCGCTTTACATCCCAATGATCTGACTGATTCAATAAAATGTTCATTTATCTTATTGGGGTTACGTAGTGAGCCGGGAATTACATGCCTAGGCTTATCATGAACATCCAAACTACACAGTGCCTTCCAAGTCTTTTTGACGTCACCTTCATCGTAAAATCCACTGAGGTATGATCTTTTTGCACCATCGACAGCACTGGTAACCAAATTCCTTGCCCTTTCATACTCCTTCCAATCACGTACATCTCGAGTTCTTTGTATTTACTTAGCAGTTTGTTACGAGATTTTTTCATTACACGCAAGTCTTCACCAGACCATGCAGCAGCTCGTCTTCTAACCTTAACACGTCGAATAGGTGCATGCTTATCGAACAAAGAGCGAATCAGGTTAGTTAAAATTTCAACTTTAACATCAATGTCCTGGACATGAAAAATTTGATGCCAATTGAGCCTTGCAGCGTCGTGGTCCAACAAATCCCTATGAAAGTTCCGATATCTCACATACTTCGGTTTCTCTTTCAAAATACCAATGCTTAGTTCACAATAAGTCAATTGATGATCACTAACCACATGCATGTCGATATGCTGAACTTCACCCAAAACATCACTGCGATTTGTGACTGCTATTAAATCGAGCAATGCTAACTTCCTTGTTGGTTTTTCAACCAATTGACTTAGATATATGAACTGAAAAGTACATTTACCTGACGGGAGTGACAGTTATCCACCTGAAATAAATCCACATTGAAATCACCCAAAACGAATGTCGAAGAACATTCAAAAAACGAATTTTATATTTGTCACTTGAACATTCAATCATTAAAAAATAAAGTAATGGAACTAGAGATATTTCTGGATGACTTTGTAACTATGCCAAATGTAATGTGCTTAATTCAACATTGGTTTCCTGGAAATGATATCCATGTTGTCAATGTACCGGGGTACATTGTTATCTCGAGATCCTCAGGATATGGAGGATCTTGCATATTTGCGATGCCGGGAATGGCTATCGAGGCAAGGTCTAACATTGAACAACTAAGTGTATCAAATCATGTAGAGATTTCTGCAGGCTATAGTAAGAGATTGGATATCCTGGTAATAACGGTATATCGACCACCTGCAGGGATTACAACATTTTCAGACAGGCTATACATGAACAAATATTACGACCAGAAAAAGAATCCTTGTATGTGGAGACTTTAATGTAAATTTTGAAAATGTCCCTTATTAGAGACCAGCTGCTGGACCTCCTCACCACATATGGGTTCCATCAAAAGATCTTTCAGCCAAAGTGACGGCTTCACAAAACCAATGAAACAAACGGTTTACTCAGAATCTAAAATGACAAGCTTCAAGCAAGCGCTTAGGAATATAGATTGGACGAGATTGTACGAGATGACTGATCCCAACTTGTCATATGAAAATTTTCTTACCACATTTCAGAATCTATGTCATCGAATATTCACTGCAAGGACTCTAAAACTGAAAGATAGCAAGCCCTGGATTACAAAAGGTATAAAGATATCCTCAAAGAGAAAGATGGAAATGTATAAATCTGCGATAAGAGACGATTAGTATAAGAATTACTGCAGATTACTTAAGCAGATAGTATAAAGAGCTAAGAAAATGCACAATGAAAAATATATAACAACAGGCAAAAAGACACATGGAAACTCATTGGAGAATATACTAATAGTATGCCTAAGAACATATCAATACTTAATGAAAGGGAACACATCGTATGAGAATGTTCTCAATGAGGTTAACGAATACATTCATTGGCGGTGGTGACATAACAGAATGACAATAGTAATGGAGCAGGCAATATTCATAACCATAACAGTCTCTGTAACAGCTTGGTATTCGAGTCTGTAGAACTAGTTGAGATTTATAATGTAATAAAATCACTGAAGAATATCAAATCCACCGGGTGTGACCTGTATACCAGTATCACTCATTAAGCATATGGTGGAACGCATATCTCCGGTGCTGCCTCATATAATCAAATAATTGTTCGCCCTGAAAAGTTGAAAGTAACCAAAATAAAGGTAGAATATAAAATGGGTAACAAATATGACATGCGAAACTATAGGCCGATTTCACTGCTCAATAATGTTAACAAAGTATTCGAGAGGTTATCCATAATGAAATCGAAATATATAGAGTAATATCTGAGTATCAAAATGGATTTAGAAAAGGAAAAACAACTACAAGAGCCGTATACCTAGCACTTACAAACATACTGAACAGCCTGAATAATGGTCGAGTGACGGCCCTAGCATCCTTGGACCTAAGTAAAGCTCTCGATTTGGTAAACCACGAGAAACTTACAGAAAGGCTGTACACAGTGTGAATCAGAGGAACGCAACTACTGCTATTGAAATCATATTTAACTGGCAGAACTCAATATGTCAGTGAGCGGAACCCAATAACACATGAAGAGATTATATCTAAACCGATTCCTGTTAGGAAGGTGGTACCAGTATTGGGGCCGTTACTCTATATTATTTATACGAATGATCTACCTGATGCTGTACCTGATACAATGGTGCAGTATGCAGATGACACAACAGTGATACTTACAGATGAAACTTCTATTGATACAAGAGTAAGTGAAGTCATGAATACCCTAACAACTAGGATAACAACTACACCTACTCTTAAAATTCTTGGGTTTATTGTGGATCACCGAAATAATAACCTTGAGCATTGCCGTGGTACAAGAACACTCCGAAATCCAGACTGATGCCTCGGAAGTACGTCAAATTCGCTAATATACTCACCTAAACACCTCAAAAAAGTCTAGGAACACTTACCAATATCTTTAAAATATGAATTTGATGATTCGAATTTATAGAAATCTTTCGGTTTTTGTTAGGATGTATTGTATATAATGTATTCTCAAGAAAACAAAATAATATTTGACTTTTCCAAAACACCTATTATAAAAAAAAATTTGAAATTTGAAAATGACGAAATTTGGTAAAACACAAAAAAATCCTGAACTAATATTTTCGAAACGATATGGAAGCACTTATATTTTTCAGTACCCAGAAGGTCCACCTCTGTTATTAATGACACATTGGCATCGTCGCGGCATGCTCAATATTAAATTGTCTATTACATTTCATTCCAAGCCCCCTGAACTGCTAATCGAAGCTCCTGTTCATGATGGAAGACGTTTTGACGCAGGAGATTTCTTTTTAGGGTGTCCCACACATGCTCGATGGGATTCAGATCTGGGGAGCACGATGGCCACGGTAGAAGATCGATATCATTCTCTTCAAGAACGTTCAAGACAACTCTTGCACGATGAGGAGGGGCATTATCTTCTTGGAAGAGTGGATTTTGACCCATTGTTTGGAGATACGGTACCACTACAGGTAAAACTATCTCATTTGCGTAAGAATTTCCCGTGAGGTTGTTCTGTATGAAAACGAGGTCAGTTCTTCCACCAAGGCGTATACCTCCCCAAAACATCACTGATCCGCCTCCCTGTCTAACAACTTCCCGAGCATGCTAGAGACGATTTTGCTTTCCAGGTTCCCTCCATATTCGAATTCTTCCCGAATCGGGATAATAACTAAACCTAGATTCATCACTGAAGAGAACTGTGGCCCACCTCTCTTGATCCCAGTTTGTGTTCTTGACACCAAGCTAAACGAGCAGCGCGATTTCCATGGGTCAGTTGTGGAACTCTTAAAGGACGTCTGGAGTGGAGTTGACCTTCGTGCAGTCGATTTCTCACAATTTGGTTGGAAATTTGTACATTATGAACTCGTGATAGCTCTTGAGCTAATTGAGATGCTGTGGTAGTACGATCTCTTCTGGCTTGTAAAACCAAAAATCGGTCTTGGGCGACTGTAGTAATCCTGAACGACCTGTATGCCGTTCTTCTACGCTACCTGTTTCATTGAAACGCGACCATAAATGGTTTATGACACTTGGGCTACTTCACAGAACCCTGGATACTTCCCGTTGTGAGCTCCCAGCTTGGAGCATGCCAACGGCTCATAACATCTCTTCTCTAGTCAAATGTCGTCTTTCCATGGTCGAATCACAAAACTTGAATCTTTTATTTGTGCTTACAACAGAAACAAAGTGCCAACTAACTGATTTCAGACACTGAATACATGAAATGATTATGAAACAGCGTCGCATCTGCTGCATTTTTAGTTTTTTATAAAAAAAACTGAAATTTGTTGCGGCACTCTACATAATTTGGTGAGAAATTGATGCAGGTGTTCATTTCTTAAAAAAAAATCATCCATATTGATCGTTCTGGATACGATATATCGATATTCAGAAGTGTTCCCTAGACTTTTTTGAGGTGTTTATCTGAGCTGAAAGAATTTTTTAACACCTTTGACAAAGTAGACAAGACGCTAATTGGCCTGAGATCGTAAAAAGTCATGGGATGTACACTCTTGGGTATCGACACCACACAGGAAAGTCTCTACAATGAAGGAAAATTGTTCATCTCAATCGAGTAATTAAAAATGTGATGAATATACTTCAGAACCACCGGACAAGCCAAAAGTATATGGCCTATGGACATCGTAACTATTTTTTGATTTCGATAATATGTCCTTGAAATTTATATTTATCTATAATTTATATTTATATGAAAGCAGTTTAAGGTTTTCTGTCATCCAGGGAGCGTTACTTCGACAGATACGTGCCGGGACAATAGGTGCATGAATGTTCAAAACATCAGTTAACAACTTATTAAAAATTCTGACTTTCTCGTCAAGTATTCTAACATAGTATATCGTCAAACTTCATAGTCTCCAAATCTTCCTGAAATCCAGATAAGTCAAAATAGAATATCGGAAATAGTTCCGGTCGTACCCATTTCCGGCATCATTGAAATACTTGCTGAAGTATTTAGTGTAATACTTCAGAACACATCCATATAAGAATTAATTTGGCCGAAACTTTGAAATAATAAATTTAGAAAACCAACCATTTTGATGGGTTGTGTAATGTCAATTCGAAATTCCTACTGCATGTAACATTTGCTTTATTTTTGTATCTATAAGTAGAGATTACCTTTAATGAACTTAATGTAATTTATTTATATTTTTATGAATATATTTTTTGTTACTTACACATACTAGTACCAGTCAAAATACCTAGTGCATGTTTCCATGAAGAAATTCTGTCATAACAATTGATGGATACTGCAATATTTTATCGGCACAAAAAGGCGATTTTGGGAGAACCATGAAGCCGCTACAGTACATATAGAGAACCATCACTTGTCGGTTTTGTTATGATCATTGTGCCGGCGATGGCGATTATACGCAGTATTTATTTAAGACACTGTCCGTGCGTTGCGGGTAACTGCGAAATACATAGAATTTTTTCGATATTCTTACAAGACACGGACATACTAGTATCGACCTTCATTCAACACTCACGAGGTAAAATCTAAGTCCAAACAATCTTCAAGCGTAATCATTCACTTTTGTCCCCACAGTGATCCAGGTTAGAAACGTTAATGTAGCTATTGAATTGTTCAAAAATAGATTCTTAGGTATGAAGCCTAAATACTGAGAGAGTTACCTAGTTTTAACTAATTTTTATAGCGATCGTCAGGCTCCGAATATGGTAAAACGAATAAAAGCTATTCATTTGGAAAATGGTGAATTATTTGAGGGCGACGGCTACTTATTGGACAAACAAACAGGACCACAAGGCAGTGACGATAACAGTCCCATTATTGAGAGAAGTGATGTGAAAATTCCTGATAAAGACGATGTAGATCAGCCAAGCAGCGATTAAAAAATATTTGAAACAAATGCACGAGACCATGCATTTGATTTCCTTCCAGTTCTGCAGAGGAAGGTGGAAGTGACGTTCCAAATCAGCAAATTGATATGATTCACACGGAACTATTTCGAAAATAATTGAAGAAAGAAGAGTTGCCTGTAGATTACCAGTCAGTATGTTTTCGAAGTTGAATACGGGCCAACAGCACCTGCCAAACGATACATTCTGAAGGGAAATCTGAGTAGTGCGTTTCTATTACTAATTGACAACCACATTTTGGAATATCTATGAATGCGTACAGAGTTAAAAGCCTTTCATTGATTGGGAAAAAACTTCAAAAATACGCAAGCAAAATTGAAGGCGTTTTTGCAATATTGTACGCACGTGGGGCTTACAAAGGAAATACTTTGAGGCTTTAATATTTTGGACCTTCATTTATCTCCAGCACTTTAAATGGATGTGATTTTAATAGAATAATGAGATACATTCGTTTCGACAAAAAATATCAGAGGGTCGACGTTTGCAATCAGACAAATTCGCTTTACTCTCAGCAGTTTGAGACAAATATATTGAAAAGAGGCGAAATTGTTTAAAATCAGGAGCTTATATTGCCGTGGATGAGCAACACTTTTCAACGAAGACCAGTTGCAAATTTGCCCAATATATGGCAAACAAACTCCATAAATTTGGCATGAAATTTTGACTGACGTTTGCTATACGGACGAAATATATTATAAATGACTTTCCAGCAAAAAAATGAGGCTCGAAATGTATCATCCTGCCTAAGCGAATTCGTAGTAATAAACTGGGTACGTAGGTTACCTTTCAAATTTTGCACCTGACAAAAAAAAACAAGTAACAATGGCTTTATTGTTTTCGGAAATATTCTTCATGAAGATCGATACACTTTTGCATGCCCTTAAACTAATTTTCGAAACACTTTTGCCACTCTGAATGAGATACCTCCGAAAAATGGCCTTGGAAGGCTTCAACTGCCTATTCTGCCGTGAAAAATCGTTGCTTACGCAGTTTTTTCTTGATGCGCGCGTGTCGAGGGAAGGGATCTTTAATGTCCAACACATCTTTGTTAGACAGGACCGACGGCTTCACATCTCCGAAAGATGGACACTCAAGCGATTCCCAGAATCCGAAAAATCGCGCCGACTTTGTGGGGATTGAGCCCAGGTAACTCTGCGCAGGAGACGAGACATTTAAATATTGCGATTAAATAACTTATGTCAGAATGAAAACTAAGAAATAATATTCAAGTAGAATCTAGATTAACAATATCTAATTCACCACATTAGCCCCCACCCTTAAACTCATGGTGTTCATAATCTTCAAGATAAGCAGGAGTTCTTCGAGGTCTAAAACTTCGTCGGATGAATGGAGAATTTCTTGGATCAGTAGTTTGATTAATTAAATTGGTTCTATGGCCCCCAACGGATTCACTGATCGTACCATCTAAAATTGATCCATCATTTTCTTGACTTGTAATCTTATCTTGGGGTTCAGACAATTCCGCATCTGTCATAGTTGAATCTGGGAGAGTCTCCTTTTTATCTTTTCGCATTGGAGCAAGATGCCAAGTTGAAACAGTAGATTCTCTTCCGTCGGGATGTTTGATGTGAGCGTATTCAGCATTTCCTTCTAAGAGCGTTACTTTCTTTACAAACTAATCAAATTTTGAATTTCTAACTGGGCATCGTAAATATACAGGGCCTGGTTTAAGTAACCAGGAAGATGCTGACTCACCATTACTAGATCGTCTAGGATGGCGGAACATTCTTTCATGAGGAGTCTCATTTGTTGCAGTATAATAAGGATCTGATTGAGTGGAGAGCATCAGAGACTACAGTTTCCCAATTCTTTATTCGTTTTCCTTTTGACTTGAGTGCAAGCTCTATAGTCTTCCATATTATGCCAACTCCAAGCACTACTTCAGAACAAGCAGTGATCACTTTCATTGGTCGCAGCTTAGAACTCTTCTTCTAATCTAACCATCCTTAGAACCTTAAGCACCTCGCATACTCCTCCTCAACATCCAGCTCTCTAAATGTTATTAATCTTCTTCCAGATATATTCTATACGTTCATGTAGAGTTGAGGAAACAGATTCATCGACATCAAGAAGCATAAAATTTCTACACCGTGAAACTCTATCGTTAGCTTCTGCGCAGAATGATTCAATATCACTACCACCCACATTATTGTCAATCTTCGCCCTCAAATCAATGTTCTCTCGACGCAAACTGTCCACTGCCATCTTCATCCCAGCAATATCCTTAACGTAAACTTCATGTTGGATGGAAAGTTCAGTCACTTTGCCAGTTAGAGTGGCTATTTGTTCAAAGTATTCATTCCTCATCTCTCTTTTAAATTTATCGAACTGTACCTGCAACACATCAGATAGCTGCCGCGCCATCCTCTTGTCTATAGCACACTATACCGTCATCCGTACTATAAGCAGTCTGTACAGCGCAACTAGGATGGAATCTTCTTTTTACAGCTACGACACTTCAGCTCTTGGATCGACATTTTAAAGATAAAACTGATGATACGCCACTGACGAAAAATAAACTGATTTCGATTCTGATAAGGTGCCGATATCTCCGTTATCATCTGTAGGAAAGTTGAAACGCCAGAAAAAGAAAACCAAAGAACTTTATTCAGCGCCAACTAAAACAATTCCACAATTCTCTAATTCAGTTCCCCCGCACACAATTCATCAAAGCCGTTTTAGTCCTGTAGCGTAACAATGTAACCAATGCGCCGCACCCAAAACGTAAAAAAATTAATTCACTCTCATAACAAGAATAAAACCGAACTTTCCGGAGTAACTACAAACATCGACACACACGTGCACACAGTTTTCGTTGGAATACATACTGTCGTTGCGTTCGAACTGTCTGTATGATATTAAATGTTCACAAAGATACTATTTTTGAACATAAAATTAAAAGACCTTTCCAAAATACCACTTGACTCACTTTCTCTATATTCAATTTAGGTGCTGCTGAGGTTAGGGGGTTGAGTTTACATGCTCTGAACCAACTCAGTAAACGGTCCCCCTTTAATCAAAAATTGACATGTCTCAGATTTATGCGCCAAAATCAGTCTATCATGAGATACAGGTTTTGGAAAACTTTCGTTGTGTTTGTACTTCGTGTGTGATATCAAATGTTCACAAAGATACTATTTTTGAATAGAGAATTAAAAGACCTTTCCAAAGAAGATCACTCGACCCACTGTCCCTATAATGAATTTCGACTTAGGTGCTGCTGAGGATAGGGGGTTGATTTTACATTCTCCGGACCAACTCAGAAATTGTTCTCTCTCCAATATAAAATTGACGTATCTCAGCTTTTTCCGCCAAAATCAGTCCATCTTGAGATATAGGTGGTGGCAAATTTTCGTTGGAATACCCACTTTCGTTGTGTTTGGGCTTTCTGTGTGATATTAAATGTTCATAAAGAAACTATTTTTGAATAGAGAATTAAAAGAACTTTCCAAAGAAATGTCACTCGACCAAATAATGAATTTTGACTTAGGTGCTGCTGAGGATAGGGGGTTGACTTTACATTCTCCGAATCAACTCAGAAATTGTTCTCTCTCCAATATAAAATTGACGTGTCTCTCGTTTTTCCGCCGAAATCAGTCCATCTTGATTGGAACCCACTGTATATATTTTAATTCCTTCTATTCAATTATACGGAGATTTACATTGATAAAAGTATATATTTTTTCACAGCAACTTATGGGAATTCCAAAATGAAGAATTTTTATTCAAGGAACAATATTCAATATTCCGTAGAATGTTGAATATCCCTCCTTGAAGGAGCTGGTTTTCCGATCCACCCTTCTTAATCACCGTCAATCGGGGCCACATAGCAGTGGTACAGCACGGTCAGATGTCATGAATAGGAGCAATGGACTGCAGTTTCGGTCTCATTTGATCTCGTCAGCATTGCATGCCCATTCACAACATCAGGTACACTGCCATCTCAATTCGTTGGAGTGCTAGTAAACATGTAAATGTTTCTGCGTCTTCCAGTGATAACAAAGAGTATTCCAAAGCATTCAGGGACGCTAACTGCAGTAACTTTGTACTTTGCCAAGCTTTAGGTTTCGAGTGTCTTTTAACCTAGTGCGTAATCCATAACTTCGTACCTGTGAAATATATTGAATATATTGAAGAAATATATATGGAAAAAAATTGATAACAGGCTCTTCAATTACATGGATTAATATCAAAGTTATGTTTCTTAAATGTGTGTTAACCCAAAATAATATGAGTATTATCAGATCAATGTATGCCTTAACTGAACCGTTTTCGAATTAATTGATATTTTGTTAAAATATGCGTATTTTCGAATCTCTTCTGTACTGGAATCGTCTTAGAATCTCCATTTTGATACTAAATTGTACTCATGAACCTAAATATTGATATCAATTAGTGAATATTGATACAGCTGTACAGGATGTTCTGCGATGGATGTCAAATTTTGTTGGGGTTAGATTTTTTCTCAAATGGAACAACCTGTATTTAGTGACTGCAAGTTGAATGAATTACATGATTTTGTAGTTTATGCTAGAATTCTCATATTATTTTATTAAATTTTGTATTATGTATTACCCGAGAAAAGGGTGTTCAAAATGTCTATCTTCTTTTCGAACATTTCAATTCGATAAACAAAATTTTCTTCGCGTTATACACATGGTCTGGAGTAATATCATGGAATCCATCTAGAATTCTTTGCATCATATCATCCCTCATAATTACTTCATTCTGACAAACTTTATATTTTACTGCCCTCCATGAAAAAATTTTAAGGATGTCAAATCTGGAGACCTTTTGGGCCATTGAACATTAATTCCCTGACTTATCATCACATCAACGAAATAATGTGCAGGTGCTCCTTCGAATGACATCCAAATTTATATATGGCATTCGGAAGATGTTCAATCAATATTGGAAAATATTTCCTGAGCAATCGTTAAAATTGTTCGTCTTCCATCGAAAAATGGACCCCGACCACATAATTATCAACAACCTCTTTCCAAACATTCAAGGACCCATTGATGTTGAAAAATGTTCATACGAACAATGTGTGAGTTTTTAAGAGTAAAGCAATGACGAAAATGTGATATATATATATATATATATATATATATATATATATATATATATATATATATATATATATATATATATATATATATATATATATATATATATATATATATATATATATATATATATACATATTCGATCGTTCACCATTTCACACAAAGGAAACTATTAATGAGTAACATTCAGTGTTACTTGACTAAGGTCCGTACACTGGAGAAAGCCTCTGACATTACTCGTTGGTACATTTATATCATTGTCTGATGATGCTATAGTCTGTATATATTCTGGTAGACTGATATATTCTCATAACATTTAACGTTATATTAATATATAATTATTCCAGGATATGTTTTGATTATAATCATTATATATATTAATTATATTTATATTTTTCATGAAATCAGTTTGATTGCATGAACAGATATATGGGCAACTCGTATATATATATATATATATATATATATATATATATATATATATATATATATATATATATATATATATATATATATATATATATATATATATATATATATATATATATATATATATATATATATATATATATATATATATATATATATATATATATATATATATATATATATATATATATATATATATATGGATAAAACCTGGAAACTGTGCAGCATGTCACATCGGGATGTCTTATCCTCGCCCCATCAGGAGCTTGCGTAGAAGTATGGCCTCATAAAAAAAGTGTAGCAAATTATAAATACTCACCTGTAGATGTCCTAGAAAATGATGAATTCGAGCTCTACTGGGACACTACTTTAGTTACTGACAGAGGTACAATGCACAATCCACCAGACATAGCCCTTTTTAATTGGCAGGAGAAGCGAGCAGTACTGCTGGATGTGACTGTACGAAAAGAAGATAGACATTTTGAACACCCTTTTCTCGGGTATTACATAATGCAAACTTTAATAAGATAATATGAGAATTCTAGCATAATCTACAAAATCATGTAACTCATTTAACTTGCAGTCACTAAATACAGGTTGTTCCATTCGAAAAAGTTTTTCATATCATACTGAGGCGGCTTAGAAATGGCGTCGACCAGTTTTTATTCAATTTGAATATCTCTTTTCGTTTGTGAGATATTGCCTGATGTATTAGTTAGTCGGCGACACGTATATGATGTGGCTTTAAAAAAGAGCTTTTTTAGCCGATCACACTGCTATTGTCAAAGATTTAATTTCAGATTTGTATTATAAGAATGAATTTCATATTTCAAATGAAGCAACGGAACTATTTTTAAAAGAAAGCACAAAAAAATATAACAATAACGTTTATAAAAACTATGCGAAGAGAGAACTCACTAATTGGAACAATTTCAATTATTTGTCAGAAATTTGATCCACTCATGTCGAAGGGAAATGAATACTTCGATCGCAATCAACTCTATTCAATAAAACGAAAAACAGGAGGGAGAAAGAAACGTCATTAATTGTTGGTCTGAAGTTACTAGGTTTTTATGTGACATTATTTTCAACTAGAATTGGTGAAATCGATATCCATAAAATCAAAATCTCGACACGTTACTCAAAGAAAAAATCTTCCTATAGAAATTAACGGTCTTGATTCATCAAGTAAAAATGGCAGTCTTTTTTGAAATAGTTGTCAATTGAAATAAGAACATACCATGTTAAGAAAAACAAGAATAAAATTTAACAAGACGGCTATTATTGCGAAATTTCGAATACGTTGAGGTTTTCATTGTTCCATAAGAAATAAGAAAGGCGTCATTGTAAAATGTAGATAAGCTTATATAGTAGATGCTGAGTCTATCACAGAAACAGGAAGCTGGACTACTTCATAGGAAATTTTAGTTTTTTATTTCAGTTGACGAAATCAGTAAATTTTGTTAAGCAAGAGAAATAGTGGTTAGATTTGGTAAGAGGAAATTTTAGTTTTTTTACGCTGACGAAATTATTAAGTTTTGTTAAGAAAGAAATAGTGGTTAGTCTATGAATGAAACTATTTTATGTTGAGATTTTTGTGAAAATAACTTACGGAGACATTATAAATTTTGACGTACGTATACGATGGTTTATGAAAATTTAAAAACGAAGTTTATTTTTTAGTTTAGAATCAATTAGGGAATCTATCATAATATTCAATACTGTATAACATAGGTTGCCATTTTGGACAAGTGGATTCTTGGCAGTATTAATATCCATGACCGCCTCGGTAGCTGCACGGTAAGTGAGCAAGTATGTAGGAATATTAGCCGAGGTGTCTGGTTCGAATTCGGGTTCAAGTCATTGATGTTGTCCTTGAACAAAAAAGGGAATTTGAAAAAGACATACATAGAGATTGATTAGATAACCATAGTTATAGGTCCATAACCTTTGAAGGCCAGATAATTTGTAATCCTGAGAGGTGGCAGTTATCAGTGCATAGTCTAGGTGTGTGATTCGGAGTCCACAATAAGATGTAGGTCCATAGAAAACAAAGAAACAAACAATTAATATCCGTTTTCTTAATATTTCGTAACAATACAGTATAACTATACTAAATTTTCCCGAAGGTGGTCACCGGTTACAGAGTCAGAATTATTGAAAAACCCATCCGTAAAGGTGTGGAATAGAAGAAATAAGGAATTCGCTGAATGTTCGAGTCGCAAGTGGTAAGTGGTCACGGATCTTAAAATATTATGGCCCACTTGCGTCCTTGCGTGCGAAGGCAGAGAATTTTTTTTTAATGAATAATAAGATAAAACAAGTTATTATGTCTTAACTATCACTAATTTATTGATGTAAAGAATGACAAAATTTTACAATGGTTCGACCGGTTCGGACATATGTCCTTTATCAACAACAAGCTAATGAAAACTGAATACTCAATAATTAATCGAAAAATACGCAACAACACATTCAACATGATATATCCCCAATCCAAGAGAACTAACCTAACATATTTTGGGAAGACGTCAGAACAGATTGCTAGAGTTTTGTCTGATAGTAAAAAAGTTTATATTGCATTCAAACCAGTTAGCAAATTGTCAGGCCTGCTTTTCGACACAAAAGATGAAACCGATAAATTCGAAAAATTAGGAGTATACCAATTAACATGTTCTGAGTGCAATCCCTTTTATATAGGTCAAACAGGACGCTCTTTCAAGGCTAGATACAAAGAACATTTCCGGTCATTCCTACATCAGAAATATGATTCAGCTTTAGCTGCACATTGTCTGAATGAATGTCATCCTTTTCCAGAACTTCAACAGCTAAAAATTCTTCATTCCTGTGATAAATCTTTGAAACTCAATTTCTTTGAATCGATGGAAATATTCAAGGCATCTAGGGTAGAAAGGGTTAAGCTCCTTAACGACCTGGTAGACTTAATTACCTACCAATCACCATTATTCAAGATACTGTGACCTATACTAGCATTTTATTGATGGTAATTCCATTATATGAGTATTCAGTTTTCATTAGCTTGTTGTTGATAATGGACGTAAGTCCGAAACCGGTCCAACCAATGTAAAATTTTGGCATTCTTTACATCAATAAATTAGTGATAGTTAAAACACAGTAACTTGTTTTATTTTATTATTCATTATGAATATCAACTATCACGTAGTTCAGGCTTCATCCATCAATTATTTGAGAGAATTTTTTCTTATTTACTTATTGACCTCAATAGTAAGAAACAATTGCAATAGGTATACTGGTACACATTTTCTTATAAATAGCAAAAGAGATTCGCCTGAGAGTAAGGTTAGGCTAGATTTCAAAGTTCAATGCTATATTCTATTACGCAGCCGTTAAAGTTAGAGATATGAATATTCACCATTTATATTGTACAATAACTAATAGGTATGGCAATCTAAACCACGCGAAAGCGTTTCATCAATATTTAAAGTAGAAATAGTAGTAAAAACTTCATAATGCATTATAAATTAACAACTGGTTCTTCAGAACACAAAATCCCAAATTTCTCATTCAGGCAACAAAAGCAAGAGATTAGATTTATTGGAATTCGTAGAAATTTCATCAGCTTACAAATATAATCTACCAACCAACGAATAGCTTGATTTCCGTCTGTGTCCACGTCTCTCATCTATTTCTTCTGTATGAATGACATTGTAATATTTCAATTTCTTCCCAGTGTTCAAAAATGTAATAAAACGAGAAAAATATGTGAGACTTGAGCCTACTGTTTTTTCTTCAATTGTTAAATTATTTGGTAAAAATGTTCAACCAAGTGATTAGCGATTATATATCTAGTAGCGAAAGATTTATCAAAAAAAGAAAATGAAAAATATATCCGTCTAAGAATCAAGTATGTTAGGCTTGCTTTGAGCCGCCTGTTGTTATTGCGAGCGAACGCAGCTGCTGATTTAGACTACTTGTAGATAAAATTAAATGAAAATGTTCTTGCACTGCATTTGTCATCTTGTGTCGTTGAAATTTCTTGAGAAATAAATATTTTGCATAGTTAATACTTTGAAAAGAAATTATCGTCATAATCCCACTTTGTGGATGAGTGGAGATGACATTAAAAAAATTTTGGATGAACATTTCTCAGTAATGGTGTTCTGAATGCATCTGGGTTCTATTTCGATTCTTCTTTTCAATCAATGTGATAAAATTCAAAGTGAGTTCTTTCGTATAACCAACCATCTACTTACTAGAAATTTCAGTTGCAACAATGAAAACTTCATGAATTCCATTTATTCAAGAACTCAATAACGATCGAATTTCTTTGAATAAATTTTCACCATCTGCATTTAAACGAAGAAAAAACATAAGTATTCAAATTCAGATTATTACAGTTTGTTGAGAGAACATAATAGATTCTTATGGAAGCATAACGATCAGGAGCTGTCAATCTTTGTCAAATTTCCGGCAATTGACTTCCGGTATTGTATTTGTTGCGATAGCGGTTAATATGCATGAACGAAATAAACTGGACAAAAGTTAAGATTTGAAAACGGTCCCTCGTTTGTTGTTCGTTTCAGTTGTCACAATTGTAGAAATCATTCCGATTGAAATGACGAGAATGCAGCTGAATCTCGACGGAATGTCTGCAATTACGTAAATTGGTACACTTGAAAGGCGGACCATAGGGAGTAATTTGCTTACATTCTTATCACGCTGAAATCTTTCAATAAAAAGTATAGTTGCATAATTTTGGTCGTTGGAAGTGAATCTGTATCAGTTGCTTAAAATAGACTCTTTGTGGAATTTTTAACGGTCAAAAAGTAAGTTTTAGAATTCAGGACAAAATTGAAAGGAAAAGAATGGATTCATACATTATGATGTTGATCAGTTCGTATACTTATATTACTATGAATTTTGTGAATAGTAAGCACCAATTAAAAAGGAATTCTTATACCCAAAATAAACATCAATGTTGACCAACACTTGAAAATTGCAACAGTTATCAAGAAATTGGAATGATAGAAAATGTATTCAGTTTATCGCAAATACACTCCCCACAAAAATTGTCGCATCACCCTACTTTTACGACAATACCATATACTTTTAGGTTGATCATTCAAGAGTCGCTTGGTAACGTTCAGAAGTGTAAAATAAGAAGATATCATTCCAAAGAGATGAGTTTATGATGGAAAATATCAACAATTTTCGAGTTAATGAAAAGTTAAAAAATTCTATCATCTTCAAACATTCTCGAAGAGACCAATCAATTATCATCGAATGGTTACTAATCATTTCCAAAATCGAGTGATTCCTCCCCAGGCCCTAATTACTGTCAGAATATGTCTCGGAAGGCCCTCAAATAAATTTTATATGTACTCTTGAGTCACTGAGTTCCAAATTTCAGGAAGCAGATTTCTAGTTGTTGGAGTGTTCTACAAGGCATCATACGTTGCTGAATTTGCCAACCCATGTTGTCCCAAACATGTTTTTTGGGATTCAAGTCGGGAATTCTGGCTGGCCATCTTTAAATATCAATTTCGACATTTTGCAGAAATTCTGTAACTACTCTAGCTGCATGAGGCCGAGCATTATCATGCATATAAATGAAGTTTTCGGAAATCAATGGGCCATAGGGTACAACATGGGGTTCAAGGACATCTGCGATGTATCCGGCAGCTGTCATTCTTCCATTATTCACAAGGACTAACTCAGTTCGACCATGAAAAGAAATGCCTCGCCCACCATTACTGAGCCCCTCCGAAGTTTTCGGTTTGCCGAATATTGCATTGCTGATACCGTTTGCCAGGCATGCGTCTATCATTTGATACTAGACAGAATCTGGACTCGTCGGAAAAGAGAACATTCGACCATTCTGGAATACTCCAATTTGCATGTTCCCACGCAAACTGAAGTCTTGCAACTCGATGTTCTCTGGTGAGACGCGGGCCGGTAGAAGCCACCCTTGGTCTGATATCGTCTTCTCTGAGCCTGTTACTAACAGTTTGCAATGAAATATGCACATTTCTGGCAAGTGCAGGTTCATTTTGTAGCATTCTAGTCGTACAGTGCTGAACTGTTAGTGTAGTTAAACGAAGGCACCACTCATCAACTGGTGTTGTTATCAGATTTCTTCCCTGTCCGGCCCTTCTTCCATATTCCCCTAATTTGTGATACCGAGTAATTGCTCTTGAAATAGTGTTTTGGTTAACATTCAACAAGTTAGCCACGTAATGTTGGCTTCGCCGCTCCTCTAGAAATGTTACAATTCTTACCACTTCATGATCACTCAAATAGCGTCCAGAACGTTCAGCAGCCATTACAATAAATTCAAAGATTCGAAAATCAACAAGAAACACAGAAAACTTGAATTAATTTAGCGTGAAAACTGAGGAGAAATTGAATGAATATTGATTGCAAATAAACTCATTCTTGTTTCAGAAGTGTTTGAGATCATATGGAAACAAATGTTACTACATAGATAAGATTTTTTCCCCTCATATGCCCAAAAACATATGTTGACAAGGAAACTGCCATCAAGCTGCTTAATTGATTGTGGAATTCAGAATACCAGGTGATGCGACCTGGAAACTCTAAATGTATTAGAATTTTTTTAATTCAATTGAACAATGTTGTTCAAATTTTCACTATATTCACAAACTTATAACTATAACGCATTTCACCATAATGTGGCTTCACTATATTAGAAGTACATTTAAAAGGACAATGTACCTATTTTATTACAATGGTAAAAGCAGGTTCTCAATAGGAAAAAAATCCAAGCAGGATTGCTCCTTTTAAGTACTGAAAGGATCAAGTGATTTTTCTGTTTATTGATTTCGAATGCCTTTTCTAGGTTCAGTTTCAATCTATTATTTTCATTATGTAAAATATCAAAATTATTGTCAACGATAATGGTTTTCTTCTAGTAAATGATCTGCATAGTGAGATTTTTGATTTTTGTTTGTCAGAACTGCGTTTATGCTCTGATAACCTTATTTTGAAATTTCTAAAATTCATTGGAAATCAATATATAGAAAAATTCCGAAAAAACAAAAAAATGTTAACTAACGAAATTCTCCCTCCCTTATCTATACAGGGTGCGCTGGGAAGATCGCTCCGGACTCCTGACTGATTCCATAAAATTTGGTTGTGTGTACGTCAGAGCGTTTCATTAGACTTTTTGTTCAGAGTTCCAACCATAGTATGAAATATTTAGCAGACACATCAAACGCATTTTCGTTCAAAGACATTTTCATTAGTGAAGCACACTCAGTTAATAGCGCATCCGGTTCAACCGAAAGTGCCACTCTGTATTTTATGGAATATTCGCAATGTCAACATATTAATAAATAATAAAGGTAACCCCTCAAGAAATTGCCGATAAACGGGACCGTTTAGTCTTTTAGGCAAAAAAAATGTCCCAATCAAATAATGTTCAATTATTCCAACCCAGACATTTAGTGTGAATTATTCTTGATGGTGAGATTCTTCAATCAAATGGGGGTTTCCTCAGCCCAATAATGATTATTGTGAAAATTTGTGATAGCAGTTCTCGAAAAGTTAGCTTCGTCTGTGAGTATTATTCTACTATCAAAATGAGTATTTTCTCTTATTTTATCTAAGAACCATTGGCAGAAAATCAGTCTTGAAGGAAAATCTTGAGGGAGTAGAGTTTGTACGCGTTGAATATCAAACAGGTACAATAAAAGTCCAAACTAGAACATTTGAAATATTCAAGTGATTTCCAATTTTTCTTGTTCTCACATGAGGATTCAAATCAATACAATTCAAAACTTCTTCCTCAATATCTGGAGTTCTCATAGTTTGAGTTGCACCTTCTAAATGTAAAAATACCAGTAAAAGTACCAGTTTCGCTCAACCTTCTGTGGATATTATAAAATGTTCGCCTCTCTGATGTTACTCGATTTGGAAAGCACACCTGATATAATCGCCTAGCTTCCATTGTGTTTCCGTCAGCCAGACTGTACATGTAATGGATATCAGCTAATTCGGCGTTAGTATAATTAGCCATTCTTTCTTACAGCAATAACTTCAAAAGTCTCAAAACTAATCGTTAATTTAATGAACAATTCGAGCAGACACTGGTTCAACTTGAGAAACTGTCAAAATAAATAAATAAATGAAAAAAATCAAAGCCTACTAGTCATTTTTTTAATTAGAAGTGGTTTCAATTTAGCGAATGCATACAATCGTTTAATAATTGAACGAAGATGACGAAAATTGATTGTACGCTGATCAGTGGCGTACTGCAAAAAAGTTTGAAAGGGAAAAAGAAGACATAGCTCCGGAAAAGGAAACACCTTGTAGATTTTAGTTAGAATTTAGGACGTGTAATGATGGAGGCTGTAAAAAATAGCTTGCATTCCAAATCTGAGCGGAATATCTCAAAAACTGCAGGAGTTTTGAAGAAAAAACCAATTAAAAATATAATTTGTTATAGTCATGTCCTTGAAATTCTTTCAAATTTTCAGTTTATTGGGAATTTCTGCAAGAGTGAATGTCTGAATTGACCAGACTACAGTTGAAAAGCGGTGTATATAAATTATATTGGAATGACTGTCCTGCTTTTTTATTGAAGTCAAACTAGTCATTACATCAGTATTAGAATAGATGAGTATAAATAATCAATAATTCATAATAAATTGACAACAGGTTTTTCAGAACATTGAATAAACTAAAATCATTTATTACATTCCACAAAAACCAAATTTCAAATTCAGGTAACAAAAGCGAGAGATCAGATTTATTAGAATCAGTAGAAATTTCATCAGGACATAAACAATCTACCAAAAACTAACGACTAGATTGATTTCCGTTTGTTTCCAATTCTTTCATCTGTTTCTTAGGTATAAATGAGATTGTAAAATTCTAATTTCCTCGTAGTAGGGAAATCCATATTGTAATAAAAAAATAGAAAACGACACGACCAAATTTTCTGAAAGTTTGGCCGAAAGCCATTTTCTTCAGTAACTGTGAGGATTTCTTTGTTGCTTACACTATTTGGAGAACCTTACAGGAAATGAACCGGAAAACAGTCAAAGATTTTTCAGAATAATTTACCAAGAACGACAGACTATTTGGTATATCTCAAACTAAACCTTTGTTTATGGAGTGAGAATAAGAATAACAAATTCAGAAAAAAATTCGACAAGTTATGGATTAGACTTGGAGGACCTGTTGAATGGGCTACAATATCTCCAATCTCACTCCCCTCGACTTCTTTTTGTGGGGAACTATGAGAGAAAACGTATATTTTGCATCCGTTTACTATATGGAAAAAGTCAAGAGAAGGATCACACTTGTCTTCACAGAGATCTCTACCGAACAAAATGAACCATTAGTTGTGTTCGACGGAGAGTTGAGAATTGTTTAGAACAACTTAATCGAAACTTTGAACGATTTCTCTGAAGCGTGTCTTTCATATTATTTTATTACATAGTCTTGACTTGTTGGTGATGAATATTTGCTTAGATACCAAAACTTCCACCTCAATCGTTTCAAAATAACGAGAACCATTTGGTTCGGTGGTTTTATTTAGCTGTTTTACCAAATACAATAATTCGTCCTAACGGAAACTCTTCTTGAAATATCTCGAAACCGCTGAATTTTACATGACATGTGTTTGGGAAGAAGTTCTATTCCTTGAGTGAAACCTAAGGAATTGTCAGATATTAGGAGTTGCCATTCGAAGTTTAGATATTCTATGAAGTCGAAATTATCAATCGTATATGAGATACCCTGTATACAAATCGATTGGTAACAGTTTGTTTCTAATACGGCGATGTATTCACAAATATATATATATATATATATATATATATATATATATATATATATATATATATATATATATATATATATATATATATATATATATATATATATATATAAATATATATATATATATATATATATATATATATATATATATATATATATATATATATATATATAGGCTGCTTCAACGAAATCTAAACAGAGGCTATATCTACCAAGATATTCATTTCTGATCAACACACAAAAACAAAAATATATATATATATATATATATATATATATATATATATATATATATATATATATATATATATATATATACTATATTTATTGGGAGAGCATGAAAATGATATGGAACTTCTTCCCAACGACATGTCATGTAAAATTCAGCGGTTTCGAGATATTTCATGAAGAGTTTCCGTTAGGACGAATTATTGTATTTGGTAAAACAGCTAAATAAAACCACCGAACCAAATGGTTCTCGTTATTTTGAAACGATTGAGGTGAAAGTTTTGGGTTCTAAGCAAATATTCATCACCAACAAGTCAAGACTATGTAATAAAATAATATGAAAGACACGCTTCAGAGAAATTGTTCAAAGTTTCGATTAAGTTGTTCTAAACAATTCTCAACTCTTCGTCGAACACAACTAGTGGTTCATTTTGTTCGGTAGAGATCTCTGTGAAGACAAGTGTGATCCTTCTCTTGACTTTTTCCCTATAGTAAACGGATGCGAAATATACTTTTTCTCTCATAGTTCCCCAAAAAAAGAAGTCGAGGAAATTGAGATTGGAGATATTGTAGCCCATTCAACAGGTCCTCCAAGTCTAATCCATAACTTGTTGAATTTTTTTTCTGAATTTGTTGTTCTTGTTCTCGCTTGATGTACAGGGGTTTAGTTTGAGATATACTAGCTAGTCCGTCGTTCTTGGTAAATTACCAAAAAATTCTTTGACTATTTTCCAGATTCATTTCCTGTAAGGTTCTCCAAATAGTATAAGCAACAAAGAAATCCTCGCAGCTGAAGAAAATGGCTTTCGGTCAATCCTCACAGTTACTGAAGAAAATGGTTTTCGGTCAAACCTTCAGAAAATTTGGTTGTGTCGTTTTCTGTTTTTTTATCACAATATGGATTTCCTATCTACGAGGAAATTAGAAGTTTACAATCTCATTTATACCTAAGAAACAGATGAAAAAATTGGAAACAAACGGAAATCAATCTAGTCGTTAATTTTCGGTAGATTGTTAGTGGGCTGATGAAATTTCTACTGATTCTAATAAATCTGATCTCTCGCTTTTGTTACCTGAATTTAAAATTTGGTTTTGTGGAATCTAAGAAATGATTTTAGTTTATTCAATGTTTTGAAAAACCAGTTGTAATTTATTATGAATTATTGATTATTTATACTCATCTATTCTAATACTGATGTAACGACTAGTTTGACTTAAATAAAAAGCAGGCCAGTTATTCCAATATAATTTATATACACCGCTTTTCAACTGTAGTCTGGTCAATTCAGACATTCACTCTTGCATAAATTCCCAATAAACTGAAAATTTGCAAGGATTTCGAGGACATGATTATAAAAAATTATAAAAAAAGTCCGCATCGATCCCATGTGTACAAAAAATTTGATTCCAGGTAAAAGTTCCAAAAAACGTTTTATTGAAATTTACAGCGAAACGGATAGTTTTATAATAAAAACATCTCAGATAAAAACGGTAGATCATATTATTATTTGCAAAAATTGTTCTCATCCGTTTTTCATAACCATTGCTAAGAGAAAGAAGTTTTAAAATTTATTTCAGTAGTATTCTCCATGATATGCACTCGCTTTCGCTTCACAAGTTGTTCTGTATGGATTGTGAAGGCGTTTATACAGGGTGTTACATAATAGTATATCACAACTTGAGGAGGTAAATTTACGTGCAATTTTAAGAAAAAAAGTTCATATAAATATAGGTGCCCAAAAGCTTCGTTACGGAGCTGCAGGGAGTTGAAATTTCCGGAAAAAATTGTTTTTTTCATCAAAACTCCTGCAGTTTTTGAGATATTCCGCCCAAATTTGGAATGTAAGCTATTTTTTTACAGCCTCCATAATTACACGTCCTAAATTTTAACTAGAATCTACAAGGTGTTTCCTTTTCCGGAGCTATGTCTTCTTTTTCCCTTTCAAACTTTTTTGCAGTACGCCACTGATCAGCGTACAATCAATTTTCGTCATCTTCGTTCAATTTAGAAACTTATTCAGAAAATTATTTAACGATTGTATGCATTCGCTGAATTGAAAGCACTTCTAATTAAAAAAATGACTAGTAGGCTTTGATTTTTTTCATTTATTTATTTATTTTGACAGTTGCTGAAGTTGTACCAGTGTCTGCTCGAATTGTTCATTGAATTAACGATTAGTTTCAAGACTTTTGAAGTTATTGCTGTAAGAAAAAAGGATAATTTTACTAACGCCGAATTGGCTGATATCCATTACATGTACAGTCTGGCTGACGGAAGCACAACAGAAGCTAAGCGATTATATCAGGTGTGCTTTCCAAATCGAGTAACACCAGAGAGGCGAACATTTTCAAATATCCACAGAAGGTTTTGGGACACTAGTACATTTACTGCAAATAATCATTTAAAAGGTGTAACTCAAACTATGAGAACTACAGATATTGCGGAAGAAGTTTTGAATTGTATTGATTTGAATCCTCATGTGAGAACAAGAAAAATTGAAAATCAGTTGAATATTTCACATGTTCTAGTTTGACTTTTATTGTACCCGTTTCATATTCAACGCGTACAAACTCTACTTTTCTCGAGATTTTCCTTCAAGACTGAATTTCTGCTAATGGTTCTCAGATAAAATTAGAGAAAATGCTCAATTTGATAGTGAAATAATGTTCACAGACGAAGCTAACTTTTCGAGAACTGCTATCACAAACTTTCACAATAATCATTATTGGGCTGAGGGAAACCCCCATTTGATTGAAGAATCTCATCTTCAAGAACAATTCTCACTAAATGTCTGGGTCGGAATAATTGAAAATTATTCGATTGGGACATTTTTCTTGCCTAAAAGACTAAACGGTCCCGTTTATTGGCAATTTATTGAGTGGTTACCTTTATTGCTCGAGGATGTGCCACTTTTTGTGAGAAACATAATGTGGCACCAGCACATTCTAGTGGTGAAGGTAGGGAATTTTTGAATAATACACTCAACAACCGATGGATAAGGTCGGGGTGGGCCAGAAATATGGCCTCTTAGTTCCCCAGACTTAAATAGTTTAGACTTTTTCTTATGGTGATATCTCAAAAGTTTAGTTTATACCACTCCAGTGAACACTGTAGAAGAATTGAGAAATCGAATAATAATCTCTTGTGGCACGATAAGAAATACCCCAGGAATATTTCAAAGAGTGCATGATAATATGTGAAGAAGGACAGAGGCCTATATTCTTGCAGGTGGAGGACACTTCTAGCGATTTATTTAGTTTTTAATTGTTCTTTTTTTAGTTTGATATTGAATAAGTATAAGTTGAGTCTCAGAAGACGAGCTTTCAACATAAAAGCAAATTTCTGACATACCTATCGACTATTTCTATAATTTTTTTATTTAGCGAATAACATACAATTCAAATAATTCAAATGCAATAATTTTTCACTCGAAAACGGTTGGAGATACAAAAAACTTACAAGTGTCAAAAATGCATATTTCATTGCAAACTGTTAGGAACAGGCTCAGAGAAGGCGATATCAGACCAAGGGTGGCGAAAGGCGAAAGAAGAGCACGTTAATTGAATAACAAACAAACAAATCATATCAAAAAAGAGCAGAAGTAGGTAGCTATTGTAGAAAAACTTTATTGACGATGGAATTGAGTTTCCATGATACTCTGACATTAAAAAATTGCTGCTGCAATCAACATCGCCGATGCAATTTCGTAGGTATCGTAGATTTTCAATTGCTAGTGAGATGATCTGAAGTTGTATTAAAAACTGAAAAAGTTAGTGGGTAATTTTCAAATACCTTGTAAGTGAAAATGCTTCTAAAAAGTACATTATTATGGTGGTAATGGTAATGGAAATTTATTAGCTTTTAAAAAGATTTGTAAGGCGCGTCAACATATAAGTGGGTAACTAAGAAAATATATAACAGATCACACTGCAGAAGGAACAAACAAAATTGTAACATGAGATCAATCAGGTTTAGTAGAAATATCGAGAGCAAAATATTTTTCAATTCATAGATTGATTTTTGCAATAAGATATTTTTAATTTTTGATTTGAAAAGTTACCCAGAAGACTCTGCGGCAGGTGATTGAACATTTTTCTGCCCAGCCACAGGTAAGTATCCTGAGACTTCTTCAGCCTTATATTCAGTTGAACAAGGTTCTCGCACTGTCTAGTTGGATAATTGTGATAATTAGAGTGTTTTAAGTATGAATCCTTCGTTTTATAGATGTAGCATAAGCAGGTGAGTATGTAAACAGCTGGTAATGTAAGTATTTTTAGATCCCTGAAAAGTGGTCTACAACTAGTGGTCGAAGATACCCTCATTGCTCTCTTTTGTTGCAGGAATACTTGTTGTGTGTGAGGTGAGGCTTCCCTGAAAAGAATGCCGTATATTGCAAAACTGTGAAAATTAGCAAAATATGTGAGTATAGCAGTAACTTTATTCACTATAAACTTGATTCTTATGATCGAGTAGATAATTTTCTGGATAAACTTTCAGTGTGTTCTGACCAGTTGAGGGCGCTGTCCAGATGAAAACCTAGTAGTATGATTGTCCCTGGCTCAGTTGTGTTTTATTCTTGTTCTGCTTAAGACCGTTGGCTTCAAACCATTCAGCGGGCATGTTGAGTCTTTCATTCGTCAGATCAAACCTATCCTCGTTTATGCTTATTATTATTGAATCGTCAGCGTACAGACACAAATTTTTGGGCCCCAGATGCTTAGTAAGATCATTTATATAAACACAGAATAGCAGGCAGAATAGTTGGTTTACGGAAGACCGAAAAACATGATTATTATTTTGTTTAGTGATTTTCAAGTCCAAAAATTAATGGAATCGTTCTGTTCAATTTCTATCGTGAATTTAATGTTCAAATGGATGGAATTAATGAAATTAAGAAATAAGTCTGATTGACGAGTAGTTCCAATGAAACATACTAAGATGTCGTCAACATATCTATACCAATAAAGAAATTTGGAAATGAGTGGATGTGTATGAATTTTCTGTTCAATATTATTCATAAAAATCTGTGCTCTGCTCTTAAAATTATTGTTCATTCAAATCAAAATTTTCTATAAAAATTCTTTCGAATTGATAAATAACATAAAAACGTTAACCTACCACCTAACGCAAAACTTATTTCGTTTGATGTTGAGAATTTATACCCAAGTGTTCCTCCAGGTGATGTCAAAATATTAATCGAAAACATGTTGAATTCGAATCATGTTAACCACATAATTAAATCAGAAATATTGAATCTGTTGGACGTTTGCAAAAAAATTATTCTTCTTTCAACAATATCTATTACAGTAGTGAAAATTGTTTGATCATGGGAAATCCTTTGAGTCCACTTTTAGCAGAGATTTTTATGAATAATATTGAACAGAAAATTCATACACATCCACTCATTTCCAAATTTCTTTATTGGTATAGATATGTTGATGACATCTTAGTATGTTTCGAGAACTACTCGTCAATTAGACTTATTTCTTAATTTCATTAATTCCATCCATTTGAACATTAAATTCACGATAGAAATTGAACAGAACGATTCCATTAATTTTTGGACTTGAAAATCACTATACAAAATAATAATCATGTTTTTTCGGTCTTTCGTAAACCAACACATACTGATACAATTATACATAACTACTCATTACATCCAATTCAACACAAAGTTGCAGCTTTAAACAGCATGGTACATCGGTTACTCAATTTACCTTTATCAGTAGAAGATTATAATAAAGAGTTAAACATCATAAAACAGATAGCCATTAATAATTCATATAATCCGGATATGATAGATCTAATCATTCGTAAAAAACTGTATCAGAAAGCAATAAATGAAGTACATCCTATTCATAAAGACTATAAAATATTCAACAGTTTAACATTCTGCGGTTCTGCAAGTACAAATATTAAATCCTTTCTCGTCAAACAAAATCTTAATATAACTTTCAAAACTTCTAATAACTTAGGTAAACATATCAAAAATAATAAATCTCGTGTTGAAAATCAAGTAAATCAGGAATCTATAAACTCAATTGCGGTTCTTGTGATAAAATTTATATCGGTAGGACCTATAGGAGTTTTGGCATAAGAACATCTGAACATAAACGTAGCTTCGATAAAAATAAATCTTATTCAAATTATTCAAACCACCTAATAAAGAAAACCATTCATTCAATAAAAACTTTGACATATTACATATAAAATCAAAAGTTCAAAATTAGATCTCCTAGAAGCATTAGAAATAAATAGATACAAACATTCGGACAAGCTTTTGAATGAGCAGGTAGACGTGAATTATTCACCCCTACTTAACTTGTTTAATTAGTTTTTATTACCTTTCATACTAACTGTACAATGGCTCGGTGTGGATTTTCCTGTTATTCATCCAACTTGTTCTACGATTTGTTTATAATACCATACTCTTCATTCTGTTTGTCATTCTTGATAAAGCTGCTGTGTCAGCGAAACGTCGTCGAATTTTTTTCAAATAAAGTGTAGATTAAAGTTAAACCTTGTGTTTTTTATCTCATTTATATCATGGATCTATATCAAGTAACGGCCTCCACAATTCAAAAAATTCAGATTTATTGTTGCCCATATCGATTGGATTTTATTTTCTGCATTGTTTAGCAGTTCTAAATCTCTCTGCCTTACCGAGTTCTCTAGATGTTGTTTATATTTCGTTTTAAGCTCTTCGTAAAAACTTCTTGAGACTCGATCTTTCTTAACCAATGATACAGCGCTGCGTCTAACTGGTTTTTCAATTTTATTGTCTCAGCATCGATTTTGTTTTGCGAATTATTTTAACATTTATCTTTCTTTCAGGAAAACAGTATTCAACATAGTATGTCAAGGAACCAATTGTAGCCATCTTCAGCTCCAAGTTCCTTCAGATGTCACCAGTCGACGCTGTTGATAAGGTCCACAAACAGGTTCGTTTTCGAGACCGAGAAGATGCGGGTCAATGTGAATTCATTGTTTTCAGTTTTTTCTGTTATTATGTTAAGCAGTTGAGCACTGTGGTCAGAGAAATGATGATTAAGTGTTACACCCTCGCAATCAGAAAGTTCATAATTTAGACTACGCAAGATGCAGAAGACGTCATTATGCGCGAAGGCTCTTCCAATATGACACAGATTGTAAGTATCCATAATTTCAAGTAGTCTTGATCTTTGATTTGAATTTTGCAGCAAATCAACATTGAAATCTCCAGCCAAGGTTACATTTTTAATGGGAAGGTTGCATATATGGTTCAGTGCAGCATCAAATTGTGCTAAGAAAATGTCGAAGTCTCCTTTCGGAGGACGATAGGAGCAAATAACAGCGAGATTGATTTTCTGTATTTTCATTGCCGATAATTCTACGTGATTTTCTACTGAAAGATCTGTCGATCGATTTTGTTAGTATTGGATTGTACATTGAAGCTCAGTTTCTTCAATGAGTGGTTACTTTGGTTGGCTTGAAGTTTCAAAGAAGCCTGTTTTGTTCCCATGAAAAAAACTGTACCTTGAGACCGTGACTCATGATGGCCAATTCGATGACTTATATAGCTGATCCAGAATGTATATATCAGGTTCAAAATGGAAATAAATGCTTTTGACCCCGTCGCGAACTGGAGATGCTCCGACACCAACATATTCGGTATTGAACTTGGACCTGACATACAGCTAAACATCTTCAACACGCGTGCTTAGGTCGACTCTTCCAATATGCACAAAGGTTCTCCTTGGTATACCTCGAAAACTATTTCCACCTGTGAGCTCCCTCGTTCCAGAGCCGATTATGGTATTACTACGATTATGCAAATCCCGTTTGCTTTTTGTGGTGGACTGTTCAGTTCCTTGGGTATGCGATTTTTTTGTTTTTCTGAGGTTTGTGTTTACAATTTCCGAATGAGTTTGCTTGGAAATTACTTCATTCTGCGAATTTTTACTAGGCTTGGCAACGTCGCATAATGTGGTCGTAGATTTTACGGTTTGTTTATCTTCAGATAATGAACTTATAATAAATTATTTATCACTTAATGAGTTTTTGAGATTATCTATGATGTCTTCGGCATAATCCAATTGCACTTTCAACATTTTTACTTCACTTTCTAAGCTAATGTTGTCAATGTTTGTATCAAGGTTAAGTCCAGTTGTTATTTTGGAACTTTCGGAATTCCATCTATATCAGAGATATCACCCCTAACCAATTTTCGTAGTTCGTCACTAACTGATAAATTGTCAGGTACACATTTATTGATGATTATACAGGGTGCTTCAACGAAAACTAAACAGAGGCTATATCTACCAAGATATTAATTTTTGACCAAGACGCAAAATCATATCAATTTTTGTTTCAAGGGGGTCATCTTTTGGGGTACAATACTTGCCTGAAATATCAACCCCTAAGCGGGGGTTGCAATCCTTAAACATTTTGAATAAGGAAGATGGGTCGAGTGATAGCTGAGAATAAAGGTGGTACTTTTGTCTACATCGCCTTGAACGAATTTCCATTTTCAATTGAAAACTGTAAAAGATACAGGGTGAGGAACTGAAAGATAGGGAAGACTATTTTCCCGAGACTATCCAAGTTTCAGTGAGGTAAAATGGAACAGATCCATGCTGATCAATGGCAGTCATCATCAAGTACCATCCTCATCTCGATTTTCAACCCCTGGAGCAGGGGTGACAACCATTGAAATTTTCAGTAGCTCACTCTGTATCTTCTACAGTTTTCAATCAAAAATGAAAATTCGTTCACGGGGATGCAGACAAAGATAACACCTTTCTTTCGAGGCATCACTTGACCCATCTACCCTCTTACAAACTTTCAAGGGTGGTCACCTCTGATCTAGGGGTTGGAATTCGAGATGAGGATGGTATTTGATGATGATTGCCATTGATCAGCATGGATATGTTCCATTTTACTTCACTGAAACTTGAATAGTCTCAGGGAAATAGTCTTCCCTATCTTTCAGTTGCTCACCCTGTATCTTTTACAGTTTTCAATTAAAAATGGAAATTCGTTCAAGGCGATGTAGACAAAGTTACCACCTTTCTTTTGAGTCATCACTCGACCCATCTTCTCTATTTAAACTCTTCAAGGATTGCAACCCCCGCTTTGGGAGTTGATATATCAGGCAAGTTTTGTACCCCAAAAGGTCCCCCTTGAAACAAAAATTGATCTGTTTTTGCGTTTTGATCAGAAATGAATATCTTGGTAGATATAGCCTCTGTTTAGTTTTCGTTGAAGCACCCTGTATTGTTCAAATTTTCTTTGTTCATTCTAAAAAGCTCTCGAACGATTGATTCTCTTTGCGAAGCCATGTTGATATATAAGAGCAGACAAACTCCTGTCTATCTCCTATATTCAGAATTATTAAGTAGTGCATTGAAAATGCATTTACATTGTAGTTTCGTTTCCCATAGCTCTTCATACAAATTTTGGTGATAATTGATTCATTTTTTTACAGTATACTTCTAATGTCCCATATTCAGCGGTAACCCTATATCGTATGTCCATTTAGTGTGTGTTTGTTGGATAGTTCTGAAACCGTACATTGTATCGAAAAGGTGTGGATGAACGATAGGTAGATTTTAAACTGAGATTCATATCAAAGCTATGTTTCTTAAATGGAATAGCCTATTTTTTTTGTATCATTTGCGTATTTTCATACAGAAATAACTTGATTTTTTTTGTGTTAAAATGAAGATTAAACTCTTGTCGATCCTGTGAAAATAAAAAAAAGGGTTGACGTTTTGACGCGAATTCGGGTGTTGAACAATATTTCGGTCGCGAAGAGAATCGAGAAACTATCGCAAATATCATAATTATTGCAACGAAAATATGAAAAATGTTTTTTGTGCTCTGCACCTGGATGCGATAACGATACAATGTCGTACTCTAAGTTGTTGATAGTCAGCTGTGATTTTTTTGTTTGTTATTTCTTTATCGTGCTCTATTTCCGCCTTTTGGCCAATGACACGCCGGGGAATTCTGTCACCTCACTAACCCGGGAATTTTGCCAAACCCCTCTCGTGTCGAAGGAAGGGATCTTTAATGTCCAACACATCTCTGTTAGACAGGACCGACGGCTTTACATCTCCTCCTAAAGATGGATACTCAAGCAATTGCCAGAATCCGAAAAATCGCACCGACTTTGTGGGGATTGAACCCAGGTAACTCCGCGCAGGAGACGAGCATCATATCCCATACGCCACCGAGCCGGCTGTCAGCTGTGATGGTTGTTCGCGATTATTTTGTGAAAAATGTGCTAATTTATCTTAATCCTAAATTGACGCCAATGACCTCAAATGAAAACATGTTATGAAATTTTATTGCGAACCTTGTCTGCAGGGAAATACTTTTCAACCTTTACACCACATGAGGACGATATAATTCAAAGCAAGGAAAAATCATTAGTATACTGAAGAAAGTATTGTCAGACTTAAGAAGAAATTCAAAATGTTAGAAATGAGATGAAAAAAATTAACAGCAAAGCATACTCAGACGTACTGACTCTGTCATCGATTCCACAACAGAATACAGTATTACCAAACAATGTGCTTTATATTATCTGTAAACCAATAAATACTCAAGATAGTGAAAAAACAAAACAAAAAATAGAAACTAATTTTAAAAAGCACAAAATTTCACTAAGAATTGACTCAATGAAACAAAAGTAATGGATGTACACTCATTAAGTGTGCCTCAATTAGCTCTAGTGAAAGAATGAAAAATGAACTAGTATCTCTAATGCGGGAAATTTATGACATTACTGAGACCAAACTGAGTAACCTGAGCATATACATCGCTATTATTAATAAGAACTTCAAAAAGAATGAAATAATGCAAGAATTAAGGAATCAGAACGAATTTCTGGATGAGAACAACCAAATGAAGGTGTCACTATTTGGAGAAAACAAAAACAAGTATACAGTTCACCATAGTTGAATGCAATAGTTCTACTTTCACGAAAAATAGCTGCGGAAGGTGTAAGAAGTTATTTTGTTGGTGAAACCTTGTGGTAAGGTGTTATAAGTGCTACAATTGTAAGTACATTGGTCCAAATTATACAGGGATATCCACCGGGACCGTCCGTTCTTTTTTAAGTTCAAATTACAATATTAAGCTGAAATTTTATACGCTGCCATAATTAGCGATTTCCAATTGAAGTGAAATATTTTCGAAGTGATACCATTTCCGGTTATACCGGAAGTGGGTCATCACTTTGTTATTTCAAATGGCAATCTACATTTTTTTTTATACATCTAGAACCGACATTTGAGCAAGGCATAAAATACCTGAGTTGTTGGTACTTATCTGTCAAAACTTTTGACAGATTTAATTTTTTTTGTTATAAACTCGATTTTTGAGGAACATTTAAAAAAATTGTAGCTCGTAGATCTTTTGCACTACAGACACAATTTTTGATTGGGTGGATAGAAGAAGGATCAAGGAACTTTTTAAGCAGTCTACACATGTCAAATGTTCATTGCGTTGTTTTGTATGATTTTTTCAATTTGGCCTTTTTCAAACAGCAATAACTCAATTTTTTCAAATTGCACGTGCCAATTTTTATATCGCCATCAGATGAAGCGTCAAATTTCAGATGGAATTGTATAAGCATGTACTATACCCATCTCTTATAGTTCCGAAATAATTTGAGAATATTCTGAATTTTGATGATTTTGCAAGAACTAACAGAGAATGCTTTGAAATATTTGAATCAAGTAGCTGAACTGGCTACGCTCACCTGACAGGTGCCTAAAATTAATGTACTTGTCACTTCGTTCATTCGAATTTGATATTTCATCAAGAATTGTTTGTAATTTGAAGTGAAAATTTTTGAAAAACACCAGACTGATAATAAAATGGCTAATTATTCAAACGAGAATATGTTTAATCTCTTTTTAATTCATGGCGAATGTCAAAAAGTGGTGTATAGAACTTGCAGGCAATTCAATAACCAATTTCCAAATTTGGCGCCTATGAGTAAAACAAAGTTTCAAAGGATTAGAAGCAATTTTCTGCAATTTGGAGGAACAAAATACTTAGAAACTAGAAGAAAACCAATTCTCGAGGACGACGACAATCAAATTAATACGCTAGCGTATTTTCGTGGCAATCCATTTAAGTCCATTAAGTCAGCATCAATGGATAGTGGATTGAGTTATACTTCCATTCAAAGGATCCTTAAGAAACATAACATGCACCCGTATTCTTTTATCATACTACAAAAATTGAAACCAACCGGCCTTCCCAAGTGGCTAAATTTCTGTGAAAATGTATTAATTCGGCTTCAAGAAGATGAGACAATTCAGCAAAAAATTATATGGTCTGATGAAGCCAAGTTCAATAAAAGTGGAATAACCAACAGGAGAAATCGACATTTTTGGGCCACAGAAAATCCACATTTCATTGAGGTTATTGATTTCCAAAATAAATTATGCATGGACGTTTTTGCAATTTTAATGAATGATTTGTTGGCTTATAACATTTATGAGTAAAATCTTCATGGACAAAGATACCTGGAAATTTTGAGAAGAACATTAGCAAATTTTTTAGATGGATTACCCCTTAACAGAACGGCAGCTAACAGAAATGTTCGAGGATAGAAGGTGAGGTAATCAAGGACCAAATTTATGGCCTCCGCGTTCTCCGGACCTGACGCCCCTTGGTTTTTATTTATGGGGCAAAATCAAGAGTGAAGTGTATCTTAACCCTGTAAGAAGTAAAGAATAGTAACTAGAGCGCATTCATAATGCTTTTCGTACTATTGATCCTGAGGAAACTAGGAGGGTAACTCATCATGTTCGTAACGAGCTGTCAAGTGTATCGAGCAAAATGGGGTCCATATTGAACATTAATTCAGATCGTAAATTAGTTTTCTCCTATGATGTTTGCTATAATTTATTCGTATTAATGTAATTATCTTCGATGATTGGTTTTCGCTTAGTTCCTACAATTTTGTTCATCCAAATTGTAGAAAATTGCTTCTAATGCTTTGAAATTTTATTTTACTCATAGACGGTAAATTTGGAAATTGGTTATTGAATTGCCTGCAATTTCTATCCACTACTTTTGACATTCTAAAATGAATTAACAAAAGATTAAATATATTTTTGTTTGAATAACGAATAACGTGGTTTTATTCCAAATGTGTTGTATTTTTTGAATATTTTCAATCTGAAATAACGACAATTCTTGTTGAAATATCAAATTCGAATGAACGAAGTGACAAGTACATTAATTTTAGGCACCTGTCAGGTGAGCGTAGCCAGTTCAGCTACTCGATTCAAATATTTTAAAGCAGTCTCTGTTAGTTCTTGCAAAATCATCGAAATTCAATATATTCCCAAATTATTTCGGAACTATAAGAGATGGGTATAGTACATGCTTATACAATTCCATCTGAAATTTGACGCTTCATCTGAAGGCGATATCAAAATTGGAACGTGCAATTTGAAAAATTTTAGTTCATGCTGTTTGAAAAAGGCCAAATTGAAAATATCATACAAAACAACGCAATGAACATTTGACATGTGTAGATTGCTTAAAAAATTCCTTGATCCTTCTTCTATCCACCCAAGCAAAAATTGTGTCTGTATTGCAAAAGATCTACGAGCTACAATTTTTTTAAATGTTCCTCAAAAATCGAGTTCATAACAAAAATAATTAAATCTGTCAAAAATTTCTGACAGATAAGTGCCAACAACTTGGGTATATTACATCTTACTCAAATGTCGGTTCTAGATGTATAATAAAAAAGGTAGATTGTCATTTGGAAAAAGAAAGTGATGACCCACTTCCGGTATAACCGGAAATGGTATCACTTCGAAAATATTTCACTCCAATTGAAAATCGCTAGTTATGGCCGCGTATAAAATTTCAGCTTGATATTGTAATTGGAACTTAAAAGTTTTTAACGGACGGTCCCGGTGGATATCCCTGTATAGATTTCTATTGCAATAAAGATTATGAAGCAGACAATTTTTCTTGTATTAATTGTAATGAAAATAATATCAAATATAAAACAAAATGTAGCATAGGCCACTAGGTTCTTGATATAGATTGCTCTCTTCTCAAAATTCAAATCCATAAGCTGAAAGAGCGAACGGACTACACTGTTCTCGATATATTAGAGTTATGGATAATTATGAATACACTTTTGAAGATTACCGTACTAATAATCCAAAAAAATGGAGACTTCTCTGATGTGGTAGAATTGAATAGATAGTTTGCTTCACAAAAACTTCTACATTTTAGAGTATTTCATCTTAATATATCAGGAGTTTGCATAAGAATCTTGACCAGTTGAAGGTTGTGCTATGTCAATTACAGGTTTCTTATGATATTGTTGTATTGACTGAAATATGGCGGTTGTTGGACCCTAATATGTACCGCATGCCTGATTATGATATTTTGGTGGTAAAATCAATGAGAATAGCGGTGTTGTGATATTTGTCAGTTCTATTTTTAAACGGTTTTATTTAGCTCACCCCGTTTGTTTTATTTATTCTTGGGTCAAATTTAGTAATTCAAATTTCACCCTCTTCCTGTCAACCGATTAATCTGAAATTTTGTATACACTTTGGATTTTGGTGACAATACAATTATATTTATTCATTATCATTATAAATACAAGATGGCCGCCGCTACAAAATGGCGGATAATTTATGTTTCATTAATCCCATCAATATGGGTATCAAATGAAAGGGCTCAACAAACAGAATACAATATACTATAAAAATTGAAATCCAAGATGGCGGCCGCTACAAAATGGTGGATAACATAGCTTTTATCAATCCCATCAATATGGGTATCAAATGAAAGGGCTCAACAATCAGAATACAATATACTATAAAAAATTGAAATCCAAGATGGCGGCCGCTACAAAATGGCGGATAACGTAGGTTTTATCAATCCTATCAATATGGGTATCAAATGAAAGTGCTCAACCAGTAGAATACAATGTATCCAGCCTCAATTCACCACCCAAGTCAAGATTTTGTATCGTGTTGAGGACTGTGTGGCGTTAGGGTGGCTAAAAATGATACGTCGTTAGCGAAATAAAAACTAAAAACTAGAAAATAAAAATAGGTAAAAAAACTTTTTAAGTTAAACGGTTTTATGTTAAACATACATTGCACTGTTTAAGATAAATGTACTAAAAACCAAAAAATAATAAAATAGATACAGTCGTGGGAATTATAAACATATGCATAGACTAGACTAAAATAAAACCATGGGGCACGTCAATTGTCTACAATCGTTGATTAAAATGTTTGTTTTGTAATGTTACACTAGAATTATTAGGCAGTTGTGCAACCGACAACGATGGACGTGTGATAAGTAGGGCTAGAATGTGGAAACAAGCTAGCAAGCTCGATTATAAACGAGTTTTAGGGTTTCATAGTGGTGAGCGAGTAGTACTTTTGTCATATGTTTTGTCGATTAAAGACAAACAACAAGCAGTGAAACGATTCCTCGCCAGCCAGCAGTGTGAATGTCCAACGATAAACTAGTTAAAACATCTCTTTTATTTACATGGAGTGTATAACTATTAGAATTTCCATGAGCAAGAAAATAGTAAATAATTTCCTCACCGTCAGCGGGCCAACTGCCTAACGACGAATTAAACGATTCTTCTATCGCACATTAAGTCGATAATTTGTAGACAATTGACGTGCCCCACGGTTTTATTTTAGTCTAGTCTATGCATATGTTTATAATTCCCACGACTGTATCTATTTTATTATTTTTTGGTTTTTAGTACATTTATCTTAAACAGTGCAATGTATGTTTAACATAAAACCGTTTAACTTAAAAAGTTTTTTCACCTATTTTTATTAACTATACTTTTGATATGGACTGTGCCAATGGTATAGAGTTAATGACGGTTGAAACTTCTTTTGGTGGCAAGTGTTGGTTTAGCCACAGCTTATGGTGTGTGTCAGAAAAAACATAAGTGAGAATTCAGGAAATGTAACAGGGGAACCATACTATCTTGTATATGATTCAATAAACGAGTGAAAAACCCTGAGGAAAAAACTCGTTTCTCTGTTGCTATTGCACTAGCAATAGCTTGTCTGTTTATGATGTGTAAGTGTCGTGTGTAAATAAAGAGTACCAAAGATTTTTCTGCTTAGCCGCTTCATTCTCTCTTGCTTTAAATGATTTCCAAAAACAAGGATGAATGGAAGGGGATTTGGGACAGGAATCTGTAACAATGGAAAAAGAAAACCAGCAGAAAAATATTTCAACAATCAAACTTCTTTTATGTCTAAATAAATCTAAGAAAAGATTTTACATAGCAAGCAAGGTCATGAAAGGGACTAAGGAGATAATAAAAAAATACATAATCTGCGATATTTCCTCAAATTCCGTCTCTGTTTAACCGAGAGAGCTCCGATGGCCAGGTTCAGTTTTCCAAATGATGCCGATTATGATCTATAGATGTTTTAGAATCATTATGGACCCAATAATCTGCGTTGACATCGCCCATATATTATTTCTTCGTGGAACTTGTTTAATATAAAGAAAAATTTGAGGAAAAATTTTGACAGTCGTTCGAAAAAAAAATACAGAAAAATTATGGAGAGAATGGGTTCATTTTATGAGAAATACAATAACCAGATCTGAGCGGAAAACGTGTATTGAACATCTATTTATTTAGGTTGATATTCATCAGGACCAATCAGTGGTGCTTCAGGTGGATACAATCATCGATCGATACGATCATTATCCTATTATTTATATGCTAGGCATCCAGGATCCAAATAATGGGCATTTCAATACCAAAGTGCTCAGAAAACACATAGATTACGGAAAAATGAATGATGACTAACAAGCAATTTGTTGGAATAATGTATGCAATAAGACGGATGTAAATATATTGACAAAACGATTTGTTGATGTATTGACCAGATGTATCAACAAACATATCAAAACAATAGTATCAAAGAAGAAAGATTTGAAATGAATAGATTACACAAGGAATTATAAAAGCTATCAATGATAATAATAATAATAATCCTCAGGAGCTCAGGAACATTGTTTTTGAGTACGGGCTTAGCGAACCCGAGGTACCCAAGCTTAACCTGGCAGTAGGTATAAAATGCAACTTATCCAATGATGTATAATCTAAGGAATGAACGGGTGAATCGACATTGTACCACCATAACCTCTTGTCGCGTTCAAGATTTAGGAAGAGGGTCTAGTTCGGATAGTGAGTCACAGTCTCCCTCGGTTAGCGACGGAAGCAGCGTGATATCGATTAGGGATACTGCAACACAAAACCAAGTGGGAAATAACATCAACACCTCCCAACCGACTCTTGATGTTTCAACGGCGGCGCAAGAAATGAATGCCTTCATTATGCGTTCCTATTACAAGATTACGAACTTGGAATCAGAAATGACAGCTTACAGATACGCGTTACATCTTGCGTTCATAGAAAAATATCCTGAATTACAGCACATATCCGAGCAGAGAATTTCGGATCAACGAAGAACAATCGTCAAAAACAGGCTACTTTCTTCAGAAACGCTGCAAAGCATACGACAAGAGGTCATAATGGAACTCAGAAGCGAAAATGATACTCATAACGGTATACCTGCCGGAGTCAATGAAAATGTTACAGATATCATTGAAGCCACGGAAACGAATATTAACATGGAACACCCTCCTGAGCCGAATCAGCAGAACGAATATATGTATTTAGCAAGATCAGAACTCAACAGAGCAACAACTGAATTCAGTGGTAGTAACCCAACTGAAAGACCTAAACTGCCCAAACTTAAGACGAACAAGAACACCAATATCATCCTAGCAAGCGTAAACGCAGTGTTTGAAGAATATACCGACCTGAACACCTTGGAGAAGATTCACACTTTGATTTACTGTGGAGCAGTAGCGGTTCTTCGACTCCACAAACAACAAATCTCCACAACTCTGATTCAAGCTGAGCCAAAAAGCGTCAGAAAACCACCATGGCAAAAACGACTGGAGAAGGATATTGATAATATTAGAGCAGAAATCGGTCGCCTCACAGAATTCCTGAGAAACAGAAAACCCTCAAGGCGCTTGAAATCACATATACGCAAAATTTATAGGAAAATTGGTACGAACACAAAACACCCTGATCACAAACAGCACATCGACGTTTATATGGACACTTTGAAACAGAAACTCCAAGCAAAAGCAAAGAGGCTTTCAAGATACGTCAAGTGTACTGAAAGGAAACACCAAAACCAAAGGTTTCTCCAAAACGCGGCCAATTTCCATAAGGGAAATAACAAAACTGCGACCAACAATAACAGAGAAGTACCTGACACACAGTGCTTGACCGACTATTGGTCATCACTATGGTCGCACCCCAAAGAACACAATAGGATATGCGGAATGGATCACGCATGAAAAACAACGCCTTGATATCAAACATATGGACTTCGAAGCAATAACGGAGGAAGAAATCACAACAGTAGTTAGAGCGACCAACAATTGGAAGGCCACAGGTATAGATAATATCCATAACTTCTGGTACAAGAAGTTTGATAAGCTCCATGGAGACCTAGCAAAACAGCTCACGTATGTTCTTCAACATCCCAAGAAAACACCCACTTTCCTAACACAAGGATTATCATATATGCTACGAGCGATAGAACACAGGATCCGTCTCAATATAGGCCAATCACTTGCCTGCCAACACTCTACAAAATACTCACCTCATGCATATCCAACCGAATATACCAACACCTTGACGACAACAATATATTAGCAGAGGAGCAGAAAGGATGCAGAAAGAAACACCACGGGTGCAAGGAACAACTCATCATCGATTCTGTGATAATAAAACAGGCACACGTAGGGCATCGGAATGTTCATTCAGCTTTTCGCGATTATCTGAAGGCATTCGATAGTACCGCCCATTCTTGGCTTGTTGAAGTATTGCAGATATATAAAATCCACCCAGCCCTGGTAGAATTCTTGAAGACAACAATGACACACTGGCGCACGTCTCTGCAGGTCAACATGAACAATCAGTCAATTAAAACCGACGAGATACCCATACGTCGTGGAATTTTTCAAGGAGACTCTTTGAGTCCACTATGGTTCTGTTTAGCTATGAACCCATTGTCCTCAATGCTCAATAGAACAGGATACGGATTTAAGATAAAAACAGATAGGAATTATCATACAATCTCCCACCTGCTGTATATGGATGACATCAAATTATATGCTTCGAACAAGAAGCAATTGGATGATTTGCTGAAAACTGTCAGTGAGTTCTCGGCAAATGTTCATATGAAATTCGGGATTGAAAAATGTAAGACCCTGAACATTCAAAGGGGAAAAATCATAGATGGTGAAACACAACTTCCAAACGGTGATATTATACAGTGCATAAAGAATGGCGAAATATACAAATATCTGGGATACCAACAAGCCAGATTCCTAGACCAAAAACAATCCAAGGAAAAGATTCGTTCAGAATACAGTCAGCGTATGAAGGCTATGTTAAAATCAATGTCAAACTCGGGGAATCTAGTCAAGGCAATTAACACCTATGCCATTCATTCCAGTGTTGCTTTACTCATTTGGAATAATCAGATGGACTAAGACAGAACTGGATGATATTCAAAGGCAGACCCGAACGATGCTGGCAAAGTACAACAATCATCATCCAAAATCGTCTGTGATACGAACAACTTTGATGCGGAAAGAAGGAGGACGCAGATTAATAGATGTTGTCAATTTACACACCGAACAGATAAAAATCTCAGAGAATTCTTCTCTGCAAAAGCTCTCACTTCTAACCTCCATAGAGTGGTATCGTTTGCTGATAAGGGATATACACCTCTAAATCTTGCTACCAGAGATGACCTTCTGAATCTACCATTCCTATCAGATACTGAAAAACAAGAGCAATGGTCAAGAAAGGAATTGCATGGACGACATCACCATGAGATTAATCAATCACACATCGACAAAGAAGCCTCCAACAAATGGTTGATGACAGGAGAATTATTCGCGGAAACAGAAGGATTCCTTATGGCCATCCAAGACCAAGTGATCGCTACAAACAACTACAAAAAATTTATTATGAAGGACGGAACATTACAAACAGATAAGTGCAGAAAATGCCATATAAGATCGGAGACTATACAGCATATTGCGTCCGAATGCGAACAACTGGCCAATACGGAGTATCTTCACAGGCATAATCAAGTGTGCAACATTATCCACCAGAAACTTGCACACAAGTACGGACTTCTGAACACCTTCCAGCCATATTACAAGTATCAGCCGGCGCCCGTATTGAAAAATTACTCTATCAGATTATACTACGATAGGCCTGTTATCACTGACAGAATGGTGACGAATAATAGGCCGGACATAGTGGTGTATGATAAGAGAGCCAGAACAGCAATGCTGGTGGATGTCGCCATACCGAATAATAACAACGTGCTGAACAAGTTCCAGGAGAAAAAGTCCAAATACACAGACCTTGCTATTGAGATCAAGCAGATGTGGCACCTCGATAAAATAGATATTGTTCCTGTCATCGTATCCTCGAATGGTTTAATACCCAAAACTTTGCATGATAGCCTTAAGAAATTAGAATTGCATAATAATACCTATATAGAAATGCAAAAAGCTGTAATTCTTAATACATGTAGGATAGTTAGGAAATTTATGTCAAGTATATTGTAATCGAGCCTATTCCCTTTGATTGCTAAATCTGGGAAAGGTAAATTATATCCAGCTAACAGCTGAGATAGTGCATAAGTCCACGATAATAAATATATAATGGAAAAATAAGATCTCTGAAGACTGAAAGGATGGAGTTGTGACCGAAAATTTTAAAATTGCAGAAGCTTTCAACTCATTCTTTTCTCTATTTGGGTTAATGATAAAATTTAAGCTAGAAATAGAAATAATTCATTGCATAGAACCATCAACCAACTTAGCATCATGGTTCATCCTACCTGCGAGAGAGAAATTTTTACAATAATAAAGTTATTGATCGCTCCGGGTTTGGGTGGAATAATTTCAACTGTTTTGATAAGGATAGCGGATGAAATTTTCACTCCTCTCACATCTATAATGAATTTACCAATTGAGTCTGATTTCTTCCCATTACCATTGAAAAGTCTTTCACTTCCAGTAAATCTAAAATGATCGAAAAAAGCAGAACTAGGACATTCCTAGATAAGTGTAAGATACTGAATGAAAATGAGTTCGGATTTAGACATGGTAAATCGACACAAGATGCAATCGCTTACCTATCATCCTTGATATATCGATGTTTGGATAGAAATAAACCTGCTTGTGTATTTTTGTCGATTTGGCAAAAGAATTTGATTGTGTTGATCATCGAAAGCTGTTCGAGACACTGGATGATTATGGGTTTAGGGGTGATGCCTTGAAGTGGTTCAAGAGTTATCTAAGTGATAGAGAACAGGGTGTAGAGATTCATATAGTAAAATTTCCCCATTTGAAAGATGTGGGGTGTTCCAAGGGACAAAGCTGGAACCAATCCTCTTTATTATTTACATCATCTCAATTTTCTCTCAATCTATCAAGGGCAACTCGATAGCTTTTTCCGATGACACTGCCATATTCTATGACGATGCAACCTGGACATGCTTGAAAGATATAGTAGAAGAAGATAGGAAACTTATACTGAATTTCTTTGACTCTAAGTTACTTACAATGAATATGGATGAAACGAAGTTTGTTCCATTTTCTAATAGCCAACAACCTTGCCATCTTATGAACATCTTGAATGTGGTAGCTCTACTGATCCATGTGAAATAAAGAGGAGTGAAGGTAAAAAGTATTTAGGAGTAAGTTTTGACAACCATATTAGGTGAAATGGACATATAGAGAAATCGATCAAAAAGCTTCGAATGTTGATACCTAAATTGAGATTCTTAAGAAAATTCTGCAGCATTGACTTGATGCAAACTGTCTTCTTTGTGTTGGTGCAACCACATTTAATGTATGGACTACTTGGATAGGGCGGAGTAACTAAATATTACCTGAATGAATTGGAAGTTACCCAGAAATGGATATTAAAAATAATTTTCAGTAAACCTTATCGCTATCCAACTGAAAGGCTCTTTGAAGAATCAGGTAAAATGAATTTGAGAAAATTATATTACATTACACTGGGTCTACATCAGAGGAAGAACATTTCAACCGCAAACTTCAACAAGCATGAGTACCATATTCCACACGAAAATGGGGAGGATTGGACCTATTGCCAAAAATAAACAGAACTATAGTTCAAATAGCACATACTATCTTGGCACCAAGAATCTATAATTGCATTCCTATTATCATAAGGAATGAAGCAATATTCAATATTTATAAACGAAAATTAAAAGCTATCACAGACCCGTCTACAAATAAGCGCAATGATAGATGTAAAGAACTCTTATGTACACACATAGCATGGTATAATGATATTTAATATGGACTGAGCAAATACTACCTCTAGCTAAATAAAAAAAATGTTTAGATTTAATTCATATTATTTTGAACTTGTACATAATGCATACTTGTATAATAAAATTTCCCTCACACAAGGCTTATCTTGAAAGTGGAACCGTGGAGCATGGAATCTCTTCCATGGCTAGTGGTGAAACTAACGAGGGGAGATGCCTTCGAGAATTTTCATCTGTTTTGTTTTGTTTATTGTTATTGTTTGATGATTGATGAATTAATTGTCTTTATCAATAAACATTATTATTATTATTGGGAAATTTTTGAACCTAACTGTTCTTGAATTATTCGAGATTTTCTAAAATTTTGAAACTTGCTTTAACCTCTTTCTGTAGTTTTCAGGATTATCAGAATATTTCAACCCAGAGACCAAATTTTTTTGAGGAACAGTGGTTTTGTAAAAAGCAAAGCGAATGATAGCAGAATTATTCAGGGTGTTCATTTTTTTTGCCAAAAGTTGGAAACATTCAAATCACATTATTTTTCTTATTTAAAATGAACATTCTGTATTGGATGATTGAATCTGATTAAGAATTTTAACACCTATCGAATGGTGTATAGGTATTTTATTGAAAACTACAATAATATAAAATGTCTACTTTCTCCTTAAAAACACTTTTCCATTCGCGTGAGATCTGAAGATCTGAGAGGCCAATGGATAAACCCTCCTCGACCAATCTACCTGACCTATAGAGTTCTTGACTAACTTCGAAGGCAAAATGTGAATGAGTTCCATCTAACTGAAACCACATTCTATTTTGAACTCTTCCTGGAAAATTTATTCTCCAAAATAGTAGAAAATTTTGACCATTCAATGGTCTTTCAAAAAAATATGATCCAATTACATAATTTTTCGCAATCCCTTTCCAAACATTAAGGGATAAATTATGCGAAAAATTGCTCATTTTCTTGAAAATGAAAATTGTGTCCATTCACAAATCTATTTTTATGGAAAAATCCATCCACTAATGAATAAGATAAATTTGTAGAAATTTTCATTCTCAACCAATTGTGCCTGCAATAATTCACAAAACCCTTGTGTTTTTTTCAAAATTCTGCTCCAGTAATACTTTAAATGTCTTCGATACTGGAGATTTTTTTATATTTAAGTTTTTCTACTATAACCAGTTAAATTTGCAGTTGATTTTCTTCATTTAAGAATGTCTTTGTCCAAAGTTTTTTCCATAATTGACATTGACACAATTAACACTTTCAGTCTCCTCAAAGCATCGCTTCGAATTACCAAAAGATTCTACTCGGGATGTCTGCTTTCTGTGGGATATGTGGCGTCATACGAAATAGAAGCCAATAAGTAGTTTCCATAGTTGTTTTCAATTGCATACACCATATTCACTAAATCTTCTTTACTAGAACTCATAATGCTGGGAAAATGAGAATTACTTGTAGGTGAGAATAAGAAATTCACGGGTAGTATTTTTACAATGAAAGTGAACACTGAGTCAATAATTAATATAGTAACATAGTTTTTGCTATATTCTTTCACATATGGTAAACATAAATTCAATAAGTAATGGTTGCAATTGTTTTTGAAGTCAATCAATCAGACTTACCGAGAAATTGTTAAGTGTTGCATTTAAGGTTTTAGAGAAGTTATTTCTAGCACAAATGGCTCCTCCTTTCCTGGAGAGAAAATGATCAAAATTTGGTAGATGAACCACAATTATTCGAGAGACTTTTGAATAGCCGGGAAATATTGCTGATTTCGAAGTAATATTCTCAACGATTAATAGGAAGCATTAAGATTCAATAAATCTTTAGATTTGAAGTGAGCACATGGCCTGTATTGTTTTATGACATACTATGAAAAAAACTACGAATGAAAACAGTGCGTATCGGTGAAATCGCAAGATTGAAGAAGAGTTCACTACAAAATTGATGACATGAAACATTATTGGAATAACTCCTGAAGTTCGGGGTTAACCGCCTCGGTAGCTGCACTGTTAGTGAGCAAGTATATAGAAATATGCTTACCCGAGGCCCCTTTTTCGAATCCGAGTTCAAGTTATGGATGTTGTCCTGAACAAAAATTGTGGTACTTGGAAAAGTCGCCCAAAGAGTGCATAAACTTCCGAAGACCAGATAAGTTGTAATCTTTGTGGTGGCAGTTATCATTGCACGGTCTGGGAGAGTGGTTTGGAATCCACTATAAGCTGTAGGTCCACCTGTGTAGATGGGCTAAGTTCCCGAGCACATTGTTAAAACATATAACAAACAAACAAGTTCGGGGTTACTTTCGAAGAAAAAGAAGAAGGTAAACATTTCCTGTAAGTGAATCAAAAATGCCTTTGAATTCGTGAACCGTTGAAAGCAGGTATGCTAAGGTGAAACACTATTTGTTAGGTGTTGAAGTTCTCATTTAGATTCAACCATTCAATACAGTATGTGTCTTTTGAAATAAGAAAAATAATGTGATTTGAATGTTTTTAAATTTTGACGGTATAAAATAAATACATTGATTTTACTGTCATCCGCTTTACTTTTTACAAAAACAAAAAAGTTTTGGTGTTTTAGTAAAAATTTTCTTATAATGCTGGGGGGTACAGCAAGAGTTTGGAAGACGGAACATATTCAAAGATTATTTCGAGATATGCAATCGTTTAAGCTCTACGTATTTCTTTTCACAACTTTTGGATACAATGTACAGTTGTAAACCTATCACACTACAGATGTGCTATAATTTCTGAACAAAAAAAGTGATAACAAATTATTGAATGGATATTTTTAGTAACTTATTGAAACAATATATTACGGATTGTTATAGGATAAATTTCTGAAACAGAATAGTTCTAATAAAAACTTCATCTGGGTGTTCCAAAACACCCCACATGGAATTGAGAAATTTCAAGAAAACATAAAAAGGTTCACTTAAAGACAATCGAATCGAGAATCGTGAGGCTGAAGACACAGTGACGGCATCAATAACCAATAATCTACAGCTTGAAATCCTCACTAGTATCCGATTAACTATTTAGATCTGGAATGTAGGAAGTGAAGATTTGTCACTAAACAAACAAACAAGTCGCTTCCGATGATGTTGAATAAAAAGTAAGTGACATATTTATGTATAGCAGAGCGTTCTGAAATTTGAATTTATTCCGTGAGCTCGTTACTATTCATCATTCAGTAAGGGGATGTATAACAAAAAAAAAGAAGAATTCAGTAGCCAAGAACAACCAGCAGGGAAAGAGGAAAAGAGGGTGATTAAATTAATTTGGCCGTTGTCTAAACAATGGCCGGCCCCGCTAATGGTAACCGTTTGCAGAAATTGCCGCCTCCGCTAGCTCCGTTATGCACGGTTATTTTTTATGTAGATTTTTCCCCAATCCCAAGAGATGAGAGATGCTACCCTTTCTACCGGGACTACTGCGAGCTTTTATGGCGTCGTTTTTGCACTATTAGAGAAGTCGTCAAAATGTTGAATTTATTTCAAGAGAACTTAGGTTTGGTTGTTGGGTAAGTAAGTTATAATATTGGAATGAGCGAACATTTTCCATTTTATTCAACGATAACCATTTTTCTGAAAAATTCTCGAAGGGACAAGAAAAATTTTCAAATTGATTGTTCTCGTGATAGATGATGGAATGACTTTCAACTGAAACTCGTTTCTGCCACTTCAGTTAGTGTTTCTATATTGTGTGGCGTATTCCAAGTATTGCTTCACTCTGTGAACGAATAGAACAATGTTTCGGTTTCTCGTTTATATCTCAAAAACATTGTACACAATTTTGTTTCCAATTATTTGAATGAAAAGAAAATTTTGTTCTGCGAAACATGGTTTCAGAAATATCAAGTGGTTCCGTCATTTCGCGTCAACCGCTTGTTAAAGTTCAGCGAACATAACTGCTCCGAACGGAAAAGTCACATAGTGGAAGTTGCAAAGCATTAAATTTTGGATCAAACACATTAAGCATTTTGAAAATTTCAATTTGCTCACTTCATTGCTGAGAACTAGTATAGTGTTCAGAGAACATCCTTCATTCAGCCTTCGAATGAAATGACATTGCGCCAAAATTCCTTGAGGGTATATTTGCAGGTGCGGCTGTGGAGACATTAACAATAACTTGCTCAGCAATTGAATCATTTAACTAATTTTCTAAGAGGATACTAAAATATACGATGGAACAAGATCACAGTTGAAAAGTCCACTCAGATAACTTTTCCAAAGATATTCATATTGAATTTGAGTTCCCTAACTGTGAAAATCTTTCTATTGAAGAAGGAAAACCACTTCCGATTATATTTTGTTCAAGAAAAGGCAATTAACGTAATATAACTAAAGAGATATTAGAAGTGTATATCATAGCAGACTGAGAATTATCATCAAGTATACTGGGTGATTCACCAGTGGCGTGGTGCTCTGTAGCTCGTACACTCTTGAAGATTTCATTTTTGTTCGAACGGTATTGTATTTAGAAAGTAAAAATCTACTTCAGCAATTTATTTTGAAGTAAAAAAATTGGGAGGTTTTTTCAGATTGGAAGACCACTTTTTTGTTGAAGATTCGAGAGCGTCCTAATCTTTGCTATAATGTCTTTGATTAATAAGTTTTTTGGTGAGTAGTTTCGTCACAGTATTTTTTTTTTCGTAAAAATTCATGAAAATAGGCTCTCACATCATCGCATGCTCCTTCGGCCAGAGAGGATTAATACTTTTTTCCTTCAGTTTTTTTATTGCCGAAGGATAGGTTTATTGATGAATTGAAATAGATTATCCTCATTTTATACAGGAGTGACTCGAAAAATGATTGAGTATTGTAATTTTAAAAATACCATATCTTGTTTTTTTCAAATGGAACGTCCTGTATTTTATTATTAATATCAACGCATAAAATATTGTACCATATTCTTGCAGAGGTAACATTATCTTTATCTTCGACTATTTTCGAAATAAAAAACTAAAATAATAACATCAGAGGTTGCGAAAGAAGAGCTTATTAGTACATATCATTATACTTCATCACAGAAATGAAGATATTTTAAGGTAGTCATGTATGAAATACGTAATAGATTGGTTTTTGGTTGTTTGGAGATGATCTACAAGGTAGACACAACTCAATACTTTTGAGGAAAGACCGTTGAACTCTCGACAACATTTGAGGATTAACTGACTGAAAGGTGTCGACTATTCTCTGTCTCATATCCAACTGTGTTGTAGAAGGAATCTGGTAAACGATGCCCTTAATATAACCCCACAAGAAAAAATCTAGACTTGTAAGGTCCGGAAACCTAACTGGCCATCTAACAGGACCATCACGTCCTATCAATTTGTTTGGAAATACATGATTCAAATGCTCACTAACCTGATGTGAGTAATGTGCCGGGCTCCATCCTGTTGAAACCACAAATCTTGTCTTATATGCTCTGGTACATCGGCAAGTTACATTGGTAGATGATTTTCCAGAAAATCTAAATACATTTCACTATTGAGGTTCCGGTAGAAAAAGTGCGGCCTAATTAGATATCCATCTACTATAGCGGCCCATACATTCAAGGACCAACGATGCTGGTGATCTATTTGTCTCATGAGGTGTGGATTTTCCGTGGCGTGATAATGAAAGTTGTGCCTGTTAACAAGCCCATTCTTGTGGAAAGTTGCCTCGTCCGAGAAAAGAACTCTGCTAAACATATTAGGACTTTCAGCTACTTTGTCACTTACCCAATTGCAAAAATTGATTTGATTTTTATTCACTTTCAAGATTCTCTGGAGGAAAGTTTGATTTATATCTGTTAACTGAGAAAACTCTCTTTGGCTTTTATATAGGTCCTCTGTCACTGTCAACAAAACTGATAACTGGTTGTCTTCAGCTGTAGTAGTTTTTGGTTTTTCATGTTTTTTGTAAGCGATATTACCACCCGTTTCGATAAATCTGATTAGAAGTGTTTCAAAGCATCTTGCATCAGGATACCTTTTAACAGAAAACCTTTGTGCATAAACTCTACTTGCCAACGAAGAATTTCTATCACACTCACCCAAAATAAAAATCATATCAGCCATTTCTTCTTTGGAGAACTTCATGGAAGCCATTTGAGAAAATTGGTTTCAAACCCCACTTTAACAATGTTAAATAACGAAACACTGATAAGTTCACCATGTAAAATGCAGAATATGATATGTCTGGACACCTGACAGAAGGCACAAATAAAAAAAATTCAACACATACCTCGATTTACGTTTTAATCATCTTGATTTTATCATTCGTTAAAAGAATTATCTTGTTTAGGTTTCATTTTTCACTACTTGAATCATTACAGAAAAAAAAACTTCTGTGCGAATAAAGATGAATGTTGATGAGTTTGATACGATTTGTAGAATTTTCATCAAAAATGATTACAAATAATCGAATATTTCTAAAATGATCGAAGATAAAGATAAGGTTACTTCTGTGAAAATATAGCCCAATATTTTATGCGTTGACATGAATAATAGAAAACAGGATGTTTCATTTGAAAAATCAAGATATAATATTTTTAAAATTACAATATTCAATAATTTTTATGAGTCACTCCGGTATAAAATGAGGATAATCTATTTCAATTCATCAATAAAGCTATCCTTGGGCAATAAGAAAACGAAATGAAAAAAGTATTCATCCTCTCTGGCCGAAGGAGCATGCAATGATGTGAGAGCCTATTTTCATAAATTTTTACGGAAGAAAAATATTGTGACGAAACTACTCACCAAAAAAACTTATTACTGAAAGACATTATAGCAGAGTTTAGGCCGCTTCTGAAGCTTGAGCAAAAGTAGTCTTCCAATCTGAAAAAAACACCAAAGATTTTTTATAGATAATTGGGATACCCTGTTTACTGCAAAATAAATTGCAGAAGTACATCCTTACTTTCTAAAAACAAGACCGTTCGAACAAAAATGAAATCTTCAAGAGTGTACGAGCTATAGAGCACCGCTTTGTTGAATCACCCAGTACATCTAGTAAAATTCTCTTCAGGTTTCTCAATTGCTATGCGGTTCCTATTAAACTTCTTCTTTTTGGTAACTTTAAATTATGTGACTGACAATATTTAACAAGAAAAATGCTTAGTAAATACCGTCAAAGTCAGTAATTCAGAGATTTATATTATCGTGACATTTTGGACCTTGTGAGCTAATTTAAATTATCTACATAGTAAAGAGATTATTCTTCTACGTTTTCATTTCTATAATAAACAGAAAAACTGAATTACATGATATTGATGTTGCCGCAGATTGTAGCTACATCACACATTTGAATTCGATGAAATAGGTTCTTCTTGATTTCTTGGAAATAAATCTAAAAAAAAGTTGGATGCATGAGGAATGTACGGAAAATATCCAGGGGAATCGCAATACAATTATATCGATGCAATAATTTCTTATAGTTGGTTAATATCAGGAGAATTGTTCACCGAAAAAGAAGGTCTAGTAATTGAAATCTTGGATCAAATTGTCTTCACGAGAAACTATCACAAACACATTAGGTAATATATCGGATGTACCGTGAAATACTCCCCAAGTTATAGCTTTACAATTCTTGATCGATTTCAATGAGACAAAGCCCAACTGCATCTTGAATAATAGACTGAGACATTTTAATTGATCTGTCCTTTTTGAGTACCTTCTGCGAAGAAAATATCAATTAAAAGGATGTATTTTCCAAGAACAAAGAAATTATCAAAACATTTTTTGGAAGAAAACTCACATTTCGAATTCATCTATATAATTTATAGAATGGGTGACTGTTTGAGCTTGTGATAAGGTTGTGTCCTGGAAAGCCTTTTGGTCCTCTTTTCCATTCGGATTATAATATTATTTCGTATTTTTGATAGAAAAAGACTCAAAACGTAACAGAAGATTCTAATGAATCTTGAAGTAAGCTCTCGTGGTATACCATTGAAAATCACAGAGCAATCTTCATAGAATTATAATAGATGCAGCGCTCTGGTTCATCACGATCTGGAAATCGTAACCGATAGAGTCGAAATGCTCGAGCATTTTTGTTAAATTGAAGATAAACATGCATCATGTGTCTGTATTAACTTGATTTTGGTTTACCACAGTTATAAGTGAAGCCAAAAATTCCCTAAGAGATATATATCCATAAATTGCTGATTCTAGACATTCGAGCCATCTAATTACCTGCATAATTCTAAATATCACAGTTTATGCAATTCGTAAAATTGTAGCTGGCAATTCAAGTTACCACTAGGAATATATAGCTATAAAATAGGTAGAATAAAACAATAAATAACAAAGTGATACTTTGACAAGTTTTATTTTACATCATGAAATATTTCAAATCATTCATTTGGATGAAAGGGAACTTTGCATAAATAAGTTGTGCAGCTACCACAAATACTGCAGCGACCTTATTTGGATTTATCCCTTCACATTACGTGATCAGTAGTATCTTTGCGGACTTCTTCGAGAACTGGAGATAACGTAAAGCACCCTTTGCACCAAGAGTAATTGAGGCGGTGCCAAATGATTTCAAAAGTTAAACCGCGCAGTAGTTTAAATTCAAAAGGGGAATATCGTTACCCACTCTACGACACAAGACAGCTCTGTGCGCAGGAAATGCCACCACCACTTTTATGATCTAGTTCTAGATCGATAGTTTGCCAAAAACTAATCTGCGATATACACACCCTCCATATTATTATTAGTATTGTTGGGTGTAATGAAGCCGGAAAAATCAATATTAATTTTATTTTTTCTGTTCGGTTGTACCAGTTCGACTTCTTTGCAGGATACACATTACCAAAGTTTGTTAAAATAGTAACAATACTGTAATCATTTTAGCGTATAGCCAGCATATCTCACTTAGCAGATGTTGCCATTTCGTCACGTTGATCCTTCCTGAAAGATTTTTTCTCGAGATGGTTCATTGCAGCATTCACCCTATTTTCTCCCAAAGATCCAGTACCACCTAAAAGTCTTGCAGTAAGCAATTAAATTATGCCAACGGACATAAATAAATTATCAAAGTAGAGCCTTACTCCTGTTTTAATTAGGACATGATCAACAAGACCAAATACGACATCAATTCCTTGACTCAAATCAGTAACATGAGTTGGTGCGCCATTACTGGTTAGTTCATGTGGATGTCGACTTGTTGGTATTTTGAATAGCGATCCGAAAATCAATGAGCAGCAGCATGATTCAAGAGACAGTAACGGCACTGAAGTCAACGATCAGAGCCAAAAGGCGGAGCTTTTGCCATGTGACCTCAAAAAAGTCTTTGACTGTGTTATTAGGGAGTTATTAACACGAACATTCGAATGTTATGGAGTATGTAGAGCTTTTATATCAATTTCAAGTCATATTTGTTAAACAAATAACAATTTATTTTATGTAATTCTCTCCAATCAGAAAAAAGAAGAATATATATGGTAGTTCCCCAAATGAGTAGATGACAAATGAAATTCTTCAACTGATAGAAAGTAGACGAGAAAGTAAAGGGAAAACGGATTATAAGAATATACAGCGAACCATCAAAAGAACAGTAATCGAGGCGAAAGAACTGTGGTTTAACAACAAATGTCGAGAAATTGAAGAGCTTGAGAATAATCATAATAACTTCAACTGCTTAAAAAGATCAGAGAAATGGTAGGACCAAAACAACCTCATAGTTTTTCTAGACTCTTGGATAAAAATAGCAGGCTAGACTTTGAAGGAGAACAAAAGCAGATATTTGGAAATCCTATATAAGGGAGGTGCTCAGTGACCAGCGATCGATAATATATGAGGAAAAAGTCATGCTGGAGGGACTAGAGATACTCAAAGAAGAACTGAGGGAAGCCATCAATTAGACAAAAAATGGCTGTAGGTCCCGATGAGATACCATCGGAAATCGTGAAGTTGATATATACCAGAGCAACGTCCTTCTTTGTTTATTCAATAAAATAAATGACATTGGAGTAATACCATCAGACTCATTTAAATCCACTTTCATAACGATACCTGAGAAAAAACTGCAATGATTTCTGGCTCATTAGTTTTGTGAGTCATGCTTTAAAGATATTTCTTCGGATAATACACTCCCGATCATGCAGAAAAATAGATGAAGGGAATACTGTGACCCAGTTTGGATTTCGAAGTGGACTTGAAATACGAGAAGCGTTGTTCATCTGCTTTATAGATTTCTAAAAAGCATTTGACAGCGTCAATCATGAAATCCTTGTGGAGGTACTGAAAGATATAAATCTCTGTGATAAAGACATAAATATCATTGTAAAGTTATACTGAACCAAAGTGCATATATAAAGGTTGGAAACAGAACAACTGGCGATATCTTAATAGAGAAGAGCGTAAAGCAATGATTCATAATATCCCCACTTCTTTTCAACCTTTATTCCCAAAATATCTTCAGGGAGCCTTAGATGGAGTAGAAAACGGCAACAAGGTGAATGGCTATCAGATACGCTGATGATGAAATAACCTACAATTCCTCCTGGATAAAGTATACAATGCCAATATAGAAGTAGGACTCAATATGAATATCTCCAAAACAAAAGTCTTGGCAGTAAAAAAGACAAACACTCCTAACCATCCCATATACATCATAGGAGAACTAGTTGAACAAGTAAGCCGTTACAAATACCTTAGTTGCTTACTCACATTGGACTGGAACTCAAATGCCGAAATCAGACAAATTGCACGCAATAGTTTTTTCAGAATGAAATCTGTAATATGAAACAACACCATCTCACTCACAACAAGATGGCGAGTCACACAATGTTACGTGCTTCCGATACTTTTGTACGGTTGTGAAGGATGGCGGCAACCATGAGCAGAATTGAGGCCTTTGAAATATAGCTGTACCGGCGAATACTCAAAATTCCTTGGGTGGACAGGGTTACTTAAGATGAGGTCTTCGAAAGAATGAACAGACCCCGTATGCTCTCAAAAACAGTAAAAAAGCACAAGGCAGCCTACTCCGGTCGTATATTTAGAAATGGTAAATAATATCTACTGCAAGTAATCATGGGAGGAGAGATCGAAGGAAAACGAGGACTAGGTAGAAAAAGATTTTCATGGCTAAAAAACTTAAGGGAGTGGTTCAATATCAAATTGCAGAAAATCTTATCAGACGGGCACAGAATAGTGAAGAATATAGGGTGATGGTCGCCAACCTTCATTAAGGAGAGGTCACTTAAAGAAGAAGAAGTTCCCCAAAGGTCAATATTGGGACCAGTTTTACTCATGTTACATAGAAACGTCTTACTTGGCAATATACCCAGCTCGATGACGTGTTTGTACGCGGATGACACAAGTATTCTCTACGTTGATTCATTAATTCTTGTGCCTGAGGATCTCTTGTATATGATGAACAATGGTTTTTAGTGAATGGATTCAAACTCAATAAAACCAAATAACAAAAAAACAAAGTTTGGCTCGAACCTATGAATGCAAGTGGTATATGTAAAAGCAGTAATCTCGCCAGGCAAAATTATATAACTAACTTCTGTAGAAAATAATCATGGCCACATTTACTATCAGACAAATGGGGCAACAGTATCATTTCACATTGCAAAAATGGATCATCATCATAATCATCCTCCAGCCTGTTGTGTCCACTTCTGGACGTAGGCCTCCATTAAGTGCATCAGATGGGTCCTATCTTGACTTCTCTCATCCAATGACCGGCGAATCTTTCAATGTCAGGGTCTCCCTCTACTTCTTTCATCTATTCTAGATCGCCAGCTCAATATTTTTATAGTCCATATTTCGTCTTTGAGCCGTGCAACATGTTCCGCCCATTTCCATGTTATCGTTGTAATTCGTTCTAAGACGAACGTTTGTTCTTCGTGTTATCTCTGTGTTTCTCACCCTATCTTGAAATTTTATTCCCAGCATGGCCCCTCTATTTTCCGTTGGGTTACCTCCAATTTGTGAACAGTATTTCTGGTCAATGTGAGAGTTTCCGCTCCGTATGTCAGCACCGGTAGAACACATTCGTTAAATAGTTTCCTTTTAATGATTGTTGGTATGTCACTGCTGAATAGGTCTCGAACTTTTCCCTATGCTGCCCAACCCAACCCTATTCTTCTATTCATTTCATGTGTCTGGTTGTCTCTGTATATTCTCAGTTCGTGCCCTAAGTACTTGTAATCGCTAATCTCTTCAATGACGTCGCTGTCTAGATTGATGGTTCCTCGAAGTACTACGTTCGTCATGATTTTGGTTTTTTGTTTGTTCATGCAGAGTCCTACTTTTATCATCTCTTCATTCAGTTCTTTTATCATCACACCAGCCTCCTGTAAATTATCCGTGATGAGTACAATGTCGTCTGCAAACCGTAGGTTGTTCAATTTTGTCCCGTCTTTGTCAATTCCCTTGTTCTCCCAGTTGAGTTTTTACAAACCTATTCGAGCACTGCAGTGAAGAGTTTAGGAGACAAGGTGTCTCCCTGTCGAACACTTCTTTCTATTCGGACCTTTTACTATCTTTGTGAAGTCTTATACTTGCAGTTGAGTTGTTGTAGATGTTATACAGTAAACGAGTGTATCTATAATCTATGCGACCTTGTTGGAGGGCTTCTAGGATGACTACTATCTCCATCGTTTCAAAAGCTTTTTGGAAGTAAATGAAAATGAGCACCAAAGGCCTGTTGTACTCAAGTGTCTTATCGATCAATAGTTTCAATGTTAGGGAGATGATCGTTTGTTCCAAAACCTGATCGGAAGCCTGCCTGCTCGGCTGGTAAAAGTCGAGTTTTATCTTCAATATTTTGCTAATGACCAATGACCGAACAATTTATATAAATGCGACAGCAAGCTAATTGGCCTGTAGTTGCCTATATCTGTAGCCATCACCTTTTTTTATAAATCAGCAAGATCGTTACAATATTCCACTTTTCTGGGATAGAAGCATTTTCTAAGCACAAGTTAAAAAGATCCTCAATTTTTCTAAGTAGAGTTTCCCCTCCCATTCTAATTGCCTCAATTGGTATTTGGTCGTCCCTGGAGCTTTGTTGTTCTTCATTTGCTGCACAGCTGATTTGATTTCGTCTATTGTAATTTCTGGTAGTTCCTCTCATCCTTGGTTCATGACTCCGCTGGCTTTTTTTATTTGTTTCGGTGTTTTTTCCAACTCTATGCTACTCTTGTACAGGTTTTCACAAAATTGCTCAACTATTTGGAGTATTTCATCTTTATTTGTAGTGGTCTGATTATTCTTATTCTTAAGTTTTAGTATCTCGTTCTTACCATTATCAAGTTTTCTTTTCAGGACCTTCAAGCTTTTGTTGTTCTCTATGGTGTCTTTTATTTGTTCGTTGTTGTAATTTCTTATGTCTCTACTGATGTTTTCTGAGATTTCTTTGCTCCGTTGGTTTATCAGTTGGGTATTAGTGTTGTCGTGTTTTTGTAGGTTTCTTCGATCTTCAATCATTTGTCTTGTTTGTTGGCTTATTTTACTTTCTCGCATGTGTCTTGGGTGGTATTTTCTAATTGTTTCGATGACGGATTCTGTTAATTGCCTGTTCAATTCCTCGATGTTTCCATGGCTTGTGTATTTTGATAAGGCTCTGTTAATGGTTTCTTGGTATTTCTCAGCACTTTCTGGATTGCTTCATTTTAGTTTTTTTGGCTGAGTCAATCTGTATCTTTCTTTGCCTATATTGATTTGGACTGTGGCTCTGACCATTCTGTGGTCAGTTCCCACATTGACTTGGTTCAGCACTGATACTTCCTGTAGTATGGATCTCTTATCAGTGATTATAAAGTCTATCTCATTTCTTGTCTTTCCGTCTGGGCTTATCCATGTCCACCTTCGATTAGGTTTCTTATAGTAAAATATGTTCATCACGAATAAGCCGTTTGCCAACAGGAAGTTCTGAAGGGTCTCTCCGCGTTGGTTTCTTTGAGCACTTCCAAAATTTCCCTTTGATACCTCTGCCTCGTCTGATTTTGTGCCTACCTTTGCGTTGAAGTCTCCGCAGATGATAGTGAAGTTCGAATTTGTATGTTTCAGTGCTATTTTGAAGATCATTATAGAAGTGTTCAATATCGTCGTCGGAGCTTTGTGATGTAGGTGCATAGGCTTGGATGATTTTGAGGCTGTATCTTGTGTTAATTTTCAGGATAAGGTACGCAACCCGTTGGGAAATACTCTACCATCGAAATATTATCAAAATGAGTTTTATGTATGAGAAAACCAATTCCACCAAGGGTGACATCTTTATTGCCTGCATAGTAGAGTGCGTGTCCTGATTTCAGTGTTCTCCACCCCTTCCTTTTCATCCTCACCTCGCTGGACCTATAATGTCCCACTTAGTTTTGGATAATTTCTCTTCCAGTATCTTGCTTTCTGATGATAGGTATTGTATGTTGCAACTCTCAGATTTAGAATTTTCCTAGTCAAATTTGGCTACTTGAAATCGCATCAGACTTCTCAACGGAATCATGAAAACATCGACGAAAGAATAAACAAAATCAGAAACTTAAAATTGTTTTAAAAATTTTTCTTCTCTTCGTTTTGCTGGGCTATGAGTTGAGATCTCAAATATATTATTTTTGTAGTGGCTAGAAAAACTGAAGTATGAAGAGAATAGTTGAAAAATTTGTGTAAATTTGAAAACTGTAATTTTCAGATAACATATAGGTTATATTAAATACCTATACCTGTGTTTTACATGTTTCTGGGACATCCGTAACAAAACAACCATGGACTCAAAAGGCGTGGCCTCTAAGAGAGTAAATGGAGTAATTGTTAATAAGCAAAATGTAATTAATTCAGCTTTAGTTGAACAAGATCGAATTGTACTGTCACCACATATAAGACTTGGTAGAAAGAAGGTGAATGTTTGGTTTATCTGTCGAAAAAAATGGCTGGACTGAGTCAAGAAATGTTGACAGCAGGCATTTTCCATGAAACAAATTAAACAACTGATGAAAGGCACAAATTTTGTCGAATTTATAAACGAATTTGAAAAGTAAACCTGGAAATCTTTTATTTCAGTGGTTCAAAATTTTCTTGGGAATCTGAAAACTATTCACGATTAGTTGACGATATGTTGTTTAA